>CM040427.1:84996221-85596221 GCA_022702705.1 Papilionanthe hookeriana x Papilionanthe teres | reverse complement strand
TGAACTAATTCTTCATCCCGAGCTTCGGAGATTCTCCATTTTAAATGCCTTAATTTCAATGCATGTTTACCGTATGGATGTGTTCGTCTCTTCAAGACGAATCCATAGAGCATAAGAACACGAAAATCCATCGAGAATCGAGTGAGTTCTTAGTGGTTAGAGTGTGGACGGTCACGGGATCACACCAGTCATGGACGATGAACGGATGCCGTCCATTTAATACACGCGCGCACGGACGGCTCAGATGGCGTCGGATCAGGAGACGGTACGAGAACCGCGGGGCCCGGGCTGCTGACTCAGATGGCGGCGTCGAATGGGAGCGCGACGCGTGTGAGTTCGGAGATGCCGAGGATGTGCTGGCGCCGCGTGGATAAGTAAATAAATAGGGTATTTTCCTATTTATTTAATTCCCTAAACTTGGAAAATTCATATCTCTGTGTAGAAAAATCACAAAAATAAAATAAAAATACCCTCTTGCTCAGTGAACAGAGGAGAATAATGTGGAAAAGAAATTAATTAATTTTGTCCAAGCATTTTATTTTTAATTAATTATTTACTCCCTGCATTGTTTTGATTCTCCATGCATCCATACAATTCACCATGGCATGAGACCATGGGGCTTTTGAAGCCTCCGAATTTGGGAACATTCCCCGAATTTTCCAAAGTCGAGGCCATCCCTATGAAGAGTTATTGATTTTTCAAATTCATGTCACTCGTTTTAAGTATTTTAATTTCAAAAATTAGCATGTTGTGAAATAAATTCTAGGAAAATTTGGTGATGTTCCTTATGACCAGAGAACCCTAGGAAAAATAGGATTTGAGTTAATTCACTCGCATTAACCCTAATCGGCTTAAACACTCAAAATAGGCCTCTAATTAATTAGAGTTAACCATAGATCAAATTGACTTGAAACCAATTCTCTACTGACCTTTAGGATCGGAGGAGCCCACCATAAAAATTTGAGGTCAATTGGACTTGGTTAGCCCTATTAATTGGGTTGATTAAGCCATTTAGCCAATTTAAACTTCAAAAATTCATAACTTTCAAAATATCTTTCAAAAATTAACCAAATTGGTTTTGGAGTCTCTCTGATATCAGGGGAATTTAAGGAAATTAAAATTTCAATTTCCTAAAAAAGTTGATTTTTAATATTATTTTAATATTTTTAATAATTAAAAAATAATAAAAATCACAAAAATAATAAAATTCACCAAAATGTCACATTTTGAATTTTAATCACTTAGGAACAAACCCCATATTTTTCTTAAGTCTATTTGGTGAGATATTAATTTTTAAAAGCTCTAGGGTAATTTTAAAATTAAAAAAAATGTATTTTCTAGCATTTTCACTAAAATAATTATAATAAATCAAAGAAAAATCAGAAAATTGTAAAATTTGGTTCTCTGAAATCCTTGATATCAGAGAGAATTTTGAAAATTATAAAATTCATTTTTCAACATTTATTTTATTTTTAAATTAATTAACACTCCAAAACTAAAAATAATTCTAATAAATAAAATATAATTCAAAAAATCACCAAAATTAGTCCAAGTGGTCCTCTGGTCATTAGGAATGTCCCCTAATTTTCTTAAGGACAGAAACTTTCCCTTGGTCATGTTATCAAATTTTCCTTGAAAATCTCTATTTTCTACTAAAAATGATTATATAAATAAATTAAATACAGAAAAATCACATTTTCTCCTCTCATGTCTTTATTGACATATGAGTGAAGTCACATAAAAATTTCAAGTTCATTTGAGTTCAATTTAGTGAGTTATGAAATTATTAGGCTTGAAGGGCAAAATGGTAATTAAAATTTTAACCCTTAATTAAAACTTTAGGTTTAATAAAAAAATTTAACAAGTAAAATATTTGATCCTAACCTGATTTGGATGATTGAAATTTAATAATTGAAGGGTAGAAACCCATTAAACAATTTAAAATGATTAAACTTTAATTAAATAATTGATTAAATTTGGAAGAATAATAAAATTGGAGTTATTAAAATAGGGATATTATTAGGGAGAGATTTATTCTTTAATTTAAAAATCCCTAAATTAATCATCTCATTAATGTTTAATTCTCAATTAAAATGATAATTCAAATTTAAAAAAAAAAACATTAAAAGACTTAGTCTTTAAATTAAATTAAAACAAATTCCTTTAAAATTAAAAATTAAATTAAAAAAATTAAGAATTAAATTAAGATATATTATATTAAATTAAATTAAAAAATTAAATTAAATTAAATCAAATTAAACTAAATTAAATTAAATTAAATTAAATTAAATCAAATTAAATTAAGTATTAAATAAAATTAAATTAAATTAAATCAAAATTAAAATTAAATTAAATTAAATTAAATTAAATTAAATCAAATCACATTACATTAAATTAACTTAAGTTAAATTAATTTAAATTGAACCACATTAAATTAAACCAAATTAAATTAAATTAAATATAAAGACATAAAGAATTCAAAATAAATTTAAAATAACTTGAACACTATTCCAAACTTAAATCATTAATTTGAAATTAAATCACAAATCATTAAATATCATTTTGCCCTTAGGAGCTTTTACTATTATAACTCCTAAATGGAGTATTAAATGAAATGTCGTTTCACTCATAAGGATATTCAAATATCCTAAGTTCACTGAGCAAGTTAACAAAACTTGAAAACCACGGACGATCGATTCATTTACATAATTAAATTCATTTGAACTTAAAACAATCCTAGAAATATTGAAAAGATGTTTAAGATTCTTCTTAAGCACTTCCTCAATATGATAAGATGTTTATAAGAACAATTGAACTTAGTTGTTCTTTGATGAAGAAAATCGTCTTCAAACCAAAAACACAAAGAACCTAGACGTCATAGGAAATGACTAGCTATAGGATTAGGAATTTGGTAGAAAACCATAACCCTTACCTTAGCTTTACCTAGGAACGTGCTTAAATATTCTAACTGTGTTTTAAGTGCAGCTTGGGATGACGGGAAGACCCTCCAGGTACGCTTTTATTTTATTGCAATTTACTTTTTTTTGCAATTTATTTAATCGCAATGCACTTTACTTTTCTCGCATGTTAAACAACGATTGCATGAAAACCTACACCTTTAGGACGAAACCAAAACTCGAAACCATAACTAAATTAAAAGACATTACAAGATAAAATTCACCTCCACAACATTTCAAAATATAAGACAACTCAAAATTTAATCACAAACGTAACACAAAACTACAACTACAACTAAATTAAAACGTCTCATCGAATGATCGGGAATACCTCGGATGATGTAACCCACGTGTTGCTAACGGGATTTCCCACGGTCTAGATGAAAGTGCGGAACTCATTTAGTTGAGTTTAGCAAATTCATCCGGACTAAGTGAATTCGATGAAAATAACGGTGCCGGGATGACGGAACCGCGGGATCTTAATCGGTTCCGTTTAATCAACTTTAAGATCCGTTTTAATTAAAACATAAAGAACACTTGGAAATTAAGACTTCTCTAAACCAAACACTTCTCTCATCTCCCGATTTATGAGTTCTAAAACTAAACCTCAGCGAACAACAAGAAGCTCGGAGCATGGTGGGCAGCACGGCCATCGTCATCGAGCAAAACAAATCTACATCAGCAAAACTTTCCTAGAATTAAACAACAAAGCCATAGGACTTCGAGGTAGTTTGCCTAGTGCAACATAAATCCTCAACTCTTCGTTAGGCATTTGCATTGCAAATTAAGCCCTAACCGGTCTTAGGATTCCGAGGTAGTCGTCCGATACGACATAAACCCTCATATCTTCTAGAGCAATTTGTATGATTCTATCATATAAATATAAGCCCTGATTAATTAAAATCGGCAAAATTAAAACATTAAATAAACATTAGGACTTTCCTAAATCCAAGCCAAACAATAGGATAGTCGGGAGATTACCAAAGTTCGCTTCGAATCCGTGATCTCTCCTACTTCTCTTCCTTCGAATTCCCAAAATAAAATGTTCCGAATTTGATCCATTCCTTATTGAAATTCCAAATTTCAATCCCTTGAAAACTTAAACTTTGAAATTCTTGAGAGCAGAATTATTGATTATTATCGAGAGTTTTCTTAAGTGATTCCCGTCACTTAAGATGTAATTAACTATAGGGGCTTGCCCTTATAGGGAACTTTAAGAACCCAGGTAATATAAACCCTCGTTTAATGTTTTCATATTAAGCGAGGGAATTTGTCGGCTTATAAAATTGGTTCGCAGACCAAACGGATGTCACAAATCCTCTAGTTTATTTAACCGAGCCCCACCATCAAGCGGTGTGTCTATCCTTAGGAATAGATACACGGTTTGTGGTGCGGCGCTCGTTTATATAAACTATTCGGGATGTGAGATCAGTTTGATTTCATATCTTAAAATCTTCAAATTTAAAATTATTTTCAAAATCAAATACTACTTTCTAAATTATATATATATTTAAATTAAATTTAAAATACGCCGACATGTTTCTGTAGGCGACCCCCTTTTCAAAATAAAGCACATAACCTAAAAAAATGCCGACATCTACCCGATTAGTTCAACTAAATAGGTCGGGCTGACGACATTAAACCAAGCATTTTGAGGGAGGCAACCCATATTTTTTAGTTTGAGTTTAATTATCGCTATAAGGTTATGTCTTGGTCTTGACTGAATTTGTATATAACTTCTAGAAATTGAATGCTAAAAAGTCTGTATTGGCTTAAGCTAAACATTTTCTTGAAGTATATATACTTTGGACTTGGACCACTCCATGTCAAATGTGAGTAAAAAGGAGATTAAGTTAACCTTTGTTTGTGATTGTTTGTGATTTAAATTTTTCGTAATTGTGTTTGTGTGTTGATCATACTCGTTTGTTAGACCTATTTTTACGACCGAAACTTTGTAAAATTTGACGATAGGCTAATCGGAGTCGATCGAGGTTCCGGCGCCTAGGCGCCAAAAGTTGGTGCCTAAGTGCCAGAATAACTGGCGTATCGATGATCCGGCGCCTAAGCGCCGCGGTTACAGATCGTGGAAAAACCGAATTTCTTCAGTTTTTGACATGAAATCTCTTTATATATAGCCTATTTTTCGTCCCCAATCCCATAGAAACACTAATTTCGACCAGAGCAATTCATTTTGGAGGAGTTAGGAAGGATTTGGAGGCCATGGATAGAGGAAATCATGGAAATGAGGTAAGAGACAAATCTCCTAAAGATTCTCAGCCTTATTTTAATAGTTTTATTGCTCTTAGTCTAGAGATGATGTTTAGTCGTATGGATAAGATTGAAGCGGAACTTCAAAGTATTGGTAATCGTCTCCATGAGATGTATCACCAATACGAACACTTGGAATGGCAAACCATACTTCAATCTGATCACATGGCTGCCTATCAAGACGCTCAAGTAGAAATGTACGCGAAGAACAAGTGGATTGATGAAAAAACGGCTTTGGAATTTCCAAGGGCATTGGTATTTTATCCCTTCAGTCCTAGCGAACTTCATTGCGAAAGAGATGGAAATTGAAGATCCGTGTTAAATAGATTCTATATGTGTTTTAGGTGTGATCGAGTCTTGTTTAGTGTCTTAAATATCTTATGTGTGTATTTGCTTAAATTGTTCAATGTGTGTTGTTGGATTTGAATGTTTACTTTGTTGTTTTTTGTGTTATTTATAAAACGATGAACCTTGATACAAGTCTTATACTGGAGATTGTTGAATTTGGAATGGATATTAGGATTTTGAATTGAAGAATTTGGATACATTTATGTGGATCTATGCTATCATTTTAAATTGATTGTGAAAATATTTGGAGGTTATAAATAGATTAATACTTTCATAAGAGTAATTAGGAGTCAAATTTGATAAGATTTGGTGGAATATATTTAATTTAAATCGAATTTTTGGAAAGGTGAGTCTGGCGCCTGAGTGCCAGAATTCGGCGCCTAAGCGCCGGTTCGGCCTGAACCTGAAAACTCATCTTCTTAAACCCCCCACACCATTTTTGATGCCTAAGCTTCCTCCTCCATAGTATTTTGCGAAAATATCACCTAGAGATCCCATTTAGAGCCGGATTTTCAAGTTTTTGGGCTTAAAATCACCCGATTTCTTCATCTCGAGGTCAGATCTACATTCTAAACTCATTATTTTTTATTTTCACCATGGACTTTGCTCTCATTGAGAAAAACTGAAATTTTGAGAAAAATTTTGATTTTTATGGTTAAATCCATGAAGTTTTTAAGCTATTTCAAGTTTGAAAAGCTTAAATTAGTTTATTTTCCTAGATCCGTTGAATTTATTTCTCATTTTTCTTTCACGTTGAGATGGCACCCAAATCTAAAAGAGGAAAGGAACGAGAAAACTTTGATAGTAGCAAGTTCGTCACTGTTGCTGCACATTTCTGATACAATGATTTTGCTACGACTCGGAAGTTTATCTCAGAGCAAACTTTTTATAATCCTGAAGGAAGAATTGAGGAGACAATCGTTGCACTCAACTGACAACGATTCTGCCATTTCATTGCTGTTGCCGTTATCCCGGTGGTTAGTGAATTTTATGCTAATTTTGTTGATGTGGAGGAATACAAGATTTTCATTCGAGGAGTTGGAGTAAGATTCACTCCTAAACGCATCAACATTTTCTATGGCCTGCCGCCAAACATTGAGTGTTATTACTCAGGTTTATCTCCATCTGAGGAAGATTTGAACATGATCATTGCCTACCTGACTGATAGTACTGGAGCCTGGAAGATTCAGAATGGAAAAAGGGTAAATTTTTCATTTTCTAAGCTTAATGGTGTTTTCAAGTCATGGCACTACTTTATTTCTACTCGTCTCCTTCCATCCAATCATCTGAGTGAAGTTACCAGAGATAGAGCTATTCTAAACTACTGCATTCAAGAGAGGAAGTCTATTGATGTAGGGAGCATTATTTATGATTCTGTGGAGGCTACTGCTCGTTCTAGCACATCTATTGGACTTGGTTTTCCATCACTGATCTATTCTCTATGTCAAAGTACTGGAGTAGTTACTGAGCTTTTCGAGGAAAAGCTCAAGTCAATAAAGCCTATAGGAAGAGAGAGCGTCAGTATTTATGATCGACTGCGAGGTAAGAGTTCTATTGCACCTGCTGGTTCATTACCTACTTCAGGTAGAGCTTCTACTTCGAGATCATCTACTTCTGCTGAGCCATCATCTACATTTTAGAAAACCATGCATGATCAGTTCATAGAGCAACAGCATGAGTTATTCTTAACACACTACAGAGTATATACCATAGACAAAAAGATTGATCATCTTTCTGAGTATACACAAAGAAAGAGAGATTTCAATGCTGAGTATTCAGAGTCTTTAGTAAGATTTCTGAAGGGAGAGAATGATGTTCAGTTCTCTACTTGTCCAAGATTTTCACCCTATGTTGATCCTAAGGATATGGAGTTCTCTTTTGGTGATGATGATGATGAAGCTACAGACAGTGATTAGTAGCTTGACTTATCTCTAGAGATTGTTGATTCTGTTTTTAGAGTGTTTTCTTATTTCTTGTGCTGTTTATTATGATGTTATTTGTTAGAGTTGTTGTGAACTTTTTTTTATATGTTAAAACTGTTTCTTAGGTTGTCTGATGTGTATTTAAGACTGAGATGTGAATGAATTTCTATAAAATTTTATTTCTGTTTCAGCTTATTATTTAGTGTTCATGAATAGTTAGGAAATTTGCATGTTCTAAAATAAAAATATATATAATATAAAAAAATAATTTTTTTTATAGGAATTAACTCCTACTCTGCAAAACTTTTCTATATATGCTTAATCATTTCTGTTATATTCATATTTAAGCATGTGTAGAATTAGAAGTTAGTTTTTCCTTACTACATCATTGTTATACTTAGATTAATTCTTGTTTATATCTTTCTCTCATGATTTAGAAAATTTCATAATTCATATTTATACTAAAGTTGAAGTTTGGGGGAAGGAAAAATATCTATCAAATTTAAATATTATTTGTCCTTAAATAACTAGTATTTTCTTTAAAAATATATTAACATAACATAACAAATGAAAATCCTATTTAAGAATACCTAAATTTTTGAATTTATAAATAATTTAGTAAACTTAACTAAAATTTCAAAAATTTTGGTTGATTTTAAGAATAGACTTATTTAGCTTAAGGAATAATAAGATGAAAATTTTTCTATTTATAGTAAAGAGAATTGTATATTTTTGAAATACTAAGGAATCAAGATTATTGCTTGAAAAAGAAAAGATTGAAATAATTTTTGAAAAATAAAAAATTATTAATATCATATTTATTAAGTAAGAATGTATAAGTTTTTGAAAATAAGTTAAGGATAGTGAAATTCAAAATCATTATCAGGCTATCCAAAAATAGTAATCCTCACTTAAATATAAAAAGAAGAAGAAGAAGAAGAAGACAAAATAAATAAATAAATAAATAAAGTGAGGAGAAACTTGAAGAAACGCCTAATCAAAAATTGGTTTCACTTGAATTATCTTATATTAAGAAAAGTGATTACATTTTTAACTTAATTTCTATGTACATGTATTTTTACTAGAAAAATATTTCATGAAAATCCTCTTCTTGTAAATATTCTATGTGACATTAATATGATAAACTACAATTATTCTTGAAATAAATGAAAAATTGGAAATCTTACGATTTGGTAGTTAAATGTTCTTTAATTCTTAAAATTAAACTTAATTAGTGAAATTTGGTTAATGATTTGCTAAAGCATTTATAAAACAAAAAGTTATAAGGAATCTTAAATATTTTAACTTCATACCAAATATTATCTATTTTATGTAATTAAAAGGGTTACTTGAGGATAAGTAACGTTTAAGTTTGAGGGAATTTGAACTACCTAAAAAAATACCCATTTTTATGCCTTATTTATGATTCAATTCTTAAGGGTATTATGCTTTAATGAAATGTATTTTCATGTTTTTGGATGTAGATGATTAAAAAGAGTCCAAGAAAGAAAAAGAAGGAAAAAGGAGCAAAAATGGAGCTTATGGAGCAAATTTAGGAATTATTGGCCTGGCGCCTAGGCGTCAGAGTCCGGCGCCTAAGCGCCAGTTCGATACAGACGCTATCAAGTTTTTTTAATGACTTTGGGCAGTTATTTTGATGGTGTTAAGCGGTTATTGGAGCTTCTAGAAGACTGAAAGTTACTCCTAATATATAAGACATGTGATACAATGTATTTGGACACAAGGAAACAGTCTGGATCGCGAAGAGGTGCGACCCAAAGTGAAGAGGTGCGAAAGACCTGGTCACGGAGTCCGGCGCCTAGGCGCCAGATCCCGGCGCCTAGGTGTCAGATCCCGGCGCCTAGGCGTGACGGTTACCTTCTAGAAGATACATTGAATTTGGACGAATTTTGAAGAGTTGCCTTAAGCAACCCCCGGCCAAATTCAGAGCTCTATAAATAGGAGCCCATTATACAGAGAAAATCACACCAAACCCCCCCTCTTAGTACACATACCCATTTTATCTTATTCTCTCTAATCTCTTGTTTTATTTAGTCTCTTCCATACTTAGGGTTCCACTTTATTTTGTATCTAGTGTGTTTATTTTGAGTGTTCATTGCTGTTGGAGTCTTTCATCATTGCTCTGGAGTCAGTAGAAGTCAGCGGAGCTCTTGAAAAAACACTTCAGATAAGTATTTGTAATTTGGTTCAAAGTTTTATAAATATGTTTTGTTGTGTTATTTTAATAAGTTATGAGTAGTTAGTTATCTTTCTCCTTCCAACTATGAAAAGATTATAAATTAATTAAATTTCGTAGGAGAATTAAATATAAAATATTTTAAAATATTGTGATGATATTAATACCTTATCTTAGTTTACTTTTTAAATTGGCCATTTAATTTGTTAAAACCTGTTGAAGAATTTTGAGACCTATCCGGAGATAAATTCTTAACTAGTAGATATCACATGAATTCTTAGGTAATCGCAGGCTATACACGGATTGCTTAAGGTGAAGTACAAATAAATATGAAGATATTATTTATTAGGCATAGAATTAATTAGTTTATAGAGTGACAGACTAAATTCTAATAATTTGGTTTATAGAAAGGTAACGGGTCACTGGTAGGGCCGACCATAGCCACCCTTGGACATCTAGTAGTGTGAGCCTAGATTAACCCATTCTACTAATAAAACATCCTGAGCCTAACTATAGATTAGTCAATGTTCTTTGCACCTGGACCAAAGGGTAAAGAATAAGAATGCTTCTATTTGGCACAATACCATAATCTTAATTCCCTACAAAAGATAATTAATCTATAATTCTTGGATTAGTTGAAAAAGGAGAAAGTCGTTTTTATACTTGCATAGAATTTTAATTACTCGCTTACTTTACTTTCCCGCTTGTTGCTTACTTTCTTTTAGTAAAAATTAGAAGTTAATTAAATTTGAATATATATATATATATATATATATATATATATATATATATATATGTATATATATATATATATATATATATATATATATATATATATATATATATATATTTAAAGAGTATATATAATTTGCATAAGAAAATTTCAAAATATTACTTAAATCTCTTACTTTTTATTTCACTATCCCTGTGGGATCGATAACCAAGACTCCACTAGAGCTCTGTATTACTTGAACGATACGTATACTTGCATTTAAAATTGTGAATTTTACAAATAAAATTTAAATATAAAATAATAAAGGTAAACCTCGCACATCAAGTTTTTAAAGCCATTTGCTGGAAATTAAATATTCTAAAAAGTGGTATCAAATTCTTGTATTTTAAAGCATATATAAAGTCGCATCGCATCAGATACTATGCAAGAATACGTATCGTTATCAAGTAATATAAGACTTTCTGATTAAGCCCCGGGATATCAAACCCATACGGAAATGTAAAAACTTTTTAAAGAATTAAGAAAATTATATTCTTACTTTTTTAATGACTTTAAAAAGTATGTTTTGATTTGAAAAGCTTTAAAATTTTTTTTGGTATTTTTAATAAAAGCTAAGCAGGAAATGAAAATTATCAGAACTTTAAAATGCGGTATAAAACACTAGGAAATAAAGTATCTTTTTCTTTCTCTTATAAAACAATAATAATTATGAAAGTATTATTGTGGAAGTATTCAAATGTGTTATGATAAATAGGAGCAAATTTATTCTTTACCCTTACTTGGTTCTATAAAGAATATTGGTTAATTTGAAATTTTAAAATCTTGAACATGGTTAGGCAGAGAAGATACCAACTTTTACTCTAGAGTTCCTTCGATTCCCTCCACATGGGGGCTAACTTCTCATAACAAAATTTAAAATATCAAAACAAATTAGGTGGCTTTAGTCTGTCACTCTAAAGACATCTAATTTTACTCCCCATTAAATTCATTTCTCCTAATATATTGGATACAGTTATTTGGACTACAATTCTCATCCATATAATTACATGTGATTTTTACCAATTGTTGTTTGAGACAATACCGCATTGGATCTTACATAATCTCACAACAAATTTTAACATCTTAACTGGCCAAATTAAGAAGTAAATTAAGTTCATGGAATTAAATCTTCACAACTTATTCCAACTTTAAACACTTATACATTCCATGACAATCCTACATAATCTAATTACTTTTTCATTTAATAAAGAAAAAGATAAATAAAACTACTCAGAATTCATGGAGAAAACACAAGCACACATTGATTTGAAAATATAAATCATAAATAAAACACAACAAGAAAAACAAAATTTAAAAACATAAGTAAACACTTATATGAAAATCCTCTCCACAAGACTCCAGAAGTTCCTTTCAAACTTGACTTTCCACAAGACAACACTACAGAGGTTGGCGCCTAACTTTGTTGACTCCAACTCTGACTTTAGACTTCAATAAGAACTAGATAAATGGATGAAAGAAAAATTGGTGGAAAGAAAGTTTCACACCAACCCTTTCTCCTTTAAAACTAAACTAACTAAACTATAAACCATAAAAGACTGAAAGTAAAACTATGAAAGACTCTTTGAAACTAAATGATGACTCTCAAAATTAGAAATGACTCTTGAAAACTAGACTGACACACACACACTTATTCCAAGTCTTCATGATATAATTTTCTATAAGGTGCCTTGGTGTCTCTTCAAATCTTGTCCCGATTCAACGTATCCACCAAAAGATGCATCCCTTCATTCAAATTTTCCACCCATGGGAAGTTAAGGAAGTCACCATCAAAAGTTACTTCAAACACCCCTTGAAATTGGCACCAAAAATGAAGAAAATTTAATTTTTAATTGTAGCGGCTAAGCACCGACCAGGCAGCGCTTACCCGCCAAAGTCTAATTTTTCATTTTTTTTAATTTTTTTGCTCCAAATTTGATTTGATTTTGCTCCTTTCATCATAATCACTTATTTTCATTATACCTGCAAGAAAAGCACAAAATACATTCCATTAAAGTGCAATATCATCAAAAATACGTATAAAAATGTGCATAGAAATATTATATATTTTAGGTGTATCAACTACCTAAAAGATGGGTGTGTCATAGAGGCAGTGACTAGATAGATGGGTATGTCGTGGAGGCAGAGAACCGATGGATGGCTGTGTCGTAGATGCAGCGACCTGAAGGAGTGGGCATGTCAGTGAGGTAGAGGCCTGACGAATAGGTATGTCGTGGAGGTAGAGACTTGAAGAGGCGAGTGTGCCATGGAGGTAATAGCCGGAAAGGTGGGTGTTTCGTGGGGGTAGTAACTTGAAATAGTGGGCGTACCATAGGGGTAGCAGCCTGAAGGATGGGTGTGTTATAGAGGAAGTGACCTGAAAGGGTGGCATGCCATAGAGACAGCGACCCGATAGATGGGTGTGATGTAGAGGCAATGACACGAAAGATTAGGTTTGTTGTGGAGGCAGAGGCTCGACAGATGGGTGTGTCGTGGGGGTTGTGACCTAAAGGAGTGTGCTTACCATAGAGGCAATGGCCTAACAGATAGGTGTGATGTAGAGGCAGTTGATGCGATGCGACTTTATATATGCTTTAAAATACACGAATTTGATACCACTTTTTAGAATATTTAATTTCTCGCAAATGGCTTCAAAAACTTGATGTGCGAGGTTTACTTTTATTAATTTATATTTAGATTTTATAATAATTATTATAAAAGTCACAATTTTAAACGCAAGTATACGTATCGTTCAAGTAATACAGGGCTCTAGTGGAGTCCTGGTTATCGATCCCACAGGGATAGTGAATTTATAAAAAGTAAGAAATATTAGTAATATTTTGGAATTTTCAAATGCAATTTATATATACTTTTTTTATATATGTATATTCAATTTTAATTTACTAACAATTTTTACTAAAAGCAAGTAAGCAGTAAGCAGTAAAGTAAAATAAGCTGTAAAATTCAATGCAAGTATAAAAACAACTTTCTCCTTTTTCAACTAATCCAAGAATTATAGATTAATTATCTTTTGTAGGGAATTAAGATTATAGTATTGTGCCAAATAGAAGCATTCCTATTCTTTACCCTTTGGTCCAAGTGCAAAGAAGATTGACTAATCTATAGTTAGGCTCAGGATGTTTTATTAGTAGAATGGGTTAATCTAGGCTCACACTACTAGATGTCCAAGGGTGGCTATGGTCGGCCCTACCAGTTACCCGTTACCTTTCTATAAATCAAATTATTAGAATTTAGTCTGTCACTCTATAAACTAATTAAATCTACGCCCAATAAATAATATCTTCCTATTTATTTTCACTTCACCTTAAATAATCCGCGTATAGCCTGCGATTACCTAAGGATTCATGTGATATCTACTAGTTAAGAATTTATCTCCGGACAGGTCTCAAAATTCTTTAACAGGTTTTAACAAATTAAATGGTCAATTTAAAAAGTAAACTAAGATCAGGTATTAATATCATCACAATATTTTGAAATATTTTATATTTAATTCTCCTACGAACTTTAATTAATTTATAATCTTTTCATAGTTGGAAGGAGAAAGATAACTAACTACTCAGAACTCATTAAAATAACACAACAAAACATATTTATAAAACTTTGAACCAAAGTACAAATACTTATCTGAAGTGTTTCTTCAAGAGCTCCACTAACTTCTACTGACTCCAAAGCAATGATGGAAGACTCCAACAACAATAAACACACAAAATAAACTCTCTAGATATAAAATAAAGTGGCACCCTAAGTATGAAAGAGACTAAATAAAACTAGAGATTAGAGAGAATATGCTACAATGTGTATGTGTACTAAGAGAGGGGGTTTTGGTGCGATTTTCTCTGTAGAATTGGCTCTTATTTATAGATCTCTGAATTTGACCAGGGGTTACTTAAGGCACCTCTTCAAAATTCTTCCAATTTCAATGTATCTTCTAAAAGGTAACTGTCACGCCTAGGCGCCGGGATCTGGCGCCGGACTCCGTGACCAGGTCTTTCGCACCTCTTCACTTTAGGTCGCACCTCTTCGCGATCCAGACCATTTCCTTATGTCCAAATACATTGTATCACATGTCCTATATATTAGGAGTAACTTTCAGTCTTCTAGAAGCTCCAATAACCACTTAACACCATCAAAATAACTGCCCAAAGTCATCAAAAAAACTTGACAGCGTCTGTATCAAACTGGCGCTTAGGCGTCGGATTCTGGCGCCTAGGCGCCGTATCAATTATTCCATCCATAAGCTCCATTTTTGCTCCTTTTTCCTTTATTTTCCTTCTTTTTCTTTCTTGGACTCTTTTTAAATCATCTATATCCAAAAACATAAAAATACCTTTCATTAAGGCATAATAACCTTAAAAATAAATTTTTTTTTATTTTTTTTATTTTTTATTTTTTTATATATTTTTAAACATGCAAATTTACTAACTATTCATTAACACTAAACAAGATAGTCGAAACGTAAATAAACTTTTTATAGAAATTCATTCACTTTTCAGTCTTAAACACACATCAGATAATTTTAAAATAGTTTTAACATAAAAAGTTCACATAAATACTAATAAATAACATCACACTAAACAACACAAGAAACAAGAAACACGCTAAAAATAGAACCAACAATCTCTAGAGATAAACCAAGTTACTAATCACTGTCTGTAGCTTCATCATCGTCATCACCAAAAGAAAACTCCATATCCTTAGGATCAACATATGGTGAAAATCTTGGACAAGTAGGGAACTGAACATCGTGCTCACCCTTCAGAAATCTCACTAAAGACTCTAAAAACTCAGCATCATAATTGCTCTTTCTTTGTGTATACTCAAAAAGATGATCGATCTTCTTATCTATCGTATCTACTCTACAGTGAGTTAAGAATAACTCATGCTGCTGCTCTATAAACTGATCATGCATGGTTTCCCAAAAAGTAGATGATGGCTCAGCAGGAGTAGATGGTTTAGAAGTAGAAGCTCTACCTGAAGTAGGTAATGAACCAGCAGGTGCAGTAGAACTCTTACCTCACAGTCGATCATAAATGCTGACGCTTTCTCTTCCTATAGGCTTCGTCGACTTGAGCTTTTCCTCGGAAAGCTCAGCAACTACTCCAGGACTTTGACATAGAGAATAGATCAGAGATGGAAAACCAAGTCCAATAGAAGTGCTAGAACGAGTAGTAGCCTCACAAAATCATAAATAATGCTCCCTACATCAATAGACTTTCTTTCTTGAATGCAGTAATTGAGAATAACTCTATCTTTGGTAACTTCGCTCAGATGATTAGATGGAAGGAGACGAGCAGAAATAAAGTAGTGCCATGCCTTTGAAATACCATTAAGCTTCAAAGATGAAAAATTTACCCTTTTTCCATTTCAAATCTTCCACGCTCCAGTACTATCAGTCAGGTAGGCAATGATCATATCCAAATCTACCTCAGATGGAGATAATCTTGAGTAATAACACTCTTTGTTTGGAGGCAGGCCATAGAAAATATTGATGCATTCAGGAGTGAATCCTACTCCAACTCCTCGAACGAAAATCTTGTATTCTTATGCATCCATGAAATTAGCATAAAACTCTCTAACAACTGGGATAACGACAACAGCAGTGAAATAGCAGAATCGTTGCCAGTTAAGCACAATGATTGTCTCCCCAATTCTTCCTCCATGATTATAAAAACTTAGCTCTGAGATAAATTTCCGAGTCGTAGCAAAATCATTGTATTGGAAGTGCGCAACAGCAGTGACGAACTTATTACGATCAAAATTTTCTCGTTCCTTTCCTTGCTTAGATTTGGGTTCCATCTAAAATTGAAAGAAAAACGCGAAATAAATTCAATGGATCTAGGAAAATAAACTAATTTAAGCTTTTCAAACTTGAAAAAGCTTAAAAAATCATGGATTTAACCATAAAAAATCAAAATTTTTCTCAAAATTTTAGTTTTTCTTAATGAGAGAAAAATCCATGGTGAAAATAAAAAATAATGAGTTTAGAATGTAGATCTGTCCTCGAGATGAAGAAATCGGGTGATTTCAAGCTCAAAAACTTGAAATCCGGCTTTAAATGGGATCTCTAGATGGTACTTTTGCAAACATTAGTGGAGAAGGAAGCTTAGGCATCAAAAATGGCGTGGGGAGGGGGGTTAAGAAAATGAGTTTTTAGGTTCAGGCCGAACCGGCGCCCAGGCGCCGAATTCTGGTGCCTAGGCGCCAGACTCGCCTTTCCAAAAATTCGATTTAAATTAAATATTTTCCACCAAATCTTATCAAATTTGACTCCTAATTACTCTTATGAGAGTATTAATCCATTTTATATCCTCCAAATATTTTCACAATCAAATTAAAATAATAGTATAGATCCGCAAAAAATGTATCCAAATTCTTCAATTCTAAATCCTAACATCCATTCCAAATTCAATAACTTTCAGTACAAAACTTTATCATGGTTCATCATTTTATAAATAACACAAATAACAACATATTCAAAGCAAACATTCAAATCCAACAACACACATTGAACAATTAAGCAAACACACAAATTAGATATTCAACACACTAAAACAAGACTCGATCACACCTAAAACACATATAGGATCTATTTAACACCGATCTTCAATTACCATCTCTTTTGCAATGAAGTTCGCTAGGACCGAAGGGATAGAACAACCATATGATCAGATTGAAGTTTGGTTTGCCATTCCAAGTGTTCATATTGGTGGTACATCTCATGATGACGATTACCAATACTTTGAAGTTCTGCTTCAATCTTATCCAATCGACAAAACATTTTCTCCAAACTAACAACAATAAAATCATTAAAATAAGGCTGAGGATCTTTAGGAGATTTGTCTCTTACCTCATTTCCATGATTTCCTCTATCCATTGCCTCCAAATCCTTCTTAACGCCTCCAAAATGGATTGCTCTGGTCGAAATTAGTGTTTCTATGGGATTAGGGACGAAAAATAGGCTATTTATAAAGAGATTTCGTGTGAATTTTTCCATGATCTGTAACTGCGGTGCTTAGGCCCCGGAATCTGGCGCCTAGGCGCCGGATCATCGATACGCAGGCCACTCTGGCGCTTAGGTGCTAACTTTTGGCGCCTAGGCGCCGGAACCTCGATCGACTCCGATTTGCCTATCGTCAAATTTTGCAAAGTTTCAGTCGTAAAAATAGGTCTAATAAACGAGTGTGATCCACACACAAATACTATTACAAAAAATTCAATTCACAAACAATCACAAACGAAGGTTTGCTTGATCTCCTTTTTACTCACATTTGACATGGAGTGGTCCAAGTCCAAATGCTATATACTTCAAGAAAATGGTTAGCTTAAGCCAATACAGACTTGTTAGCCTTCTCTTTCTAGAAGTTATATATAAATTTAGTCAAGACTAAGGCATAACCTTAAAACAATAATTAAACTCAAACTAACAAATATGGGTTGCCTCCCACAAAGCGCTTGGTTTAACGTCGTCAGCCTGACCTAATTAATTAAATTAATCGGGTAGACTCAGCTCATAAGCCTCTTTATAATTTAATTTCATTTCTTCCATATAAGGCTTCAGTCTTAATCCGTTAACTTTAAATACTTTTCTAGTTTTGGGATCTTTAATATCCACAGCTCCATAAGGGTATACTTTCTCAATTATAAATGGTCTCATCCATTTAGATTTTAATGTTCCAGGGAAAAGTTTTAAATGAGCATTAAATAATAATACTTCTTGTTCAGGCTAGAATTTTTTCCTTGAAATCATTTTGTCATGCAATTTCTTCATTCTTTCCTTATAAATTCTTGCATTTTCATAAGACTCATTTCTTATCTCTTCCATCTCATTCAGTTGTAATAATCATTTTTCTCCTGCAGTATTCAAATTATAATTGAACTCCTTTATCGCCCAATAAGCTTCATGCTCCAGTTCAACATGTAAGTGACAATGTTTACCATAAATTAACCGATAAGGTGACATTCCGATAGGTGTCTTATAAGCTGTTTTATAAGCCCATAATGCAGAATCAATTCTATCAACCCAGTCAGTTCTTTTAGGATTAACAGTCTTTTCTAAAATTCTTTTAATTTCTTTGTTTGACACTTCAACCATTCCACTTGTTTGAGGATGATAAGCAGTTGCAATTCTATGTTTAATTCTGAATTTTTCTAGCAATGATTGAATTCTTATATTTCTGAAATGACTTCCCCCATCTGTCATAATTATCCTGGGCATTCTAAATCTTGTAAAAATCATTTTCTTTAAAAATTTCAAAACACTTTTGGAGTCACAGTTAGGTAAAGCTACAACTTTGATCCACTTTGAAATATAATCAACTGCTAATAAAATATAAATCTTTCCAGATGATGGTATGAAAGGTCCCATAAAGTCTAAACCCCATACATCGAAAATTTTGATTTCTAATATAAAGTTTAGAGGCATTCATCTTTTCTGGATATATTTCCCATTCTTTGACATCGATCAAAAGTTTTCACATAATGTCCAACATCTTTAAATAAATTAGGCCAATAAAATCCAGAATTTAAAATTTTAAATGCAGTTTTATCCACTCCAAAGTGTCCTCCAAATTCATAATCATGACTTTTTTGAATAATTGCAAAAATTTCTCCATAAGGTATACATCTTCGAATCACAAAATCTCTTCTTAAATTAAATAAATGAGGATCTTCCCAAATATATGATTTAAAATCATTCTTGAATTTCTTAATGTTTTTACTATTCATCCCATATGGTAAAATATTGCTAACCAAGTAGTTAACTATATCTGCATACCAAGACATTTGTAATCCTTGAATGACATATAATTGCTCATCCGGGAATTTCTCATTTATCTTTTCTTCATAAATCTTCTCATTATTATTTTTGATTGTTGATACATGATCAGCAATTTGGTTGCCAGTTCCTTTTCTATTCATAATTTCAAAATCAAATTCTTGTAAAAGTAAAACCCATCTGATTAATCTAGGTTTAGCATCCTTTTTAGATATTAAATACTTAATGGCAGAATGATCAGTGTGAACGATACATTTTGTTCCAAGAAGATATGGTCTAAATTTATTAAAGGCATATACTATTGCTAAAACTCTTTTTCAGTAGTAGTGTAATTTATTTGAGTTTCATTAAGAGTTTTGCTAGCATTGTATATAACTTTGAAAATCTTCTCATATTTTTTTCCTAATATAGCTCCGATTGCATAATCACTTGCATCACACATTAACTCAAAAGGTTTATTCCAATCAGGTGCAATAATGACAGGTGCAGTGATTAATTTTTCTTTCAGAATATTGAACACATTCAGAAAATCTTCATTAAATTTAAATTTAGCTTCTTTTTCTAATAAATGGCAAAGAGGCTTAGCAATTTTTGAAAAATCCTTTATATATCTCCTATAAAATCCAGCATGACCCAAAAAACTTCTCACATCAGTAATGGTAGTAGGTGGTTGCAGTTCAGCAATAATTTTCACTTTTGCTTGATCCACTTCCATCCCTGTTTGTGAAACTTTATGTCCAAGTGCAATGCCTTCTGTGACCATAAATTAACATTTTTCCCAGTTTAGATCTAAATTTGTTTCTTCACATCTCTTCAAAATTTTCATTATATTTTCCAAGCAAGATTCAAAAGAAGTTGTAAAAATTGAAAAATTTTCCATAAATACTTCAATTCCTTTATCAATCAAATCACAGAATATTAACATCATACATCTTTAAAAAGTCGCAGGTGCACTGCATAAACCGAAAGACATTCTTCTAAAGGCAAATGTTCCATAAGGACTTGTAAATGTTGTCTTTTCTTGATCCTCAGGAGCAATGAGTATTTGATGATAACTAGAATATCCATCCAGATAACAGAAATATGAGTGTCCAGCTAGTTTATCTAGCATTTGATCCAAGAAAGGTAAGGGAAAATGATCCTTTCTAGTGGCGTTATTTAATTTTCGATAATCAATACAAATCCGCCATCAAGTAACTTGTCTTGTTGGGATTAATTCATTTTTTTCATTAATAATGACTGTTACTCCTTCTTTTTTTTGGAACATAATGAATAGGACTTGCCCATTAGCTATCCGAAATAGGGTAAATAATTCCAACATCTAACCATTTCAAAATCTTTTTCTTGACAACCTCTTTCATAATTGAATTTAATCTACTTTTAGGTTCAATAGTGGGTTTACAATTTTCTTCCATTAAAATTCTATGCATACAGATTGAAGGGCTTATTCATTTTATATCTGCAATATTCCAACCAAAAGCTTTCTTATAATTCTTCAGAACTCCTATTAATTTTTCTTCTTGATCTTTGCTTAATTCTGAAGATATTATTACAGGTAAAGTTAATGAATCTCCAAGAAATGCGTCCTTTAAATGTGCAGGTAA
Organism: Papilionanthe hookeriana x Papilionanthe teres; assembly: GCA_022702705.1. Lineage (NCBI taxonomy): Eukaryota > Viridiplantae > Streptophyta > Magnoliopsida > Asparagales > Orchidaceae > Papilionanthe > Papilionanthe hookeriana x Papilionanthe teres. The sequence goes on along the minus strand of CM040427.1, from coordinate 85,575,362 downwards.
CATTTTTAATTCCAGTTCAAGGGCTTTTTCAATTGAGGGTAAAAGTATATCATTTTTAGTCGTGTCTAAATTTCTCAATTTTCATGAATGTAATGAGTTTCTTTAGATAAATTTTCTTTATTTAATGACTCATTATATAACATAGATTCTTTATCTTTATCATCAGAAATGAACTTATATTTTTCTTGGTAATGCTTTTCAATTATATAATCAAAAATATCTATTCGATAGCATTTTTCTTTATCAGGATACCTCATTGATTTCAGAACATTGAATGTTATCTCTATATCATTAACTCTCATCGTTAATTCTCCTTTTTGCACGTCAATCATAGCATGTCCGGTAACTAGAAAATGTCTCCCTAAAATGATAGTTATTTCTTTATCTTCTTCCATATCTAAAACAATGAAATCCACAGAGAAGATAAATTTATCTATCTTAACAAGAACATCCTCTATAACTCCTTTAGGATAAGTGATCGATCGATCAGCTAACTGAAGAGTTACAGTGGTTGGAGAAATCTGTTTTAAATCTAACCTTCAAAAGATTCAAAATGGCATGAGATTAACACTAGCTCCTAAATCACATAAGGCTTTTCCACAGAGTTTTTCTCCAATAGCACATGGTATAGTGAAACTTCCAGGATCTTTAAGTTTCTGAGGTAATTTCTTCTGAATTATTGCACTACATTCTTCACTTAATGCAACAGTTTCAAAAGCTTCAAATTTTCTCTTCTTGCTTAAAATATTCTTCATAAATTTTGCATAGCTTGGCATTTGCTCCAAAGCTTCAGCAAAAGGAATGTTGATGGTAAGTTTCTTAAAAATTTCAAAGAACTTAGAAAATTGATGGTCAAGCTTCTGCTACTTAAGTCTTTGAGGAAAAGGTGGTGGCGATTTTTCAACTTCCACTTCAATAGGTACAACAGTCTGATCTTTACTTGGAGAAAGGGTATCTTTAGGTTTTTCAATCTCTTCAACTTCTTTCTCTTTTTGAATCTCATTCCGTGTTTTATCTTTTCATTCCTTTCCACTTCTGAGTTGTACATCTTTTGCTTGTTCATGTTCTTTTCCAGATCCTTTAGGATTAATTTTGACATTGTTAGGCAGTGTTCCTTGAGGTCTGTAATTAATGAAATTAGCGATTTTACCCATCTGATTCTCAATATTACGAATAGCAGTGTTTTGACTTTGTAGCTGATTGCTTAGTTGCAAGATCAATTCTTCTACAGACAACTTTTTCTGCTGATTGTTATAACCAGGAGGATAAGTTTGTCTATAGTTTGAATTTCCTTGATTTTTCCAATTTGGATTAACTTGATGTCCATTACTCCAATTAACATTAGGATGATTTTTCCAACCGGGAATATAATAATTAGAATAAGGGTTATTAGTTTTACTAGCAATAGCATAAAAAGTTTCCATTGTTTGAGAATAATCAGAATTTATTGAATTATCATTACTTACATGCGATATACTAATAGCAAAATTGTCTAATTTCTTAGATATCGCAGCCACTTGTGAAGCTAAAATAGAAAAGGCTTCATTATCATGAATACTGGCCATTCTTTTAGGATTAACCCTTTCAGAAGGCCATTGAAAATTGTTATTAGCCATTTCTTCAATTAAGGTGTAGGCTTCTTCAAATGTCTTAGCCATTAAAGAACCACCAATAACAACATCGATAATAGATCTATGTGATCCAATAAGTCCATTATAAAATGTTTGAATAATTAACCAATCTGGTAAAGCATGATGAGGACATTTTCTTAATAGTTCTTTAAATCTTTCCCAAGTTTCATAAATTGTTTCTCCATCAAATTACATAAATGAAGTAATATCATTTCTTAATTTAGCAGTTTTAGAAGGAGGAAAATATTTAGCAAGGAATTTTTTTGCCATATCTGCCCATGTTTTAATAGAACAAGTTGCTAATGAATTAAGACACATCTTTGCTTTATCTTTTAAGGAAAAAAGAAAGAGTCTAAGCCTAATAGCAACATCAGAAAGATTATTATATTTAAAGGTAGCACAAAGTTATAAAATACTAGCAAGATGTAAATTTGGATCCTCATTAGGTATTCCTCCCAATTGATTGTTTTGAACCATTTGAACAATAGAAGGTTTAAGCTCAAAAAAATTAGCATCTCTAGCTGGAATTTGAATACTAACATGAAGTTCATCAGCTGTAGGGTTTGCATATTCCATTAATGGTTCATTAATTTCGATTAGATTTTGATTATTGTTATGTAAGGTATCCATTTTTTGATGTTTTGAAATTTGTTTTCTTTTTTTAATTTTTTTAATTGTTCTTTTTAATTCAGAATCAAAAGGTAGTAATCCTTCAGATCCAGAACTACGCATAAAAATTTAAAATATTTTTGTTTCATTTTGTTTTTGTTTTTGTTTGTATTTTATATTCTTTTCTTTTTACTTTTTATTATATTCTATTATATCCCCGGCAGTGGCGCCAAAAACTTGATGCGATGCGACTTTATATATACTTTAAAATACAAGAATTTGATACCACTTTTTAGAATATTTAATTTCCGGCAAATGACTTCAAAAATTTGATGTGCGAGGTTTACTTTTAATAATTTATATTTATATTTTATAATAATTATTATAAAAGTTACAATTTTAAACGCAAGTATACGTATTGTTCAAGTAATACAGGGCTCTAGTGGAGTCCTGGTTATCGATCCCATAGGGATAGTGAATTTATAAAAAGTAAGAAATATTAGTAATATTTTGGAATTTTCAAATGAAATTTATATATAAATTTTTTATATGTATATTCAAATTTAATTTACTAACAATTTTTACTAAAAGCAAGTAAGCAGTAAGCAGTAAAGTGAAGTAAGCAGTAATTAAAATTCAATGCAAGTATAAAAATGACTTTCTCTTTTTTCAACTAATCCAAGAATTATAGAGTAATTTTCTTTTATAGGGAATTAAGATTATGGTATTATGCCAAATATAAGCATTCCTATTCTTTACCCTTTGGTCTAGGTGAAAAGAACATTGACTAATCTATAGATAGGCTTAGGATGTTTTATTAGTAGAATGGGTTAATCTAGGCTCACACTACTAGATGTCCAAGGGTGGCTTTGGTCTGCCCTACCAGTGACCCGTTACCTTTCTATAAGCCAAATTATTAGAATTTAGTCTGTCACTCTAAATACTAATTAATTTTATGCTTAATAAATATTATCTTCCTATTTATTTGCACTTCACCTTAAACAATTCGCGTATAGCCTGCGATTACTTAAGGATTCATGTGATATCTACTAGTTAAGAATTTATCTCCGGATAGGTCTCAAAATTCTTCAACAGGTTTTAACAAATTAAATGGCTAATTTAAAAAGTAAACTAAGATTAGGTATTAATATCATCACAATGTTTTAAAATATTTTATATTTAATTCTCCTACAAAATTTAATTAATTTATAATATTTTCATAGTTGAAAGGAGAAAGACAACTAACTACTCAGAACACATTGAAATAACACAACACAAAATATTTATAAAACTTTGAACCAAAGTACAAATACTTATCTGAAGTGTTCCTTCAAGTGATCCGCTGACTTCTACTGACTCCAAAGCAATGATGAAAGACTCCAACAGCAATAACACATAATAAACACTCAAAATAAACTCACTAGATACAAAATAAAGTGGCACCCTGAGTATGGAAGAGACTAAATAAAACTAGAGAGGAGAGAGAAGATGCTAAAATGGATATGTGTACTAAGAGGGGAGGTTTTGGTGCGATTTTCTCTGTAGAATGTGATCCTATTTATAAAGCTCTGAATTTAACCAGGGGTTACTTAAGGCACCTCTTCAAAATTTTTCCAAATTCAATGTATCTTCTAGAAGGTAACTATCGTGCCTAGGCGCAGGGATCTGGCGCCTAGGCGCCAGACTCCGTGACTAGTTCTTTCGCACCTCTTTACTTTGGGTTACACCTCTTCGCGATCCAGACCGTTTCCTTACGTCCAAATACATTGTATCACATGTTCTATATATTAGGAGTAACTTCCAGACTTCTAGAAGCTCCAATAACCACTTAACACCATCAAAATAAATACCTAAAATCATCAAAAAAACTTGACAGCATCTGTATCGAACTGGTGCTTAGGCGCCGGATTCTGGCGCCTAGGCGCCAGGCCAATAATTCCAAAAATTTGCTTCATAAGCTCCATTTTGCTACTTTTTGCTCATTTTTCCTTCTTTTTCTTTCTTGGACTCTTTTTAAATCATCTACATCCAAAAACATAAAAGTACCTTTCATTAAAGCCTAATATCCTTACAAATTGAATCATAAATAAGGCATAAAAATGGGTATTTTTTTAGGTAGATCAGCAGTGACTCAAGGGAGTGGGCTTGCGGTGGAGGCAGAGGCTCGACGAATGGGTGTGTTGTGAAGGTAGTGACTTGAAGAATTGGGCGTATTGTGGATGCAGAAGCCCGAAGGATAGGTGTGTCATGAAGGTAGTGACCCGAAAGAGTGGGAGTATCATAGAGGCAGAAGCCCGACGGATGGGTGTGTTGTTGATGTTGTGACCCAAACAAGTGAGCATACCATGGTGGTAGAGGCCAGATGGATGGGTTTCCCGTGGAGGCAGAGATCCAAAAGGGTGTTGAGCCATGGAGGTAGAAGCCCGACAGATGGTAGTGTCATAGAGGCAGTGATCCAAAGCAGTGAGCGTACCATGAAGGCAGAGGCCCGTGGATAGGTGTTCGATGGACGCAGTGACCCGAAGGAGTGAACGTTTTATGGATGTAGAGACACCACAGGTAGGTGTGTAATGGAGGCAGTGACATGAAGGAGTGGGTGTATCATGAAGGTTGAGCTCCGACAGGTGGGTGTGCGGTGGAGGCACTGACCCAAAGGATTGGGCGTGCAGTGGAGGTAGAGGCCCGATGGATGGTGTGTTGTGGAGGTAGTGACCCGAAAGGATGGGTGTGCTGTTGAGGCAGAGGCCCAATTGATGGGAGTATCATGGAGATAGCGACCAAAAAGGGTGGGCGTGTCGCAGAGGCAGAGGCCTGAAAGATGAGTGTGTTGTAGGGGTAGTGACCAGAGGAGTGGATGTGGCGTGGAGGCAGAGGCCCGATAGATGGGTGTGTTATAGGGGCAATGACTTGATGGAGTGGTCGTGTTGTGGAGACAAAGACCTAATATATGGGTGTGTCATGGAGGCATTGACCCACAATGGTGGGCGAGCGATACACTTTTTATACCTATTTTTGAGGATATTACACTTTAATGGAAGGTATCTATGTGTTTTTTATGGGTACAATTAAATGTATAAAAATGGTAAAATGAGTGAAAAATAATCAAATTTCGAACAAAAATGAAGAAGGTGTGAAAATGAAATAGGATGGCTAAGCGCCTAGATCTTGCGCTTAAGGTCCTGCAGATAGAGAAGGTTGCGCCTAAGCGCCGAAGGCCCCGCGCTTGTGCGCAGGTTAGTTATTATGGAAGTTTAAAGATTTTTTGGCAAATTTCAAAGGGGTTCTTGAGGCAATCCTTGGTGAAAACGTGAATAACCGATAATGAGCGTGAAAATGTATTCAAATGGCTCTTGAAAGGAGGCATTTCTTAGACAATTCATTGAATGTGGACACATTTTGAAGAGAAACCAAGGCACCTTATGGAAAACTTTAAAAAGGACTTGAATTGAAGCAAAGAAAGGAGATAAAGGAGATTTAAAGAGTATATTTTGAGTGTTTTAAAGTAAGGAGGATTTGTAGGATTTTTACTTAGGGTTCCTTCTCACTTATCTCATTCTTAGTTAAGTGGAAGGTGGGTAGACACTTTAAGTAAGAATCCATTGTTTATTAGTGATTTCAATAGATTTTAACCCTCTAGGGTTGGGTGACCAGTCTTAAGGAGTATTGTAAGAGAAAGGAAAAGATTCAAAGGAACTTCAAGATTTTTGTAGAGAGGAATTTGAGACAAGTTTTATCTTTGTACTACATTTGGTTTAATTTAGATTTCTTTTGTTTCTACATAATTTACTTTTAAAAATAATTTTTGTTATGTTTCCTCCATGAATTCTGAGTAGTTTCCTTTATCTTTTTTCTTAAAATGAAAATTAATTAATCTTTAATGTTTGAATAAGTTGTGATGATTTAATCCTTATACTACATTTACTTCTTGATTTAGTTAATTAAGATGTTAACATTTGTTGTGAAAACATGTATGATTCGTGATGGTATTGTCTTAGTCAACTAATGGTAAAAATCACATGAGATTGTATGGATGAGAATGTAATTCATAATTGAGTGCAAATAATTAGGAAAAAATACTTTAAAGGGTGTAGAATTAGAGGACTTTAGGGTGACAAAATAAAACCTCCAATTTGGTTTATAGTTTTAGTTTTTTATACTAACTGTTAGCCCCGGGTGAAGGGAGAGAAGAAAAATCTAGAGTGAGAGCTATTATCTTCCCTACCAAACCCGGCTTCAAGACTATTCAAACTTTATACTAGTCAATATTTTTTATAGCATCTCTAGTAATGGTAAAGAATAATATTGCTCATATTTGGCACAACACATTTTGAATACTTCCACGACAAAACTCCAATACTTATTACTCATTCATGATAAGGAAAAATATATTTCATTTATACTTCTTTTATCTTATAAAATCTCATTAAAATTAGTTAATTCTTTACTTTATTTCAAACTATCAAAAATTACCAAAAAGAATCGAACTTTCATTCATAATATAATATCTATAGTTTATGTAAGCATCTTTTTCTAAATAGATTTTGTATTCTAATTCCTTATTATAAGTTTAAAAGTTTCCCTATGGGTGGTTCGATATTTCGGGACTTACTCAGAAAGTTCTATATTACTTGATAATGATACGCATACTTACATAGAATCCCAAAATTTAAATATCATAGTTGAATTCTTATTTGCATTGGAGTCGATTTTTTGGCATCATTGTAAAGAAAGAAATATTATTAAAGAAAAGTAGAAAATTAGATCATATATATATAAATCATAACATTCACGTGTCATAAATGTGCAGGGATCAAGTTATTGGCGCCGTTGTAGGGGAAACAAAAAGAAAATTTATTAAAATTTTTAATGAATTTTTAGAAAAACAATTTTATATTTTTAGAAATTATTATTTAAAATTTTAGATTTATTATAGGAGTATTTCATTATTGTTTTCATATATGTTTATGTGTGATTTTATTTTATTTTAATTTTAATTTTGTAATAGTTTATGCGTTGTTTAGGTTCTGAAGGACTAGTGCCCTACAATTTTGAATTAGAAAGAACTATTAGAAAAATTAAAAATACGGAAAAAATTCAAAAATTTCAAGAAATGACAAACCAAAATGCTGAAATTCATTAAGAATTTAGACTTTTAAGAGAATATGCAAACCCTACAGTGGATGAACTTCATGGTAGTATTCAAAATCCTGTTGTAGCTATTAATTCATTTGAACTTAGACATGCTATTATCCAAATGGTATCAAATAATCAATTTGGGGGAGCACCAACTGAAGATCTAAATTTACATCTTATCAATTTTCTAGAATTGTGTGCTACATTTAAATATGATGGTGTTTTAGATGATGCTATTAGAATTAGGCTTTTTCCATTATCACCAACGGGTAAGACTAAGATATGGTTGAATTCGTTAGCATCTGGATCTATCACAACTTGGGGTGATTTAGCGTAGAAATTCCTTGCTAAATGTTTTCCACCATAAAAAACTGCGAAGCTTAGAAATGATATTATATCTTTTTTTCAGTTTGAAGGGGAATCTATTTATGAAGCTTGGAAACTATTTAAAGAGCTTCTAAGAAAGTTTCCACACGATACTGTACCAGATTGGTTAATTATTTAATTTTTTTATAATGGATTAGTTGGATCCCTTAGATCTATTATCGATGCCGATGCTGGTGGTTGATTGATGTCAAAACCATTTCATGATACTTATGCTTTAATTGAATAAATTACTGCTAATAAATTTTAATGGCCTTCTGAGAGGGTACATCCTAAGAAGTTTGCTAATATTCATGAATCTGATGCTTTTGCAATGCTAGCAAATCAAGTTGCTACAATTTTGAGGAAGATAGACCAATTTGGAATAAACTTTTCTCAACCAATTTCAATGATTGATGAGAATTGATTTGGCCTAATGGTAGATTCTCAAACAACAGTGGAAACTTTAAATGCTATAAATAATAACTAAATAAACCGTATTCAAACTATTATTACCTAGGTTGGAAAAACCATCCTAAATTTAACTGGAATAATTATAATTTGGGTGAGATTATTCAGCAATGAGGGAACAACCAAGTAAACCCATGGGGGAACTGGAAAAACCAAGTTAATTGTAATTATAGACCTATGATCCCCGAATATTTATGGTTACGATTTTCACTTTATATTTCTTTCCAATGATATTATATCTTTCTTTGCAAAGATGAAAAAAACTTGACTCATAAGTAAATAAGAAATATATTTTAATTATATTATATAATATAAGATACTATGCAAGTATATGTATCATTTATCAAGTAAGCCCCGAGTTATCAAACCCACAGAGAAATGTCTAAAATTTTAAATAAATAAGAAAAATAACTTTTTTACATTTAAAAATGATTTTGTAAAGTTTGTTTTAAGATATAAAGTTTTTCAAATTTTTTTTTGGTATTTTCTGAATAAAAAGTAAAGCAAACAACTAAAGTTAACACAACTATAAAATAATATGAAAGCAAATGAGAATAAAATATTTTTTTCCTCATTCAATGAATTAGTATAATTATAGAATTTCATTGTGGAAGTATCTAAATGTGTTGTGCCAAATAGAAGCAATTATATTCTTTACCCTTACTTGTTTCTTTAAAGAACATTGGTTAATTTGAAGTTTTGAAATAATGTAGATAGGATAGGCAGGGAAGATACTAGCTCTAACTCTAGAGTTCCCTCGATTCCCTCCACCTGGGGGCTAACATCACATAACAAAATTTAAAATATCAAATCAAATTAGGGGGCTTTAGCCTGTCACTCTAAAGTCCTCTAATTTTACTCCCCATTAAAAACATATCTTCCTATTTATTTGCACCCAACCATATGGACTACAATTCTCACCAATACAATTTCATGTGATTCTTTCCAATTGTTGATTCAGACAACACCGCATTGGTTCTTACATGTTCTCACAACAAATTTTAATATCTTAATTGGCCAAATCAAGAGGTAAATGAAGTGCAAGGTAGTGAATCATCACAACTTCTTCCAACATTGGAAGCATATACTTCAGACAACTTCCTTCCATAATTTAATTACTTCATAATTTAAAAGGAAAAAGATAAAAAAAATACTCAGAACTTATGGAGAAAATACAATCACAACTTGATTTGAAAGTAGAATTCATAGTGAAAACACAACATGTCTTACTTTAAAACCAAATGTAAAACAAAGATATACACTTATCTGAAAATCCTGTCCACAAGAATCTTGAAGTTCCTTTGAAACATTGCTTTCCCCTTACAAGACACAATAGAGGTTGGCACCCAACTCCGTTGACAACAAATTTCTATTATACTCTTAATAAAAACTTGATACAAGTGATAATAAAAGTGGATGAAGTGGAAAGGTGTGCTCTTAACAACACTCTAACATAAACTTGACTCTTAACACTAATCACACCCTCCAACAACAACCCTTTTTCTGATCTTTAAGTCTTCTTTTTAAAATTTTCCAAAATGTGCCTTGGTGTCTCTTCAAATCATGTCTAGATTTAATGTATCCAAAAAGAATGCATCCATCCATTCAAATCTGCCGTCCAAAAGAAGTTAATGAAGTTTAAACCAAAATTTACTTCAAACACCATTGAAAATGGTGCCAAATTTGAGTTAATTCGTATTTTTTAACTATGGCCCCTATGCGCCAAGGGTCCGACGCTTAGGCGCCAGATGCCAATTTTTTCATTCTTCAAATTTTGCTCCAAATTTGATCCTCTTTTGCTCATTTCATCATATTCAATTATTTTAATAATATCTACAATAAAAAAAACAAAAATGCCTTCCATTAAAGTGCAATATCATCAAAAATAGGCATAAAAATATAATTAAAGACACTATATATTTTATGTGTATCAACCTACTTATTGATCCACTGATATTTATGCTTATGATATATATATTTGATACTCCTTTTTTAATGATTTAATAATGTTGATATTATGCAAGTATACATATCGTTTATCAAGTAATATAGGACTTTTTGATTAATAACCGAGATATCGAACCCACAGGGAAAATGATTAATAAAGATAATATATTCTAATTCAAAAAAATAGAAAATTAACTTTTTACTTTTCGAAAAGATATTACTCAAACTAAAGATAATATTTTAGTAAAGAAAATTCAATTCTTTTTGTGAAGTTTTATAATTTTAAAAAGAAGGTAAGCAACTATTTTAACTAAATTTTTGTAAGATGTAAGCAAATGCAAATGAAATATCTTTTTACTCTTTATGAATTAGTAACAAGTTATGGAAAATATTTGTTGTGAAAGTATCTAAAATGTGTTGTGCCAAATAGGAGCAATTATATTCTTTACCCTTACTAGAGATGCTATAAAGAACATAGGTTAATCTACTGTTTTAAAAATCTTGAAGACGGGTTAGGCAGGAAAGATACTAGCTCTCACTCTAGAGTTTTCTCGATTCCCTCCACTTAAGGGCTAACATCTCGTATCAAAACATAAACAATAAACCAAATGTTGGCTTTAGCCTGTCTCTCTAAAGTCCTCTAATTTTACACCCATCAAAGTATATCTCACTATTTATTGGAACTTAACCATATGGATTACATTATCACCCATACAATCTCATGTGATTCTTTCCAATTATTGACTGTGACAATACCATACCGGTTCTTACATGTTCTCACAACAAATTTTAACATCTTAATTGGCCAAATTATGAAGTAAATGAAGTGCAAGGTTTTGAATTATCACAACTTCTTCCAACATTGAAATTCTATACTTTATACAACATACTTCCAAAACTTAATTACTTCATCATATTAAGGAATAAGATAAAGAAAACTGCTCAGAATTCATGGAGAAAATACAATCACAACTTCGTTTAAAAGTAAAAACCATAGTGAAAACACAAGAAGTCTTAATTAAAAACCAAATGTAATACAAAGATAAGGACTTATCTGTAAATCCTTTCAACCAAACTCTTTAAGTTCTTTTGAAAACTTTGCTTTCTTTTACAACACTTCTTAGAGGTTGGCGCCCAACTCTGTAGACTACAAATCTCACTTCTAATCCTAATACAAACTATAGAAAAGTAAAAATATACTCCAACAACAACCATATTTCTAATTTTCAAGTCCTCGTTTTATACTTTTTTAAAAGCTGTCTTCGTATCTCTTCAAATTGTGTCCAGATTCAACTTATCGTCCAATAGATACATCCATTCAAGAGTAATTTGAATTGAATTTGGCACCAATAGGAAGTTAATCACGTTCTCACCAAGAGGTGCTTCAAAAACCTCTTCAAATAGGCGCCTAAAATAAAATAACTCATCTTTTATAACTACCACGTGTAAGCGTGGAGTACCGTCGCTTAGCCACGAGACTGATGACGCGTAAGCTCCAGATCTGGGCGCATAGCCGCAGGGCCTTGGAGCGTAAGCGCAGATTCTGGCGTTTAGCCTCCACAGATCTCTTTTTTTAATTTTCTTTATTTTTTCTTCATATTTGATTCTTTTTTACTCTTTTCATCACAATCACCCATTTAATCATACATGTAAGAAAAACACACAAAATACCTTTCCACTAAATTGCAATATCATCAAATATAGGTATAAAAATGTGTATAAAAACACTATATATTTTTGGTGTATCAAAATCCCCCAAACTTGAAATGTTACTTGTTCCCAAGTGACACTTTAATCATATAAAAATCATACAAGTAAATTATGTGATGAGTTTCTTTAGGAGTTTTTTAAAATTTTGTTCTAGAAATGTAGTAGTCCAATTTAGAAAAAAATTTAGTGAATGAGACCAATTTAAAGTTTAGAAATCTCTTAGGTAAAGGTTAATGAAAAATACTAGTTATTATCTTATTCAGAAATATTTATGGATTCTTCAAAATAGAGGACTTAGGCATTTTATTTTCTTTACTTAAATTCTTTTCTAAGAATAATTATACTAACTATATTATATTTATAAATTTCAATATTTTCTCAAATCTTATACTCTATAAAGATCAGGAGTGGAACCAATTTTTGATTAGGCCCTTAAATCCTCAAGCTTCTCTTTCCTTTTGCATATTCTTTTTTCACTTTTCTTTTTTTATTATAAGGCAATGATTATTGTATCTGGATAGGCCTGTAATGATTTTGAATTCCACCATTCCTTTCCTAAAGCATAAGGTACATATATATCTTTAACTAAGAAATATAATAAAAGTTTTGAAAATTATTTTCAATAAAGAAACTTAAGTATCAAAAATAAAAGTCTAATCTTTCTATTTTTCCAAAAATATAACTTTTCCTACTAAAAAGATAGTTACAAAATATTCATCATTTCTTCATTAAGAAATTATTAACTTAAAACTTTTCATCTTTACTATAGATTTTAACTAAATTCCCTTACTCATTTCTATATTCAATATTTTATTTTCCTAATATAACTTCGTACACGTAATTATTTTTTAGTCAAAATTAAATTTTAAGTACATTTGAGAACAAATAAAATTTTAAGTTTTTTAAACTTATTTTTCATTCGCCCCAAACTTTAAAATTTTCATTATAATGAAACATTTAAGCATAGTAACAAATACATGAGTAGATGATGCGGCTTTTTAAATTTGCCAAAATTTATGAACTCAGATTTAGAGAAGCTCCGGATTTGTAGGAGGGATTCTTGAAGTTTGCTTCGATTTCTTCAAGTTCTTCAGGTTTTGGATTGTTCTTCCATTGGTGATCTCTGAATTGGATTGGTCTTGCTGATGTTCCCGGGCTTCTGAATTGGATTCTTTCCAATTTTTGTTTCCCGGGCTTGTTCTTTTTCAAAATTCTGATTTGGGTCTGGATTTTGGTTCTCTGATTTTGTTTCTTTCCTGGGCTGCAATTTTCTTCTGTTTCTTTGGATTTCTTGGTTTTAGTTCTTTCCTTTGATATTTTCTTTGTGTCATGGCTGCTACTCCTGTAAAACCTTCTTTTCTTGAAGTGGTTGGTGGTGATATTAGTATTCAACATGACAAGCTAATCTTCCCTCAAATGTATCATGACTCTACGGCTGGAAAGGGTGACTGCCCTTTCATTAAGTAGGTGGTTAAGAAAGGGGGAAAACCTGCCCTTATTATCTCTGACAATGAGTTATCTTCCTTGATTGATCTTCATAAATTTACACTGATCGGGAAATTCCAATATGGCCATCCTAAAATGGATCTCATTAGAAAATGTTTTGAAGATTTCAAATTATTGGGCAAATGGAAGGTGGGTCTCTTTGATGGGAGGCATATAATGATACATTTATCTAAAGAAGAAGATTATGCTAATTTATTTTCAAAAAAGGTTATGGTGATTGAGGGGAAATATATGAAGATCTTGAAATGGTCTCCTGATTTCGATCGCAATCAAGAAGCTCCTATTATCCCCATTTGGTATAGATTACCAAATCTGAAATTGCACTTCTTCAACCATCAAGTTATCTATGCTATTGGGATAGCTATTGGAAGGCCATTGAAGTTAGATATGTCCACATTCAACTTATCTAGACCTTCATTAGCTAGAATTCTTGTGGAAAGAGATATTACACTTCCTGAAGTTGATGAGATTTGGTTGGGTTCACCACACAATGGGTATTGGCAACCAGTCATTATGGAACAAAGGCCTGTGTACTGCCATCATTGTAAAATGTTTGGCCATTCTAAAGACCTTTGTTACAGACTTCAACCTAATCTCAAACCTGTTAAAGGTAAGACAAATAGCTTATATAAAGAAGCTGAGAAAGAAAAAATGAATGTTCTTAATATTTCTGCTGGTGGTAATGATCTCCCTTTGATTATTTCTGATAACATTAATGATGCTGGGAATTCTTCTCTTGTTCCAAATCATTGTATCAGTCTGGTTTCTGATATTCTGCCCTCTACTGAATCTGCTGGAGTTAATGTACCTTCTTTGATCGTTTCGATATTCGCCTTCTTTTGATTCTCGTCGGAGTTAATGTACCATCCTTAATTGCTTCTGATGATCTTAATGCTGCTGGGATTCATACTCTTAATCAAAATTCTTCAAGTAATATTTTGAATACTGATAATTTGTCTTCTTTGGCATCTGCTTTGGGTGATGGCATTACTTGCAGACCTGAAACTTTAGCAAATAATGTTGAAATGGTTTCTGTTCTGGATTCACAAAAAGATAAATCTGCTATTCACATTGTCAAAGAATCTGAGGTATTACCTGCTGCTTCTGTTTCTGGAAATGTAACTGATGTTAATAAGAATATTACACATATGGCTGGAGATATTTCTCATCAGAAAGCTTCCTATCCTATTTTTCAACAGCTGGAACATTTAGATACTGAATCAAATATCAATATTGCTGCAGTTAATAAAGAATTGCAAAATGATTGGGTGGTGCAAAAAAGTAAAAAGAAAAAATCCCTGGAATTGAAGCATCTTTCTGAAGCCAACATCTTACCTTCAAGTGCCTCTACTCCTTCCTTCCCAAGGCTGACTAGAGGAGGAAGAGTAATGATAAATGATTAAATTCATCTGTTGGAATATTAGGGGAGTGGCAAATCCTGGCTCTCTTAATAGATTACTATGTCTAAACAGGATTCATAAATTTTGGGTGTTGGTACTACTTGAACCACTGGTGAAATCTAATATTGAAAGATTTACCAATAAAATTAAAGGCTTTAATTTTATTTCTAACTCTTCCAATAAGATTTGGATATTCTGTAGGAAAGAATTAAAAATTAACATCTTGAAGGATCACTCTCAATTTCTGCACTTCCATTTTGAGCTTGAATATTTCAGTGGTTTTGCAACTTTTATTTATGCTGGTTCATCCATCAATGAAAAAAAGGAGCATTGGGATCATCTACATATTATTGGACAGAATGTGAACTAAGGTTGGCTTGTTGGGGGGGACTTTAATTCTATTGCTCACCCCAGTGAGAAGAAGGGTGGTAGAGTTCCTAAGTTTCAAGATTTGCTTACTTTTTCCAATCATATAAAGGAAGCTAATCTATTTGATCTTGGTTTTGAGGGATCCCCCTTCACTTGGAAAAGAGGTAATATTTATGAAAGGCTTGATAGAGTTTTAGTTAATCAAGCTTGGTTGGATATGTTACCCATTTGCAAGGTACAACATCTAGCCAGAACTGGATCTGATCATAATCCTTTGTTAGCTACTTTTTACGCTCTACCTATCGTTACAAATAAGTATTTTAGATACTTAAATGTCTGGTCTACTCATCCTACTTTTCATAAAGTCATTGAGGATAATTGGGTCTGTCCTCAGGTTTTCTCAAAAGCTGGTTCTATAATTCAACTATGGCAAACTCAAAAGGCTTTAGCTAAGGTCCTTACCGATTGGAACCGGTGTGTCTTTGGCAACCGACCCAAAACATCATCAAGGATGAAAATCATGTTAAAGCTATGGAGATAGAGGTGAAGTTAGGGAAGCTGTGCTCGAATCTCAACCGTATGATGCCAATGAAAAACTAAGTACGACTATAGCAAATGAGGAGTTATTTCGCCGCAAAAGGCTTCGCTAATAAGTTTCTTTATGGTGATCGAAATTCCAAATATTTCGATGCTGTCATCAAATACGGAAGATCACTTAATTAAATTCTTAAAATAAAGTCTGAACAAAAGGGATGGTTATATGATTCTCGGGATATTGCTAATGATGCCATAGAGTACTTTCGACGAACTCTTTTCCTTTAAATCCACAAATGCTGCCTTATTCTCTGCTGAATTACCTGCAGGATGGAATGTTCAAAGGTAATGGTAACGAGCTTACTCGGATTCCTAATGAGGAGGAGATTTTTAATGTTATTAATTCTATGGATGCAAATAAACTCGCTGGGCCTGATGGATTCTCATCAGAGTTCTATAAGAGCCATTGGAGTATAATCAAAGGCAAAGTTATTCCTGTTGTTCAATCTTTTTTTCAGGGAGAGGAGCTTCCTAAATATTTTGCTGCATCTTCTATTATTCTCATTCCTAAAGCTAAGATCAAATCTACTTGGAATGATTTCAGACCCATTTGCATTACCTCTATTTTTTCTAAAATTCTCAGCAAGATCATTGTGGAAAGACTTCGGACTTCTCTACCTAATCCGATCTCGACCAATCAATCCGCCTACATTAAGGGAAGGAACATCTCCGATAATGTGCTCGTTAGCCCAAGAACTTCTTACCGATATTGACAAATCTTGTAGGGGCTCTAACATAATTATTAAACTTGATCTTTCTAAAGCATTTGATTCCATCAGTTGGGTTTTTGTTCTGAAGGTACTTGCAGCTAGAGGTTTTGGAGCTGATTTCTGTAGCCTGATTTCTAGATGGCTTACTAATAATTATTACAGTCTTTTGATCAATGGTAAGAGCCATGGTTTCTTTTAATCTGGTAGAGGGATTAAGCAAGGAGATCCCTTATCACCATACATCTTCATATTGGTTTTTGATTATTTTTCCGTAATCGTTGAATCGGCTTGCAACTTAATCATTCCCATGCCCAATTCCAAGCATAGATCTAATATTTTGGTAAGCCATTTGGCTTATGCCGATGATGTGATTGTTTTCCGTAATGGCAGCAAAAGTTCAATTAAACTTATTATGAAAACTCTATCCAGTTTTGAAGAAGTTTCGGTATGGTTTTTAATAAGTCTAAATGTCAATTTCTTCCTAGCTCTCCGTTTGAATGCAAATTTAAAGAACTGGATATCTGATTTTACCTGGGTTCAAAGAAGCAGTGCTATCCATTTATATACTTAGGCTTTCCTTTGATTAAAGGTAGAAGAAGACTCGTCACACTATGATGATGTTGTTACCAAGATTTCTTCTCAACTTCATTGCTTGGTCTAATTCTTTTCTATCTAATGGGGGTAGAATAACTCTTCTTAAAAGTGTGTTATCTTCCTTACCTCTTTACATACTTCAAATGGTTAAAATGAAGAAGAGTACTCAGCATTTGCTCTCCTTAATGTTCAATAAGTTTTTGTGGGAGGGTCAACATAAGCACATTCATTGGTCAAGCTGGGAGAAGATTTGCAAACCTTTGGCTAATGGAGGTTTGGGTTTTAAAAGTTTTCATCATCTAAGTTTTGCTTATTTCTGTACACAATGGATAAAATTTAGATCCAATTCTTCTTTATGGGCCATTTAAATGCATGGCAAATATTGCTCTAACTCTCATCCAACTCAAACAATTTCTAAATTGGGTGACTCAAAAACTTGGAAGGAATTGCTAAAAGTTAGAGAGTATGCTGAACAACTTTTTGTTTGGGAAGTTGGTGATGGACAAATTGACTTTTGGAAAGATAATTGGTTATTTAATGAATCCCTCTTTCACCTATTCCTGAATTGCCCTGCTGTACAGCATATATGGAGAAATGTTATTAGCAGCAGCTGTACCAAAATTTATTTTTCAGCATGGCATTCTATATCTGATTGCTGGCAGGAATGGAAAGGGGTCTGCTGATTTCTACATTCCTTTAATTGTATTTTGGTTTATCTCGGTCTTCTAGAAATGGTGTGATATTTGAAGATAAAGTATTTTCTTCTCAAAAGGTGATCAATAACTCGTTTGGATTACTTATACAAGTTAAGGAAGCACCTTAATATAAATGTCCAACATGTCACAGCTAAGCCTATGCTAATTAAGTGGACTCCTCCTTCCTTTTCTTGGGTTAAAATAAATGTGGATGGAAGCTACAAAGATGGTGCTGCTGGCATTGGAATTCATGGAAGAAATCATACTGGTAGATGCTTGTGGTTCCTAGCAGCTCCTATTGAAGCTAACAATGCACTTATGGCTGAAGTTATAGCTATTTTTTGGGGTCTGAAAGTAGCTTTGATTTTTAATCATCCTTTTATTCATATTGAAACTGATTCAGCTGTTCTACTCAATATATTAGTGAAAAAGGCTTCAGCTCCCTGGTACATTCAAATCTGGATTAACAAAATTAATCAAATGACATCAGCTAGACCCATTTGGTGGAGTCATGTGTATAGAGAAGGAAATCAACCAGCAAATTGGCTTGCAACTAGAGCTTCTTCATCTAATTTACTTGTTTGCTGTCCTTATAATGGAACTTTTAATAGATCTTCTGAATTTTTTGCTTTTAGTTTACTTTTACATGGGGATCTTCTTTCTATTCCTCATTTAAGATGTAATAGACTTTCCTAGATAATAAAATATGTTCTTTCAATATATATATATATATATATATATATATATATATATATATTTCTGTTTCATTGGGTATATCAGCTTAAGCCGAGAGAGTTAACAAACCGCATTTCCCCCATAAAGATAGAGCTCTCTAGATCATTTCTCACTACTGTTGGTGGGTTCGGAGAGAGTGCTCGAAGTACTTAACGAGCATCCATGGCAATAGCAGTATTATCCTTCAGAATGTTACCATTATCAGATTGGATGGTTTGCACAGTATTGCATTTCCTTCTATATTTGATAAATGCATGAAAGAATTTGGTATTTCTGTCCCCATCCTTAAAAATATTGACAGCTGCTTTTTGCTTTAAAACCTGTTCCTGCAATTGGATAGCTCTAAGTAATTCCTCCTGAGCCTGATAGATCTCACTTTCTACAGAAATATCAGTCTTAATCTTCTCCTCCAGCAGGTTTACTTTGTATTGAGCTGCATCCACAGCCTTGAAAATATCCCCCAATGTATTCCAATTCCATTTCTTTAGACCTTTAACAACTTTTTGGTGGAGCAAGCATAAGTTAAGCCAAGGATCGAATGATGCACACCATTCCAATGATCGACCACCACTTTCAAAAATGAGTCCTGAGTAGACCACATATTTAGATACCTGAATGGGGTTTGCTGGGGAGTTTGGGGTGGGGTAGTAATGGTAATAAGTATGGGTCTATGATCAGACCCAACAAATTGGAGATGAGTGACAAAAGTGAAGAGGAAGTGTTGTTGCCAGCAGTCATTCACTAAGAATCTGTCCAATCTTTCCCAAATTCTTCCTCTTTTCCATGTATATTGAGGTCCCTTGTAACCCAGATCATAGAGAGCTGCTTGTGAGATATTTCTACTAAAGGTACTCATTGTGGCTGTTTTAGGAGGTCTCCCACCCAATTTTTCAGAAGAATTCAGAATGCAGTTAAAATCTCCCCTACCAGCCAGGGGAGATGTAGATTAGATCCAATAGAATGGAGCTTGACCCAAAGCTCCTGTTTATCAGATTTGGAACATCCTGCATAAATAAAGGAAGCCTCACCAATATGGCCATTTATCTTAAAGGAAGTATGGATGAATTGCCTGTCATCCACAAGAATAGACCAAGTAACTTCAGGTCTGCATAATAACCAAATTTTGTTGCTGAGATTTGAAAAATGAGAGAAGCCATAGAAATTTTTAAGAATTTTATCAGGATGTTTGTGAACCATTGGTTCCAGTATAACTATACACCAAAATTTGTGCTTCCTGTTGAGGTTGATCAGCCTATTAAGGGATAGGGGGTGAGCAGCCCCTCTGATATTCCAGCAAATTAGATTAATCATTAGACTTGTTGGTGGGGGGATGTATGGATGATTGAGATCTTGATCTAGTTCTACCTCTGGTGACTGAAGCAGCAGCAAGGAGGCTATCCATTTCTACAGGAGAAGGAATGGAGTTTGTCAATAAGAGAGCTTTATGATTTTTCTTCTTCTTCTTTGGGGAGATGACATGCCACTCACCCTCCATCGGATGCTCCTTAGTACCGACGAGCGGTGGAGGAAGGAGGGGTGATTATGGAAATAGGGTCACATTCTTTTCTCATTCTACCTAAAGGGGAGGAGGGCTGAGGTGAAGGGAAAATTGGAGGTGATGAAGGTTCAGGAGAATTCACAATTGGATGATGTTGGGCAGGGCCTTCAATGGGAGAAGAGTGGAGGGGGAGAAGGCCATTATGGGATGACCCAGGAAGCAGCTCTGGAGTAGGGGCCACAAGGGGAGAATGGGGTGCCTGGTGGGAGGTTGGGTTAACAAAGTCAGGGCCAAGAGTGGAAGGAAGTGGGGAATTATGGGTAATTTGGTCAGTTGAGGGGGAAAGAGAATGCAGCCCTGAAGCACCTGGAGGGGGGGGGGGTCCAGTGTGGGGGCAAGGGGAGGTAGGCTATGAAGCAAGGGGTTTGGTGCTGGACCAAGAAGACCAGGGGAACTAGCAGCAATACTGGGTTTAGAGGTTCCAGTCCTCCTAGAAAGGGGGTTCAATCTATAACACCTGTCCAGGGTATGCCCAAACATCCTGCAGTGGCTACAGTAGTAAGGCTTCTGCTCCATCACAACCTCTTGTCAGGCAGCCTCCTCATCAGAGCCCACCCAAATCCTTGAAACTTCAGGTAAGGTCACATATCTTTCCACCAAGACCCTGGCTGCTGCAGGTCTGGCTCTATTAACAGTGGGGTTATCAGCCCTCATAGGAGTTCCCAAGGCTTTAGCTATATTAAAGAGAGCTTTTTGGTTAAAGTACCTGATTGGTAAATCAGGAAACTTAAACCAGATTGGCACCACAGGTGGTTCCTTCCTTGGATTGAAATATGGAGTCCACTTAAGCAGTCTCATTTCAGATCCAGCAATAACAACTGCTTTTTTGGCAAACAAACGTGCATTATCCTCCTCAGTGGAAAATTGAATTAGTAAATGTCTTCCATCAAGAAGTCCCAGCTGCCATTGTCCCACAAACTGGATGGAGTTGAAGTACTGTCTAACAAGCTCCATTTTGGGATGCCCCAAAGCAAATTTTCCAATGAGACAGAAATCTGGAATGCTCTCTCCACCATTGACAGTAACAAGACTGCAGGGCCTGATGGTTTCACTACAGATTTCTATAAGAAGGCTTGGCACCTGGTTAAAAGGGAGGTCAGCAGCTCTATTCAATCTTTCCTCCGGGGTCGAATATACCTAACTACTTCGACCACTCAAATCTTGTGTTGATCCCCAAATCCGAATCGACTAAGAACCGGAATCATTACAGGCCCATTTGCTTGTCATCTGTTATTAGCAAAATTATCAGTAAAATCCTGGTGAATAGACTTCAGCCCCATTTAGATAAGATCATTTCCCCTAACCAATCTGCTTTTGTTCAGGGAAGGTCTATTTCGTACGGAGTTGCTGCTGGATTTAGATAAAACTTGCAGGGGGGGTAACCTCATTTACAAACTAGACATCAGTAAAGCATATGACACTATTGATTGGAAGTTCCTGATGGATGTACTTTCTGCTAAAGGTTTTTCTAGGCAGTTCTGCAATATCATTAGCAGATGGCTTCAGTCCATTAGCCATTCCATCCTTCTCAATGGCTGCTCCTGGGGAAATTTTAAAGCAAGTAGGGGGCTTAAACAAGGTGATCCTTTGTCCCACACCCTTTTTATATTGGCCATGGATTATCTTTCCAGAATGCTTAACTCTCAAGCCTTCATACAACAACACCACAGATATCATCATAGATCAACTTTGCATATCTCACATCTTATGTATGCAGATGATGTAATAATTTTTTCCAATGCTCAGAAGATTACAGTCAAACATTTAATGAAAAGTCTCCAATTGTTTCAATCTTCTTCTGGTATGAGCCTTAACTTGCGTAAATGCCACATTATCTCGCCCTTGTAAACTATCCATGAGCCCGAAAACTCGGATAAGGGAGTACACTCGGTTTCTCTTGTCTCACAGGAAATCCGAATTATCTTGGGGTCCCCCTTCTCAAAGGAAGAGTTAAGCAAACACACTTTGAATCCATCCTGCAAAAGATCCAATCTCAGTTGACAAGCTGGTCTCATTCCTTCCTATCAAGTGGGGGTAGAATTACCCTCCTCAAAAGCATACTCACAACCTTCCCATCTTATATTCTGCAGATGATCTCCATGACTAAATCTACCCAAGTACGGATGGAAAGAATTTTTAATAGGTTCTTATGGGTTGGGAAAAGGAAGCGAATTCATTGGCTATCCCGGCGAAGGTGGCCAAACCTACTTGGCTGGTGGTCTTGGCTTCAAAAGCTTGAACCATATTTCCTTAGTGAACCAATGCAAGTTGTGGATTAAATTCAAAGCACGTAACTCCTTGTGGGCAAAATTCATGAAAGGTAAATACCGCAAAGCTTTACATCCCTCTCTTGCTACCGAGAAAATCGGGGATTCCAGAATCTGGACTGCCATGTTAAAAGTCAGAGATAAAGCTGATTCTTTGGTCACCTGGGAGCTGGGGCATGGTAATCTGTCCTTTTGGTTGGACAGATGGTGTCCTGAGGAGTGGCTATCTCCTGCTCCTAATGTTCTGAAGGATCCTAATCTGAGTGTTGCTGATTGCTGGGATAATGGTTCCTGGTCTCTGACAAAACTATACTCACTGATCCAAACTCCTTCAGTTCAGCATATTACTTCAATTCCTATAATCACCCACAAGCCAGACAGAATCATATGGGCTGCTCACAAAAACCAAAGTTTGTCTAAAGCAATTTATGCTAAAGTTGTTAACTGGCAGGTTTTCCCTGGAGGTTCTCTTATCTGGAATAAATACCTCACCCCATCAATGTCGTTCTTCACTGGAAAATGCTCCACCATATTGTACCAACTGATGACTTGCTTAAACTTAAAGGCCTGAGGGGACCCTCCATCTGCAGACTGTGTAGAATGAATGAGGAGTCTGCTAGGCATCTCTTCTTCCATTGCAGCTTTTCTCAGCAAGTTTGGACTCTCGCATAAAGTATTTCATGGTAAATCCGCTAACCCCGTCCCGGCTTGATTTCTAAGATAGTTGGTATGACTGGCAGAGGGCCAAGATGGGGCAAATTCCACTAATTCTTGCCTGGTTCATTTGGAAATGTAGAAACCACTCAGCTTTTGATGATCACAAACCTTGTGCAATCAAAGTGGCACATAATTGCATCAGTTTTATCAGAAAACTGAGTAAATGGAAAGGCTTCCCTCAAATATGCCCCTTAAATACAGCAGAAAAAGAACCCCCACTCGCTATAACTTTAGTAACTGGCAACCCCCCCCCCCAAACACCTTATATCAAAGCTAACACCGATGGTAGCTTCACTCCTCGGAGTCGGGGTGGGTGGGGTTTTTAAAAATCCCATGGCAAGGTGTATTCTTTTCTTCCAAATCCCAGTGGCTGCTAAGGATGCTCTTGAGGCTGAATTCATAGTTGTGTACTGGGCTTTCAAACTTGCATCATACTTTCATTGGAAATCTCTTATAGTGGAAGTAGACTCATCCACTATCATCACTTCTATGGACACTGAAGAAGCCCTCCCTCGGCATCTTCAATTGTGGCTCAATAAAATCAGCAAGCTTAAAGACCATTGTATGCACCAATTTCAGTTCACATTCGGGAAGGTAACGGACCGAAGAACCGGGTCGGCAAGAAATGCCTTGGCTATCGGCATCAGTGACATCTCTGCCTCCTTCCAAACTCCCCTAAATTATCTGTTGAATAGAGATCTGTTAGCAATTCCCAATATTAGAGCCAACCTCCATACCTGTTGATTTACTAGTTTTTATTGCACCATGGATGGTTCTCTTTATCTCCTAGGCTTTCTTGTCCTGCAGGTGTACTTCATGGTTGTAACCTCTTTATAGGAGTGTTTTGTTAGCTAGAGTTTGTTGGCTTGTTGCCATGAGGGTTTGTTATCTTTTGGATCCTTTTGAGAGGAAGGTTAAGATGAATCTTGTAAGAACTATATTTATTAACTTGTAGGGAGCCTCTGCAGCTCCTTTCCCAAAAAAAAAAAAAAAATATATATATATATATATATATATATATATATATATAGATTTAGTATTATAATGAGTCACATAATTAAACACAAGTATACGTATCACTCAAGTAATAAAGGGCTCTAGTGGAGTCCTGGATATCGATCCCACAGAGAGGCTTTAATTTTATGGCCTAGCACAGAAATCACTTATCGAATCACAACACAATTGCAAGTAAGTTCAATTCTTAAAATAAAGACAAACAATTGTAGTTACCATTTCTAGTAAAGTACGTTATAAACTCTAGCAAGTTAAACTAATACGAGACTAAAATTATAACAAATTTTAGTTGTAAGAAAGAGTATTCCTCCTTTTCAATTATAATATGATGATTATTATGACATAGATCAGTGATGCAAATGTATTGTGCCAAATAGGAACACTCCTGTTCTTTACCCTTTTTTCAGCATATAAAGAACATTGGCTAATCCTAAGTTTAGTCCCCAAATTCGTGGTTAGGCTGAGAGGATGCTGGCTCTCACTCCAAATCTCTTACTTCCCTTCGCCTGAAGGCTAACTCTCGCTTTAGTTTCCAAATATTATGACCAAATTGAGGATTCCAGCCTGTGACTCTGAAATCTTCAATTTTACGCCCATAAAAGTATATTTCCCTATTTATTTTGCACTCAATCCCCATGAACTACGTCTGTCA
The DNA here is from genome assembly GCA_022702705.1 of Papilionanthe hookeriana x Papilionanthe teres. Taxonomy (NCBI): domain Eukaryota; kingdom Viridiplantae; phylum Streptophyta; class Magnoliopsida; order Asparagales; family Orchidaceae; genus Papilionanthe; species Papilionanthe hookeriana x Papilionanthe teres. The sequence continues at coordinate 85,550,687 of CM040427.1, read as the reverse complement.
TTTATGGACATTGAATGCGACCTTCACTTTTGTTGTGGAACTCATAATCCTTTCGGAACATATGTTTCCCAACAAGTTTTAACAATCCAATTGGCCAGATCAAAAAGTAAATTAAGTTCGAAGTGAAAAGATCATGACAAATTCTCCATAATAAATCAACACATCATTTCTATATCACAACATCAACACATCACATGAAAAGGAGAAAGACAAAGAAATCTATTCAAGACTCATGAGGAAAAGATGACAAAACATGGATTTTATATATAAAAACAATGTCATACAAATAGAGTAAAGAAAAGATGACTTATCTCAAACACTTCCTCAAGAGAATCTCAAGGAATTCCTTTGACTCCTCTTCTTTCTTCACAACAACACACAATTCTCTCTTTAGATAAGTAGTAAGAAGAAATCTCTCACTTTCCCTCTCCTCCTAAACAAAATGAAAAGACACTCACTCCTCACTCTCTCTACACTGTAAACTTATCTCCCCTTTCTAAACTTGGCTTCAAAGGAGTTTAAATTCAGTCATAACTGATTTCCCAAGAGTTTCCTCAAGAAACCCTCCAAAATCCGGCCAAACACATTGAATATAGTTTGAAATCGGGATATGGCACGGTCCTACACTGGATAGAGCGCCATTCAGCGCATTATTCTGCCAATTTGGTCACAACCCTCTATAAAATAACACGGTCCGGCGTTGGTGACAGAGCCGTTCGACACTAGTTCAATAAAATGCACTTTTGTCCCTTTTTGCTCCAAATTTGCTCCTTTTAGCTTCCTTTTACTCCAAAGGCGTAAAATCATTGTACATGCATGAAATCATGAAAAATACCTTTCTTTAAAGTGCAATATCATAAAAAATATGTATGAAATGAATAGTAAAAAACTATCAAATTTTCAATGGATCAAGATCCCTCAAACTTAACTATTACTTATCCTCAAGTAATTTTAGTTAATACATAATATATGATCCACTGCAATGAACTTTCTTTATAGAATACCATAATTTTGATTTAGATAAGTACAATAGTAAGATTTTGGGAACGATCTTTGAATAATTCAAGTAAATTCTGCAGGTGTAAGACTAACTAGTAATTAAGTCTAAGAGTTCTAGCCTTCTATTCATTTCAAAAATGACTGTAGATTGTCCTATTAATGCACTTAAAAGGATTACATGAAAAGAAGTTTATGAGAACACTGCTAGTAAGAATGCTAATACACACATATAAGTTCAGGAAAGTAATTAAGTTTTTCATTTTAGGTAGGTCCAAGTAAAGCCAATTTTTGATTAGGCATCTCCTTAAGCATATCCTCACTTTTCTTTCTCTTATTTTCTTTTGTTTTTCTTTTCTTTTCTTTTCTTTTAAGTGAGGATTACTATATCTGGATATCCTTTAATAATTTTGAACTTCACCCTTCTCACCCTAAATTTAAAACTTACCACTTTCCTTTACCTTATAGGCATTTTTTGAGCTTATTAATGATTCATCATAGAGTCTCAATCCTTTCCTATCACATAAAGTTTTAAGATTCTTAATATTTCAAACATACAATTTTTCTTACTTTGAATAGTTGACTATAGTCCTATTCTCTTATACCAAATATCTTAGCCTACAAAATTACTTTTCATTACCAAATACTTTCATTCAACTTTACAAAATACTTAAATAAAATTAAAATACACTTATCTGAAATTGAGTTCTATTATGAAAAATCATGTTAATAATTTTGAAAATACTTTTAAATGAGAACAATTAATAGTTAATTCTTTCCCTCCCCCAAACTTAGATTTTTGAATATTAATACAATTAACATGGGAAGAAAGAAAAGATATAAACATATAACTCATACCTCAATATGTTGGGCTTTTCATACCTTTGAGTTTAAGCAGGTTTTTCTTCATAAAGTAGAACAGTAGGCCTAAAATAATTAAGAGCATTTCTATACACAACTATGGGTTAGAAATTTGCAAGAGAAGAAGTTTAAAAACATAAAACATAAACTATGCACACAACATTAACAACTAACTGTTACTATATGGTACGAATTTTTTAATTTGTAAAAACTAATGAAATCAGATTTAGATTTATATATTGATTTAGATGATAATGAGTCACACAATTAATGCAACTATACGTATCGCTCAAGTAATATAGGGCTCTAAGGGAGTCCTGGAATATCGATTCTACAGGGAGGCTTTACTTTTATGCGTAGCACAGAAATCTCTTATCGAATCACATCACAATTGCAAGTGGTTTAATTCTTAAAGTAAAGACAAACAGATTCAGTTACTATTTCTACCAAAGCACGTTCTAAACTCTAGCAAGTTAAACTAACACATGAATAATTTATAACAAAGTTCAGTTACAAGAAAGAGTCTTCCTCCTTTCCATTCATAATGTGATGATTATTGTGACATAGATCAGTGATACAAATGTATTGTGCTAAATAGGAGCTTTCCTATTCTTTACCCATATTTCAACGTATAAAGAACATTGGATAATCTTATGTTTTGTCCCCAAATCCGTGGCTCCAGAGCTCTCACTTGAATTAACCTGAAGTCCAACTCTTGCTTCAGTTTCTAAACATTAGGACCAAATTAAGGATTTCAGCCTGTCACTCTGAAATCTCCAATTCTACACCCATCAAAGTATATTTCCCAATTTATTTGCACTCAATCCCCATGAACTACATCTCACATTCATGGACATTGAATGTGACCTTCACTTTTGTTGTGGAACTCATAATCCTTTCGGAACATATGTTTCCCAACAAGTTTTAACAATTCAATTGGCCAGATCAAAAAATAAATGAAGTTCTAAGTGAAAAGGTCATCATAGATTCTCCATAATAAATCATCACACCATTTCCATTTCACAACATCAACACATCACCTGAAAAGGAGAAAGATAAAGAAATCTACTCAAGACTCATGAGGAAAAGATGACAAAACATGGATTTTATATATAAAAACAACGTCATACAAATAGAGTAAAGTAAAGACAAATTATCTCAAACTCTTCCCTCAGCGAATCTTAAGGAATTCCTTTGACTCCTCTTCTTTCTTCACAACAACACACAATTCTCTCTTTAAATTAGTAAAGAAGAAGAAATCTCTCACTTTCCCTCTCCTCTCACACTCCTTAGAAGAGAAAACACAAACCTAACTTCCTACACAAAATGGAAAGAAAACTCTCTCTAAACTCTAAACTCTTCTCTTCCTTTCTTCCCCCTTTGAAATTTGGCTCCAAAAGTGTTTAAATTCTGCTAAAACTGAATTCCTAAGAGTTTCCTTAAGCAACCTTTCAAAATCCGGCCAAATACATTGAATCTAGTTCAAAATCAGGATAGGGCACAGTCTGGCACTGGTAGGAGTCTCGTTTGGCGCATTATTCTGCCAAAACATTATAACTCTAGAAATTGGCGTTGTTCGGCGCTAGTGACAGCGCTGCTCGGCGCTAGTTCAATAAAATACACTTTTGTCCTTTTTCGCTCTAAATTTGCTCCTTTTTGCTTCCTTTTACTCCAAAAGCCTAAAATCATTGTAACTGCATGAAATCATCAAAATACATTCCTTTAAAGTGCAATATCGTCAAAAATAGGTTTGAAATGAATAGTAAAAAACTATCAAATTTTCAGTGGATCAAGATCTCCCAAACTTAACTATTACTTTCCTCAACTAATTTTATTTAATACATAAAATTATGATCCACTGCATTGAACTTTCTTTCTAGAATACCATAATTTTGATTTAAATAAGTACAATAGTAAAATTTTTAGAAAGATTTTTGAATAATTCAAGTAAATTCTGCAGGTGTAAAAATATCTAGTAATCAAGTCTAAGAGTTCTAGCTTTCTATTCATTTCAAAAATGATTGTAGATTGTCCTATTAAGGCACTTCAAAGGATTACATCAAAAGAAGTTTATGAGAACACTATTGGTGAAGATGCTAATCCATACATATAAGTTCAAGAAAGTAATTAAGTTTTTCCCAGGTTCAAGTGAAGACAATTTTTGATTAGGCATCTCCTCAAGCTTCTCCTCACTTCTTTTTTTCTTTTCTATTCTTTTGCTTTTTGCTTTTCTTTTCTTTTCTTTTCTCTTCTTTTCAGTGAGGATTACTGTATCTGGATAGCCTTTAATGATTTTGAACTTCGCCCTTCTCAGCCTAAATTTGAAACTTACCACATTCCTTTACCTTATAGGCATTTCTCTAGCTTATTAATGATTCATCATAGAGTCTCAATCCTTTCATATCACATAAAATTTTAAGATTCTTAATATTTCAAACATACAGTTTTTTTTTACTTTGAATAGTTGACTATAGTCCTATTCTCTTATACCAAATATCTTACATTACAAAATTACTTTTCATTACCAAATACGTTCATTCAATTTTATAAAATAATTAAATAAAATCAAAATATAGTTATTTGAAATTGAGTTATATTACAGAAAATCAAGTTACTAATTTTTGAAAATATATTTAAATGAGAACAATTAACAATTATTTCTTTCCCTTCCCCCAAACTTAGATTTTTGAATACAACTAACATGGAAAAAAGAAAAGATCTAAATATATAACTCATACCTCAATATGCTGAGCTTTTTATACCTTTGAGTTTAAGCAGGTTTTTCTTCATAAAGTAGAACAGTAGGCCTGAAATAATTAAGAAGCATTTTTATACACAAATATGGGTTAGAAGTTTATAAAGAAGAAGTTTAAACACATTAAACGATGCACATAAGATTAACATCCAATTATTACTTTTACAGGTTAAACTAGCAATCCAAACACATAAAAACTTTACTATCACATCTCATACATCACAAATCAACAATACAGTTTACTACAAGCACATCCAAATACACATATAACATCTCATATACAAATCATAAGGAGTCTCAGGTACATCACAAATACAAAACACAAATACATCACTAAGTTCTATGAAAAATAAAAATAAAAATACACAAACTACCAATCTTCATCTTCTGTAGGAGCTCCACCATCATCGTGTTCTTCAGTCGGTATGGAGTATACTCGTGGTAAGTAGGAAATACATCATCGGTGTCTCCCCGAAAAATCTCATCTGTGCATCATGATAAGCTATCTCATATTCTCTCCACTCGCACTTCGATAATCATCATTAATCTTGTTCCTTACCTCTAGTCCCTCTACTCTGGTGTTTAACCTTTCCAACTGATCCATAACATCATGCAGAGTAGGCTCCCTAGATGTAGATGGTCTATCTCGACTAGAAGAAGGCTCATCAACTTTCTTACTCCATTTCCATCCTACATGGGCTTCATAAGTTTTCAGATTTAATTTAGTAATAGGCTTCAGGGGGTGGACTACCTCATCATTATCTTTAATCACTACACCTGACTGAATACATAAAGCAAGAATCATACTGGGGTGTCCTAGCCCTCCTGTAGTTTCTCCGTTTGAGCTTGTCAAAATACTTTTATGAATAATAGCCCCAATATTTATATTCTTCATGTTCTGAATACAATAATTCAGAATAGCTCTATCAACAGTAACATCACTGTGATGGTTGGTAGGTAACAGTCTTAAAGAAATGAAATAATGCCAGGCTTTTAACACAGGATTCAAAGTAGAAATGGGAAAGTTAACTTTTAGTCTCTGCTTAATCTTCCATTCCCCTTTTCCATAAGTTAAAAAGTTCACAATCATATCCAATGCTTCACTTGTAATAGGAAAATTTTCATATTCACAACGGTAGGGTGCTCTCAACTGATAAAATGCATTTATGTTGGTAGGGGTAAATTCAACCATTTAGCCTCTAACTAGAAAGTATTCACTCTCAGAATAATATAGATTAGCATAAAATTCTTTAACAATACCCATCATCACATTTGCAGTGAAATAACATAAAATCTCCTATTGATGATTAACAATCAGTTCTTCAAGCATTCCTCCAAGATTTTCAAAGGCTCTTTCATGAATACATTTCTTATTGCTAAGAAACGTACTAAAACGTGAATAGGCTTTGAAATTCACAAATTTACTTTCATCATATTCAAATTTCCTCTTCCCCTTAGCCAATCTTGGAACCATTTGCATAAAAATACCACATTTTTCCAAATCAATTTTAAAATTACAAAGCAATCAACTCCAAGATAAATATAAAAGATAAGAACTCAAAATCCATGAAAAATCTCCAAAGTTTCTCCAAAAACTTCAAAATTTCAAATCTTCCTAATGTAGGAAATTTCCACAATCAAAATAAAAAAATTTTAGGTTAAAGTGTAGCTCCTACCAAGAGAAGATGAAATCCAAACTTTTCCGGCCATGAAATCGCTTCAAATCCAAATGCTAGTGAGCCCTAGGTGCGAAAATAGACCTTCGCTAGAGGTTGAAGACAATGATTTGCGAAAAATGGCGGGTCCCAGGGTTAAATTGCAAAAAATTAGAGTTTCTGGTATTTTTGCGTTTGAGCGCTGTCCGGCGCTAGAAGCAGCGCCGTTCGGTGCATTATTCTACAGAAACGACAAAACTCTCTGACTTTTGGTGTTGTTCGGTGCTGGTGGCAGCGCCTTTCGGCACTAGTTCAAAAACTGGGCTTCCAACTTTCTTTTGCAATTTTGTTCTTTTCAAGCCCACTCTGATGTCTAATTAGTCAAATTAAGCATTGAATAACATCCTAAAGCCTTGTCAAATGATATTTTTTTAACACAAAAACAATATAACATTACTTTCATATAAAAAATTCATAAGTCATACACATACACATAACACTAAACATTACACATTTTCAAGCCATATAATCTTAAATTCAGCGTAGCACACAACCACAACACAATAACGCTGAGAACTAAACAAACAAGCATGTCCAAATATAACATTCAAGCCAAATAAAGTAAAGCAAAGCAAAGCAATCTGATACACAAATACAAAAATACAATAATCAAGTTTCATTCTTCCTCCGAACTATCATCAATTCTAAGATCTCTCATTAATTGAGCTTGAAGAAATAAATTTTAGAATGGAAGAAACATAAATTATTCAGTAGAATCCTCTTCAATCCAACCTTTTCTTCTCATCAATAGTGTCAAACTTCCTTCAAGATATCCAGAATGATCAAAATGCTCTTTCATCTCCAATCCAGATGATCAAAGAAATCAGATAGAATATTGATTGTATTCATCAGGTGTTGTACTTCTTTCTCCAATTTCTTGATTTTCTTCTAGATGATCTGTGAGCTTTTAGGAAAATAAGGAGGAATAGGTGCTCACCTTCGAGATTGTTGATTTTCAATAATGCTTATATCATTCATATCACCAATTGCCTGGTTATTATATGCATCTGCTGAGTCTATAGGCTTCCAAGGTACAAGTACTCTCTCCCAGTTCTCATATGGGACTTGTGATTGATTGCAGAGGAGAAATATGGTGGAAGAATTTCCAAGCCCATACTTTGATCCATGAACGATCAATCCCAAAATAGACTTAACAATTTTCAAACCAACATCAATAGGCATTCTCATTTGAGTACAATAATTCAGAATAACACACTCCTTAGTTACCTTACTGATTTTCACTGTTGGGAGTAATTTTGCACATATGAATTAATGTAAGTGTTTCGACGTAGGATTTAACAGTGTGGTCAAGAAACTTACATACCTGCTATCACTTATCTCCCATTCATCACTTTCATCCATAAGATATCTGTATATATCATTCATATTGTCCTTCATCGGGGCAAAATTCAAATAGTGGCAGATTGACACATTCTCAATCATTTATAAATCATTAATCTTTGCAGGAGTAAATGTGACAAACCTACCTCGCACATAAACTAATCCTTGGTTGATTCCATGAAGATTTGCATAAATATCCTTCATAACCAGAACAACTATAGCGGTAGTAGTGTAACACTATACTTCCCAACGTCTCTGAACAATAATTTCATCAATTCTAGTTGTAGGAGAATTCGTACCTCGATTTACAAAGCCTCGTTCCTTAGTCAATCTCATTTTCGAGATATTTTTATTCAAAATTTGTTGCGCCTCAAAATTTATGAACTTTCTACAATTGAACACTTGAAATCTTTGAATATCCATTGAATCAAAATCCATTTGGACAAGAATTTGGGTTTTCCCCTTCGTTCTTTTGGAAGGTCTAGCGTCTAGGGGCAGTTTTTGGGAGTTCTAATGGAGGATTTAATGCCTAGAACAACCAAAACTTAGATTTAAATATGAGAAACAATTTTTTGAACAACGGCGCTGTCTGCCACTGATAGCAGCGCCCTTCGGCGCTAGTTCAAATTCGCCAAACTTCACTTCATTCAAATTTTTTCCAAATTTCGCTTTGATTCATTTCTTAAATGTTATTAAAGATAATTAAGGAAGAATAAGACTTAATTAAGTAACAGAAAAACACAAATAACATAAAAAACAAATCACACACTAAATAACTGTGGGTTGCCTCCCACAAAGCGCTTGGTCTAACGTTGTCAGCCCGACATAACTTTCAGTTATTCAGGTTGATCCAACATTAAAACCTCTTTAAAATTTGATCCATTGCTTTCAAAATATGGTTTTAATCTTTGGCCATTAACTTTAAATATTCTTCTAGATTTAGGGTCTTCGATAATCACAGCTCCAAACTAATATACTTTTACGACAATGAAAGGTCTTGTCCATCAAGATTTCAGTTTCTCAGGAAATAACTTCAATCTTGTATTGTATAATAAAACTTTTTATCCTGGTTCAAACATATGAACTACAATTTTCACCCATATAAATGCATGTGATTTTCTCTAATTGTTGATTGAGACAATACTGCATTGGTTCTTACATGTTGTCACAACAAATTTTAACATCTCAATTGGCCAAATCAAGAGGTAAATGAAGTGCAAGGTAGTGTAATCATCACAACTTCTTCCAATATTAAACATCTATACTTCACAAACTTCCTTCCATATTTTAATTAATTCTTCATTTGAAAGGAAAAAGACAAAGAAAACTACTCAGAACTCATGGAGAAAACACACACATAATTTGATTTGAAAGTAGAAATTATAGTGAAAACATAAAAAGTCTTACTTAAAAACCAAATGTAAAAACAAAGATAAAAACTTATCTGAAAATCCTCTCCACAAGACTCTTGAAGTTCCTCTGAAACTTTTGCTTTCCACTAGATAACTCTTTAGAGGTTGGAGCCCAATTTTAAGGATTGACTCTCCTAAATTCTAATACAAACTATGATAAAGTAAAGTGGAAAAGTAAAGAAAAATATGGTGAGAAGAAGGTTCTCTTTCTTCCTCTTTCCCTTGAACCACTTCAAGCTTTCTCCCACTTCTCCTGCCAAAATTTTTCTTCAATACTCTTCTTTAGGGTGTGGCACCACTCTCTGATTTTTTAGTCTTCATTTTAATAATTCTCTAAAAGGTTCTTTGGTGTCTCTTCAAATTATGTCCAGATTCAATAAATCTACCAAGAGATGCATTAATCCCTTCAAATTTTAAATGAATTTTGCACTAATGGGAAGTTACTGAAGTTTAAACCAAAGGGTGCTTCAAAATCCCCTTCAAATTTGTGCCAAAATTAATTTAAATTTGTCACTATAACTGTGGTGCCTATGCGCCAGGCATCTGGCGCTTAGGCGCTAGAGGCCAATTTTTCACACATTTCAATTTTTGCTCCAAATTTGATCATTTTTGCTCCTTTAATCACAATCAATCATTTTCATCATACCTGCAAGAAAAATATACCTTTCATTAAAGTGCAATATCATCAAAATAGGTATAAAAATATGTTTAAAAACAGTATATATTTTAGGTGTATGAAAATCCCCCAAACTTAAAATTCTACTTGTCCTTAAGTGACAATTAATCACATAGAAAATTTTAACATGCAAATTACATAAATGAGTTTCTTTAAGAAGGTTTCAAAATTTTGTTATAGAAATGAAATAGTACAATTTAGAAAAAGTTTTAGTAAATGAGATTAACTTAAAGTTTAGAAAGTTCTTTAATAAAGGATCATGAAAAATATAAGTTCCTATCTTATTCAAAAATACTTGTAGATTTTTCAAAATATAGGATTTAAACATTTTATTTTCCTCACTTAAAAATTATTATTTGAAAATAATTTTACTCATTACATTATAATCTTAAGCTTTAGATTTTCTCAAAACTTATATTTTAAACTTTAGGTATGAAACCAATTTTTGATTAGAACTTGAAATCCTTAAGCTTCTCCTTCCTTTTCACACACTCTTTTTTTTTTTACAAGGTAAGGATTACTATATCTGGATAGACTTTAATGGTTTTAAATTCCACCCTTCCATTTAAAATAAAGGTCTCGTTATATCTTTCACTAAAAAGTCATAATAATAGTGTTGAAAATTATTTTTTAATAAAAGAAATTTAAGTTTTAAAAAATAAAAGTCAAATCTTCCATTTTTCCAAAAATACAACATTTCCTACTAAAGATAGTTTAACTTTATTTAACATTTCTTTACTAAAAAAATTTTTAACTTTAAATTTTTCATCATTACTATAAATTTTAACTAAATTTTCTTACTCTTTTATATATTCAAAATTTTGTTTCCCTAATACAACTTCATATACATAAGTATTTTAAATTAAAAAATCAAATTTTATTTATAGTATTCTTGAGGAAAAAATAAAATTTTAGTTTTTAAAAATTATTTTTAATTCATCCCCCCCCCCCCACTCTAAAATTTTAGTTAGGATAAAACATTTAAGCATATGAAATGATACATGGGTAAGAATTAAAAACTAAAATAACATGCTATCAAGAATTTTTATAACCTAAACATGCAAGTATAATAATTTTAAAAAAAAACTACAGGAGTAAAAATAAATCAAATTCAAATTTTTTTTTTATAAAATAAATATTTTCAAAGGACTTCTACAGTACTGGAGGTTTTCAAAGCAAACTCACACCAACATAACATAACATAAATCACAACAATACTAGAAAATATATGGTAGCAAATTTTGAAAAGTTTAAAGATGCAATTTAAATAGTGGTTTCTAATAGTGCTTTAAATTTCCTAACACTTTTTTGAATTAAATAGTACACTACTAAAAATACATTACACTATAACTACATCAAAACATTTACTTCCACAAACACATCACAACAAAACATTACATATATCTTAACTATCACAAAACATCAAACCAACTCAGATATATCTGAATATGCATAACAAAAACTGTTTAATTTCAAACCACATATATCAGAGTTCAAATCAAAATACTACATACAATAAAAAGTCTAAACATAACAAAATATAAAAAGAAACACATCACAGACTCTGCAAACAAAAATTCTAATAATCATCCTCATCATCATCATCTCTCTCATTCTAATCTTTGGAAGGCACATAAGGAATATAAAAAGGATGAGGAGGCATCTCATCACTATGATCTCCTCTAACCAGTCTATCTATATATTGCTGATAGTTCTCCTCATACTCATCATGTTTCACAATATATTTCTCAATATTTTCCACCTTTCCATAAATATCCTTAACATGTTCTCTGATTAGACTTAACTTTTTCAAAATCTTATATAATAAACTAGTCTGTGATCCAGAAAACTCATCTCTAGAGGTTGATGTATGTGAAGTAGAAGCATGAGAAGTAGAAGCAGCAAAACTAAGAGCTCTAACAGATCCTCCCTTTCAGCCAAATTTTGAATGCACAGTGTAAGTGTTCACATGTACACTGGTAATAGGTCTAAGTGGTTGAAGGACTTCTTCCCATGTTTCAAACTTAACACCAGACAACTCACAAAAAGAATAGATCATTGAAGGAAATCCCATACCTGCAGAAGTAACAGCTCTGAAACAGTTCAGAATTCAATAAAAAATTATAGCTCCAATGTCTATAGGTTTTCCCTGCTGAATACAATAATTTAGAACAGCTCTTTTTCTTGTGACATCACTAACATGATTCGTCGGTATTAATTTAAGTGAGATAAAATAATGCCAAGCCGTGGAAGTGGCATTCAACTTAAAGGCTGGAAAATTCACTCTCCTGTCATTAGTGATTTTCCACAGAACTCTTCCATCAGTCAGAAAAGACATAACCTCATCAAGTTCCCCTTCTGTAGGATGATAATTCACATAATAACAAAATATTATAGGAGGCAGTAGGTAAAGAGTATTGATTACCGTGGCAGAAAAATTTACTTGCTGTCTTCGAATCATCACCAGATTTTCTTCTGCTGCTGACAAGTTTGCATAGAAATCTATCACCACAGAAGCAACTTTAATAGCGGAGAACCAATAGTAATTTCTCCAATTCCTTCGATCAATCATTTCCTCAATATCTCCTCCCGGTTTACTGAAAACCCATTCTAGAATCAATTTACGGGACAACAGTGCATTCACGTACCAATCCTCAACTTTAGAGCTCACGAATTTGTCATAATCGAATAGATCATTCCCTTTTGAGTGCTTCGATTTTGGAGCCATTTTTAAAAATTGCAAAAATTTTCACCATAAATTCTAAATTCAAACTAAACTTGCTAAATTTAACTTCTGAACGTGTAATCTACTTAATCCAAGCTTTTTCTCAAGCTTAATCTCAAATTTTCACCATGAATGGTGATTTTCGGATTTCCATAAATATACTTAAAATACATGGTGAAAATAAAAAAAAATTGCTTAGGAAAAGTGCTCGTACATTAGGGAGTTTAAATCCAACAAATTTTATTAAAATCGGCTTTGAAATGATCCCAATCAAAGATGCCCTATGCTCCTATTCCACAAAATCGAGAGGTTTAAGGTGATTGGGGGGGGGGTGGTGGTAAAAAATGTCACTTTTTTGGATTTTAATGCATGTAAAGTGATTTTTGCGAACCGACGCCTATGCGCAAGATTACAGAGCATAGCCGCTAGTGTTGGTGCGTATGCGCCAAGGGTTTGGCGCTTAGGCGCCACTTAACAGATTTTAACGATTAATCAAATCACGCTAATACACCTAGTTAAACATCCTTAAACGATTTAAATATTAATTGCATCACCCAAACACACTCGAATACTCCAAATTTACACATAAATTTCCATCGATTCACGCAAATTTCACACACAAACAAACATATATTTCATTAATTTCAAAACACTTAATACAAACTAAAAATTTTGATCCAAAATCATTGGATGAAATTCTCCAAATAAAAGTTCCTTACACATATAATTAAACACAAAAACCATATAACTAAAATACAACACACTTTAAAACACAAACATTAAATCAAACACAACAACCATACAAACACTAAACACTAAACAAAGATAACTAGATCACAAGACCACACTTAATTTAATTCCATTCTCCGTTAGGTGGGATATATCCTGAATCACCATTAGCTCCATTTGAACCATCTGGAATGTAAATATGATAAAACGGGCGATGATTAAAAATTCTTACATCTTCTTATAACCATTTGTTCTTCAAATACATCGCTCTATTCGCTTCTTCCACATGACTTGTATGACTGAATTACATTTTGAGTTGACATCCAATGTGCGCTAAATGAGCATTAGTTTCATTTACCTTTGCTTTGATTGAAGCCAAATCAGCCTCGATCTTCGAAATCCTTTCTGCAATCCCTTGAATACTAACTGCTAGATATCTGTTGAATAACTCTTGCACATTCTCACAAATGAACTTCTTTTTGTTGGCTTCTTCTTTCTTCTTTACTTCGCTCTCCCAAGAAAACATTTTTGCTCTCAACATACTCTTTCAGAAGACTCAGAAATGAAACTAAGAACTAGGGCAAGTATCTCTTAATTTTGGGCCTTTTTGTAGACTTTAGAAGTCTTAGAACTGATCCAAGTCATGTCATAACTCCTAAATAACTCCCAAAACTTCTCATCCATGATTTAGGCTTCTATAATCACAGTTATCACTATTTTTAACTGTGGTGCCTATGCGCCAACATCTGGCGCATAAGCGCCAGTGCTTAATTTAGAACATGTCTGTCAAACGTCCAAATCTTCATTCTAACTCCTTTAAGTCATAAATTACAGTCCAAATAACACCACTATATCATATAAACTTCAAAATACTGCAACATTTCTAAAATCAAACCAAATAAAAGCACACAAAGAAAACTTAAAGCAAAGCACACTTATAAATATGGGTTGCCTCCCACAAAGCACTTTGTTTAACCTCTTCAGCTTGAAATACCCAGAGCTTATTTTGAGTGACCTAACATTAGATTATCATCAAGTTTAGGTTGGTTGACTGAAAAATAAGGTTTAAGTCTATGAATGTTAACTTTAAATATTTTTCCTGTTTTAGGATCTTTAATATCCACAACTCCATAGGAATAAACTTTCATCACAATAAACAGGCCCATCCGCTTGGACTTAAGTTATCCAGCAAATATTTCCAATCAAGATTTATATAATAAATCTTGTTGTCCAGGCTTAAGATTTTTAGTAAGAATCTTCTGATCATGCCATAACTTCATCTTTTCTTTATAAATCATTGTATTTTCATAAGATTCATTCCTTATCTCTTGAAGCTCATTTAATTTCAACAATCTCTTTTCACCAGCATCTTTCAAATTATAATTGAACTCTTTAACAACCCAATATGCTTTATGCTCAAGTTCAAGAGGAAAATAAAAAGCTTTTCCTAAAATTAACCTATATGGGGACATTCCTATATGAGTTCTGTATGCAGTCCTATAGGCCCACAAAGCATAATCAAGTTTAGGTGACCAATCCTTTCTGTTTGGATTAACATTCTTTTCCAATATTCTTTTAATTTCTCGATTGGATAATTTAACTAAACCACTAGTTTGCGGATGATAAGCAGTAGAAATGCGATGGTTAATATGATATTTATTTACTAACTTTTCCAAATTGCATTTCTAAAATGACTTCCCCTATCAGTTATGATAACTCTTGGTATTACAAATCTGCAAAATATATTATTTCTTAAAAATTTTGCAACACTTTGAGCATCACATGGAGGTAAAGCAATAGTTTTTATCCTTTTCGATACATAATATACTGCTATCAAAATGTAAGTATTTTCAAAAGATGGTATAAATGGTCCAATGAAATCTAATCCCCAAACGTTAAATATTTCAACTTCTAACATATAATTGAGGGGCATCTCATTTTTTCTAGAAATATTGCCTGCACGTTGACATCAAACACAATTTTTAATATAAGTATTAATATCCTTAAAAATTGTAGGCCAATAAAATCCAGATATTAAGATCTTATATGCGGTTTCATTAACACCAAAATGTCACCCATAATTAGAATTATGACATTTCTGAATAATTTCACAAGTTTCTTCTAAAGGCACACATATTCAAATAATCATATCTTTTCCTTGTTTATATAAAAATAGGTCATCCCAAAAATAAGTCATAGCTTCAGATAAAAATTTCTTCCTCTCTTAGTATGTCAAACAATTGGGTAAAATATCACTGACAATAAATTTTACAATGTCGGCATACCACGGAACACGCCACTCATTAATAATGAATAATTTTCATCTAGAAAATGTTCATTGATCTCATCATCAGAAAAAAGAGGTTTTTGAAAGTCAAGCTTGGATAAATGATCAATAATTTTATTATCAGCACCCTTCCTATCTACTAATTCAAAATTAAATTCTTGCAAAAGAAGAATCCATCTTATTAATGCACCAAAAATATATACGATTTTTGCTATATACTTTTGCCCATTTTTTTGATATTGCACTTTAACGAAAGGTTTTTTTCATGATTTGTTGCAGGTATGATGATTTTAGGTGATTGGAGTGAAAAAGAAACGAAAAGGAACGAATTTGGACCAAAAAGGAGCAAAAAGAAGCAAAAAGGAGGAAAACAGGTTCTGCCGCCGCCAGCGCCAGAATGAGCGGCACCAGCGCCATTTTCCAGAGACTTCAGTAATATTTTGATGATAGAGTGCCGCCGGTGCCCTATCGGGCGCCGCCGGTGCCCTATCGGGCGCCGCCGGCGCCCAATGTTGGTGGAATTCAAATTTTAGGAGTTTTGGTGACTTTTTGAAGGGATGCCTATGGAAACTCTTGGGATTTCGTTCCTAACTTATAAGTAACTATTTTTGACAAATATGGTGTGGTTTTTGAGTGTGTCTTGTGTATTGTAGAGGTCTTGGTGTGTGCTAAGTGTTAGGGTTTTGGAGAAGAGTGTGTAGAAGTGAGAATTTGAGAGGAATTCTTTTCTAAGGAGTGAAGGAGAAGGAGTAAAGTGAGATATTTCTTCTTCCTTTCCATTCTAAAGAGAGAATCAAGTGTTGCAAAGAAGAGAGAAAAGGATTCAAAGGAACTACAAGGGAATTGCATTGGGGAAGAGAAAGAGATAAGTTGTATTTTCTTTTGTGGTTTGTATGACTTTTCTTTTATATATAAAATCCATGTTTTATTGTATCTTCTTCCTGAATTCTGAGTAGTCTCCTTTGTCTTTCTTCTTGCATATAGATATGATGATGGATTGATGTGAATTTAATATGCTTTTAACGTATTGATGAAATTGTGATGGTTTTTCATTTTGAACTTAATTTACTTTTCGATTTGGCTAATTGAAATGTTAAAATATATTGTTGAACATTAATTTTGAAAGGATTTAGTGTCTTACAACAATAATGAAGAATCCATTCAATTTCTATGGATGAATTGCATAGTTCATGGAAATTGACTGCAAATAAATAGGGAAATGTGTTTTGATGGACTTCAATTTGGAGGTTTCATGGTGACAGGCTGAGAACCCCAAATTGGTTCTAAGATTAGTAACTAAACTTGAAGGTTAGCCTTCAGTTGATGGGTGAGTGGGAGCTCCGTAGTGAGAGCCAGTATCCTCCCAGCCTAGCCTTAGATTTAATGACTAAACTTAGGATATGTCAATGTTCTTTTTATGCTTGGAAGAGGGGGTAATCTTTTAAGGGCAAAGAAACATTTATGCTCCTATTTGGCACAATAACATAGAAATTTGTTCCATATCATCCAAACATCATATTCTCATTGCAAGAGGAAAGATACTTTTCTCATATATTAAAAACCTTTCAAATACATAATTTAGTGTGTCTGATAGTTAATTCTGTTTTCAAAGTTATTAGAATTAATTGTAGTTTGATTAATTGTTACTGTTTTCTGCATAGTGGTAGTAGAAGTAAGTATTAAACTTTAAGTGCAATTTGAGTATCAGATTTCAGTGCTATATTATCTATTGTGAAACACTTTCTTCTACTTCGTAACTTCTTTGTGGGATCGATAACCGGGACTCCATTAGAGCCCTGTATTACTTGATAGGATACGTATACTTACTTTGAGTGCTTGGACTTTACAAAATCATTATAAATATAAATAAATTTGAGTTCATAAATTCTTGCATATATAAAAGTCCGCATCACTTATCAGTCTCGGTTTTGTATCTTTCTTCTTCATTAGATACTTTATAGCAGAATGGTCAGTATGCACCACACATTTTGTTCCAATTAAATATGATCTGAATTTATTAAAGGCAAATACTATAACTAATAACTCTTTCTCAGTTGTGGTATAATTAATTTGAGCTTCATTCATAGTTCTACTAGCATAGTAGATTACTTTGAAAATGTTATCATATTTCTGACCTAAAACAACTCTAATAGCATAATCACTAGCATCACACATTAATTCAAAAAGTTTTTCCTAGTTTGGTGAAACTATAACAGGTGTAGTGATTAATTTTTCTTTTAATGATTCAAAAGCTTTTAGGCATTCTTTATCAAAATAAAAAACTACATCTTTTTTCCAGTAAACAACATAAAGGCTTTGAGATTTTTGAAAAAACTTTAATATAACACCTGTAGAATCTAGCATGTCCCAAAAAACTTCTAATACCCCTTATATTAGTCGGGCAAGGTAAATTACCGATCACTTGAAATGTTTTCTGATATACGATGTCCCAAAATAATTCCTCCTGCTAGCATAAATTGGCATTTTTCCCAATTAATTACTAAATTAATTTCTCCACAACGCTTAAGAACACTTGATAGATGTTCTATACATGATTTAAATGAAATTCCAAACATTGAAAAGTCATCCATAAAAACTTCAATTCCTTTTTCAATTAAATCACAAAAAATACCATCATACATCTCTAGAATGCAGTAGGGGCATTACATAAACCAAAGGGCATTCTTTTAAAAGCAAATGTACCATAAGGACTGATAAAAGTTGTTTTCTCTTGATCCTCAGGAGCAATTTATATTTGGTGGTAACTAGTATATCCATCTAGAAAATAAAAGTATTTATGCCCAACCGGTCTATCCAATATCTAATCTTGAAAGCGTAGTGGAAAATGGTTATTCCTGGTGGCAAGTTTTAATTTTCTATAATCAATGCATATTCTCCACCCTGTAACCTGTCTTTTTGGTATTAATTCATTCTTTTCATTAGTAGTCACAAAACCTCCTCCTTTCTTAGGAACACAGTGAATAGGACTAACCCATACACTATCTGAAATAGGGTAGATAATTCCAGCATCCAACCACTTTAAAATTTCTTTCTTAACAACATCTTTCATGATATGGTTTAATCATCTTTGAGGATTAGCCCAATGTTTACAATTCTCTTCTAAAAGGATTCTATGCATACAAATTGAAGGATCGATTCCTTTAATATCAGCTATTGTCCATCTAAAGGCTTTCTTATATTTCTTCAGAATTTCAATCAGGCACTCTTCTTTTTTTTCAGTGAATTGAGAGGAAATTATAACTGGCAAAGTTGAGGAATCACCAAAAAAGGCATATTTTAAATGAGTACGAAGAATCTTTAAGTCATGTTCAGGAGGTTTTTCAATTGATGGACTAAAAGATTCATCTTTTTCAGTACTGTCCAACAATTCAAGATTTTCTTGAATATAGTTTACATCTTCCTCATGAAAATCTTCAGAATGTTGTAATTCCTCTTCTTGCTAGTGTTCTAATTTTCACTTTCAGGTTTCTCTTAGAAGTTGGTTTGAAATGACATTTACTTAAATATTTGATAATATCCATCCTGTAGCATTCATCATCTTTACCTCTTGCAGGATATTTCATTGATGTTGAGATATTGAATGTAACAGTATGATCATTGACTCTCATAGTTAAATCCCCTTTTTGCTCATTGCTCTGCCTGTGGCTAAGAAAGGTCTCCCTAAAATTATTGGTATCTCTTTATTTTCCACCATATCTAACACAATGAAATCAATAGGAAAAATAAATTGATCCACCTTAACTAAAACATCTTCTATAACTCCTTTAGGATATGTGATCAAACGATCCGCTAATTGTAGAATTACAGTAGTTAGGGTTATTTTTCCTAATCACAGTATTTTGAATATAGATAATGACATAAGGTTAATGCTTGCACCTAAATCACATAAAACTTTCCCATAAAATCTGTCTCTGATTACACATGGAATTGTGAAACTACCGGGATCTTTAAGATTTTTAGGAAGCTTTTTTTGAATTATCACACTCTGATCACAGAAAAATACATTAAGAAATTCATATCTATTTTTGATGAAATTGCACTTTAAAGAAAGGTATTTTCTTTATTTTACTGCAGGAACGAAGATTTATAAGTGATGGAAGCAAAAAGCATGAAATGGAGCGAATTTGGATCAAAAAGGAAGAAATTCATGCAAAATGAACTAAGTCGCCGACGGCGAGATCATGAGGAGAATTTCTGAAGGAATTATAACTACCTCGCCGACAGCGAGCCCGAGCCCGCTGACAGCGAGATCGCGCGGTTTGAAGACCTTCTAGAAGCCCCGCTGACGGCGAGGTCGTTTCCCACCGACAGCGAGACAGTTCAAAATGTATATACATTGAACCTAGACGCTTTTTGAAGAGGTGTTTAAGCATCCCTTGGACATTTACCTACCTCTATAAATAGAGGCCGAATTCGAGTGTCTTGGTGTGTCTTGGTATGCTTTGGTGTGTCTTTTGAGTGTCATTTGTGTAGTGAGTTTATTTAGAGAGTCTTAGTGAATCTTTAGTGAGTTAGAAGTGTGCTGTACTAGAAGGAAAAGTCAAAGGAACTTCAAGGAGTCTGCTTGGGAGAAAATTGAGATAAGTATCTTTGTTTATTGTTTTTAACTTTAAATGAAATCCATGCTTTGTTTAATTCCCATGCATTCTGAGTAGTTTTCTTAGTCTTTCTCCTTGTTTTTGAAAATTATGCGAATTGATGAAATTAAATAGAAATACATAATATATTAAAATAAATTGTGATAATTTTTACTTAGAACTCAATTCACTTTCAATCTGGCCAATTGATTTGTTAAAATATGTTGAAGTATTAACTATAGTAAAAATTACATCCAATATTCAGGGAAGTCAAAAGCCTTGGAAGGAGGGTGCAAATAAATAGGGAAATATTATTTATCGGACGTAGAATTGAATATTTTAGTGTGACAGACTAAAATATTCAATTTGGTCCTATTGTTTGAGAGCTGAAGTGTAGATGTTAGCCCTCAGGTGAGGGGAACGTGGGAGCTCTGAAGTGGCAGCCAGTATCCTCCCAGCCTAGCCGCAGATTCAATAATCAAACATAGGATTAGTCAATGTTCTTTGCACCTGGACCAAAGGCTAAAGAATAGGAATGCTCCTATTTGTCACAATACAATTCAAGAATTCTATTTAAATTCATCATTCACTTAATTTTCTGAAAACAAGGAGAAGGATACTTTTTCTGAATCATTTAAATCAACCTTATTTCAAGCATTAGTTTACATTAGTTGTTGTAGTTACTTTAAATTTCCGTTTACTATATTAGTAAGTAATTCCTTTAAATTTTAGCTGATACAAATCTGTTAAAAACTTCCCTGTGGGATCGATAACCAGGACTCCACTAGAGCCCTGTATTACTTGATACGATACGTATACTTGCGTAGAATCCACTTTAAACATTCCATCATAAAATCTAATATATATATATATTAAAACAGGATCAAGTTTTTGGTGCCATTGCTATTAACATAATTTGCAAACATATAAAAAGTGGGTCACACTCCAATCCTCACTAAGTGCAACAGTTTCATTATCTTCAAACTTCATTTTTCTGTTAAGAATATCCTTCATAAATTTCACATATCTTGACATTTGTTCTAAGGCTTTAGCAAACAGAATATTGATTGTAAGCTTCTTAAAAATATCGAAGAACTTTGAAAATTACTTATCCAATTTCTGTTATTGAAGTTTTTGAGGAAATTGAGGTGGTGGCTTTTCTAAATCAATCATAGTTGGAGAAATAGGTCTTTACAAAAATTTCTGAGTGTCCTCTTTTGGTTCTTCAATCTCTTCTTCTCTACTTCAATATATTTTTGAACTCTACATTCCAGATCTTTTCCACTTCTCAACTGAATAAATTTTACTTGCTCTTTATTATTATCTCTTAAATTTACTTCTTTATTACTAGGAAGTGTTCCTTGGGATCTATTGCTTAATGAATTGATAACCTGTCCTAATTAATTTTCAATATTGCTGATTGTTGCTCCTTGACATTGCAATTGATTTCCCATTTGTAACACCACTTCTTCTATAGACAACTTCTTCTCCTTAAATTATGAAGCATTATTAAAACCTGGAGGATAAGTTGGTCTATAATTATTATTTCCTTGGTTATCCCAGTTTACCAATGGGTTTACTAGGTTCTTCATTGTTGATTACTACTACCCTGATTATTGATATTCCAGTTAAAGTTTGGATGATTCTTTCAACCTGGCTTACAATAATTCGAATATAAGTTATTAGGCTTTTTTACGGCATTCAAAGTTTCTAATGATGTTTGAGAATCAACCATTTGGCCTAATGAATTTTCTTTAATCATGGAAATGGTTTGAGAAAAATTCATTCCAAATTGTTCTATCTTCCTTGAAATTGCAGCAACTTGGTTTGCTAACATCTCAAAAGCATTAATTTTATGAATTTTGGCTACCTTTTTAAGATTTAAACTTTTTGAAGGACATTAAAAATTATTAGTAGCCATTTCTTCAATTAAAGCATAAGCATCAGCAAACTGTTTAGACATCAATGAACCACCAGCAGCGACATCGATAATAGATCTAAGAGATCCAACTAATCCATTGTAAAAGGTGTGAATTATTAACCAATTTGGTATCGAATGATGTGGACACTTTCTTAGGAGATCTTTAAAACATTCCCATGCTTCATATATAGATTCCCCTTCATACTGACAAAAAGAAGTAATTTCATTTCTAAGCGGTCTTTGATGGTGGAAAATATTTAGCAAAGAATTTCTGCGCTAAATCACTCTAAGTTCTAATAGATCCAAGTACTAACAAATTTAACCATATCTTTTCCTTATCCCTCAGTGAGAAAGGAAAAAGTCTAAGTCTAATAGAATCATTCGAAACACCATCGTATTTAAAAGTAACACACTATTCTAGAAAATTGGCAAGATGTAAATTAGGATCTTCAGTTGGTGCTCCCCCAAATTGATTATTTGATACTATCTAGATAATAACAGGTTTAAATTCAAATGAATTAGCTGCTACTGCAGGGTTTTGAATACTACCATGAAGTTTATCTACTGTAGGGTTAGCATAATCTCTTAAAGGTCTGAATTCTTGATGAATTTCAACATATTGATTCACCATTTCTTGAATATTTTTGTATTTTTTTATATTTTTAATTTATTTGATTTTTCTTATAGTTCTCCCTAATTCAAAATCATAAGGAACAAGTCCTTCAGAACCTGAACTATGCTTACACAACAAAATAAAATAAAATAAAACACACTAACAAAAGCAAGGAAAAAGATAAAAAATTTAGTTTTTCTTAAACTTTCTTTAAATAATATTTTAATTAATTTCCCTGGCAAGAACGCAAAAAACTTGACTCCCGTTAGATATTTATGATCACGTTTTACACTTTATATATCTACTCAATGATATTATCTCTTCCCCCGCAACAGTGCCAAAAACTTGGTTCGTCCGGATATTTATGCTTACATTATTCACTTTATATTTCTTTTCAACGATAATCTCTTTCTTTGCAATGGATGCCAAAAAAACTTGACTCTAAAGCAAATAAGAAATATATTTTAATTGTTTTTTAATGTGAGATTCTACCCAAGTATACACATCGTTTATCAAGTAATATAAAACTTTCTAATTAAGCTCTGAGATATCAATCCCACAGGGAAATTTGTAAAATTTTAAGGAAATCAGAAAACAACTTTTTACTTTTTAAAATGATTTTGTAAAGTATGTTTTAAGATAGAAAGTTTTAAATTTGTTTTTGATATTTTCTTTTAAGAAAAAGTAAAGCGAGCAACTAAAATTAACAAGACTATAAAACTATGAAAGCTAATGAGAATGAAATATCTTTTTTCTCTTTCAATGAATCAATAATAATTATGGAATTTTTGTTTTGGAAGTATCAAAATGTGTTGTGCCAAATAGGAGCAGTTATATTCTTTATCCTTATTTGGTTCTATAAATAAGATTGGTTAATTTAAAGTTTTGAATTCTAGTAGATGGGTTAAGCAGGAATGATACTAGCTCTCACTCTAAAGTTCCCTCTTCTTTTTCCATATGGGGGCTAACATCTCATAACACAATTTAAAACATCAAACCAAATTAGGGGCTTTAGCCTGTCAGTCTAAAGTCCTCTAATTTTACTCCCCATTAAAAAGCATATCTCTCTATTTATTTGCATTCAAGTATATGGACTACAATTCTCACCCATATAAATGCATGTGATTCACTCCAATTGTTGCTTGAGACAATACAACATTGGTTCTTACATGTTCTCACAAGAAATTTTAACATCTCAATTGGCCAAATCAAGAGGTAAATGAAGTGCAAGGTAGTGTAATAATCACAACTTCTTCCAACATTAAACATCTATACTTCACACAACTTCCTGCCATAAGTTAATTACTTCTTCATTTAAAAGAAAAAAGATAAAGAAAACTACTCAGAACTCATGGAAAAAACACACAAACAATTTGATTTGAAAGTAGATATCATAGTGAAAATATAACAAGTCTTACTTAAAAACCAAATGTAAAAATGAAGATAAAAACTTATCTGAAAATCCTCTCCACAAGACTCTTGAAGTTCCTCTGAACTTTTGCTTTCCACTAGATAACTCTTTAGAGGTTGGTGCCTAACTCTAAGGATTGACTATCCTAAATTCTAATACTAACTATGATAAAGTAAAGTGGAAAAGTAAAGAAAAATATGGATAGAAGAAGGCTCTCCTTCTTCCTCTTTCTCTTGAACTGCTTCAAGCTTTTCTCTCACTTCTCCCGCCAAAATTTTTCCTCAAATCTCTTCTCTAGGGTGTGGCACCACTCTCTGATCTTTTAGTATTTATTTTAATAATTCTCCAAAAGGTGCTTTGGTGTCTCTTGAAATTATGTCCAAATTCAACGAATCTACCAAGAGATGCATCCATCCACTCAAAATTTAAATGAATTTTACTGAAGTATAAATCAAATCGTTCTTTAAAAACCCCTTCAAATTTGCACCCAATTTAATTTAAATTCGTCACTATAACTGTGGCGCCTATGCGCCAGCCATCTGGCCCTTAGGCGCTAGAGGATAATTTTGCACACATTTCAATTTTTGCTTTAAATTTGATCATTTTTTGCTCTTTTCATCACAATCAATCATTTTCATCATACCTGTAAGAAAAACATGAAAATACATTCCATTAAAGTGCAATATCATCAAAAATAGATATAAAAATGTGCTTAAAAATACTATATATTTTAGGTGTATTACTTATCAAATTTTGAAAAGTCTTTAATATAACGGCTGTAGAATCCAGCATGTCCCAAGAACTCCTAATCTGCCTTACATTGGTTGGGCAATATATACTAGCGATTACTTGAATTTTTGCAGGGTATACTTCATACCTTTTTTTGAAATTTGATGTCCCAAAATAATTCCTCATGCTACCATAAATTAGCATTTTTTTTCCCAATTTAGGACTATATTTTTTTCTTCACAGTGTTTGAGAACTTTAGATAAATGTTCTAAACATAATTCAAATGAAATTCCAAACACTGAAAAATCATCTATAAATACTTCAATTACTTTTTCACTTAAATCATAGAAAGTTGCCATCATACATCTTTGAAATATAGCAGGGGCATTACATAAACCAAGGGCATTCTTCTAAAAGCAAAAGTACCATAAGGACTGGTAAATATTATTTTCTCTTGATCCTTAGGAGCAATTTGTATTTGGTGATAACCAGTATATCCATCCGGAAAACAAAAGTATTTATGCCTAGCTAGTCTATCCAACATTTGATCAAGAAAGGGTAATGGAAAATGATCTTTCCTAGTGGCAAGATTTAATTTTCTATAATCAATGTATATTCGCCATCTTATAACTTGTGTTATTGGTATAAGTTCTTTTTTTCTCATCAACGGTTACAGTTACTCCTCCATTCTTAGGATCACAGTGAATATGACTAACCCATGCACTAGCTGAAATAGGGTAGATAATTCCTGCATTCAATGTCTTTAAAATTTTTTTCTTAACAACTTCTTTCATGATAGAATTTAATCTCCTATGAGGATCAGCCCTGGGTTTGTTGTTCTCTTCCATAAGAATTCTATGCATACAGATTGAAGGACTATTTCCTTTAATATCAGCTATCATCCATCCAAAGGCTTTCTTATATTTCTTTAAAGTTTCAAGCAAACTCTCTTCTTCTTTTGTAGCTAATTTTAAGGAAATTATAACAGGTAAAGTTGAGGAATCACCTAAAAAGACATATTTTACATGTTCAGGGAGCAACTTTAATTCAATTTTAGGAGGTTTTTCAATTGATGGATGAAAAGATTCATCTTTATTTGTCATGTCTAAAACTTCAAATCTTTCTTGAATATAATTTTAAGTCTTCCTCAGTAAGATAAGAAGAATATTGTGTTTCCTCTTTTTGCTTATGTTCCAACTGTTCACTTTCAGATTTATCTTCACATGTTTCTTTGAAATGATATTCATTCAAATATGTTATAACATCCATCCTAAAATAGTCATCATCTTTACGTTTTGTAGGAATTTCATTGATTTTGAAATATTAAATGTCACAGTTTGATCATTAACACGCATAGTTAATTCCCCTTTTTGCACATCTATCATTGCTCTTCCTATAGCTTGGAAAGGTCTCCCCAAAACAATAGGAATCTCTTTATCTTCCTCCATATCATGCACAATGAAATCAACAAGAAACATAAATTGACCCACTTTTACTAAAACATATTCTATAACTCCTTTAGGATATGTTATTGAATGATCTGCTAACTGCAGAGTTACAGTAGTTGGGGCTATTTCTCCTAATTCTAATCTTTTAAATATAGATAACGACATAAGGTTAATGCTTACTCCTAAATCACATAATGGTTTTTCATAAAATCTTTCTCCAATTGCACATGAAATTGTGAAGCTACCAGGATCTTTAAGCTTTTCAGGAAGCTCTGAATTATTGCACTACATTCTTCACTAAGTGCAACAGTCTCGTTATCTTCAAACTTCCTTTTATTGTTTAGAATATCCTTCATAAACTTCACATAGCTTGGCATTTGTTCTAAGCCTTCAACAATGAAATATTTATAGTAAGTTTCTTAAAAATTTCTAAGAACTTTGAAAATTGCTTATCCAACTTTTGTTGTCGAAGTCTCGAGGAAATGGTGGAGGTGGCTTTTCTAAATCAAATTTAAGTGGAGAAATAAGTCTTGCCAAACCTTTCTGAGCATCCTCCTTTGGTTCTTCAATCTCTTCTTTCTCTACTTCAATCTCTTTTTGAACTCTTCCTTCCAACTCTCTTCCACTTCTCAATTGAACAGCTTTTACTTGCTCTTTATCTTTATCTCTTGGATTTATCTCAGTATTACTAGGAAGTGTTCCTTGGGATCTTTTACTTAATGAATTGGCTATCTGTCCTAATCGATTCTCAATATTTCTAATTGTAGCTCCTTGACTTTGCAATTGATTTCTCATTTGTAGCATGATCCCCGAATATTTACCCTTACATTTTTGATATGAAATTGAACTTTAATTATTTAAAATATGGGATACGACGCAAGTATACGTATCATTTATTGAGTAATATAGGACTTTTTAATTAAGCCCCGAGATATCGAACCCACAGGGAAATGTCTAAAAATTTAAAGAAATAAGAAAAATAACTTTTTACTTTTTAAAATGATTTTTTAAAGTAAGTTTTAAGATATAAAGTTTTTTAAATTAGTTTTTCGTATTTTCTGAATAAAAAGTAAGCAAATAACTAAAGTGAACATAACTATAAAATAGTATAAAAGCAAATAAGATTAAAATATCTTTTTACTCTTTCAATGAATCAGTAATAATTATGGAATTTCGTTGTAGAAGTATCTAAAATGTGTTGTGCCAAATAGAAGCAATTATATTCTTTACCCTTACTTAGTTCTATAAAGAACATTGATTAATTTAATGATTTGAAATCTTGTAGATGAGTTAGGTAGGAAAGATACTAACTCTCACTCTAGAGTTCCCTCGATTCCCTGCAACTGGGGGCTAACATCTCATAACAAAATTTTTCACATCAAACCAAATTAGGGGCTTTAGCTTGTCAGTCTAAAGTCCTCTAATTTTACTCCCCATTATAAGCATATCTTCTTAGTTATTTGCACCCAATCATATGGACTACAATTCTCATCCATACAATTGCATGTGATTCTTTCTAATTGTTGATTAAAATGATACCGCAAGGGATCTTACATAATCTCCCAATAAATTTTAACATCTTAATTGGCCAAATGAAGAAGTAAATAAAGTGCAAGGTAGTGAATCATCACAACTTCTTCCAACATTGAAATCCTATATTTCACACAACTTCCTTCAATAATTTAATTACTTCATCATTTAAAAGGAAAAAGATAAAGAAAACTACTCAGAATCCAGGGAAAAAACACAATCACAACTTGATTTGAAAGTAGAAATCCTAGTGAAAATACAACAAGTTTTACTTAAAAACCAAATGTAAAACAAAGATAAACACTTATATGAAAATTCTCTACACAAGACTCTTGAAGTTTTGTTAAAACTTTGCTTTTCCCCTTACAAGGCACAATAGAGGTTGGCGCCCAACTCTGTTGACTCCAAATCTCTATTCTACTGTTAATAAAAACTAGATATAATTAATAATAAAAGTGGTGAAGTGGAAAGGTATACTCTTAATAACTCTCTAATATAAACTTGACTCTTAACACTAATCACACCCTCTAACAACAACCCTTTTTATGATCTTCAAGTCTTCTTTTTAAAATTTTCCAAATGATGTCTTGGTGTCTCTTCAAAATATGTCCAGATTTAATGTATCCATCAAGAATGCATCCATCAGTTTAAATTTTAAATGTGTTTTGGCACTAATGGGAAGTTAGTGAAGTTTAAACCAAAAGATGCTTCAAAAACCTCTTCAAATTTTAGCCAAAATCAAATAAATTTGTCACTTTAACTGTGGCACCTATGTGCTAGCCAGCCGGCGCTTAGGCGCTAGAGGTCAATTTTGCACACTTTTCAATTTTTGCTCCAAATTTGATCCTTTATTACTCATTTTAATCATACCTGCAAGAAAAACACAAAAATACCTTCTATTAAAGTGCAATATCATCAAAAAATAGGTATAAAATGTACTTAAAAATACTATATATTTTAGGTATAACAAAATCCCCCAAACTTAAAATATTACTTGTCCTCAAGTGACACTTAATCACATAGAAAATCTTAACATGCAAATTATGTAAATGAGTTTCTTTAGGAAGGTTTCCAAATTTTGTTCTAGAAATCAAATAATCCAATTTAGAAAAACATTTAGTAAATGAGACCAACTTAAAGATTAGAAAGTTCTTAAGTAAAGGATAATGAAAAATATTAGTTCTTATCTAATTCAGAATTACTTATAAAATTTTCAAAATATAGGATTTAAACATTTCATCTTTCTCACTTAAAAATTTTCATTTGGAAATAATTTTACTTACTATATTATAACTTAAGCTTTAGATTTTCCCAAAACATATTTTTTAAACTTTAAGTATGGATCCAAATTTTGGTTAGACCCTTAAATCCTCAAGCTTCACCTTTCATTTTACATACTATTTTTCTTTCTTTTTTTTTCTTTTCTTTTTCTTTTATAAGGTAAGGATTACTGTATCTAGATAGTCCTTTAATGATTTTGAATTCCATCCTTTCATTTACAATAAAGTTCTGATATATATCCTTCACTTATAAATCATAATAATAGTGTTGAAAATTATTTCTCAATAAAAGAAATTTAAGCTTTGAAAAATAAAAGTCAAATCTTCTATTTATCAAAAAATACAACATTTCTTACTAAAGATAGCTTAACTATATTTGATATAACTTTTGTGCCCCTTCGTGTTATCAAAGGACAGATTCTCTCAGACTTTCTTGCGGCACACCCTCTGGCAGCTGGGTCTCCCTTCAACGATGAACTACCAGACGAACAAATATTACAAGTGGAACAGTACCCAGTGCCAAATGTTGGGAAATGTACTTCAATGGAGCGTCATCAGCCAGAAGAGATAAAGGACAGCAAACAGTGATACCAGGCAAGGAAAGAATCGGTATGATCTTCGTGAAACCAGATCAGGCCATGCTAAGATTTTCCTACCTCCTGACAGAGCCATGCACCAACAACGAAGCATAATATGAAGTTCTAATAACCGGCATGGAATTAGAAATATTAATGAAAATAACAGACATTTCCATTTATGGTGACTCACAACTCGTTATACAACAATTAGCAGGATAATATAAGATTCTGAAGCCAATAATGGAAGAATACCACCAGTACACGATGAAATTGTTGGAGTAGATTCCAAGTGTGACATTTTATCGGATTCCTCGAGCAGACAATGCCCATGAGGACGCTTTAGCTAAACTTGCTAAGGATATGGCTGGTCCACCTGACGATTCTATAGATATTACAGTGCAAAGAAGTTAAATTTTATCGCAGATCGACCTCGATAGTTTGCATAAGCTTGGAAAAGAAGAGATATCAGCCACTGTGGCAGATGATACAGAAGATTATCGTCAACCATTGATGGAATATTTGCAAACAACAAGATTGCTAGAGGACAAGTCAGCAGCGCATAAGATTAAGAAGAGGGCTTTGTCATATGCGTTAATCGATAATGTTCTATATAGAAGATCCTTCGACCAGATGTGCCTGAGATGTCTGAGCAGGGCAGAAGCACAAAAAATCATAAAAGAAGTACATGTCGAATTGTGTGGAGCTCACCAGTCAGGGCTGAAGATGAAAATGAAAATTAAAAGACACGGATACTATTGGCCAGCAATAATGACATTGCATGGACATAACAATGAAATGCCATCAATACTAAGTGCATGGAGTGGTCTTGGACCCACCTTAAAATGTTCTACATCCCACGATTGCCTCGTGGCCATTTGAGTGTTGGGGCACAGATATAGTGGGTCTGATAGACCCTTCATCTTCGAGCGAACACAGGTTTATACTTGCAACTACGGATTACTTCTGCAAATGCAGAGGCAGTTCCGCTACGGGAACTCACAACGCAACAAGTTCTACAGTTCTTCAAGAATCAGATTGTCTACCACTTCGGCGTACCGTGAAGGATCATCTTTGATAATGGGTCCGCTTTCAAAAGCACAAAAATTAATAACTTCGTCTAATGTCATGGGATAGAGTGGAGGTACTCTACAATCTATTACCACAGAGCTAATGGCTTGGCAGAAGCCTTCAACAAGTCGCTTGTTCAGATCTTAAAGAAAATGCTCGACGACAATAAAGGAGGATGAAATGAGAACTTATTGGAAGCTTTGTGGGCCTACAGGACAACAGTCATAACGCTGACGCAGTCTATGCCTAATGCACTTGTGTACGGGTCAGAGGTAATTCTTCCACTAGAAGTTCAGCTACTATCGCTTCAAATCTCCGTCGCCAATCAAATTACAACAGAAGAGAATGCGAAGCTCTGACTTGCAGAGTTGGAAAGTCTTGAAGGAAAGAGCTTGCTCATGCAGCAGAAGTTTGAGCTTTATTAAGTGAAGATGATTCAAGTCGATGATAAATTGGTCCACCCGAGGTCGTTTAAAATTGTTGACCTTGTGCTTGTTCTTACAAGGACTATCCTTGCACACCACAAGATAGGTGGAAAATTTGAACTGACCTAGGAAGGACCATTCGTGGTGGAACAAGTTTATTTAGGGGGGTCGTACCAGCTGATAGATTCTTAAGGAGATAGACCCATGTTGCCAATTAATGGATGATATTTAAAGAAATACTATGCGACATGATAAATCTGAAGAAGGATATCCATTCCAATGTAGCCATGTGGCCAGTGTCTGTGACTGGGTCTAAATTTGTAATAAAATAAAGTTAAATAAAATAAAATAAATTCTCTCACAAAATGAAATATGTTTATTAAATTCTAATTCCAAATCTTATGAAATCATATTAAATCAAAATAATTGCAAAAATCATCAAATAAATAATAAGTTTGGTATTGTTCTTGTTCGTGCAAATACCAACCTCTGACATTTTCCCTTGTTTGCTTGTGTAGGAAGTGTCAAGTTACGAGTTGGTGTTTGCTTTCAAAGATGACTTGGACCTTGCATTCTAAAAAGAAAGAACACATACGAGAAGGCTGCAAATATGAAGTCAATGATTAAAAGTGGTCGTAGAGAGACCGGACAGATGACAAGATATGAAGGCACTGGATGTTTTGTTGACTCACACCTCCTCGCCGGGAGATACAATCAGATTCCATCCATGATCACTACTCTAGAGGGTGGTCTAATTAATGCTATAGTTAAGAGAGTTCCAGACTTGCCATTGGTGCGTACAAAAAGAACAAATGCAAATCGCCGCAAGCATTGCCTCCTGGGCAGAATGGAGAGGAGATAGGCTCGGGAGTTAGTCACCGAGCTACCGCCTATTCTATAAGAGTTTTATGAGCCAGAAATGAAAGAAACTGATAACAACTCGCCGCACACAGATACTAAGCTGGAGACTGCTGATGACTCCGTGCCGACGTGGGACCGATGAAAGAAATTTTTACCAGGTGCTCGACTTTCAACTCGAGTCTACCCAGACATCCTTCAGTTACAAGGGCATTTTTAGGATGCCTACAGTGTCATGTTCCACAGTTAGAGGGGTACGACACATTCAAGGCATACACAACCGCCTCGATGCAACTCAGGAGCAGGGAGCATCCCGATGTAGAGCCCTACGTACCGCAGTTCATTCTGCCGCCGTCACAGCGAGGAGTTCCAGACTATGTGATGGTAAAGATCAGAAGGGTTAGAAAGAAAGAATTCCAACACTATGAAGAAATTCAGGGAAGATTCATCAATATTCTGGAAGGTCTCAAGCTTCACACAGACGTATTTTTTAGGAATGATCAAGAGAAGATTCTAGACTGTGTTTTCAGCCTTTAAGTTTTGGTCGAGTAGGCCATCTAAAGGAGAGGACATATACAAAACTGACAAAATGGAAGAGAGGAAAGAGCAGAGTCACCATTCAGTGTGGGTGCTGCTACAATTTTGCCAAGGATCGACAATGTAATCCCCCAGAGATTCTACAACACGATGAGGCGGATCCGATGCCGCCGCATATCAAGAAGATGATAAAGTGGGTGGTCGAGTGGCACGTGCTGCCTGCAGACTGTATTCCTAACTGCTTCATTATATATATCTATGAGGATCATATCGATCACCAAAACTTTGTGAGACCTTTCTGCACGGTCTCATTTATAAGTGAAAGTAATATTTTGTTTGGTCGGGAAAGGGGAAATTTAGATTGTCGGACCAGAAGAGTTCTGAGGTTCTGTCGAGATCCCTCTACCAATCAGTTCAGTGCTGGTGCTAAAAGTAAATGGAGCAGATCATGCAAAGCACTACATTCCATGAATTACAAGACAAAGAGTGTCAGTTACCTTTAGAAGAATGGACAAGGACAAGGCACTGTTTTACTAAGAGCCAAATCCAGAATTGGAAAGCCGTCGTCCCTTGCCATTGTCACAGCAGTACCTCCAGGTATTTGCGAGGGGACTTTTGTTCCGGAGTGTAGTCTTGGTAGGTTGACTTGTCCACGGAGCAGCCTCAGACGATAGAGATCTAGTACCTCCTACACCGGGTCACAGCAATTGTCACCGCTTTTCTATCAGCATGATATGATATGATAGTTTTGTTCCGTCATGTACACTTGATCAACTTTTGGGTGATTGTCAGCATATGATCAGTTGTACTATTTCTTTCAGCAAAATTAATGAAGATTTATGTTTCAACTCACCAAGTTTTTCAAAAATACTTCTTTTTGGTGTGATGGTCAAAAGTCGAAGGACCATAAGTTGGTCCTGATTAAAACGAACAAAGAACAATACAAGAGAAGATTAATAAGAAAATAATAATAAATGAAGAAGTTAAATTAAAATGAAATAAAAGAAAAAACGAATCTCAAATCAAATAAAATGAAATTTAGTAAAATAAAATCAAATAAAATGAAATTAAATTAAATGAAACAAAACAAAAAAATGAATGATAAATTGAAAACAAATGATAAGCTAGTTCTCTCTCTTCAGACTTCGAGTCCTTGCACTCATCCTCAAATTCTTCATTTCCGAAAACACCTCCGTGAAATTTGACGCTTTACTCAACGTAATTTCCCAAAAATTCGAGATGTCATGAAATTCTACAAATCTCGCTATGGCTACAAGTCTTGGCCGAATTGCACAATTCTACTTTCTTCTAAAGTCAACATCAAAATTTCTCTAAATATTTTCACATGAAACTCTGGGATTGATACCTAAATTATGATTCCCTCCTGTCACCCCTCAAGTCGAATGTAAGTCCTCGAGCTTTCCTCACTAAAGTTCCTTAAATTTGCCTAAACTTTCACATCCTATCCGAGAAATTTTCCGCCTTCCATAAAATTTGAGGGTTGGAGCTCAGTCGTATGATTCCATCAATTTCCCTAAAATTCGACATTCTATCCAAGAAATTTTTTGCCATCCATGAAATTCTAGGTCGGAGCTAAGTCCTCTGATTCCTTCAAATTTCCTAAATTTTCACATCCTATACAAGAAATTTTTCGCCTTCCATGAAATTTTAGGTCCAGAGCTTAGTCCTTCGATTCCTTCAAATTCCCTAAATTTTCACATCCTATCCGAGAAAATTTCTGCTTTCCATAAAATTCCAAGATTAGAGCACAGTTATCTGATTCCTTAAGAATCCCTAAATTTTTCGCATCCTATCCGAAAAATTTTTCCGCCTTCCATGAAATTCCAGGATCAAAGCATATCTGATTTCTTAAAATTCCCTAAATTTTCTTCATCCTACCCAAGAAATTTTTCGCCTTCCATGAAATTCCAGGGTCAGAGCTTAGTCGTTTGATTCTTAAAGATTCCCTAAAATTTTTAACATTTTATCCGAGAAATTTTTCACCTTCCATGAAATTCCAGGAATGGAGCACAGTCGTCTGATTCCTGAAATATCCCTAAATTCTTGCAATCTATGCGAGAAATCTTCCACACCCATGAAATTCTGAGTTCGATACCAAAATTTCAACTCTCCTATCTGCACTCACTTAAACTCAAAGACTCCCACGAAGTTAAAATTCTCAAAATCAAATCAAAGTAAAAATTCCACAAGTTTCATAAATTTTTAATTTCCATAAATTTCCATAAACTCCATAAAGTTCAAAATCAAATTCAAACTCAAAATTTAAATTAAAATCAAATCCAAAATCCAAATCTAAAATGAAGTACTAATTCCAAATCCAAATTCTATTTTTAAATCGAACCAAATCGGACTCCTTCAGAATTTGGAGGCTTAAAATTCATAGTTCCATTTTGAAGGTATCCCACCTACTTTCCCCAATGAGAGTTTCCGGATTTGAAGGTTTTTAACCAGATAATCCCTAGTGGAAACTTCCTCGTTAAATTCTATGTTTTGTCTTAAGTTTTGACTCAGATAGTTGTGTTGGTTTTGTTGATCTCGTCGGTCAACACCAATACGTGCAGTGTGCTATTAGGGTCCATTTATTGACCTCAGTTTTGATTGAGGTCTAGTCTTTCCTTAGAATAGCCTAGGGTCTAGCCATAGGAATTTCCTGATGACTATCTTAAAAGACTATAAATGAAACCCTTACCCCATAGAAATTCAAGACACTTCTTTGCTTCACTTGAAGTTTTAAAATACTTAAGTCTAACCTCTAAATGCTTAAGATGATGAGTCCAAGAATTAGGAAGCTCAAGAGGAGTTCCCCATAGGATGGTCAAATCTTAGGACTTACCCTGGGTGGTCTGGGTGAGGCTCACACATATAATTACACATTACACTCACACACACTACCTCACAACCCTAAACTAAACTTCTTTACACTTGATCCCCTACTCTTTTGGAAACTCATGTGGGTGGTTTCCCCAAGGCTTTAGCCCCAGGCTAGGGTTTGGTTAGTACTAGTACATGGAGGATAAAAATGGAGAATTCCCTTGGTCTATGGCTCAAATGGGTTATCAATCCCTCTCAGTCTCAATTTTAGCAAAAATTCCAAACTTTTTAACCCCTTGGCCCCTAAATTCCATCAAATGACCAAATTACCCATAAAACCCCAATTTTGCCCAAATTTCCCAAAATTAACCAAAATTACCACAATCTCCTAAAAATCATCCCAAAACATTCCTCACTACTCAAAATACCTAAAACACCTCAAATTTACCAAAATTCCTAAGATAGCCCCAAAATCACCAAAATTACCAAAATACCCCTCCTAAACAAAAAATTCCAAAAATTCCCAAGACCCTCCAAATATTCCCAATTTTAATTTTGAACCACCACATTGACCCAATTTAACCAAATTTGCACAATTTGACCAAAAGCCCCAAATTGCCCCTTAACACCCAAAATGCCTAAATTACCTCCAACGCCACAAAATTGACCTCAATTCCCCACAATTTCAACTCAAAACTCAAATTCACAATGCTCAATCTCATCCCAAACCAAATCAAAGTCTAATTTGAACCACATTTGAACCCAATTTGAACTCAAACCAAATAGCCCCAATTTTGACCATGCAATCTCCCCAAATTGAACTCAATGTTAATCAATTTTCCTCAATTTTAATATTAAAAAAAACTTCATGACACTCCCATAAACAATATTGAACCATTAATTGCCCTTAAGTTGACCCCAAATCTCGCCCAAGTCTAACCAAATCCAAAAATCACAATTTTGCCCCAAATTGGTCACTTGTTCAAAATCCATCAAATTGAATGCCCTCACCCCAAAATTTACACCTAATTAGTGTTGAGAGCTCTTCAAGACATCCACCAAAGTCATTTGAAACAATCAATTGGCCTTTGACCCCACTCTAGCTGTACCTAACCTCATGATAATCCAACATGCCCAAAATTAATCAAATACCCAAATCAAGCCAAATTGATCCCCCAAACCTAATTAAAAGCACCCTAATCCTCTTCTAAGCACTTCATGACAATCATATACATCATTTTTAACAATCAATTGGATGTAACCCAGGCTTGAACCCAACCTAGCTCAACTTGAACCCACATGGCCCAAAATCGAACCCATGAGCCAAATTGACCAAACCTAACAAAATTAATCAAACTAAACCATCCACAGCCACCAAGTTGACCCTAGGAACCACCTTAGAACCACTTTTCCCAACTTATATGAGCCATGAACCAAAGGTCCACTAAATTAAGGAATTTCACCCCATTTATAGCTAAACCAAGGAAGATCTCTTACCCAAAGGCATCACTGGCTTAATTACTCACAATGGTGGCCCGACCTCTTGCTCAATTGACCTCTGGCCACCTCCGTAGGTCTAGCCGGCCGGCTTAGTCACTGAAGGAGCCAAAACCGAGAGCCACCCACTTGATTCTTCACCCAATTGAGCCCACTTGATGTGTCGAGCTCTGAATGTCCATTGGAGCCTTACTTCCCTCCACATTTCAGGTCTAGACATTTTACCAGGGTGAGAGACTTCATCTAGAGGTTCACTCGGACCAATCAAAGCTGCTACAACCATCTGATTGAGGCCTCCCCTCTCAGACAAAGGTATTGAACTCTCTCCCTCTCCCGAGCTATTCTCTGTTATCCATACATGTATATTGTATTTCATACCGTATACGATGTATAAATGAGTTTGTCTTAGTTCTAGGGTTAAACCCCATGCAATTTGGTTAAGTCTAGCTCGAGTTCTTAGGTCTAGAAGGTGGACGACTCTCGGGATGAACCATGTGAAGATGATGACCCGCAACCGTTCGATCGAGCGTCTATTCAGTGGAGGGCTCTGATTGCGCTAGACAGAACCGCGGGACATAAAGTACGTAATGACTTGGAAGGCGAAGTTTAATAAGAGTGCGCCACATGCGACTTCGGAGTTGCCTAGGATAACACTGTGCCGCGCTGGATAAATAGAAAAATTATGGATTAATTGATTTATTTAAATCAGCCCCCTTTAAAAATCCATAACTTGGTGTAGAAAAATTAAAAAATAAAAGAAAAATATCCTATTGCTCAGTGAACATAGTAGAACAATGTGGAAATAGTTTCAAGTTTATTTGATGAATATTTTATTCTTAATTATTTAAATACTATTTTGAGTATTTCAATTCTTGATTTGCATGGACATTTACCATGGCATGAAATTTAGGTCTTTTGTTCTCTCTGACTTGGAGAATTTTCCCTGATTTTTCCAAGTTCACGGGAGATCTCTATGAGAAGATCTCTATTTTTCAAGTTATTATGTCTGTTTTGGTTTAAAAATTATTATAATTAAAATATTGATAAAAAAATGTAAAGTAAATTTTGTTAGGTTCCTTGTGACTAGTGGAACATAGGAAAAATGTAAGCTTGGTTTAACTCATTAATTATAACCCTAATTGTAATTAAACCATAAATCCTAAAGAAAAATAAATTGGATTAAATATAAATAAAAATAACCTAAAAATCATTCTCCATTGTAATTTAACGTCAGAGAAACTTACCATAAAATTTTTAATTCAATTGGAGTTAATTTAGACACTTAAATGAATTTTCCAAGCTAAATCACGCCTTTGACATTTATTTAATTATAATAAATAAACTACATTTAAAAAAATAACCAAATTATTTTTGGGAGTTCTCTGTGGTTAGAGGAGTCTCTGAAAAATAAAATTATAATTGAAATAAAATTTTCATTTTTAAACATTATTTTAATATTTAAATATTTAAAAATAATAAAAATCACAAAATTAATAAAATTGATGGAAATGTTCTAAATCGCCTCCTAATCACTTAGGAGCAATTGGAATTATTTTCCCAACTCTCTAAATAAAGATATTAAATTTTAAAGGGTCAATATTAATTTTTAAAGATTAAAATGGAATTTCCCTAATTTCTCGTTAAAATAATTCTAATAATCAAAATATAAATCACAAAAATATAAAATTTGAGTCTCCAGTTTTTTTGACCTCAAAGAAATTTAAGAAAAATATAAAAAATAATTTTCTAATTAAATAATATTTTATATTTAACTAATACTCCAAAAATTAAAATAATTATAATAATTAAATTAAAGTTAAAAAAATCATGAAATTTGGTTCAAATGATTCTCTGGTCTATGTGAACCTCCATTAATTTTCTTTGGGACATATGTTTCATTTTATTAAGTTATTGAATTTTCTTTGAAAATCTCTATTTTGCATAAAAATAATTATATAAATAATTGACCCATAAGTGTGTTCATATAAAATTTTAAAGTCATTTGAATTAAATTTAATGAATTATGAAGTGATAAGGCCATTAGGGGCAAAATTGCAATTTTGAAGATTTAGCCTTAATTAAACATTTAGTCTTGATTAAAAGGGTAAAAGGGTAATGGATAATCTTAATAAACATGCTTGAATGATTGAAATACATGAAGGGATGAATGGTAGAAACCCATCTCATTTTTTGTCACATTGAAAGGTAAGCTTATGATTTCATATTAATTTGGATGAAAATTAAATTAAATAATTCTTAAGGTTAAGGGTTGCCTTTAGAAGTGATAACTCACTAATTCAACACTCCTAGTTAAAGATAAATTCAATACTTTAATAAGAATCACACTCACACGTTTAACTTTTCCCAAAATTGTAAAGATACCCATTAAATCTTAATGGCTTGGTAGTGAGACTAGATTTATCAAATTTGTCTAATGAGATTTAGAAAAGAAAACACAACTAATTTTAAACACATTTGAAACACTACAAACCCATCAAAAATTGATTAAAATCTTTCATAAATTAAATTGTCTCTAAAAGCCCCACTTACATAATTTATAAATGGAATATCAAGTGATAATTACCCTACTTTTGGGATGATCAAAACAACAATGTTCATAAGGGTATGAAATGGATGAATCATTTAATAATTATGATAAGTTCAAATGAACTCAAGCAAGTTCAAAAGGGTTGTGAAATATTTAAGTATTCTTTAGACCTTTTCACAAGTCTTCTGGACATCTTGTGGGACGACTGAGCCTATCATACTTATTAAAAGAAGACAACTTTTAAATGAATAAATAGGACCCATCAAGTTATGACATAGGACATAGCGGGCCCACGACGAACCTATCTATAAGCTTTTCTTTCCTGTAAATTATAAATTTTTATTGAAAAGATACTAAAGTTTCAGGTGGAGAAACGAGAAAACTCGCCAGTTACACTTTTATAAGTTTATAGTACCTTCCTTTACTGTACTTTTCTTGCATATGAGCTTGCATTATAAACAACAATGTCACCCTATATGAATACCAAAAATTTTAGGATAGCCACAAAACTAAAACTAAAATCAAAATTAAAATCAAAACAAGATAAAATTCTTCGTCACAACAATCAAAATATAAGACAACTCAAAATTTAATCACAAGAGAAACTAAATTAAAACGTCTCTATCGGATGATTGGGAATACTTCCGAGTATGCAATCTATGGCTGCTAATGAGATTTCTCACGGTCTAAATGAAAGTTTGGAACTCATTTTGTTGATTTTAGTAAGTTCATTTGGACTAAGTGAATCTGAAGAAAATAGTGGTGCCAGAATGAGGGAACTGTGGGATCCTAATAGGTGTCGCTATAATCAACATAAATAATCTCTTAATACGACATTAAGACACCTCAATTTAAATCCTCTCCAAAACATGATGCCTCACTTTTCTCTCTAATTTGACACTTATAAAAAACCTGTTACGACGAGGAGCTTGGAGCATGCATAGTGGGCAGCATGAAAATCTTCAACAACAAAACTTCTTAGATCTAAATAACAAGCAATAGGACTTCGAGGTAGCTTGACTAGTGCAGCATAAGCCCCCACTTTATCTCTTTAGGCCTTTACACCATGTGCAATATAACCGTTAACTCGTCCTTGGTTCTGAAGTTGTCATCTGATATGACATAAATCCTCCTATCTTCCAGGCTATTCACATGATCGATAATAAGTGAATGTATGCCCTTAATAATAAAATTGGTAGGATGAAACATTAACAAAATTTCTTAAATTGAAACTAAACCATAGGATGTTTGGGAAAGAACACCAAGATTCTTCTTGGATCTTTGTCTTTCCCCCTGCTCTCTCCTCATTTAGATTCCTACAATAATTGTTCAGAAACTTGAGCCACTCGCCTATTGGATTCCCCATTATCACATTTTCTTGGAGAATCCTTCCATGTGGAAGTCATGAATACAATATTTCCTGATCTTTATCAAGAGTTTTCTTCGACAACTTCGGTTATCTTAGATGTAATTAACTATAGGGGCTTGCCCTTATAGGAAACTGAAAGTCCCAGATTAATATAAACCTTATCTAGTTTCTTCATACCAGATAGAGGAAATTATCGGTTAACATAAATGGTTCATAGACCAAAAGGATGTTATCACATTTTCGGGATAGAAACAGGGATTGCAGTATTGTGCTTGATTATTTAAACTATTAATTATATGAGATCGATTTGATTTCATAATTTTTAAAAATAAAATGATAATTTATGAAATTATATACATATATTAAATTAAATCCATCTTAAAACTCTTTTGCAGCTGACAGCCAGTGAAAATTATTTATAGTCATTTCTTCAATTAGAGCATAAGCATCATTAAACTGTTTAGACATCAATGAACCACCAGCAGTTACATCGATAATAGATCTAAGAGATCCAACTATTCCATTATAAAAAGTTTGAATTATTAACCAATCTGGTATCAAATGACGTGGACACTGTCTCAGGAGATCTTTAAAACGTTCTCATGCTTCATAAATAGATTCCCCTTCAAACTGACAAAAAGATGTAATATCATTTCTAATCTTAGCAGTCTTTGATGGTGGAAAATATTTAGCAAGAAATTTTTGTGCTAAATCGTCCCAAGTTCTGATAGATCCAGGTGCTAATGAATTTAACCACATCTTAACTTTATCTCTTAATGAGAAAGGAAAAATTCTAAAAGGTCTAATAGCATCATCCAAAACACCATCACATTTATATATAGCACACAATTCAAAAAAATTGGCAAGATGTAAATTTGGATCCTCACTTAGTGCTCCCCCAAACTGATTATTAGATACCATTTGGATAATAACAGGTTTAAGTTCAAATGAATTAGCCACTACAACAAGGTTTTGAATACTACCATGAAATTCATCTACTGTAGAGTTAACATAATCTCTGGTCTAAATTCTTGATGGATTTCAACATTTTGATTATTTTGATTTGCCATTCTTTAATATTTATATCTTTTTCTATATATTTATTTTTTTTATTTTTCTTATAGTTCTTTCTAATTCAGAATCGTAAGG
Source organism: Papilionanthe hookeriana x Papilionanthe teres (assembly GCA_022702705.1). Classification (NCBI taxonomy): domain Eukaryota; kingdom Viridiplantae; phylum Streptophyta; class Magnoliopsida; order Asparagales; family Orchidaceae; genus Papilionanthe; species Papilionanthe hookeriana x Papilionanthe teres. The sequence continues at coordinate 85,508,799 of CM040427.1, read as the reverse complement.
AACAAGTTCTTCAGAACCTGAACTACACATACACAATTATAAAACATAATAAAATAAAACAACACAACAAAAAAAACAACATCCTAAAATAAATCTAACAAGTTTAAATAAGACTTTAAAAAGTAAAAATTAATTTCTCTTTTAAATTTTTTTCTTTATTTAATTTCTTTCCTCAGTAACGGTGCCAAAAATTTGATCCACCGATATTTATGCTTACGATATATATATGATTTGATACTCCTTTTTAATGATTTTATAATGTGGGTGCTAAGGAAGAATACATATCGTTTATCAAGTAATATAGGAATTTTTGATTAAGCTCCGAGATATCAAACCCACGAGGAAAGTGTTTAATAAAGAAAAAATATTCTAATTCAGAAAAAAGAAAATTAACTTTTACTTTTAGAAAAGATCTTACTCAAACTAAAGATAATAATTTAGGAAAGAAAATTCAAATCTTTTTATTAATTTTTATAATTTTAAAATTAAAGTAAGCAAAGATAATAAGTAGAGTTAGCCTTCAGACGAAGGGAAGTGGGAGCTCTGGAGTGAGAGCCAGAATTCTCCCAGCCTAACCAATGATTTAGGGACTAAACCTAGGATTAGCCAACGTTCTTTATGCACTGGGAAGATGATAAAGAATATGATTGCTCATATTTGGCACATACAATATTTAATGCATCTCATTCCCTTACATTATCCAATTCACTGCATAAGAATAGTAGATTTTATCATCTCAAAATTCTCTAAACCAATTTATCCAGAAAGGGTTATCTTTAAAAGTAATATTTACATTTATAAATAGTTATTATCCTTAGTTATAATTATCTACATTTCGGAGTAGTTGCAAGATAAAACACCATCTTAATTGGCATTCCAGTCTAATGCCTAATAGTAGTAGACTAGAACTTTGATTAAGTAACTCTTACCTCACTTCCTTGTGGGATCGATAAACGAGACTCTACTAGAGATTTGTATTATTTGAACGATACATATACTTGCGTAGAACCTCTAGTGTGTGTACTTACGAACATAAAAACAAGCAGAAAAATAACACACGCCGTAGGCACATCAGTTGCCAGCCAAACTAAGCATTTGCAATGCTCTGATCCTGTCAAAGGAGATGAGAGAAAATATGATCAAGGCTCTACTTGATCCAGACATCTGCTTGGGACAGTTGGCTAGCACATCCTTAGATGGAATTTGTACTTTGAAGGAACATCCTGACATATCATTCACCGATAAAGACTTTCTACTCGGTACAACCGATCACAGCCGTCCGCTCTACATTTCCGTCATCATCGGTAGATTTTTTACTTTACAGAGTGTTAGTAGATCCTGGAACGTCACTTAACATAATGAGTCTACAGACGTTAGCTAACCTGGACATCGACGGACGAGAGCTCTCCACAGATAGGATGATGCTAAGAGGATTCAACTAGAAAGGAGAAAGAGCCCTCAGATCTATAACACTCCAAATGAAAGTTGGAAATCTAGAAACAACCATAAAATTTCATGTCATCGACGCAGATACTTCGTTCAACACTCTTTTTAGTCGACAGTGGCTTCATAAGTACAATTTGGTCCCATCGTCGCTACACTAATGCGTCAAGTACTACAAAGATAGACAGGTGGTGTGACTTTTTAAATTTGCTAAAATTTATGAACTCAGGTTTATATATATATTGATTTAGTTTTCTAATGAGTCACCCAATTAAATGCAAGTATACGTAATACTCAAGAATACAGGCCTCTAGTAGAGTCCTGGATATCGATCCCACAGGGAGGTAATTAATTTTATGGTGTAGAACAGAAATCACTTCTCGAATCACAACACAATTGCAAGTAATTTCAATTCTTAAAATAAAAACAATAGTTGTATGTTGACCTCATTTTTGATGAGGTCTTTTGCTTCTCTCTTTAGTACTTAGGATCTAGCCTTAGGCTTTTCCTTTGACTAATCTTAGATGACTAGAAACGGAACCCACCCTTTAGAAGTTCAAACTACTTCTTAACTCCCTGCAAACCCCACAAGCTTGATTGTAGACCCCTAATCACCTAGAGGGTTGAAATCAAATGTGGAGGTTTAAAGGATGAGTTCCCTATAGGATTTTTTGGCCTTAGGAATACCCTGGGTGGCTTGGTCTGGTGAGGGTTGACTTGCACATGCACTACACTCTCACACACATTCCGAGTCCTAAAACCACACTCTCACCCAACTTGACTTCCTGACTCATGTAGGTAATTCATATGGATGGTCCTTAACCCCTAAGCCCCCGGCTAAGAGGGTTAGGAACAACATAGTGAATGCCTCAAATGAGTCCTCTCATGGCTCATATGGGCTTAATATGGCTTCATGGCTCAACCAAAGTGATCCCATTTCACTAAAACTTGATTAATTTTCCTTTTTTCAAAATTTCAATTTTTGACCTCCGTGGCCCCGGACCCACCAAACCTACCAAATGTCCTCGAAATGACCCAAAATTTGCAAAATTGCCAAAATTACCCAAGGTCCCTCAAAATCAATCCTAAACACTTCCCACCATTCAAATTGACCATATTTGGCCAAAAATACCAAAATTTCCAAAAATACCCCTAACCCCCCCAAAATTACCAAAATACCCTTTTACCCCAAAAATCCAAAAATTCAGAAAATTCCCAAAAAATTCCAGAAAATCCAAAATATCCCCAATTTCATTTTGTTCAACTACACCATGGGCCAGTTTTGCCAATTTACCCCACCTTTACTAAAATCCCCAATTTGACCCATTTTTAACCCAAGTGAACCCAATGTCAAGCCAAACCACCCCAATTGACCTCAATTTTGGTCCAATTCAATTCTAAACTTCAATTCAATATGCTCAACATCAATGTAGACCAAATCCAAGTCCAATTTGATTGAGATTTGAGCCCAATTTCAATTTGAAGCCTAAGGCCCAATTTTGGCTCATGACCTAAACCTAGCCCAAACCTAGCACAATTCAACTCCAATTGGCCCCAAATCTTTTCTAAAGCCTTACTAACACCCCCATAAACAAAACACTAACTTGATTTGCCCAAAATTTGAACCTAAACTCCACCCAAACCTAACCCAAAACCAAAATCCCTTAAATTGACCTAAGCCCAAACCTAACCCAAATGGGCCCAAATCCCAAAATCAAAGCCCAACCAAAGTTGAAAACTCTTTGTGACACTCCCATAAACATTTCTCAACAATAATTTTACATCAAATCCAACTTTAGCCCAACCTTAAACCAAGTTAGCCCAATTTGGCCCACCTTGGCCCCTTTACCAAAAAAGCCCAAATTCAACCCAATTCTACTCCAAATCACTTCAAATTTGTTCCAAATCACTCATGACACATCCCTAAACTAAACCCAACATTTATTTAGCATGGTCTTTCACAAAATTCTTCATCCAAAAGTCCATTTTGAAATATAAAGGCCCACCCATTTAAGCCTTTTAAAAAGCCCACTTCCACCAAACCCAAAAGCCCAAAAATTCATCCAAAGCCCACATGACAATTCCTTCTCATCATCCACATGATAAAATCATTCCCTAAAGTTTGAAACCTATGATTAATTCATTCCAAATTAGGCTTTATCCAAATTCCCATCAAAATGCCAAAATTCCTAAAATCCATTCCAATGAAATTGACTAAGCCATCCCCAAGCCCAAATGAAGCCATGAAGCCATCCTTAAGTCCCATGTAAAGCCATGAGAAGTTTGACATGTGACCATCCCATAAATGGCAAATGGAGGAGCCCCTTTCTTAAGCCTTCTTTAAGCCTTTTTAACCCCATCCATGATACACACTAAACCAAGTTAGCCACCTAATCCTTGATGGAGACTATACCATTTCCTCTTGGCTGACCCAAATGAACATTTTCAACCTAAATCCAGGCCATGGGTGGTGCACCAAGCCCAAAATCATGGGTTGACCCATTTGAACGCAAAATAACCTTCTCCCCCTTCCACTTTGATCCAACTCCTTTACACATGGCCAATACCCATTGCTTGCACCAACTTCCAGCCCTGACCCCACTGAGTCAGATGGTGACCCATGCCTGGCCGGCCAGCCACCACAGCCGCCGGAAAACACCAGGCCGAGAGCCTTATTTGGCTTCAAAAAATTCAAACCCACTGGCTGAGCTGTCCCAACCCAAATGGACACCATGGCTGTTCTTCTCCTCCCCTGAGCAGCTGATCCCAGCCTCCAATTGCCCCTGGGAAGCCCTCCAGCCACCTCTATTTAAACACCACCACCTCTTGGCCAAAAGAGGTGTTGAACCAAACCTTACCAAAACTCTGTCAAAATCATTCCAGATTCCTCTCCAGACATAGAGAACTTGATCCCCACTGAAATCCAGCCCTAAAATCCTCTCTGTGAGCTCAATTTCTGAGTTGAAAATCCACATAAAAAACAGGACACTTCACCACAGTGAGCCAATCTTTAAATTGATTGATCCTACACCTTCACCAGGCCAAGAGGAGAAGTTCCCCAGCAAAAGTCCCCTCACCAGGCCAGCCATTGCTTCCAGCCTCCAAGCTTTGTGATCGGCCTTGGTCACTTTCATACTTAGACAATTCCCCAGAGCCAGAGACTTCATCTAGAGCTTGCTTGGACTCAATCGAAGGTGACACAACTCTCAGATCAAAGCTTCACTTCTCTGAGCAAAGGTATGAACTCATTCTTCCTACTGAGCTTCCAGCAATTCTCCTTTTTGTTTGGGTTGATTTCATAGCCTATAAACCGTATGGATGTGTTCGTCTCTTCAAGATGAATCGATAGAGTATAGGAACTCGAAAATCCATTGAGAATCGAGAGAGATATTAGGGTTTGAGTGTGGACGATCACGGATGACACCAGTCGTAGACGATGACCAGGAGCCGTTGGATTGCGTGTGTATCGAGCGGACGGTTGAGATCAAGCCGGACAACGTAATGGCACGTGAACCGCGGGCCCCTTGAGAGCTGAGTCAGATGGAGGCGCCGAATCACAGCATGACGCGTGGGCTTTCGGAGCTGTCGAGTTTGACACGGCGCCGTGTGGATAAGTAGAAAATTAGGGTATTTTTGAATTATTTCAATGCCCTGAACTTCAAAAATTCATATCTTTGCATTGAAAATCACAAAAAAAAAAAAATAAACTCTTGCTCAGTGAACAGAGGAGAATAATGTGGAAAAGAAATCAAGTTAATTGGATGAGAATTTTATTTTTAATAATTTATTTACTGTTTTCAATGTTTTGATTCTCCATTTGCATAGATAATTCACCATGGCATGAGACCACAAGGCTTTTGAAGCCTCTGATCTTGGGAACATTCCTTGAATTTTTCAAGGTCGGAAGCCATCTCTGTGAGAAGTTATTGATATTTCAAGTTCATGTCACTGTTTTAGGTGAATTTATTTCAATAATTAGCATGTTGTAAAATAAATTCTAGGAAAGTTTGGTGATGTCTCTTAGGACTAGGGGACCCTATGAAAAATATATTTTGAGTTAATTCATTCATAATAACTTTAATTGGCCTAAACCCCTAAAATTGAATTTGAATTAATTAGGGTTAACCACACATCAAATTGACTTGAAAACAATTCTCCATTACTCTTTAGGGTTAGAGAAACCTTACATAAAATTTTGAAATCAATTGGACTTGATTAACCCCACCAAATGGGTTGATTAAGCCTCATAAGCAAAATGAAACTTTAAAAATTCATAACTCCAAAAATACTTTTCACAAATTCACAAAAATAGTTTTGGAGCTTCTCTGATATTAGGGGAGTTCATGAAAATTACAATTGGAATTTTCTAAAAAAGTTGATTTTCACGATATTTTAATATTTTAATAATTAAAATATAATAATAACAATCACAAAAATATTAAAAATCATAAAAATGTCACATTTTGACTCCTAATCATTTAGGAACAAACCAAATATTTTTCCTAAGTCCCTAGGATATGATATTGAATTTTAAAGGTTTAATGTAATTTTTAATATTAAAAAATGAATTTTCAACCTTTTTCACTAAAATAATTCTAATAAATCAAAGAAAAATCAGAAAATTATAAAATTTGTTTCTCTAGACTCCTTGAGGTCAAAGAAATTTAAAAAAAATATAAAATATATTTTTCAACTTTTATTTTATTTTACAATTAATTAATACTTTAAATCTCAAAATAATTATAATAAATAAAATATAATTCAAAAAATCACAAAATTTGGTCCAAGTAGTCCTCTAGTCATTAGGAACATCCCATAATTGTCTTAAGGACAGAAACCTTTTCTTGATCATGTTGTTGAATTTTCTTTGAAAACCCCTATTTTCTACTAAAAATAATTATATAAATAAATTAAATTTAGAAAAATCACATTTTCTCCTATAATGTCTTAATTGACATGTGAGTGAGGTGACATAAAAATTTCAAATTCATTTGAGCTCAATTTAGTGAGTTATGAAATAAATAAGCTTAAAAGGGCATAAAGGTAATTAAAAATTTTCACCCTTAATTAAAACTTTAGGTTAAATCAAAAATGGGGGGGGGGGGGGTAAAATAGGTGATTTTGACTTTCTCTTGGATGATTGAAACTTAGTGAAATAAAGGGGTAGAAACACATTAAACACTTTGAAAATATCAAAATGAAACTTTAATTAATTAAATAATTTAAATTTTGGAAAGAGTATATTTAAACTTTGGATTATTAAAATAGGGATATTATTAAGAGGATATTTATTATTTAATTTAAAAATCCCTAAATAAGTCACTTTAACAATATTTAATTCTTAATTAAAAATTAAAATAATAATCCAAATTAACAATTAAAACTAAAATTAAATTAAATTAAATTTAAAATATTGAAACTAAAATAAAAATTAAAAATTAAAATTAAATTAAATTAAAATTAAATTAAAATTAAAGTTAAAGTAAATTAAAATTAAATAAAATTAAATAAAATTAAATTTAAATTAAATTAAAATTAAATTAAAATTAAATTAAATTAAATTAAATTAAAATTAAATTAAATTAAATTAAAATTAAATTAAAATTAAAGTTAAACTAAAATTAAAATTAAATAAAATAAAATAAAATTAAATTAAAATTAAATTAAAATTAAATTAAATTAAAATAAAATTAAATTAAATTAAAATTAAATTAAAATTAAAGCTAAACTAAAATTAAAATTAAATAAAATAAAATAAAATTAAATTTAAATTTAATTAAAATTAAATTAAATTAAAATTAAATTAAATTAAAATTAAATTAAATTAAATTTAAAATCTTGAAATTAAAATTAAAATTAAATTAAAATTAAATTAAAATTAAATAAAATAAAATTAAAATTAAATTAAATTAAATTAAACTAAAACCATTTAACAACAAACCTAAATGAAATCATTAAGAGTTAAATCAAAACATACCAATAATTTTAATACCTCTTTCTATCTAAGTAAATTTAAAACATGAACATCAATTTGAAATATTAAGATAATTGAAAGTGTAAAGATTTAAATTAAATCAAAAATAATTTGAACACTATTCCAAACTTAAAATTATTAATTAAAACCTCATAATTAAATTAAAACACTTTAAACCATTAACTCAAACTTTTAATCAAGGATGATTAAAATTCTCAATAAACCAACTTGCCCTTAAAGGCTTTAATTATCATAACTCTTAAATAGAGTATTAAGTGAAATGTCACCTCATTCATCAGGTAATCAAATACCCAAGTTCACTGAGCAAGAGACAAAGCTTAAACTAAACTCCTGGATGATTAATTCACCTGTGCAATTAAATTTACTTGGACTCAAGATAATCCCAGAAGTATTGAAAAGATGTTTAGGACTCGTCCTAAACACTTCCTCAATATGACGGGATGTTTTAGAAGAACAATTGAATCTAATTGCTCTTTGATGAAGAAAATCATCCTTAAACCAAACCAACAACCTAGACGTCATAGGAAATGACTAGTTATAGGATTAGGAATTTGGTAGACAACCAAAACCCTTTTCCTTAGCTTTACCTAGGTATTTCTTGCAAAATATGTTTAAATGCCTTAACATGTGTTTTAAGTGCAGCTTGGGATGACGGGAAGACCCTCCAGGTACGCTTTTATTTTATTGCAATTTACTTTATTGAAATTTACTCACATGCATTGCGCTTTACTTTTTCTTGCATTCTTGCATGATAAATAAGACTGTTGCATGAAAAACAAAACCTTTAAGATAGTACCTGAACTGAAACCAAAACTAAATTAAAAGTCAGTGCAAGATAAAATTCACCGCCACAACATTCCAAAATATAAAACAACTCAAATTTTAATCACAAACAGAACAACAAAACTACAATTACAACTAAATTAAAACGTCTCGTTGAATGATCGGGAATACCTCGGATGATGTAACCCACGTGTTGCTAACGGGATTTCCCACGGTCTAAATGAAAGTGTGGAACTCATTCAGTTGAGTTTAGCAAATTCATCTGGACTAAGAGAATTCGATGAAAATAATGGTGCCGGGATGATGGAACCGTGGGATCTTAATCGGTTCTGTTTAAACAACTTTAAGATTTTTTTTAATTAAAATATTAAAAACACTTGGATTTTAAGATTTTCTCTAAACCAAAACACTTCTCTCATCTCCCGATTTATGACTTCTAAAACTAAACCTCTGCAACAACAAGGAGCTTGGAGCATAGTGGGCAGCACGGCCATCGTCATCAGCAAAACTCGGGTCTACTTCAGCAAAACCTTTCTTAGAATTAAATAACCAAGCCATAGGATTTTGGGGTAGTTTGCCTAGTGCAACATAATTCTTCAACTTTTTGTTAGGCATTTGTATAATCATGTTATGCAAATTAAGCCCTAACCGGTTTTAGGACTCCGAGGTGGTCGTTTGGTACGACATAAACCCTCACATCTTCAAGGCTATTTGTGTGATTATGTCATACAAATATAAGACCTAAATAAATAAAATCGGCAAGATTGCAACATTAAATAAATTCCTAAATTGAAGCCAAACAATAGGATAGTTTGGGAAGTTGCCAAGATTCTTCTTGGATCCTCAGCTTCTCCTACTTCTCTTCCTTTGGACTCTTAAAATAAACTTGTTCCAAATTTGAGCTGATCCCTATTGAAATTTTCAAAATCCAATCCTTTGAAAACCTTAAACTTTGAAATTCTTGAGAGCAAAACCACTGATCATTATCGAGAGTTTTCTTAAATGATTCCCGTCATTTAAGATGTAATTAACTATAGGGGCTTGCCCTTATAGGGAACTTTAAGAACCTATGTAATATAAACCCTACTTAATTTCTTTGTATTAAGCAGGGGAACTTGTCGGCTTATAAAATTGGTTCGCAGACCAAACGGATGTCACAAATCTTCTAGTTTATTTAATCGAGCCCTATCATCAAGCAGTGTGTCTATTCTTCGGGATAGATACACGGTTTGATTTTATATCTTAAAATTTTCAAATTTAAAATTATTTTCAAAATCAAATACTACTTTCTAAATTATATATATATTTAAATTAAATTTAAAATTTAAAATTTGCCGACAATTTCTGTAGGCCACCCCTTTTCAAAAATACAACATTCAACCTAAAAATAAGCCGTACAATTTCTGGCGACTCCGCTAGGGACTAGTTCCTCTCTCCATTTTTGATTAGATGGTTTTGCTTTCATAAAACGATAGTGAGTCCATATCCCTAGTGGACCAAAACTACTATACTTCCGTTGGGATACCCCGTTCATTTCTGTCTTGAACGAGTATAGCCAACTCCTCTCGAATTTAGGAGTCACTGTTTAGACACCCCTAAACGGAGAGGTTCCGAGATCCTTTTACCTCTTTTTCTGAGGTGGGTGGACCCCCAATAGGTGTTAGTTTAGGAGCGGTCCTTCGAGTCGAGAAGTCTTGCATAAGACTTTCTCTTCCTTTCCAATTCTAAATCGGGGCCTTTACCTTTTCTATAACCTTTTTCCTTAATCTTTTTGTTTCAAACAAGCGAACCTGCTAATAAACAACCTTCTAATAAACAATCTATTTTAAAAGTCACAAATACACTAAGATAAACGAAAATGTGTTCGGACTCTTTTTTTTTCGTCCTAAACTTTACGACAAAAAGAAGCATAATTCGGGACTGACATTCGAAATCTGCCTTGCAGAAAATGACCGCCCTGTCGGCATATATTTTTAGGTTATGTGTTGTATTTTAAAAAGGGGGTCGCCTACAGAAATTGTCGGCAAATCTTAAATTTAATTTAAATATATATATAATTTAGAAAGTAGCATTTGATTTTGAAAATAATTTTAAATTTGAAAATTTTTAAGATATGAAATCAAACCAATCTCACATCTCGAATAGTTTATATAATTGAGCACCGCACCACAAACCGTGTATTTATCCCGAGGAATAGACACACTGCTTGATGATGGGGCTCGATTAAATAAACTAAAAGATTTGTGACATTCGTTTGGTCTGCGAACCAATTTTATAAGTCGACAAGTTCCACTGCTTAATATGAATGAATTAAGCAGGGTTTATATTACCTGGGTTCTTAAAGTTCTCTATAAGGGCAAGCCCCTATAGTTAATTACATCTTAAATGACGTAAATCATTTAAGAAAACTCTCGATAATGATTAGTGGTTTTGCTCTCAAGAATTTCAAAGTTTAAGGTTTTCAAAGGATTGAATTTTGGAATTTCAATAGGGAATGGATCAAATTTGGAATAGTTATTTTCAGGAGTCCCAAAGGAAGAGAAGTAGGAGAAGCTGAGGGTCCAAGAAGAATCTTGGCAACTTCCCAAACTATCCTATTTTTTGGCTTCAATTTGGGAGTTTATTTAATGTTGCAATCTTGCTAATTTTATTTAATTAGGACTTATATTCGTATGACATGATCATACAAATAACCTTGAAGATGTGAGGGTTTATGTCGTACCGAACGACTACCTCGGAGTCCTAAGACCGCTTAGGGCTTAATTTGCATAACATGATTATGCAAATGCCTAACGAAGAGTTGAGGATTTATGTTGCACTAGGCAAACTACCTCGAAGTCCTATGACTTTGTTGTTTAAAACTAGGAAAGGTTTTGCTGAAGTAGATCCAAGTTTTGCTGATGACGATGGCCGAGCTGCCCACCATGCTCCAAGCTCCTTGTTGTTGCAGAGGTTTAGTTTTAGAAGTCATAAATCAGGAGATGCGAGAAGTGTTTTGGTTTAGAGAAAATCTTAAAATCCAAGTATTTTTAATATTTTAATTAAAACAAATCTTAAAGTTGTTTAAACAGAACCGATTAAGATCCCACGATTCCATCATCCCGGCACCATTATTTTCATCGAATTCACTTAGTCCAGATGAATTTGCTAAACTCAACTGAATGAGTTCCACACTTTCATTTAGACCGTGGGAAATCCCGTTAGCAACACTTGGGTTACATCATCCGAGGTATTCCCGATCATTCAACGAGACGTTTTAATTTAGTTGTAATTGTAGTTTTGTTGTTCTGTTTGTGATTAAAATTTGAGTTGTTTTATATTTTGGAATGTTGTGGCGGTGAATTTTATCTTGCAATGACTTTTAATTTAGTTTTGGTTTCAGTTCAGGGACTATCCTAAAGGTTTTGGTTTTCATGCAACAGTCTTATTTATCATGCAAGAATGCAAGAAAAAGTAAAGCGCAATGCATGTGAGTAAATTTTAATAAAGTAAATTGTAATAAAATAAAAACGTACCTGGAGGGTCTTCCCGTCATCCCAAGATGCACTTAAAACACATGTTAAGGCATTTAAACATATTTTGCAAGAAATACCTAGGTAAATCTAAGGGAAAGGGTTTTAGTTGTCTACCAAATTCCTAATCCTATAACTAGTCATCTCCTATGACGTCTAGGTTCTTGGTTTGGTTTAAGGATGATTTTCTTCATCAAAGAACAACTAAATTCAGTTGTTCTTCTAAAACATCCCATCGTATTGAGGAAGTGTTTAGGACGAGTCCTTTTCAATACTTCTGGGATTATTTTAAGTCCAAGTTAATTTAATTGCACAAATGAATTAATCATCGAGGAGTTTAGTTAGACTTTGTCTCTTGCTCAGTGAACTTAGGTACTTGATTACCTGATGAATGAAGTGACATCTCACTTAATACTCTATTTAAGAGTTATAATAATTAAAGCCTTTAAGGGCAAGTTGGGTTGTTGAGAATTTTAATCATTCTTAATTTAAAGTTTGAGTTAATGATTTAAAGTGATTTAATTTAATTATGAGGTTTTAATTAATAATTTTAAGTTTGGAATAGTGTTCAAATTATTTTAGATTTAATTCTTAATGATTTCAGTTAGGTTTGTTGTTAAATGATTTTAATTTAATTTAATTTGATTTTAATTTAATTTAAATTTAATTTAATTTAATTTCATTTAATTTTTAATTTTAATTTTAATTTTAATTTAATTTTAATTTCAATTTAATTTTAATTTAATTTTAATTTAATTTAATTTATTTTAATTTTAATTTTAATTTTATTTTAATTTAATTTTAATTTTTAATTTTAATTGTTAATTTGAATTATTATTTTAATTTTTAATTAAGAATTAAATATTTTTAAAGTGACTTATTTAGGGATTTTTAAATTAAAGAATAAATATCCTCTTAATAATATCCCTATTTTAATAATCCAAATTTAAATATATCCTTTCCAAAACTTAAATCATTTAATTAATTAAAGTTTCATTTTGATATTTTCAAAGTGTTTAATGGGTTCCTACCCCTTAATTTCCCTAAGTTTCAATCATCCAAGAAAAAGTTAAAATCAAATATTTTACCCCCCATTTTGATTAAACCTAAAGTTTTAATTAAGGGTTAAAATTTTTAATTACCTTTATGCCCTTTTAAGCTTATTTATTTCATAACTCATTAAATTGAGCTCAAATGAATTTGAAATTTTTATATCACCTTACTCACATGTCAATTAAGACATTAGAGGAGAAAATGTGATTTTTCTGAATTTAATTTATTTATATAATTATTTTTAGTAGAAAATAAAGGTTTTCAAAGAAAATTCAACAACATGACCAAGGTAAAGTTTCTGTCCTTAAGAAAATTATGGGATGTTCCTAATGAATAGAGGACCATTTGGACCAATTTTTGTGATTTTTGAATTATATTTTATTTATTATAATTATTTTAAATTTTGGAGTGTTAATTAATTATAAAATAAAATAAAAGTTGAAAAATGGATTTTATATTTTTCAAAAATCTCTCTGACATCAAGAAAGTTAGAGAAACAAATTTTACAATTTTTTGATTTTTCTTTGATTTATTAGAATTAAAAAGGTTAAAAACTCATTTTTTAATATTAAAAATTACATTAAGCTTTTAAAAGTCAATATCTTATCCTAGGGACTTAAGAAAAGTATTTGGTTTGTTACTAAGTGATTAGGAGTTAAAATGTGACATTTTTATGATTTTTAATATTTTTGTGATTTTTATTATTTTTTAATTATTAAAATATTCAAATATTGTGAAAAATCAACTTTTTTAGAAAATTCCAATTTTAATTTTCCTTAACTCCCCTAATATCAGGGAAGCTCCAAAACCATTTTTGTGAATTTTTGAAATGTATTTTTGGAGTTATGAATTTTTAAAGTTCCATTTTACATATGAGGCTCAATCAACCCATTTGGTGTGGTTAATCAAGTCCAATTAATTTCAAATTTTTATGTGAGGTCTCTCTAGTCCTAAAGATCAGTGGAGAATTGTTTTTAAGTCAATTTGATGTGTGCTTAATCCTAATTAATTCAAATTCAATTTTAGGGGTTTAGGCCAATTGAGGTTATTATGAATGAATTAATTCAAAATATATTTTTCATAGGGTTCTCTGGTCCTAAGGAACATCACCAAATTTTCCTAGAATTTATTTCACAACATGCTAATTATTGGAATTAAAATACCTAAAACAGTGACATGAACTTGAAAATTCAATAACTTTTCATAGAGATGGTCTCTGACCTTGAAAAATTCAGGAAATATTTCCAAGATCAGAGTTTCAAAAGCCCTATGGTTTCATGCCATGGTGAATTGTATATGCAAACGAAGAATTAAAATACTGAAAATAGTAAATAAATTATTAAAAATAAAATACTTATCCAATTAACTTTATTTCTTTTCCACATTATTCTCCTCTGTTCACTGAGCAAAAGGGTATTTTTATTTTATTTTTGTGATTTTTCTATGCAAAGATATGAATTTTTGAAGTTCTAGTATTTAAATAAATAGAAAATAACCCTATTTTTCTACTTATCCAGGCGGCGCCGCGTCAACCTTGGCAGCTCCGAAAGGCCACGCGGCGCATTCTGATTCGACGTCGCCATCCGACTTAGCGCTCTGGGGGCCCGCAGTTCACTTAACATTCCCTGGTCCGACGCAATCTGAACCGTCCGCTCGATACACATGCGATCCAATGGCTCCCGGTCATCGTCTACAACTGGTGTGCACCCGTGACCGTCCACACTAAGATCTCACTCGATTCTCAATGGATTTTCGTGTTCTTATGCTCTATGGATTCGTCTTGAAGAGACAAACACATCCATACGGTTTATAGGCTATGAAACTAACTTAAACAGAATGGAGAATCACTGGAAGCTCGGGAGGAAGAGTGAGTTCATACCTTTGCTCAGAGAAGTGAAGCTTCGATCTGAGAGTCGTGTCACCTTCGATTGGGTCCAAGCAAGCTCCAGATGAAATCTCCTGTCCTGGGGATATGCCTAGGTATGAAAGTGCCCACAGCCGATCACAAAGCTTAAAGGCTAGAAGCAATGGCTAGCCTGGTGAGGGGCTTTTGCTGGGGAACTTCTCCTCTTGGTCTAGTGAAGGTGTAGGACCAATCAATTTGCGGATTGGCTCACTGTGGTAAAGTGTCATGTTTTTGGGTGGATTTTCAACTCAGAAATTGAGCTCTGTCAATGGGGATTAGGGCAAAGGAATACTGGGGATCAACTGCTCTGGGTTAGGAGAGGGTCCTGGAGCAATTTTGGCAGAGTTTTCTTAAGGTCTGGTTCATCTCCCTTTTTGGCCGAGAGGTGGTGGTGTTTAAATAGGCATGGCTGGAGGGCTTCCCAGGGGGGTATGAAGGCTTGGATCAGCTGCTCAGGTGAGGAGAAGAACAGCTCCAGTGGCCATTTGGGTTGGGACAGCTCAACTAGGGAGAATTGAAAATTTGGCTCACATGGGTGCTCTCGGCCTGGTGGTTTCCGGTGGCTGTGGTGGCTGGCCGGCCAGGGTCAGGTCACCCTCAAGGTCAGGAGGACCAGGTCTTGGAGGTTTGTGCAAGCAATTGTCCAATGCCAAGTGTAAAGGGTTGGATTTAAGTGGTAAAGGGAGAAGAGTGATTTTGGGTTCACATGTGTCAACCCATGTATTTGGGCTTGTTTCACCTCCCCATGGTCTGATTTTGGGCCAAGGGGATCAGTTGGGTCAGCTGCCATGGAGTGGTGAAGTCCCCATCAAAATTGTTTAAGTTAATTTTGGGTTATGGTGTTGCATTAAAGAGGTTAAAATGGCTTAAGGAAGGCTTAGGAAAGGACTCCCCCTTCTTGCCATTAATGGCTTGGTGACAAGTCAAACCCCCCATGGCTTCATGTGGCTTGTCCATGGCTTGCATGTGGCTCCATTTGGCTCATCCTTGGCTTAGGAAAAGTGGATTCATTTATATGAAAAAGGAATTTGGAGACTTTGGCAATTTAGTGGAAAATTTAGATGGTGCTTGATTTAGGTTGATTTGATGATTGATTTGGGACTTAGGAATTGATCCCAATTAAAGGGATGATGAGAAGGAATTGTCATGTGGGCTTTGGAATGGGTTTGGGCTTTTGGATTTCACTTTGGATGGGCTTTCAAGATGGTTTAGGGAGTGGGCTTTTAGATTTCAAAACAAATTTTAGGATGAAAATTTTGCAAAGGATTGGATCCAATAAGTGTTGAATTTAATTTAGGAAGGTTTCATGAATGATTTGGAATCAATTTGGTGTGATTTGGAGTAGAACTGGGTTGAATTTGGGCTTTTTAGTTAAAAGGGCCAAAGTGGGTCAAATTGGGCTAACTTGGGTTAAGGTTGGACTAAAGTTGGATTTGATGTAAAATTAATGTTGAGAAATGTTCATGGGAGTGTCACAATAAGTTTCCAACTTGGTTGGGCTTTGATTTTGGGATTTGGGCCCATTTGGGTTAGGTTTAGATCATGGGCCAAAATTGGGCTATTAGGCTTCAAATTGAAATTGAGCCCAAATTTCAATCAAAATTGGACTTAGATTTGGTCTAAATTGATGTTGGGGATGTTGATTTGAAGTTTAGAATTGAATTGGACCAAAATTGAGGTCAATTGGGGTGGTTTGGTTTGACATTGGGTTCACTTGGGTTTAAAATGGGTCAAATTGGGGGTTTTGGTAAAAGTGGAGCATATTAGCAGAATTGGCCCATGGTATAGTTGAACAAAATGAAATTGGGAATATTTGAGATTTTCTGGAATTTTTGGAATTTTTGGATTTTTGGGCTAAGAAGGGCATTTTGGGTATTTGGAGGGTATTGGGGGTACTTTTGGAATTTTTGGTATTTTTGGCTATGGATGATCAATTTGAGTGGGGGGAATGTTTAGGACTGATTTTGAGGAATTTTGGGTAATTTGGGTAATTTTGCAAATTTTGGGTAGTTTCAAGGGCTTTTGGTAGGTTTAGTAGGTCTGAGGAACCGAAGGTCAAAAATTGAAATTTTGGAAAAATAAAGATTGATCAAATTTGAGTAGGATAGAATCACTTTGGTTGAGCCATGAAGCCATATTAAGCTCATATGAGCCATGAGAGGTCTTATTTGAGGCATTCACTATGTTGTTCCTAACCCTCTTAGCCAGGGGCTTAGGGGTTAAGGACCATCCATATGAACTACCTACATGAGTCAGGAGGTCAAGTTGGGTGAGAGTGTGGTTTTAGGACTTGGAATATGTGTGAGAGTGTAGTGTATGTGCAAGTTAACCCTCACCAGACCAGGCCATCCAGGGTATTCCTAAGGCCAAAAAGTCCTATAGGTAACTCATCCTTTAAACCTCCACATTTGATTTCAACCCTCCAGGTGATTAGGGGTCTACAATCAAGCTTGTGGGGTTTGCAGGGAGTCAAGAGGTGTTTGAATTTCTAAAGGGTGGGTTCCACTTCTAGTCCTCTAAGATTAGTCAAAGGAAAAGCCTAAGGCTAGATCCTAAGTACTAAAGAGAGGAGAAAAAGACCTCATAAAAAATGAGGTCAACACACCCCAAAGTTAATCTTCTCCTTCACTAATGGAATGGACTTCACCGTTTACAAGGATGAGCTGCCCGATAATGGAATCATTCGTTTCAGACAAGGATTCGGCAACACAGATGTCAAGTTCGCTGATGTCAGTCTCTTCACACTAATGGACAAAGTGTCGAAGCCGAAGAGCCCGTGATTGAGTTCAACTCGAAATCGACTCAAGAATTCCCTCCCCGCAAAGGGTTCCAAGCTGAAAGAAGTACTACTTGTTCGTAGAAGGACTCGTTGTCTCTACCCCCACCCGCCCTAGTCATCTTAGCACCTACCCCGACTTCGCCAAACTAAAGGGGAAGGAAATCCAAGTCCGTGATGAGCACCATCACCGTGGAGGGTACAGATTTTGCTACAATACCATCCGTTTTTGAGATTGGGTCCGGTTCGAGAGTTGCACCCCTAACTCAGACTCAAAGAAGAAATAGAAGCAGAAAGATCGCCAAGATCGAGAAAACCAGAGCTGCTGAAGGTGCTTTTTTAGAAGAAATTCATGAGGAAAGAAAAGAACTGCCTCAGTATATACATCTGTTGGAAGGGAGCAGGTTTCACCCTCTCTCTGCCGCATCAAATGAAGAGGATATTCATAGGATCGCCGCTGCATTACCCCGACCTGCATACTACAGCAATTACAAGAGGAAAAGGGATAAGACTACGCCATTGGCTCGACTGCAAGCTGTTATAGAAAGATTGGCAAAGAAAGAAAGATGCCTTGTGTCAGAAATCTTAAGAAGGATTGGACGGGTGCCAGCTAAATCCCGCCTCAGACCGAGAATAGAGCCTGTTGCTGCCACAGAGAAACCAAAGAAGAAGATAAAAGCCAGTTCACCCATTGTTGTATCGGGTCTACAAATTAGGGAGGATACCACCTTCCAGCATATAGCCGACAGATCATCCGGTCCTAGCCTTCCGGCTGCAAGAAGGATGGTATGGTGACCTACTACTGGCGAGCTAAGACCAAAACAATGTCCTGAGAAGAAAAGTCTCGTCAGGAGACTTGAATCAGAAGAGAGTGCTACTGCAATAAAGAGGACTACCGGAAAGGAAGTTCAACAACCGTCACGAGACAACTGCGAGGCCGTGCGGAAAAGGCCACTAGAGGATGCCATGGACAAGTTAAGGACCGACATCCGACGATTAGCAAAAGAAAGAGAAGAAAAACTAGAAGATGAAGTTGACTCATCAGAGTTCATGGATGAGGAGTATGCCGAGATCAATATGGTTGAAACGCGAGCATCATCCGCTTCACAAGGTGCTCCAGCAGCTACGGAAAGAGATGAACCGGAAGTGATGAGGGCACAGCTTTGGGAAAGAGATGACACAATTTCCCAGATGGCAAAGAGAATGGAAGAGATGGCTGCTGCCTTAGCCACTCTCCAGAGTCAGGTACAACCTCAGAAAGAGACACCCCCAGAGATCATCCATATTGTAGATGGAGGAAAAGAGATCACATCCGTCAACGGAGACGAACAACCAAAGAAAGATCCTACACAAAGCATGATTCCAGAAAAGGACATTGAGAGCATGGTAGAACAGTAGGTGCGAGAAGCCCTAGCACAATCCAAGAGTGGAGCATCTATTTAGACGGGTAGACCTTACCCCAAAGAATTCGATGCAGTCCAATACCCGAAAGGCTTCATACCACCTATGTTTAAGACTTTTGATGGAACGGGAAACCCCCGGCAGCATGTCACACATTTTCGTGCAAGTTGATGCAATGCCGGTGGGAGTGACGATTTACTCTTCTGTCAGTTTGTCAGCAGTTTATCAGGGATTGCCTTCGACTGGTACGCAGAATTGCCGAATGGTTCAGTAAAGAACTTTTCAGAACTGGAGAATCTCTTCGTTAAACGATTTGCCAGGGCTCAGCACCACATCACTATCGGTGATCTAGTGGTGGAGCAACAAAAGACGAACGAGACTTTAGTGGATTACATACTTCGATGGAGAAACTTAAGCATGAAGTGTGAACCACAGCTTCAAGAACAACATGCAGTCGGCATCCTACTTAAAAGTATCCATGGCCCGATAGCACTTCTCCTTAAAGGATTTACAATCAAGACTTTCGAGAAGTTGCTTAGCAAGGCCGGGAGCTTGTAAGAAGAGGCAAAGCAGTTAAGTTTCGTGGACAAGAACGATAAGCAGAAGCCCGTGAAAACATTTGAAAAGAAATATGGAATCGTAGCGGCAGTAGATAAGGGCAAGCAGCCGGTTCAGATATAGTCAGAATGACCATAGTCTAGTTATCAACCACCGCAACAGACTTATCAGCAGCCTCAACAGGGCTATCAGCAGCCTCATCCGAGCTATCAGTCGCCTCAGCATTATGAACAACAGCCGCGTTCATCACGTACCTTAAGAGAACTTCTAAATAGAGAATATCCATTCAAAACTGAAGTAGTAGCGAAGATGTTTCGCAGCTTAATGAAGACACCGGATTTTCAGCTGCCAGAGCCCAAGAAGCCGGAGGAAGTCAATAAGAAAGATCATCCGAACTATTGCCCTTACCACTAGATGCTCGGAAACAAGATAGAGGATTGCATCACTTTCAAGAGTTGGCTTGATGACAATCTCCGGAGAGGGAACATAACGATCCCAAAGGAATACATGAAGGAATCCCAGAATGGAGGTTCCGTCAATGTTATTTCAACGGATCCCATTGTTCTGATAAACCCGTACACGACTGATGATGGATGGAGTACTGTCTGGACAAGATCATCAAAGAAAATTTTGGATCACATCCAGACCGCTTCGGTATGTGCTTCAACTCAGAGTTTGAAACCTATCGAGCAGGCACTATCACTTGCGATTGAAGAACCGCCCCAGAAGGAGGAGAAGATCATGGAAGAAAAGAAGACTGAGGCTCTGAAGGGTAGACTAGGGGCTGCTTATCCTAGGATGGTTGTTTCCGATTTGGGGGAGAAATCCCTCGAACTCCTGACTCTGTATGATCATCTGCTCGCCCCGGCAGGATCTTATAATGATAAGGGTTATGGCGTTGGCTACATTTTGACTGTTTCTAACGATGACGTAACTAGCGACAACCGGCTTAATCCAGATCTCAATTCCAATACAAATAACGATTCTCAAATCATACACAACCTCGATGACCACGACGAAGAAGATGTTCACAAAGAAGGCTACGAAAGCTCGACAAGAAACGAGTCCATTTATGAATTCCGAGCAGCTCCGATCACGATAGAATTAGAACCATCAGACACCGAAGCAACTTCAGAAGAGCCAGTTGTTCCGATTCAAGAGGAGACACCGGTAAATTTAGAAGAGATAACTGAAGTCAACCTAAGAAGTGGAAAAGTTCTACCCCCGAGAATGGGTCCAAAGGATAAAGGAAAGCAGGTGGTTGCTCAGGAAGAGCCAACCCCAGCAGAAGAATTGCCCATTCGGGAGGACACCGAGGAACATGGTAATAAAGTAGACTACAACGTGCTAGCCCATCTTAGGAAGCTACCAGCCAAACTAAGCATATACGACGCTCTGATCCTATCAAAGGAGATGAGGGAGGCTCTGATCAAGGCTTTACTTGATCTAGAGATTTTTTTAGCTCAAATGGCCGGTGATTCCTTCGACGAGGTTTGCTCGTTAAGAGAACAGAGAGGTGTTACCTTCACAGACAATGATCTATTACCGGAACAGTCGATCACAACCGACCGTTATACATTTCGATCACTATCGGAAATTTTACGCTCTCCGAGTGTTGGTTGATCCGGGAGCATCAATCAACATAATGAATCTTCGGACGCTAGCATATTTGGAAATTGATGCTCGCGAGCTTGAAGTAGACAAGATGCTATTAAGAGGCTTCAATCAAAAAGGAGAAAGAGCTCTTGGATCGATAACACTACTAATGAAGACCGGTGATTTAGCAAAGACAACCACAAAATTCCACATAATTGATTCTGAAACATCGTTCAACGCTCTACTGGGTCGACCGTGGATCCATGAAAACTGGATGGTACCGTCGTCTCTGCACCAGTGCATAAAGTATTACTAAGGAGGGGAACAGTGCATCAAAGGTGACTTGCAACCATTCTCTGTACACGAAATTGGAATTCTTGAAGATGCGGCCTACTACGCGCCCCCGAGGAAAACAATCTTTTACAGAAAGACCATACCAAATGAAGCAAAAGAAATTCAAGGTGATGAAGAACCTGAAGTGCTAGTCCAACAGTTACTCACCACTCCCTTAAGGCGAGATGGTGAAGATTTCTCCAGAACTCGCACCCGAGGTCGAGGCCGGGTACGAGGATGTGGAAGAAATGTTGGAACAGTTGGACAGAAGAAACCGGTCATTGATGTTGATTGGGAGAATAGTTCCGAAGAAGAAGAAGAAATTGAGAAAGAAGCAGCGACAATAAGTCAAAAGAAACCCCAGTTCAAGATCTCTCTCGAAGATGAAGGGATTGAAGAATACAAATCAATGTACGAGAAGATTAACCATTATGTACATACTATGACCCTGACCCCGATCCATTTTAATAAGATCGAGGGTATGGTGGTCAAGGAAGTGCATGGTGGTGGTACTAAACCAATCAAGTTTTACCGTGGTGCTTCTTCTTCCAATACTGAAAAAAATGTACAATTTGAAGATGTTACTTCATCTGAATTAATGGAATTACCTTTTGAGTGGTACTCTCACTGTGTTCAAAATTTAATTCAACGTGGTGTCTTACCTCGAAGATGGACAAAAGGCCGATCACAACACTTTGAAAAATTATGGAATAATCCCGGTCGGCCTCCCAATTCAAAACATGGTCTCGGATTCGACACAGTAGGATCAGTTGATGATACGGGATTTTGCTTGGTTGTCACTTGCGAACCTAATAAAGAGTGCTTGGAAGCTTCAGAAGATCTTGAGGATCTACCAATCGGTGACGCTCCACCAGAATTTGAGGAAGAAATTAAATCTACAATAGACGAGTTAACAGAAGTTAACTTAGGTACTAGCAAAGAGCCTAGGCCTACCTTTGTTAGCTCCTTACTCAATAAAGAAGACTCCGAAGACATAATCAAGCTATTAATGGAATTCAAAGACTTTTTTGCTTGGAGCTAAGACGAAATGCCAGAATTAGCTCCAGAAGTTGCAGTTCACAGGCTAGGAGTAGATCCCACTGCTGTTCCAGTCAGACAAGCTCCGAGAAGAATGCGTCTAGAAATTGAGCAACAAGTAATAGTTGAAGTTAAGAATCTAATAGACACTAAATTTGTCCGTGAAGAACAATACCCAACTTGGTTAGCCAACGTGGTACCAGTCAGAAAGAAGAATGGTCAGATCAGAATCTGTGTGGATTTCAGAAATTTGAATAAAGCATGTCCAAAGGATGAATTTCCACTACCAATCCCAGAACTGATGATTGACATTGCTTCGACACATGAAATCTTCTCATTTATGGATGGATCATTGGGATACAACCAGATAAAGATGGCACCAGAAGACGAAAAGCTTACAGCTTTCAGAACGCCGATCAGAGTGTATTGCTACACAGTAATGCCATTCAGACTAAAGAACACGGGAGCAACATACCAAAGAGCGATGACGAAGATTTTTGATGATCTCATTCACAACCAAGTCGAGTGCTACATGGATGATGTGGTCATCAAAAGTAAACTGAAGGAAGATCACTTGTATGATTTGAGAATTGTCTTCGAGCGACTAAGACAATTTAACCTTAAGATGAATCCCTTAAAATGCACCTTCGGTGTCACCTCCGGGAAATTATTAGGATTTGTTGTCCGACATCGCGGGATTGAAATCGATCCGGAGAAGATTAAAGCTATTTTTGAAATGCCTCCTCCAAAAACTTTGAAACAACTGCAATCCTTTCAAAGGAAATTGGCATATCTTTGACACTTTATCTCAAATTTGTCAGGTTGGTGTCAGTCTTTTTCTGCTTTGGTTAAGAAGGATGCCAAGTTTACTTAGGACTCCAAATGTCAACATGCCTTCGATGAAATTAAACAGTATTTAATGACACCTCCTGTCTTAGCACCCCCAGTCTCAGGTAGACCGTTGATACTTTATACCGCAGCTTTAGACGACTCTCTCGGAGCCCTGCTAGCCCAGGTCAATGATGAGGGAAAAGAAAATGCTCTCTTCTACTTATGCCGTCGTCTAATTCCAATGGAAGTAAAGTGTCCTCCTATTGAGATGCATTGTTTGGCCCTGATCTTCGCCGCATAGAAGCTCAGGCACTACATGCTTTCCCATAAGGTCAACCTTATTTCAAAGTTTAATCCATTGCAATACTTGATGACCCGACCGACGCTTTCTGGCAGACTTGCCAGGTGGTCGATGATACTATTGCAATTCGATATAGCTTTCGTTACTCTTCATGCCGTAAAGGGACAAGTCCTAGCAGACTTCCTCACAGCACACCCTTTACCGGCAGAATTGCCTCTCAACGACGACTTGCCAGACGAGCAGATAATGAGCCTAGAAGACCCTAATGATCAGCGTTGGGAACTGTACTTTGATGGAGCATCCTCAGCACAGAAGAACAAAGAATTGCAAACAATAATGCTCGGTAAGGCTGGAATCGGACTAATCTTTATAACAATGGAGTGGGGAATGTTAAGATACTCCTACCACTTAACAGAACTATGTACAAACAATGAGGCAGAATACAAAGCCCTTATAACCGGATTGGAATTAACCATTCAGATGGGAATAACAGACATCAATATCTACAGAGATTCTCAGTTGATTATTCAACAGGTCGCCGGACAGTACAAAATTCTAAAGCCATGACTCGAGCAGTACTTTCAGTATGCCATGAAATTGTTGGAACAATTTCCAAACGTAACAATCTACAAGATTCCCAGAAAAGAAAATGCTCTCGCCGATGCGCTAGCCCGCCTTGCAAAGGAATTTGCCCGCTTGCGGGATGAGTCGATTGAAGTGTCGGTTCGAGGACGACGGGTCCTATCACGGCTCGAAATGGATACAATACGAAATCGGAAAAGCGAAGAAACAATTACGAGTAGTGACGTGAAAATACGGATGATTGGCGGCAGCCATTAATAGACTACTTGCAGACAGGAAGCCCGCCCGACGATAAGTCGATAGCCCATCAAATTAAGAAAAGAACTCTGTCTTACGCATTAATAAACAATACATTATACATAAGGTCTTTTGATCAGATGTGGCTAAGTTTCCTGAGCGGGTCCGAGGCTCGTGAAATTGTTAAAGAAGTACATTCAGAACTTTGTGGCGCTCATCAGTCGGGTTTGAAAATGAAAATGAAGATTAAAAGACTAGGGTACTACTGGCCCTCAATGATGACCGACTATATGAAAGTTGCCAAAAGTTGTCACCAGTGCCAAGTGCACGGAGTGGTTCTACACCAACCTCCAAATGTGCTACATCCGACAATCGCGTCGTGGCCATTTGAGTGTTGGGGAACAGATATAGTGGGTCCGATAGAACCGCCTTCTTCAAGAGGACATCGCTTCATTCTTGCAGCTACAGACTACTTTTCTAAATAGGCAGAAGCTATACCACTCAGAGAAGTAAAGGCACACCACGTGCTACAGTTTTTCAAGAACCAAGTCGTCTACCGTTTTGGGGTACCGCACAGGATCATTTCAGATAATGGATCTGCATTCAAGAGTACAAAAATCAACAATTTTGTTAGAAGACACGGGATCGATTGACGATACTCAATGATCTACTTCCCAAGAGCAAACGGTTTGGCCGAGGCTTTTAATAAAACTCTTGTTCAAATTTTAAAGAAAACTTTGGACGACAACAAGAGAAATTGGCACGAGAAGTTGTTAGAAGTCTTATGGGCCTACAGGACGACTTTTAGGACTCCTACTCAGTCTACGCCTTATGCTTTGGTGTACGGGTCCGAGGCCGTCTTGCCCCTGGAAGTTCGGCTTCCGTCACTCCGAATTGCGGTTGCAGAAAAGATCACTATAGAAGAAAATGCCAGACTACGACTGGAAGAATTGGAAAGCTTGGAAGGGAAAAGACTTTCAGCATAGCAAAATTTGGAACTGTATCAAGCCAAGATGATCCAGGCCCATGATAAACTGGTTCGCCCAAGAACTTTGATAGTCGGTGACTTGGTTTTGGTTCTCAGAAGACCTATTCTTGCACATCGCAAGATAGGTGGTAAATTTGAACCAACCTGGGAAGGGCCGTTCGTGGTCGAGACAGTCTACTCGGGAGGTTCCTACTAGCTGGTGAATTGCCGTGGAGAACGACCCATGCTTCCAATCAATGGACGGTATTTAAAGAAGTATTACGTAACCTGATGTTTCGAAGGGTGGCCTCTAAAGTAGAATCTTATCCCTAGAAACACAGGTGAAGTAATCACTTTGTGATTGGGACCGAACCCAAAACAAAATAAAATGAGTTAAAAAAAAAATCTCATCAACGAAAATGTTAAAAAGAAAACATGGGAAATCATAATAATAAAATGTCAATCTTTCCTTTTAAATCCATTCATTCTTAATATTTTCTCATATCTTCCTACTTCCTTTAAATTTAAAAGAAGTGAATAAGAATTTTTAAGTGTTTTTTCTTATTGTTCTTGTTCTTAGTACAGCCCCTGATCCTTTCCTTATTTTTTTTCGCAGGGAAATGTCGAACGGGCGGTTGGTTCTAAACTTTAAAAATGGCGTGAGTCCAGCACTTGATGAAAAGAGGGTGAGGGATGCAGCAGTGATAGAGATTGACTCAGATTTCACACCAGCCGGCTTACAATACAAAGAAAATGATTGGATACTAGTTGATCGAGAAGAACTTCACAGCCAGACAGTGATGAAAATGGGTGGCCTGAGCCACCAATCCAGCAACAAGAAAAGAAAAGAAAACGCCACGCATGCAACTGGAGAAGATAGGAAAAATAAGTTCTGGTTGCCACAACAGAGGGTAGGCTTGTCAGCGCCACACCCGCAGAAATTCAAGGGGTAAGGAGAGCTACTCTCACTGCTACCCAGCGAAGAAATAAGAATTGTCGCATTCGTAAAATATTGACCAAGTTAGCAGAAGATCAATATAAACAAACAGTGGATACCGTTAGTGCAAATGCTCCCAGGAGACCGGTTCGTCAGGAACCAGAAAGAAGAAAGTCAACTCCAAGAAGGTTGTAACAGATAAAAGAAATACCAAGAAAAGCAGAAATAGAGTCAGTACCTCGACGCCGAGCATATGTACCGGATCTGAAGAGTCTTATTGCGAAAGCAACCCCGGAGGATGTCCCTACGGAAACTATCCCCGAGGAGCCGAGACATGCAGAAGAACGTGCTGGGGTTGAGCCATACATCCCGCAGTATGTTACTAGACACAAAGGACTTCAGATAATCCCGGAATACGAGCTGGAGAAAATGCAATTAGTTGAGAAGAAAACCTTTGAATACTTTGAAAGAATTGGAGACAAGAGGGTCAACATCTTGGAAGGCCTCGAGCTGCATACAGATGTTTTCTCAGATTATAAGCAACAACAAATTGTAGATTGTATCCTTGAATTGCAGAAAATGGGCCAAGCTGGCCACCTGAGAGAAAAGACATATTCAGAACCCCGAAGATGGATGCCAGGAAAGGGAAGAGTTATAATCCAATGCGGATGTTGCTACAATTTTGCCACAGACAGAAAAGGAAATCCACCAGGGATACTCCGTCGCGGTGAGGTGGATGCGATGCCAAGAATCATTAAGAGAATGGTGAAAAGGATGATAACATGGAGGGTACGCACTGCGATTGCATATCCAACAGTTGCATTATTAACATCTACAAGGAAGGCGACTGCATACCTCCACATATAGACCATCATGACTTTGTTAGACCCTTCTGCACAGTATCATTCTGTCGGCATATTTTTAGGTTATGTGTTTTATATTGAAAAGGGGGTCGCCTACAGAAATTGTCGGCAAATTTTTTATATTTTAAATTTAATTTAAATATATATAGTTTAAAAGATAACATTTGATTTTGAAAGTAATTTTAAGTTTAAAAGTTTTAAGATATGAAATCAAACCGATCTCACATCCCAAATAGTTTATATAAACGAGCACCGCACCACAAACCGTGTATCTATCCCGAAGAATAGACACACTCCTTGATGATGGGGCTCGATTAAATAAACTAGGAGATTTATGACATCCGTTTGGTCTGCGAACCAATTTTATAAGCCGACAAGTTCCCTTGCTTAATATAAATGAATTAAATAGGGTTTATATTACACGGGTTCTTAAAATTCCCTATAAGGGCAAGCCCCTATAGTTAATTACATCTTAAGTGACGGGAATCACCTAAGAAAACTCTCGATAATAATCGGTAGTTCTCGCTCTCGAGAATTTTAAAGTTTAAGTTTTCAAGGGATTGAATTTTAGAATTTCAATAAGGAATGGATCAAGTTTGGAACATTTTGTCTTAGGAATTCAAAGGAAGAAAGGTAGGAGAAATTACAGATTCGAAACGAACTTCGGTAATTTCCCGACTATCCTATTGTTTGGCTTGAATTTAGGAAAGTCCTAATATTTATTTAACATTTTGATCTTGCCAATTTTAATTAATTAGGACTTATATTTGTATGACATGATCATACAAATAGCCTCGAAGATATGAGGGTTTATGTCGTGTCGAACGACTACCTCGGAGTCCTAAGACCGGTTAGGGCTTAATTTGCAATGCAAATGCCTAACAAAAGGTTGAGGATTTATGTTGCACTAGGAAAACTACCTCGAAGTCCTATGGTTCGGTTATTTAATTCTAAGAAAGTTTCTTGAAGTAGATTCAGATTTTGCTGATGACGATGGCCGTGCTGCCCACCATGCTCCGAGCTTTTTGTTGTTGCAGAGGTTTAGTTTTAGAAGAGTGTAATCAAAAGAGAAGAGAAGAGTTTGGTTTTAGAAATCTTAAAGTCCAAGTGTTTTTTTTTCTTTTATGTTTTAATTAAAACAAATCTTAAAGTTGATTATAACAACACCGGTTAAGATCCCACGGTTCCATCCTTCCGGCATCATTATTTGTATCGGATTCACTTAGTCCAGATGAATTTTCTAAACTCAACTAAATGAGTTCCACACTTTCATTTAGACCGTGGGAAATCCCGTTAGCAACACGTAGGTTACATCATCCGAGGTATTTCTCGATCATCCAACAAGACGTTTTTATTTAGTTGTAGTTGTAGTTTTGTTGTTCTGTTTGTGATTAAATTTTGAGTTGTTTTGTATTTTGAAATCTTGTGATGGTGAATTTTATCTTGTAATGAGTTTTAATTTAGTTTTGGTTTTGGTTTTAGGGGCTATCCTAAAGGTGTGGGTTTTCATGCAACAGTTGTTTATCATGCAAGAAAAGTAAAGTGCATTTGCAATAAAGTAAATTGCAAGGAGATAAATTGCAATACAATAAAAGCGTACCTGGAGGGTCTTCCCGTCATCCCAAGCTACACTTAAACACAATTTAGGATATTTTAATCATTTAAAGCAAGTTCCTAGGTAAAGCTAAGGGAAGGGTTATGGTTTTCTACCAAGTTCCTAATCTTATAGCTAGTCATTTCCTATGACGTCTAGGTTCTTGTGTTTTGGTTTGAGGACGATTTTTTTCATCAAAGAACAATTAAGTTCAATTGTTCTTATAAACATCCTATCATATTGAGGAAGTGCTTAAGACAAATCTTAAACATCTTTTCAATACCTCTAGGATTGTTTTAAGTCCAAGAGAATTTAATTATACAAAATGAATTAATCATCCAGGGAGTTCAAGTTTTGTTATCTTGCTCGGTGAACTAGGACATTTGAATATCCTATGAGTGAAGTAACACTTCACTTAACACTCCATTTAGGAGTTATGACAACATGAGCTTTTGAGGGCAAATTAATATTCAAGTGATTTGCGATTTAATTTAATTTCAATTAATGGGTTTAAGTTTGGAATAGTGTTCAAGTTGATTTAGATTTATTTTGAATTCTTTATGTCTTTGGTGATGTTATATTTAATTCAATTTAATTTAATTTAATTTTAGTTTAATTTAATTTAACTTGGTTTAGTTTTACTTTCAATTTAATTTTATTTAATTTAATTTAGTTTAATACATTTTAATTTAATTGAATTTAATTTAATATGTTTTAATTTAATTTTATTTTATTTTATTTAATATGTTTTAATTTAATTTAAATTTAATTTAAATTTTTTAATTTTAATTTAATATTTTATATCTCTTTTTTTTATATTTTAAAGAAGGTTAATTTAATTATTAAAGTATTAATTTAATTGAAATTTTGGAAGGATTTAATTTAAATGTTTTAATCTTTAATTTAATTTAATGATTAAGTCTTTTAATATTTTAAATCTTGAATTTGGATTATCATTTTAATTAGGAATTAAATATTACTGAGGTGATTAATTTAGGGATTTTTTTAGATTAAAGAATAAATCTCTTCCTAATAATATCCCTATTTTAATAATTCCAATTTTTTATTATTCTTCCAAGTTTAATTAATCATTTAATTAAGGTTTATTTTAATTAATTTTAAATTATTTGGTAGGTTTCTACCCTTTAATTACCTAAGTTTCAAACATCCAAAATCAACTTAGTATAAAATTTTTTACCCACCCTTTTAATTAAACCTAAAATTTTTAATTATAGGTTGAAATTTTAATTACTATTTAGCCCTTTAAACTTACTAATTTCATAACTCACTAAATTGAGCTTAAATGAATTTGAAAATTTTATGTGACTTTACTCATATGTCAATCAAGACATTAGAGGAGAAAATGTGATTTTTCTGTATTTAATTTATTTATGTAATTATTTTTAGTGGAAAATAGGGATTTTCAAGGAAAATTTAATAATATGACCAAGGGAAAGTTTCTGTCCTAAAGAAAATTATGAGACATTCCTAATGACCAGTGGATCACTTGGACCAATTTTGGTGATTTTTTGAATTATATTATTTTTATTATGATTATTTTGAGTTTTGGAGTATTAATTAATTTAAAAATAAAATAAAGGTTGAAAAATGAATTTTATATTTTTCAAAAATCTCTCTAATATCAAGGAAACAAGGGAACCAATTTTTATAATTTTTTGATTTTTCTTTGATTTATTAAAATTATTTTAGTGGAAATGCTAGAAAATACATTTTTTTTAATTTTAAAATTACCTTAGGGTTTTAAAATTTAATATCTCATCATAGAGACTTAAGAAAAATATGGGGTTTGTTCCTAAATGATTAAAATTCAAAATGTGACATTTTGGTGAATTTTATTATTTTTGTGATTTTTATTATTTTTTAATTATTAAAAATATTAAAATATTGTAAAAAATCAATTTTTTTGGAAAATTGCAATTTTATTTTTCTTAAATTATCCTAATATCAGAGAGGCTCCAAAACTAATTTGATGAATTTTTGAAAAGTATTTTGAAAGTTATGAATTTTTGAAGTTTGAGTTTGGCTAAATGGCTTAATCAACCCATTTGATAGGGCTAACCAAGTCCAATTGACTTCAAACTTTTATGGTGGGTTCCTCTGATCCTAAAGGTCAGTGGAGAATTAATTTCAAGTCAATTTGATGTATGATTAGCTCTAATTAATTAAAGCTCCATTTTGGGTGTTTAAGCCAATTAGGGTTATTACAAGTGAGTTAACTCAAAAACCATTTTTCTTAGGGTCCTCTGGTCATAAGAAACATCACCAAATTTTCCTAGAATTTATTTCACAACATGCTAATTATTAGAATTAAAATACTCTGAATAGTGACCTAGAGTTGAAAAATCAATAACTCTTCATAGGGGTGGCCTCTGACTTTGGAAAATTCAGGGAATGTTCCCAAATTCAGAGGCTTCAAAAGCCCTATGGTCTCATGCCATGGTGAATTGTATACATGCATGGAGAATTGAAATAGTGCAGAGAGTAAATAAATAATTAAAAAATAAAATACTTGATGAAATTAAATGATTTCTTTTCCACATTATTCTCCTCTGTTCACTGAGCAAGAGGGTATTTTTATTTTATTTTTCTGATTTTCCTACACAAAGTTATGCATTTTTGAAGTTCTGGTAATTAAATAAATAGAAAAAAATCCTATTTTTCTACTTAAGTGACGCGGCGCCAGCTCAACCTCGACAGCTCCGAACGCACACGCGTCGTCTTCTGATTCGGCGCCGCCATCCGACTCAGCGCTCCGGGGCCCCGCGGTTCACGTACCATCGCGCTGTCCGGCTCAATCCAGACCGTCCGCTCGATACACGCTCGATCCGACGGCTCCCAGTCATCGTCTACGACTGGTGTGCACCCGTGACCGTCAACCTTCTAACCCTAATTTCTCACTCGATTCTCAACGAATTTTCGTGTTCTTATGCTCTATGGATTCGTCTTAAGGAGACGAACACATCCATATGGTAAACATGTATTGAAATTATCTCAAATTAAATAGAGAATCTCTGTAAGCTCGGGAAGAAGAGTGAGTCCATACCTTTGCTCAGAGAAGTGAAGCTTCGATCTGAGAGTTGTGTCACCTTCGATTGGGTCCAAGCAAGCTCTAGATGAAGTCCCTGGGGCCAGTGAATTGTCCGAGTATGATTTCGACCACGACCGATTACAAAGCTTGGAGTGCGGAACGGATGGGTGGCCCGGAGAGGGGGCTTTCACTCTGGGGAACTTCTTCTCTTGACATTGTGCGAGTGTGGGTGAGTTTAATTTGAATTTGGTGGAGAGTCGGGAGATGTCCTATTTTTGGGTGGAATTTCGGTCGAGAAATCGAGCTCGTTGGTGGGGATTAGGGCAAATTGTCACCGGGGATCAACTCGCTCTAAGTGTGGAGAGTGGTCCGGAGCAATTTTGGGAGGGTTTCGAGTAAGGTCCGGTTCCGCACCTTCTTTGGCCGAGAGGTGGTGTGGTTTAAATAGAGGTGGTCGGAGGGCTTCCCGGGGGTTTAGTGGCTTGGATCAACCGGCTTCGATGAGGAGAAGAACGGCCATGGTGGCCATTAGGCATGAGACAAGTCGGAAGGGCGGAATTCAAAATTGGCTCACATGGGTGCTCTCGGCCCGGTGGTTTCCAGATGGCTGTGGTGGTCGGCCGACCGTGGTCGAGTCACCCTCAAGGTCGTGGAGGTTAGGGTTGGGGTTTAGTGCGGTCAATCGGCCATGGACATGTGTAAAGGAGTTGAATTGAAATGGAATGGGGGAAGGCTATTTTGGGTTCAAATGAGTCAACCCATGGTTTTGGGCTAGGTTCACCACCCAAGGCCTCGGTTTTGGGCTGAAAAGAATCACTTGGGTCGACCAAGAGAAAATGGTGTGGTCTCCATCCATGGTGAGGTGGCTAAACTTGGTTTAGTGTGTAGCATGAATGGGGTTAAAAGTGCTTAAGGAAGGCTTAAGAAAGTAGTCCCCTCCTTTGCCATAATGGGTTGGTGAGGTGGAAAGGGGCTCCCAAGGCTTGCATATGGCTTATGCATGGCTCCATGGCTCCATATGGCTTAGGGAAGGCTTGGCTTGATTTCATGAAAGTGGGTTTTAAGGATTTAGAATATTTAGGGGTAATTTGGCACATGGCTTGGTTTAGAAAAGTTTAATGATGAATTTGAAACTTAGGGAGTGATTTAAATCAAAGGGGATGATGAGGGGGAATTTCATGTGGGCTTTAGGATAGATTTTGGGCTTTTGGCTTTAATTTGGATGGGCCTTTAGAAAGGTTTAAGGAGGTGGGCCTTTAGGTTTGAAAACAAATTGGTAAATGGAAATTTTGTGAAGGATTGGGCCAAAAAAATGTTGGGTTTAGTTTAGGTATGTATCATGAGTGATCTAGAATAGGTTTGAAATGATTTGGAGTTGAATTGGGTTTAATTTGGGATTTTTGGTAAAGGGGCCAAAGTGGGTCAAATTGGGCTAACTTGGGCTAAGGTTAGGTTAGTGTTGGATTTGATGTAAAATTAATGTTGAGAAATGTTTATGGGGGTGTTACAAAGAGTTTTCAACTTTGGTTGGGCTTTGATTTTGGGATTTGGGCCCATTTGAGTTAGGTTTGGGTTTAGGCCAAAAATGGGGATTTTGGTTTTGGGTTAGGTTTGGGTGGAGTTTAGGTTCAAATTTGGGGAAAATCTTGTTAGTGTTTTGTTTGTGGGGATATTAGGGAAGGTTTAGAAAAGGTTTGGGGTTAATTGGAGTTGAATTGGGTTAGTTTGGGCTAAGTTTGGTTTGACATTGGGTTCACTTTGGGTTAAAATGGGTCAAATTGGGGATTTTGACAAAAGTGGGGTAAATTGACAAAATTGGCCCATAGTGTAGTTGAACAAAATGAAATTAGGAATATTTGAGATTTTCTGGAATTTTCTGGGAATTTTCTGAATTTTTGGATTTTTTGGCTATGAATGACATTTTAGGTATTTGGAGGGTATTGGGAGGTATTTTTGGAATTTTTGGTATTTTTGGCTATGAATGATCAATTTGAGTAATGTGGGAATGTTTGGGATTGGTTTTGAGGAATTTTGGATATTTGGAGATTTTTTGAAAAATTTGGGTAATTTCAAGGGTTTTGGGTAGGCTAGGCGGGTGTAGGGTCCCGGGGGTCAAAATCGAAAATTTAGAAAATCGAAGATCGGGTAAATGTAAGTGGAATGAAATCATTTTGGTTGAGCCATGAAGCCATATCAAGCCCACATGAGACATGAAAGGACTCATTTGAGGCATTCACTATGTTGTTCCTAACCCTCTTAGCCAAGGGCTTAGGGGTTAAGGACCATCCATGTGAATCACCTTCATGAGTCAGGAGGTCAAGTTGGGTATAGGTGTGGTTTTAGAAGGTGTGTGAAAGTGTAGTGTATAAGTGTAGTGTGTGTGTAAGTCAGCCCTCACCAGACCAGGCCACCCAGGGCAGTCCTAATGGCCAAAGAGTCCTATAGGAACTCATCCTTTAAACTTCCACATTTGATTTCAAACCCTCTAGGTGATTAGGGGTCTATAGTCAAGTTTGTGGAGTTTGCAGGGAGTTAAGAAGTGGTTTGAATTTCTTAGTGGTGGGTCCCAATTCTAATCCTCTAGGATAGTCAAAGGAAAAGCCTAAGGTTAGATCCTAAGTACTAAAAAGAAGAAGAGAAGACCTCATCAAAAATGAGGTCAACAAATGGACCCCCAATAGGTGTGGTGAGCTGACGGAGCACACCGCGCGTATTGGTGTTGACCGAAGCGATCAACAAAACCAACACAAAAGTCCAAGTGACAAACTTAGGACAAAGTGAAGAGTTTCCGCCTGGGGAGTGTCAAGTATATCTCTGAGACTGGAGATTCCTGAACTCTCGCTGGGGAAAGGAAAAGGAGGTGAATCCCAAATCGCATGATCTGGGGGAATTTCGATTTAGATTTCATTTTATTTCAGTTTAAGTTTTTGATGTGTAAGTTTAGATTTTAGTTTGAGTTTCAATTTAGATTGAAGTTTGTCAAAATTAATTTGAAGGGATTTGAACTTGAAATGAAAATTGGAATTTTGTGGTTTTAGATGTAACATCTTCAACCTCAAAAGAAAATTGAATTGATTGGATTAAATCATTACAATGAGGAGAGATCTCAGCGCAATGCGGTATTGGATGTAAAATCCTTAACCTCAAGAGTTTGATTTGGTGTGCTTCATTGCAATAGGGAGAGAACCTAAAGCAATGTGGTATTTGATGTAAAATCCTTAACCTCAAAAGTTTGATTTTGATGTATTTCATTGCGATAGGGAAAGAACCTAAGGCAATGCAGTATCGGATGTAAAATCCTCAACCCCAAGAATTTGATTTTGATGTATTTCATTGCGATAGGGAAAGAACCTAAAGCAATGCAGTCTCGGATGTAAAGTCCTCAACCCCAAGAATTTGATTTTGATGCATTTCATTGCGATAGGGAAAGAATCCTAAAGCAATGCAGTCTCGGATGTAAAATCCTCAACCCCAAGAATTTGATTTTGATGTATTTCATTGCGATAGGGAAAGAATCCTAAAGCAATGCAGTCTCGGATATAAAATCCTCAACCCCAAGAATTTTATTTTGATGTATTTCATTGCGATAGGGAAAGAACCTAAAGCAATGCAGTCTCGGATGTAAAATCCTCAACCCCAAGAATTTGATTTTGATGTATTTCATTGCGATAGGGAAAGAACCTAAAGCAATGCAGTCTCAGATGTAAAATCCTCAACCCCAAGAATTTGATTTTGATGTATTTCATTGCGATAGGGAAAGAACCTAAAGCAATGCAGTCTCGGATGTAAAATCCTCAACCCCAAAAATTTGATTTTGACGTATTTCATTGCGATAGGGAAAGAATCCTAAAGCAATGCAGTCTCGGATGTAAAATCCTCAACCCCAAGAATTTGATTTTGATGTATTTCATTACGATAGGGAAAGAATCCTAAAGCAATGCAGTTTCGGATGTAAAATCCTCAACCCCAAAAGTTTGATTTTGATGTATTTCATTGCGATAGGGAAAGAACCTAAAGCAATGCGATCTCGGATGTAAAATCCTCAACCCCAAAAATTTGATTTTGATGTATTTCATTGCGATAGGAAAGAACCTAAAGCAATGCGATCTCGGATGTAAAATCCTCAACCCCAAGAATTTGATTTTTATGTATTTCATTGCGATAGGGAAAGAATCCTAAAGCAATGCAGTCTCGGATATAAAATCCTCAACCCCAAAAGTTTGATTTTGATGTATTTCATTGCGATAGGGAAAGAACCTAAAGCAATGCAGTATCAGATGTAAAATCCTCAACCCCAAGAATTTGATTTTGATGATAATTGATTTTGCAAAGATTTGTAATGTTGATTTGAAAAGTGTGGAATTTTGGTGTTTCGAGAATTTCATGAGAGTTGTATAAGATTTTTGTGGAAAGAAACAGATTAGGAGGGAATATGTAGATGCTACATATCCCATTCAAAAGAGTTGATCGAAAGTTGCTGGTTTGGATTGGATACAATTCCTCGCCATCAGATCCGAACTCATGGCTCCGTGTCAATGGAATCGACCGCTTCCATCCCAGACAAGGGAGAGAGTAGAACAGATTGGATTTCAGATTTGGAAGGTTGAGTTTGAATCTGATTGAGATTTGATTTGAGATCTGGAAGGTTGAATTTGAATTCGATTGAGATTTGATTTAAAATTTGTGTTCATTTTGTATGTCCTTTAACAATTCAAATTTATTTTATCGTTCATTTAATGTTCATGTGAATTTGGCGTTCATCATTTTTTTTTAGATTTTTAAGGAAAGTTTTCATTTATTCTTTTGTTTCTTTTCTGTTCTTTGTTCGAAGTTCTTTTAACTTTAATGGCGTTTCCCAGTCAACTTGCACAAAAGAGGTGAAGGCCAAAAATGTGACATGGTCACTTTCATTCCAATCATGTTGAAGATACATCATACAACTCGATCCGGAATACATCTCATACAATCCATGTAGACTCAAAACGGACTATGTATGATCTTTGTCGATCCATCCAAAAAAGGCATCTGTCAGAAATCCATGTCTGAATAGTGAAGTACATGGTCAATAACATCACCTTCCAAGCCATCCTTGGCAAGGATGTCGTAAGTATGTGCGTTGGAGGTGTGATATTTTCCATGTAACTCACAGCTCGTAAGGCCGGAGGCTCTCTAGCTCTGGGTCTGGCTGGAAGTGGTAAGGTGCTTTCCTGTCATCCATCCTTCTGAAAGTAACTGAGATCCGCTTCATTGGTACTCCCGGTATGCAATGTTTAGCGACATCTGCTCCGTTGCCCTTTAGTATCATGACGGAACCTACCGGTAATGGTATCTTTACTGGCCCTCGGAACTCACTTGGGCCTGCTATCCGGAGGTCAGATCCGAACATGATATTACACTCGTTCAGAAAAGAAACTGTGCAGAAAGGTCTGACAAAGTCGTGGTGATCGATGTGTGGGGGTATGCAGTCACCCTTCTTGTAAATGTTAATGATGCAACCGTTGGGTATGCAATCTGCCGGCGTACCCTCCATGTTATCATTCTCTTTACCATCCTTTTGATGACTAATGGCATTGGATCTACCTTGTCATGACGGAGTATCCCGGTGGGTTTCCCTTCCCGTCTTCTGCGAAGTTGTAGCAAGCATCCACATTGTATTGTAATTCTCCCTTTCCCCGGCATCCATCTCCGGGGTTCCGAGTAGGTATTTTTCTTAGGCGGCTCGCTCGACCCATTCTTTTCAAATCCCGGATGCGATCCACGATTTGTTGTTGTTCGTATTCGAGAACACGTTTGTATGTAGCTCGAGGCCTTCTAGTATATTGATCCTCCCGCCTCTAATTCTCTCGAAGTATTCAAAGTTTGCTTCTCGACATTCTCGCATTCTTTCTAGCTCGTATTCCGGAATGATCCGCAAATGGCGAGGCCTCGGTGACGTACTCGTGGGATATATGGCTCAATCCCTTCGCGTTCTCCCGCATACCTCGGCTCCTCGGGGATGGTCTCCGTCGGGACATCCTCCGGGGTTGCTTTTGCAACAAGGTTATGCATTACTGGTGGCTTTATCTGGTGGCATGGTAGCCTTCCTTCTTCTGATCTTCTTGAGATTTCCTTGGCCTCTTCTGTTATCCTCAGAGCTGGCCTCCTTTCTTCAGGTTCCTGGCAAACCGGTATCCTTGAAGTATATGCACTGGTAGTAGCGATTGCCTCGTCGCGCTGGTCCGCTGCTAGTTTAGTTAATATTTTGCGGATACGACAATTTTTATTTCTTCACTGAGTTGCTGTGAGAGTAGCTCTTCGTACTTCCTGAATCTTTGTGGGCGCGACGCTGACAAGCCTGCCCTCTGCTATAGCGACTACAAACTTGATTCTCTTGTCCTCCTCAGTGCTTGTCCTCCTCAGTGTTTGTTTTCCTTTTCTTGCTGCTGGATTGGTGGCTTGGGCCACCCACTTTCATTACTCGTCCGGCAGGCGGTTCCTCTAGGTCAACCGGGGCCCAGGCCACCTTCCTCGTATTGCGAGCCTGCTCGGTGCGAAGTCCGAGTCAATCTCATTATCGCTCCATCTTTCACCCTCTTTTCGTCGAGTGCAAGGCTTACGCCATTTCTAAAGTTCAGGACCAACCGCCCGTTCGACATTTCCCTGTGAAAAGACAAGGAAAAGGATCAGGGGCTGTACTAAGAACAAGAACATTAAGAAAATGTTTATTAGAGACAAAGTTTTCTTTCTTTTTTTTTATTATTCCTTTTATATTTTTAAATTCAACAGGAATGAAATGGGAGAAGATCAAAGATTTTGATTTGGAAGAGAGAACAAGGAAAACTTTATTATCACGATTTTATTTATTTTAGCACATTTTTTTATTATTTTTGGGTTCGGACCCAGTCATAAGTAATTACTTCGCCCGTGCTTCTAGGGATGAAGAATTCATTCCTTCGAAACATCGGGTAGCCGTAATACTTCTTCAAGTATCGTCCGTTGATCGGAAGCATATGTCGTTCTCCTCGGCAATTCACTAGCCGGTAAGAGCCTCCCGAGTAGACCGCCTCAACCACAAATGGTCCTTCCCAAGTGGGTTCAAATTTTCCTCCTATCTTGCAGGTGTGCAAGGATAGGTCTCTTGAGAACGAGAACTAAGTCACCAACTTTGAAGGTTCTTGGGCGGACCGATCCGTCATGGGCTTGAACCATCTTAGCTTGGTATAGTTCTAAATTCTGCTGCGCCTGCAAGTCTTTTCCCTTCCGGGCTTTCTAATTCCTCTGAGTCGTAATTTGGCATTCTCTTCTCGTCGTGATTTTGTTTGCAACTCGCAATTCCGAGTGAAGGAAGCTGGACCTCTAGGAGTAACACCGCCTCGGACCCATACACCAGAGCGTAAGGTGTAGCTTGAGTAGGAGTCCTGAAGGTTGTCCGGTAGGCCCATAAGGCTTCAAATAACTTCTCGTGCCAATTTCTCTTATTATCGTTCAAAGTTTTCTTTAAAATTTGAACGAGAGTTTTATTAAAAGCCTCGACCGAGCCGTTTGCTCTTCGGTAGTAAATTGTTGAATACCGCCGGCCGATTCCGTGTCTCCCGACAAAATTTTTGATTTGCGTGCTTCGAATGCCGACCCATTATCCGAGATGATCCTGCGCGGCACTCCGAAATGGTAGACAACTTGGTTCTTGAAAACCGTAGCACGTGGTGTGCTTTCACTTCTCCGAGTGGAACCGCCTCTGCCCACTGGAAAAGTAATCTGTAGCCGCAAGAATGAAGCGATGTCCTTTTGAAGATGGTGGTTCTATTGGACCCACTATATCCGTGCCCCAACATTCAAATGGCCACGACGCAATTGTCGGATGTAGCACATTTGGAGGTTAGTGTAGAACCACTCCGTGCACTTGGCATTGGTGACAGCTCTTGGCGATTTTCATGCGGTCGGTCATCATCGAGGGCCAGTAATACCCTAGTCTTTTAATTTTCATTTTCATCTTCGGACCCGACTGGTGAGCGCCACAGAGTCCTGAATGCACCTCTTTAACAATTTCACGGGTGTTGACCTCATTTTTGGTGAGGTCTTCTCTTCTTCTCTTTAGTACTTAGGATCTAGCCTTAGGCTTTTCCTTTGACTATCCTAGAGGATTAGAATTGGGACCCACCACTTAGAAATTCAAACCACTTCTTAACTCCCTGCAAACTCCACAAACTTTATTGTAGACCCCTAATCACCTAGAGGGTTGAAATCAAATGTGGAAGTTTAAAGGATGGGTTCCTATAGGATTCTTTGGCCTTAGGACTGCCCTGGGTGGCCTGGTTTGGTGAAGGGATGACTTAAACACACACTACACCTATACACTACACTTTCACACACCTCCTAAAAAAACACACCCATACCCAATTTGACCTCCTAACTCATGAAGGTGATTCACATGGATGGTCTTTAACCCCTAAGCCCTTAGGCTAAGAGGTTAGGAACAACATAGTGGGTGCCTCAAATGAGTCCCTTCATGGCTCATGTGGGCTTGATGTGGCTTCATGGCTCAACCAAAATGATTTCATTCCACTTACATTCACCCAATCTTCAATTTTCCAAATTTTCAATTTTTGACCCCCGGGACCCTACACCCGCTTAGCCTACTCAAAACCTTTGAAATCCCCCAAAATTTGCAAAATCACCTAAATTACTCAAAATTCTCCAAAATCAATCCTAAACATTGCCTCACCAATCAAATTGATCATCCATACCCAAAAACACCAAAAATTCCAAAAATACCTCCCAATACCCTCCAAATACCCAAAATACCCCTCTTAGCCAAAAAATCCAAAAATTCAGAAAATTCCCAGAAAATTCCAAAAAATCCCAAATATTCCCAATTTCATTTTGTTCAACTACACCATGGGCCAATTTTGTCAATTCACCCCACTTTTATAAAAAACCCCAATTTGACCCATTTTAACCCAAAATGAACCCAATGTCAAACCAAACCTACCCAATTGACCTAAATTCTGGTCCAATTCAATTCTAAACTTCAATTCAACATCCCCAACACCAATCTAGATCAAATCTAAGTCCAATTTGATTGACATTTGGATCCAATTTCACTTTTGGCCTTAAAGCCCGATTTGGACCCATGACCCAAACTTAGCCCAAACTAACCCAATTCAACTCCAATTAACCCCAAGTCTTTTCTAAACCTTCCTTAACATCCCCATAAACAAAACACTAACATGATTTGCCCAAAATTTAGACCCAAACCCCACTCAAATTCAACCTAAAATCAAAAGACCCAATTTTGACCTAAACCCAAACCTAACCCAAATAGACCCAAACCTCAAAATCAAAACCCAACAAAAGCTAAAACCTCTTTGAAACACTCCCATAAACATTTCCCAACATTTATTTTACATCAATTTCAACCCTAGCCCAACATTAGCCCAAGTTAGCCCAATTTGACCTACATTGGCCCACTTACCAAATGAACCCAAATTCAAACCAATTCAATTCCAAATCACACCAAATTGACTCCAAACCATTCATGGAACATCCCTAAACCAATTGTAACATTTGTTTGGCCCAATCCTTCACAAAATTCCCATCCATAATTTTTTTTTTTAAAACCAAAAGCCCACCTTCTTAAACCTTCCTAAAAGCCCAAATTTCATGCTAAAGCCCATATGACAAATTCTTCTCATTATACCATTAATTAAAATCAATCCCTAAGTTTGAAAATTCATCATGAAGCCATTCCAAATTAAGCCCCATACAAATTCCCATCAAAATACCAAAATTTTTCTTAAATCCATTTCCATGAAATTGACTTAACTTTTCCCAAGCCAAAGATGAGCCATGAAGCCATGCATGAGCCACATGGGAGCCATGAGAGCCATAGAATCTACTTTCCACCTCACCATACCCAAGATGGCAAGAGGAGGAGGCCCTTTCCATACTCTCTTAAGAGTGATTAACCACTTCCATGACTCCACTAAACCATGCTTAGACTTAATTGTACTTGGATTGTGACTTGACCCCACTAATCAAGCTGATCCAAATCACTTTCTCTTCGGCCTAAACCAGGCCTTGGGTGGTGCACCTAGCCCAAATGGATGGGTTGACCAATTTGAGCCAAAATGAGCCCTCTCCCATTCCATTCTAATCCAAGCCTTTTACACATGGCATTTGCCAATTGCCTACACTAAACCCCAGCCCTGACCCACCTGAACAAGATGGTGACCAGTGCCTGGCCGGCCAGCCACCAGGTCGCCGGAAAACTCCATGGCCGAGACATGGGGAGAAGCCAAACTTTGGAATTCTCCCTTGCTGAGCTGCCCCATGCCCAATGGCCACCATGGCTGTTCTTAACATGCCAAGAGCAGCTGATCCCAACCCTTGGCCACCCCTGGGAGAGCCTCCAGCCATGCCTATTTAAACACCACCCCCTCTCGGCCATGAGAGGTACTGAAAAAAACCTTAAGGAAACTCTGCCAAAATCATTCTAGATCACTCTCCACACATAGAGCACTTGATCCCCACTGAATTCCAGCCCACTCCCTCCAATTCGAGCTCAATTTTGAGCTCGAACTTTAGCCCAAAAACCAGGACACTTCTTCACGGTGAGCCAATCCCCAAATTGATTGGTCCTACACCTTCACCGGACCAAGAGGAGAAGTTTCCCACTCGAAAGCCCCATCTCCGAGCCACCCAAGTTGCTCCAGCCTCCAAGCTTTGTGATCGGCTGTGGT
The DNA here is from genome assembly GCA_022702705.1 of Papilionanthe hookeriana x Papilionanthe teres. Lineage (NCBI taxonomy): Eukaryota > Viridiplantae > Streptophyta > Magnoliopsida > Asparagales > Orchidaceae > Papilionanthe > Papilionanthe hookeriana x Papilionanthe teres. The sequence continues at coordinate 85,466,326 of CM040427.1, read as the reverse complement.
CACTTTCATAGCTAGACAATTCACCAGGCCAAGGGACTTCATCTGGAGCTTACTTGGACCCAATCGAAGGTGACACAACTCTCAGATCTAAGCTTCACTTCTCTGAGCAAAGGTATGGACTCCCTCTTCTTCTCGAGCCTCCAGAGATTCTCATTTTAATTTGAGTCAATTTAAATGCATGTTTACCGTATGGATGTATTCGTCTCTTCAAGACGAATCCATAGAGCATAAGAACACGAAAATCCGTTGAGAATCGAGTGAGAAATTAGGGTTAGAAGGTTGACGGTCACGGGTGCACACCAGTCGTAGATGATGACCAGGAGCCGTTGGATCGCGCGTGTATCGAGCGGACGGTTCAGATTGCGCCGGATCAGAGAATGTAACGTGAACCGCGGGTCCCGGGACGGCTGACTCAGATGGCGGCGCCCAATCACAGCGCGACACGTACGCCTTCGGAGCTGCCGATGTTTCGCTGGCGCCGCGTGGATAAGTAGATAAATAGGGTATTTAATGTATTTATTAAATATCAGAAACTTTGAAAATTCATAACTTTGTGTAGAAAAATCCTAAAAATAAAATAAAAATACCCACTTGCTCAGTGAACAGAGGAGAATAATGTGGAAAAGAAATCATTTAATTTCATCAAGTATTTTATTTTTAATAATTTATTTATTATCTGCATTATTTTAATTCTCCATGCATATAGGAAATTCACCATCGCATGAGACCATAGGGCTTTTGAAGCCTCTGAATTTGGGAACATTCCCTGAATTTTCCAAAGTCAGAGGCCATCCCTATGAGAAGTTATTGATTTTTCAAATTCATGTTACTGTTTTGAGTATTTTAAGTCCAATAATTAGCATGTTGTGAAATAAATTCTAGGAAAATTTGGTGATGTTTCTTATGACCAGAGGACCCTAGGAAAAATAGGTTTTGAATTAATTCACTTGGAATAACCCTAATTGGCTTAAACACCCTAAATAGGTTCTTAATTAATTAGAGCTAATCATACATTAAATTGACTTGAAATCAATTCTCCACTGACCTTTAGGATCAGAGGAATCCACCATAAAAGTTTGAAGTCAATTGGGTTTGGTTAGCCTTATCAAATGGGTTGATTAAGCCATTTAGCCAATTTAAACTTTAAAAATTCATAACTTTCAAAATACTTTTCAAAAATTCACCAAATTGGTTTTGGAGCCTCTCTGATATTAGGGGAATTTAAGAAAATTAAAATTTCAATTTTCTAAAAAAGTTGATTTTTTGTATTATTTTAATATTTTAATAATTAAAAAATAATAAAAATCACAAAAATAATAAAATTCACCAAAATGTCATATTTTGAATTCTAATCACTTAGGAACAAACCCCATATTTTTCCTAGGTCTCTATGATGAGTTATTAAATTTTAAAGCCCTAGGGTAATTTTAAAATAAAAAAAATGTATTTTCTAGCATTTCCATTAAAATAATTCTAATAAATCAAAGAAAAATCAGAAAATTATAAAAATTGATTCTCTGATTTTCTTGATATCAGAGAGATTTTTGAAAAATATAAAATTCATTTTTCAAACTTTATTTTATTTTTAAATTAATTAATACTCCAAAACTCAAAATAATTATAATAAAAATAATATAATTCAAAAAATCACCAAAATTGGTCCAAGTGGTCCTTTGGTCATTAAGAATGTCCCATACTTTTCTTAAGGACAGAAACTTTCCCTTGGTCATATTATTAAATTTTCCATGGAAATCTCTATTTTCTACCAAAAATAATTACATAAATAAATTAAATATAGAAAAATCACATTTTCTCCTCTAATGTCTTCATTGACATATGAGTGAAGTCACATAAAAAATTTCAAATTCATTTGAGCTCAATTTAGTGAGTTATGAAATTATTAAGCTTGAAGGGCAAAATGGTAATTAAAATTTTAACCCTTAATTAAAACTTTAGGCTTAATAAAATGAAAAGGTAAAATATTTGATCTTAATCTGATTTGGATGATTGAAATTTAAATAATTAAAGGGTAGAAACCTACTAAACAATTTAAAAATAATTAAAAATAAACCTTAATAAAACAATTAATTAAATTTGGAAGAATAATAAATTTGGAATTATTAAAATAGGGAGGTTATTAGGAAGAAATTTGTTCTTTAATTTAAGAATCCCTAAATTAATCATCCCAATAATATTTAATTCCTAATTAAAATGATAATCCAAGTTTAAGATTTAAAATGTTAAAATACCTAATCATTAAATTAAGTTAAGGTTAAATTATTTAAAGCAAACCCTTTTAAAATAAAATATTAAATTAAATTAAATTAAATTAAAACAAATTAAATCAAATTAAATCAAATTAAATTAAATTAAAACACATTAAATTAAATCAAATTAAATTAAATTAAATTAAATTAAATTAAATTAAATTAAATCAAATTAAATTAAATCAAATGAAATTAAATTAAACTAAATTAAATTAAATTAAATTAAATTAAATTAAACTAAATTAAATTAAATTAAAACTAAATCAAATTAAAATTAAATCAAATTAAATTAAATTAAGTTAAAGCATATTATATTAAAATAACTTAGGTTAAATTAAATTAAATTAAACCACATTAAATTAAATTAAGTTAAATTAAATTAAATTAAATTAAATATAACATCACCTAAGACATGAAGAATTCAAAAATAAACCTAAAACAACTTGAACACTATTCCAAACTTAAATCCATTAACTGAAATTAAATCATAAACCACTTGAACATCCATTTGCCCTCAAAAGCTCGTGATGTCATAACTCTTAAAAGGAGTGTTAAGTGAAGTGCTACTTCATTCATAGGATATTCAAATGTCCTAGTTCACTGAGCAAGATAACAAAACTTGAACTCCCGGACGATTAATTCATTTGTATAATTAAATTCTCTTGGATTTAAAACAATCCTAGAAATGTTGAAAAGATGTTTAAGACTCGTCTTAAGCATTTCCTCGATATGACAGGATATTTATAAGAACAACTGAACTTAGTTGTTCTTTGATGAAGAAAATCGTCCTCAAACTAAAATACAAGAACCTAGACGTCATAGGAAATGACTAGCTATAGGATTAGGAACTTGGTAGAAAATCATAACCCTTCCCTTAGCTTTACCTAGGAACTTACTTTAACTGCTTAAATATTCTAACTGTGTTTTAAGTGCAGCTTGGGATGACGGGAAGACCCTCCAGGTACGCTTTTATTTTATTGCAATTTACTTTATTGCAATTTATTTAATCGCATCGCACTTACTTTTCTTGCATGATAAACAACTGTTGCATGAAAACCCACACCTTTAGGATAGTCCCTAAAACTGAAACCAAAACTAAATTAAAAGTCATTACAAGATAAAATTCACCGCCACAACATTTCAAAATATAAGACAACTCAAAATTTAATCACAAACAGAACAACAAAACTACAACTACAACTAAACTAAAACGTCTTGTTGGATGATCGGGAATACCTCGGATGATGTAACCTACGTGTTGCTAACGGGATTTCCCACGGTCTAAATGAAAGTGTGGAACTCATTCAGTTGAGTTTAGCAAATTCATCTGGACTAAGTGAATCCGATAAAAATAACGATGCGGAAGGATGGAACCGTGGGATCTTAACCGGTGTTGTTATAATCAATTTTAAGATTTGTTTAATTAAAATATTAAAAACACTCGGATTTTAAGATTTTCTCTAAACCAGAACACTTTTCTCACCTCCCGATTTATGACTTCTAAAACTAAACCACTACAACAACAAGGAGCTCGGAGCATGGTGGGCGGCACGGCCATCGTCATCAATGAAACTCGAGTCACTTCAAAGAAACTTTCTTAGAATTAAATAACCAAGCTATCGGACTTTGAGGTAGTTTGCCTGGTGCAACATAAATCCTCAACTCTTCGTTAGGCATTTGCATGATCATATCATGTAAATTAAGCCCTAATCGGTCATAGGACTCCGAGGTAGTCGTCCGATACGACATAAACCCTCACATCTTCGAGGCTATTTGTATGATTTTATCATACAAACATAAGTCCTAACTAATTAAAATTGGCGAGATCAAAATATTAAATAAACATTAGGACTTTCCTAAATTCAAGCCAAACAATAGGATAGTCGGGAAATTACCGAAGTTCGCTTCGAATCTGTGATTTCTCCTACCTTTCTTCCTTTGAATTCCCAAAACAAAATGTTTCAAACTTGATCCATTCCCTATTGAAACTTCAAAATTCAATCCCTTGAAAACTTAAACTTTGAAATTCTTGAGAGCGAGAACTACCGATTATTATCGAGAGTTTTCTTAGGTGATTCCCGTCACTTAGGATGTAATTAACTATAGGGGCTTGCCCTTATAGGGAATTTTAAGAACCCGAGTAATATAAACCTCGTTTAATGTTTTCATATTAGACGGGGAACTTGTCGGCTTATAAAATTGGTTCGTAGACCAAACGGATGTCACAAATCTTCTAGTTTATTTAATCGAGCCCCATCATCAAGCAATGTGTCTATTCTTCGGGATAGATACATGGTTTATGATGCGGTGCTCGTTTATATATAAACTATTCGGGATGCGAGATCAGTTTGATTTCATATCTTAAAATTTTCAAATTTAAAATTATTTTCAAAATCAAATATTACTTTTCAAATTATTTATTTAAATTAAACCTAAAATAAGCCGCACAGTTTCTGTAGGCGACCTCTTTTCAAAACAAAACACATAACCTAAAAATATGCCGACAACGGGCCTCGGACCCGCTTAGGCACCTTAGCCACATTTGATCGAAAGACCTTCTGTATAACGTGTTGTTTATGAATGCGTAGGACAGAGTTCTTTTCTTGATCTGATGGGCTAACGACCTATCGTCCGGTAGTTTTCCTGTTTGCAGGTAGTCTATTAATGGATGTTGCCAATCTTCTGTGTTTTCTCGTCACCGTCGCAATCGATTCTTTTTCTTTTCTCGATTTGTGTATTGTGTCTATGTTGAGTCGTGATAGGACTCGACGTCCGTGAATTGACACTTCTACTGATTCATCTTGCAAGCAGGCAAATTCTTTTGCGAGGCGGGCTAACGCATCTGCTAAAGCGTTTTCTTTCCTGGAAATTTTGTAGATCGTCACATTCGGAATCTGTTCCAACAACTGTATGGCATACTGGAAGTATTGCTCGAGTCTTGGCTTTAAAATTCTGTACTGTCCGGCGATCTGTCGAATGATTAACTACGAATCCCCGTAGATGTTGATGTTTGTTATCCCCATTTGAATAGTTAATTCCAGTCCTGTTATGAGAGCTTCATATTCTGCTTCGTTGTTTGTACATGGCTCTATTAAGTGGTAGGAGTATATTAACATCCCCCGCTCCGGTGTTATAAAGATTAGTCTGATTCCTTCCTTACCGGGCACTATCACTTGCGATTCTTCGTCTTTGTGTGCTGAAGATGCTCCGTCGAAATATAATTCCCAACGTCGATCATCGGGGTCTTCTAAGCTCATTATTTGTTCATCTGGCAAGTCGTCATTGAGAGGAGATTCTGCCAGCAAAGGGTGTGCTGCGAGGAAGTCTGCTAGGACTTGTCCCTTTACGGCACGAAGAGGCACGAAAGTTATATCGAATTGCAATAATATCATTGACCACCTGGCAAGTCTGCGTAGAAGCGTTGGACGGGTCATCAAGTATTGCAATGGATTAAATTTCGAGATCAGGTTGACCTTATGAGAAAGCATGTAGTGCCTGAGCTTTTGAGCGGTGAAGATCAGGGCCAAACAGTGCTTTTTCAATTGTGGGATACTTTATTTCCGTCGGAAGTAAACGACGGCTTAGGTAGTAAAGAGAATTTTCTTTACCCTCATCATTGACATCAGGCTAACGAGGCTCCGAGAGAATCTTCTAAAGCCGTAGTATAAAGTATCAACGGTCTACCCGAGACCGGGGTCGCTAAGACGAGAGGTGTCATTAAATATTGTTTAATGTCCTCGAAGGCCTTCTCGGCATTTCTCTTCCCAAATAAATTTGGCGTCCTTTTTAACTAATGCCGAGAAAGGTCGACACCTACCGACAAGTTTGAGATAAAGCGTCGAAGATATGCCGACTTCCCTTGAAAAGATCGTAGTTGTTTTAAGGTTTTGGGAGGCGGCATTTCTAAGATAGCTTTAATCTTTTCCGGGACGATTTCAATTCCACGATGTCGGACAACGAATCCTAAGAATTTCCGGAGGTGACGCCGAAGGCGCATTTTAAGGGATTCATCTTAAGGTTAAATTGTCTTAATCGTTCGAAAACAATTCTCAAATCATACGAGTGGTTTTCCTTTACTTTGCTTTTGATGACCACATCATCCACGTAGCACTCGACTTGATTGTGGATGAGATCATCAAAAATTCTTGTCATCGCTCTCTCGGTAGGTTGCTCCTGTGTTCTTCGATCCGTATGGCATTATCGTGTAGCAATATACTCCGATCGGCGTTCCGAATGCTCGTAAGTTTTTCATCTTCTGGAGCCATTTTTATCCGGTTGTATCCCGAAGATTCATCCATAAATGAGAATATTTCATGTGTTGAAGCAATGTCGATCATTAATTCGGGATCGGTAGAGGGAATTCATCTTTTGGACATGCCTTGTTTAAATCTCCGAAATCCACACAAATTCCGATCCGACTATTCTTCTTCTCGATCGGTACCACATTGGCTAACCAAGTCGGGTATTGTTCTTCACGGACAAATTTGGCGTCTATTAGCTTTTTAACTTCGGCTATGACTTGTTGTTCGATTTCTAGACGCATTCTTCCGGGACCTTGTCCGACTGGAACGTAGTAGGATCCACTCCTAGCTTATGGATCGCGACCTCCGGAGCTAATCCTGGCATCTCATCGTAGCTCCAAGCAAAACAGTCTTTAAATTCCATTAATAACTTGATTATTTCTTCGGAGTCTTCTTTATTGAGTAAGGAGCTAACAAAGGTAGGTCTAGGCTCTTCGCTAGTACCTAAGTTAACTTCCGTTAACTCATCTATCGTAGATTTGATCTCTTCTTCGAACTACGGTGGAGCGTTTCCAATTTGTAAATCTTCAAGTTCTTCTGTAGCTTCCATGCAGTTTTCATTAGACTCGCAAGTGACAACCAAGCAAAATTCAGTATCGTCAACTGATCCTACTGTGCCGAATCCGAGGCCATGCTTTGAATTGGGTGGACGACCGGAGTTATTCCATAAATTTTCAAAATGTTGTGATTGACCTTTTGTCCATTGTCGAGGTAAGAAACCACGCTGAATTAAATTTTGAACACAGGGAGAGTACCACTCAAAAGACAATTCCATTAATTCGGAAGAAGTGACATCTTCAAATTGTACATTATTTTCAGTTTTGGAGGAAGGAGCACCACGGTAGAATTTGATGGGCTTTTCTCCGCCGCTACGTACCTCTTTGACCACCATACCCTCGATCTTATTAGAATGGATCGGGGTCAGGGTCATAGTATGTACATAGTGGTTAATCTTCTCGTGCATCGATTTATATTCTTCGTTCTTTTCATCTTCGAGAGAGATCCCGAATTGCGGCTTCTTCCGACTTATTGTCGCCGCTTCTTGCTTGATCTCTTTTTCTTCTTCGAACCGACTTCCCAATCAACATTGATGGCCGGTTTCCTCCGTCCAACCGTCCTAACGTCTCTGCCACGACCTCGTCCCCGGCCTCGACCTCGGATGCGAGTTGTGGAGAAACCTTCACCAACTTGCCGTAAGGGAGTGGTGAGTGACTATTGGACTAGAACTTCAGGTTCTTCATCACCCCGAACTTCCTTTGCTTCATTTGTTATAGTATCTCTGGAAAAGATTGTTTTCTTCGGAGGTGCATAATAAGTTGCATCTTCATGGATTCCAATCTCATGTACGGAGAATAGTTGTAAGTCACCTTTGATGCACTGTTCTCCTCCATCATAGTATTTGATGCACTGATGTAGAGATGATGGTACCATCCGGTTCTCATGTATCCATGGTCGGCCCAGTAGAGCGTTCAATGACGTTTCTGAATCAATTATGTGAAATTTCGCGGTTGTCTTTGCCAAGTCACCGGTCTTCATTAGCAGTGTTATTGATCCGAGGGCTCTTTCTCCTTTCTGGTTGAATCCTCTTAATAACATTTTGTCCGCTTCGAGCTCGCAAGCATCAATTTCCAACTATGCTAGCGTTCGAAGATTCATTATATTGATTGATGCTCCTGGATCCACCAATACTCTGGAGAGTGTAAACTTCCCAATTGTAACTGAAATGTACAACGGTCGGTTGTGGTCCGTCGTCCCAAGTAGTAGGTCATTGTCCGTGAAGGTAACACCTCGTCGTTCCTTTAACGAGCAAACCTCATCTAAGGAATCTCCGGTCATTTGAGCTAAGCAAATTTCTGGATCAAGTAAGGCCTTGATCAGAGCTTCTCTCATCTCCTTTGATAAGATGAGAGCGTCGTAGATGCTTAGTTTGGCCGATAGTTTCCTAAGATGGGCTAGCACGTTGTAGTCCACTTTATTTTCATGTGTCTCGGTTTCTTCCCGAATGGGTATTTCTTCGCCGGGTTGGTTCTTCCTGAACAACCACCTGCTTTCCTTTGTCCTTTGGACCCATTCTCGGAGGTAGAACTCTTCCACTTCTTAAGTTGACTTCTGTGATTTCTTTTGAATCTAGTATTGGGTTTGCTGGTGTCTCCTTCTGAATCGGAATGACAGGTTCTTCTGGATTAGCTTCAGAGTCTGAAGGCTCTAACTCTATTGTGACTGGAGCTCCTCGAAACTCGCAAATAGATTCATTGCTTGTTGAACTCTCGTAGCCTCCTTGGTGGATGTCTTTTTTATCATTGTGATCGTCGAGATTGTGTATGATTTGAGAATTGTTACTTGTATCGGAATCGATGTCCGGATTAGGTTGGTTGTCGCTAGTTACGTAATCGTTAGAAACAGTCAAAAAGTAGCCAACGCCATAACCCTTATCATTATAAGATCCCACCGGAGTGAGCAAATAATCATACAAAGTCAGAGGTTCGAGGGATTTCTCCCCCGAATCGGAAACAACCATCCTAGGATAAGCAGCCCCTAGTCTAGCCTTAAGAGTCTCGGTCTTTTCTTCTTCATCAATTTTCTTCTTTTCTTCAATCGTCTCTTGTTGATGTGGTTCTTCTATCGCAAGTGATAATGCCGACTTGACAGGTTTCGAATTCGAATTGAGGCTCGCACCGAAGTGGTTTGGATGCGATCCAAAATCTTCTTCGAAGACTTTGTCCAAGCGGTAGTCCATCCATCATTAGTCGCATAGGGATCTATCGGAACAATGAGATCCGTCGAGATAACATTGACAGAACCTCCTTTCTGGGGTCCTTCGGGATCGTTATATTCCCTTTTCGAAGATTGTCGTTGAGCCAACTTTTGAAGGTAATGTAATCTTCTATCTTGTGCCCAAGCATCCGGTGGTAAGGGCAAAAGTTGGGATCACCTTTTTTGTCGACTTCTTCGGTCTCTTAGGTTCCGCGAGTTGGAAATCTAGAGTCTTCGTCGATCGCGGAACATTTTTAGCATCGCCTCATTCTTGAACGGATAATCCCTGCTCAGAAGCTCCCTTAAAGTAAGTTGTGGACGAGGTGGTTGTTCATACTGTTGAGATGACTGATAGCTGGGTCGGGGTTGTTGGTGATTCTGTTGAATTTGCTGCGGTCGTTCTGACGGTATTTGTATTGGCTGCTTCCCTTTATCGACTGCTGCGACGATCTCGGACTTCTTTTCAAAAGTTTTTACGGGCTTCTGTTTGTCTGTTTTGTCGGTGAAACTTAATTGTTTCGCCTCCTCTTGCAAGCTTCCGGCCTTGCTTAACAACTTCTCGAAAGTCTTAATAGTAAATCCTTTGAGGAGAAGTGCTATCGGGCCATGAATGCTCTTAAGTAAAATGTCAACTGCATGCTGTTCTTGTAACTGTAGCTCACACTTCATACTTAGATTCCTCCATCGAAGTATGTAGTCCACCAAAGTTTCGTTCGGCTTCTGCTTCTCTACCACTAAATCACCTATAGTGATGTGGTGCTGAGCTCCGGCAAATCTCTTGATGAAGAGGTTCTCTAATTCCGAAAATGTCTTCACCGAACCGTTCGGTAATTCCGCATACCAATCAAAGGCGATTCCCGATGATGCCGTCGACAAATTGTCGGAAGAGTAAAGCATCACTTCCGCCGGCATTGCAACAACTGGCACGAAAATGTGCAACATGCTGCCGGGGGTTTTCGGTTCCATCAAAGGTCTTGAACAGAGGTGGTACGAAGCCTTTCGGATATTGGACAGCGTCGAATTCTTCGGGGTAAGGTCTACCCGTCCGAATGGATGTCCCGCTCTTTGATTGTGCCAAGGCTTCTCGCACCTGCTGTTCCACCATGCTCTTGATATCCTTTTCCGGAATCATGCTTTGTGTTGCATCCTTTTTTAATTGATCATCCCCGTTGACGGATGTAATCTCCTTTCCTCCGTCTACAATGTGAATAACTTCTGGGGGTGTTTCTCTTTGGGGTTGAACCTGACTCTGGAGAGTGGCTAGGGCTGCAGCCATCTCTTTTATCCTCTTTGCCATTTGGGAGATCGTATCATCTTTCTCTTGAAGCTGCATCCTCATTACTTCCGGCTCCTCTCTTTCAGCGGCTGCAGGAGCACCTTGTGAAGCTGACGAAGCTCGTGTTTCAACCATGTTAATTTCTGCATATTCATCATCCATGAACTTTGACGAGTCGACTTCATCTCCGAATTTTTCTTCACTTTCTCTTGCTAATCGCTGAATATCACTTCTTAGCTTTTCCATAGCATCTTCTAATGGTCTTTTCTGTACATTCTTGCAGTTGTCATGCGATAACTGTCGGGTTTCCTTCTCATGAGTCCCCTTCATTGCGATAGCACTTTCTTCAAACTCAAGTCTCCTGACGAGACTTTCCTTCTCAGGTTGTTGTTTTAATCTTAATTGTCCGAGTAGTGGGACGCCATACCATCCTTCTAGCGACAGAAGGTCTAGGACCGGATGGTCCGTCGCCCAAATGCTGGAAGGTGGTATCCTCCCTAATTTGTAGTCCTGAAACAACGACAGGTGGACTAGCTTTCATTCTCTTATTTGGCTTTTCGGCAGCGATAGCAGGCTCTACTCGCGGCCCAAGACGAGACTTGGCTGGCACCCGCCCTATCCTTCTTAAAATTTCTGATACAGGGCATTTTTCTTTCTTTGTTAACTTTTCTATCAGGGTTTGCAGTCGAGCAAATGGCGTAATTCTAGCCCTTTTCTTACGGCCATTGTTGTAATATGCGGGCTGAGGCAATGCAGTAGCAATCTTGCGGACATTTTCCTCATCCTCTATTGCAGAGAGGGGATGGAACCTACTTCCTCCCAAAAGTGGTATGTATTCAGGCAGCGGTGTATACTCGGGCAGCTTCGGGATTTCCTCCGGAAAGCAACTTCAGCAGCTACGGCTTCTCTAGCAATCTTTCTACTTACGTTCCTCCTCTGAGTCCGTGTCAGTGATGGAATTCTTAAGCTGGACCCGATTTCGAAAATAGAAGGTCTCACAGAAAGATCTATACCCTCCACAAGTTCATCACAGTTCTGAATTTCCTTCCCTTTTAGTTTGGCAGAAGCCGGGGTAGGTACGGAGACAACTAGACCAGTGGGAGTAGCAACAACAGTCCTTCTGCGAACAACAGTATTCCTCTCAGTTGGAATCTTTTGCGAGAGGAGGGAATTCATGAGTCGACTCGAGGTTAAACTCAATCAACGGCTTCTCGCTTCCGGTACTTTGCTTGTGAGTGAAAAGAGAGTGACGTCGGGGATTTTGATGTCGGTGTCCCCGAATCCTTGTCCGAATCGAATGATTCCATTATCAGCGGTTCGTCCTTGAACACGACCGAGTCCAGATTCGTTGACGAAGGAGAAGATCAGTTTTGGGGCTTCCATTTCTGCAGGGCAGATTCTAAGTGTTAGTCCCCGAATCGTGCTTCTTCTTGTCATAAAACTTATGACGAAAAAGAAAGAGTCTGAACACATTTCCGTTTGTCTTAATGTATTTGTGGTATTAAAAGAAAATTTATTTAGATAATTATTTTTCAAAAAGATTTGTTCGTTAGGACAGAGAATTATTAAAAGAAGGAGAGTTGTAGGAAGGGTAAAAGGAATTGATTAGGAACTGGAAAAGGAAGAGAAAGTCTCGACCCGCCGTACCGCTCCTAAACTAATACCTATCGGGGTCCACCCCACCTCAGAAATGAGGTAAAAGGATCTCGGAACCTCTCTGTTTAGGGGTGTCTAAACAGTGGCTCCTAAATCCGAGAGAATGTTGGCTATACTCGCTCAAGGTAGAAATGAACATAGTATTCCAACGGAAAGAAGGGTAGTTTGATCCACTAGGGACATGGATACGCTACCGATTTTTGAAAGCAGAACCATCTGATTAAAATGGAGAGAGGAATTTTCCTCACGTGAGTCGCCGAAGTTGTCGGCATATTTTTAGGTTATGTGTTTTATTTTGAAAGAGGGTCGCCTACGTAAATTGTCGGCGAATTTTTTATATTTTAAATTTAATTTAAATATATATAGTTTAAAAGATAACATTTGATTTTGAAAGTAATTTTAAGTTTAAAAGTTTTAAGATATGAAATCAAACCGATCTCACATCCCAAATAGTTTATATAAACGAGCACCGCACCACAAACCGTGTATCTATCCCGAAGAATAGACACACTGCTTGATGATGGGGCTCGATTAAATAAACTAGGAGATTTATGACATCTGTTTGGTCTGCGAACCAATTTTATAAGCCGACAAGTTCCCCTGCTTAATATAAATGAATTAAACAGGGTTTATATTACCTGGGTTCTTAAAATTCCTTATAAGGGCAAGCCCCTATAGTTAATTACATCTTACGTGACGGGAATCACCTAAGAAAACTCTCGATAATAATCAGTAGTTCTGCTCTCAAGAATTTCAAAGTTTAAGTTTTCAAGGGATTGAATTTTAGAATTTCAATAAGGAATGGATCAAGTTTGGAACATTTTGTCTTGGGAATTCAAAGGAAGAAAGGTAGGAGAAATTACAGATTCGAAGCGAACTTCGGTAATTTCCCGACTATCCTATTGTTTGGCTTGAATTTAGGAAAGTCCTAATATTTATTTAACATTTTGATCTTGCCAACTTTAATTAATTAGGACTTATATTTGTATGACATGATCATACAAATAGCCTCGAAGATATGAGGGTTTATGTCGTGTCGAACGACTACCTCGGAGTCCTAAGACCGGTTAGGGCTTAATTTGCAATGCAAATGCCTAACAAAAGGTCGAGGATTTATGTTGCACTAGGTAAACTACCTCGAAGTCCTATGGTTTGGTTATTTAATTCTAAGAAAGTTTTACTGAAGTAGATTCAGATTTTGTTGATGACGATGGCCGTGCTGCCCACCATGCTCCGAGCTTTTTGTTGTTGCAGAGGTTTAGTTTTAGAAGATTGTAATCAAAAGAGAAGAGAAGAGTTTGGTTTTAGAAATCTTAAAGTCCAAGTGTTTTTTTTTCTTTTATGTTTTAATTAAAACAAATCTTAAAGTTGATTATAACAACACCGGTTAAGATCCCACGGTTCCATCCTTCCGGCATCGTTATTTTTATCGGATTCACTTAGTCCAGATGAATTTGCTAAACTCAACTAAATGAGTTCCACACTTTCATTTAGACCGTGGGAAATCCCGTTAGCAACACGTAGGTTACATCATCCGAGGTATTTCTCGATCATCCAACAAGACGTTTTTATTTAGTTGTAGTTGTAGTTTTGTTGTTCTGTTTGTGATTAAATTTTGAGTTGTTTTATATTTTGAAATGTTGTGATGGTGAATTTTATCTTGTAATGACTTTTAATTTAGTTTTGGTTTTGGTTTTAGGGGCTATCCTAAAGGTGTGGGTTTTCATGCAACAGTTGTTTATCATGCAAGAAAAGTAAAGTGCATTTGCAATAAAGTAAATTGCAAGGAGGTAAATTGCAATAAAATAAAAGCGTACCTGGAGGGTCTTCCCGTCATCCCAAGCTACACTTAAACACAATTTAGGATATTTTAATCATTTAAAGCAAGTTCCTAGGTAAAGCTAAGGGAAGGGTTATGGTTTTCTACCAAGTTCCTAATCTTATAGCTAGTCATTTCCTATGACGTCTAGGTTCTTGTGTTTTGGTTTGAGGACGATTTTTTTCATCAAAGAACAATTAAGTTCAATTGTTCTTATAAACATCCTATCATATTGAGGAAGTGCTTAAGACAAATCTTAAACATCTTTTCAATACCTCTAGGATTGTTTTAAGTCCAAGAGAATTTAATTATACAAAATGAATTAATCATCCAGAGTTCAAGTTTTGTTATCTTGCTCGATGAACTAGGACATTTGAATATCCTATGAGTGAAGTAACACTTCACTTAACACTCCATTTAGGAGTTATGACAACATGAGCATTTGAGGGCAAATTAATATTCAAGTGATTTGCGATTTAATTTAATTTCAATTAATGGGTTTAAGTTTGGAATAGTGTTCAAGTTGTTTTAGATTTATTTTGAATTCTTTATGTCTTTGGTGATGTTATATTTAATTCAATTTAATTTAATTTTAGTTTAATTTAATTTAACTTGGTTTAGTTTTACTTTCAATTTAATTTTATTTAATTTAATTTAGTTTAATACATTTTAATTTAATTGAATTTAATTTAATATGTTTTAATTTAATTTAATTTTATTTAATTTAATATGTTTTACTTTAATTTAAATTTAATTTAAATTTTTTAATTTTAATTTAATATTTTATATCTCTTTTTTTTTATATTTTAAAGAAGGTTAATTTAATTATTAAAGTATTAATTTAATTGAAATTTTGGAAGGATTTAATTTAAATGTTTTAATCTTTAATTTAATTTAATGATAAAGTCTTTTAATATTTTAAATCTTGAATTTGGATTATCATTTTAATTAGGAATTAAATATTACTGAGGTGATTAATTTAGGGATTTTTTTAGATTAAAGAATAAATCTCTTCCTAATAATTTCCCTATTTTAATAATTCCAATTTTTTATTATTCTTCCAAGTTTAATTAATCATTTAATTAAGGTTTATTTTAATTATTTTTAAATTATTTGGTAGGTTTCTACCCTTTAATTAACTAAGTTTCAAACATCCAAAATCAACTTAGTATCAAATATTTTACCCACCCTTTTAATTAAACCTAAAATTTTTAATTATAGGTTGAAATTTTAATTACTATTTAGCCCTTAAACTTACTAATTTCATAACTCACTAAATTGAGCTTAAATGAATTTGAAAATTTTATGTGACTTTACTCATATGTCAATCAAGACATTAGAGGAGAAAATGTGATTTTTTCTGTATTTAATTTATTTATGTAATTATTTTTATTGGAAAATAGGGATTTTCAAGGAAAATTTAATAATATGACCAAGGGAAAGTTTCTGTCCTTAAGAAAATTATGGGACATTCCTAATGACCAGTGGATCACTTGGACCAATTTTGGTGATTTTTTGAATTATATTATTTTTATTATGATTATTTTGAGTTTTGGAGTATTAATTAATTTAAAAATAAAATAAAGGTTGAAAAATGAATTTTATATTTTTCAAAAATCTCTCTGATATCAAGGAAACCAGAGAACCAATTTTTATAATTTTTTGATTTTTCTTTGATTTATTAAAATTATTTTAGTGGAAATGCTAGAAAATACATTTTTTTTAATTTTAAAATTACCTTAGGGTTTTAAAATTTAATATCTCATCATAGAGACTTAAGAAAAATATGGGGTTTGTTCCTAAATGATTAAAATTCAAAATGTGACATTTTGGTGAATTTTATTATTTTTGTGATTTTTATTATTTTTTAATTATTAAAAATATTAAAATATTGTAAAAAATCAATTTTTTGGAAAATTGCAATTTTATTTTTCTTAAATTCTCCTAATATCGAGAGGCTCCAAAACTAATTTGATGAATTTTTGAAAAGTATTTTGAAAGTTATGAATTTTTGAAGTTTGAGTTTGGCTAAATGGCTTAATCAACCCATTTGATAGGGCTAACCAAGTCCAATTGACTTCAAACTTTTATGGTGGGTTCCTCTGATCCTAAAGGTCAGTGGAGAATTAATTTCAAGTCAATTTGATGTATGATTAGCTCTAATTAATTAAAGCTCCATTTTGGGTGTTTAAGCCAATTAGGGTTATTACAAGTGAGTTAACTCAAAAACCATTTTCCCTAGGGTCCTCTGGTCATAAGAAACATCACCAAATTTTCCTAGAATTTATTTCACAACATGCTAATTATTAGAATTAAAATACTCAGAATAGTGACCTAGAGTTGAAAAATCAATAACTCTTCATAGGGGTGGCCTCTGACTTTGGAAAATTCAGGGAATGTTCCCAAATTCAGAGGCTTCAAAAGCCCTATGGTCTCATGCCATGGTGAATTGTATACATGCATGGAGAATTGAAATAGTGCAGAGAGTAAATAAATAATTAAAAAATAAAATACTTGATGAAATTAAATGATTTCTTTTCCACATTATTCTCCTCTGTTCACTGAGCAAGAGGGTATTTTTATTTTATTTTTCTGATTTTCCTACACAAAGTTATGCATTTTTGAAGTTCTGGTAATTAAATAAATAGAAAAAAATCCTATTTTTCTACTTAAGTGTCATGGCGCCAGCTCAACCTCGGCAGCTCCGAACGCACACGCGTCGTCTTCTGATTCGGTGCCGCCATCCGACTCAGCGCTCCAGGGCCCCGCGGTTCACGTACCATCGCGCTGTCCAGCTCAATCGAGACCGTCCGTTCGATACACTCTCGATCCGACGGCTCCTAGTCATCGTCTACGACTGGTGTGCACCCGTGACCGTCAACCTTCTAACCCTAATTTCTCACTCGATTCTCAACGAATTTTCGTGTTCTTATGCTCTATGGATTCGTCTTGAGGAGACGAACACATCCATATGGTAAACATGTATTGAAATTAACTCAAATTAAATAGAATCTCTCGTAAGCTCGGGAAGAAGAGTGAGTCCATACCTTTGCTCGGAGAAGTGAAGCTTCGATCCGAGAGTTGTGTCACCTTCGATTGGGTCCAAGCAAGCTTCGGATGAAGTCCCTTGGGTCTGGTGAATTGTCCGGGTATGATTTCGACCACAGCCGATTACAAAGCTTGGAGTCTGGAACAGATGGGTGGCCTGGAGAGGGGGCTTTCACTGGGGAACTTCTTCTCTTGACCTTGTACAGGTGTGGGTGAGTTTAATTTGAATTTGGTGGAGAGTTGGGAGATGTCCTGTTTTTGGGTGGAATTTTGGCTGAGAAATTGAGCTTTGTTGGTGGGGATTAGGGCAAATTGTCACTGGGGATCAACTGCTCTAAGTGTGGAGAGTGGTCTGGAGCAATTTTGGCAGGGTTTCAGTAAGGTCTGGTTCAGCACCTTCTTTGGCCGAGAGGTGGTGTGGTTTAAATAGAGGTGACTGGAGGGCTTCCCAGGGGGGTTTAGTGGCTTGGATCAACTGCTCTGATGAGGAGAAGAACAGCCATGGTGGCCATTAGGCATGAGACAAGTCAGAAGGGCAGAATTCAAAAATTGGCTCACATGGGTGCTCTCGGCCTGGTGGTTTCCAGTGGCTGTGGTGGCTGGCCGGCCAGGGTCAGGTCACCCTCAAGGTCAGGGAGGTTAGGGCTGGGGTTTAGTGCAGTCAATTGGCCATGGACATGTGTAAAGGAGTTGAATTGAAATGGAATGGGGGGAAGGCTATTTTGGGTTCAAATGAGTCAACCCATGGTTTTGGGCTAGGTTCACCACCCAAGGCCCGGTTTTGGGGTGAAAAGAATCACTTGGGTCGACCAAGAGAAAATGGTGTGGTCTCCATCCATGGTGAGGTGGCTAAACTTGGTTTAGTGTGTAGCATGAATGGGGTTAAAAGTGCTTAAGGAAGGCTTAAGAAAGTAGTCCCCTCCTTTGCCATTAATGGGTTGGTGAGGTGGAAATGGGCTCCCAAGGCTTGCATATGGCTTATGCATGGCTCCATGGCTCCATATGGCTTAGGGAAGGCTTGGCTTGATTTCATGAAAGTGGGTTTTAAGGATTTAGAATATTTAGGGGTAATTTGGCACATGGCTTGGTTTAGAAAAGTTTAATGATGAATTTGAAACTTAGGGAGTGATTTAAATCAAAGGGGATGATGAGGGGGAATTTCATGTTGGCTTTAGGATAGATTTTGGGCTTTTGGCTTTAATTTGGATGGGCCTTTAGAAAGGTTTAAGGAGGCGGGCCTTTAGGTTTGAAAACAAATTGGTAAATGGAAATTTTGTGAAGGATTGGGACAAAAAAATGTTGGGTTTAGTTTAGGGATGTATCATGAGTGATCTAGAATAGGTTTGAAATGATTTGGAGTTGAATTGGGTTTAATTTGGGATTTTTGGTAAAGGGGCCAAAGTGGGTTAAATTGGGCTAACTTGGGCTAAGGTTGGGCTAGTGTTGGATTTGATGTAAAATTAATGTTGAGAAATGTTTATGGGGGTGTTACAAAGAGTTTTCAACTTTGGTTTGGCTTTGATTTTGGGATTTGGGCCCATTTGGGTTAGGTTTGGGTTTAGGCCAAAAATGGGGATTTTGGTTTTGGGTTAGGTTTGGGTGGAGTTTAGGTTCAAATTTGGGGAAAATCTTGTTAGTGTTTTATTTGTGGGGATACTAGGGAAGGTTTAGAAAAGGTTTGGGGTTAATTGGAGTTGAATTGGGTTAGTTTGGGCTAAGTTTGGTTTGACATTGGGTTCACTTTGGGTTAAAATGGGTCAAATTGGGGATTTTGACAAAAGTGGGGTAAATTGACAAAATTGGCCCATGGTGTAGTTGAACAAAATGAAATTAGGAATATTTGGGATTTTCTGGAATTTTTTGGGAATTTTCTGAATTTTTTGATTTTTTGGCTATGAATGACATTTTGGGTATTTGGAGGGTATTGGGCGGTATTTTTGGAATTTTTGGTATTTTTGGCTATGAATGATCAATTTGAGTAATGTGGGAATGTTTGGGATTGTTTTTGAGGAATTTTGGGTATTTGGAGATTTTTTGAAAAATTTTGGGTAATTTCAAGGGTTTTGGGTAGGCTAGGCGGGTGTAGGGTCCCGGGGTCAAAAATTGAAAATTTAGAAAATTGAAGATTAGGTAAATGTAAGTGGAAAGAAATCATTTTGGTTGAGCCATGAAGCCATATCAAGCCCACATGAGCCATGAAGGGACTCATTTGAGGCATTCACTATGTTGTTCCTAACCTCTAGCCGAGGGCTTAGGGGTTAAGGACCATCCATGTGAATCACCTTCATGAGTCAGGAGGTCAAGTTGGGTATAGGTGTGGTTTTAGGAGGTGTGTGAAAGTGTAGTGTATAAGTGAAGTGTGTGTGTAAGTCAGCCCTCACCAGACCAGGCCACCCAGGGTAGTCCTAATGGCCAAAGAGTCCTATAGGAACTCATCCTTTAAACTTCCACATTTGATTTCAACCCTCTAGGTGATTAGGGGTCTATAGTCAAGTTTGTAGAGTTTGCAGGGAGTTAAGAAGTGGTTTGAATTTCTAAGTGGTGGGTCCCAATTCTAATCCTCTAGGATAGTCAAAGGAAAAGCCTAAGGCTCGATCCTAAGTACTAAAAAGAAGAAGAGAAGACCTCATCAAAAATGAGGTCAACACATTCGTCAACCAGTGCAACATCATGTTTGGATCTAACCTCCGAAGTGCAGGCCCCGGTGAGTTCCGAGGGCCGGTGGAGATACCACTACCGGTAGGTTCCGTCCTGGTGTTAAAAGGAAACGGAGCAGACGTTGCGAAGCATTGCATTCCAGGAGTGCCTATGGAGCGGATCTCAGTTACTTTTAGAAGAATGGACGACGAGAAAAATGCCTTACCACTTTCGACCGGATCCGGAGTGGAGAGTCTCCGGCCCTACGAGCTGTGAGTTACATGGGAAAATACACACCTCCAATGCACATCCATGTGGCATTCCTACCAAGGATGGCTTGGAAGGTGATGTTATTGCCCATGTTTCTTACTATTCAGACATGGATTTTTGACAGACGCTTTTGGATGGATCAACAAGAATCTTACACAATCTGTTTTGGATTTACATGGATTGTATGAGACATTAAATTTCTGACGAAAATGTCATCATGACTAGATCAAGTTGTATGATGTACTTTCAGCAAGTTGGAATGAAAACGACTACGTCATATTTTGCCTTCACCTCTTTTTGTGCAAATTGACTGGGAAATGCCATTAGAGTTAAATGAACTTTGAACGAAGAACAGAAAAGAAAACAAAATAAATGAGAATTTTTCCTAAAAATCTGAATATTAAAATGAACTTCAAAATTCACATGAACGCTAAATAAACGACAAAAAAAAATAAAAAATGGGATCGTTAAAGGACAAACAAAACGAATCTAAATCTCAAATTGAATTCCGATCTGAATCCTCTGATTCGAAACTTTCAGTTCTTTCCTCAATTGAAATCTGTTTGATACTCTTTTGAAATTTGAATATTTTCCTCGACTTATTGCTAAGTCAAGTCTTTTCAGCTTGGTACACTTACCAGCTCCTTTTAATTGTCTTTCTTCTGTGTCTTAGAGGATTGACTAGTTCTATTGACACGGAGCCACGAACTTTATTCGGTTTGGTTCTGATGGCATGAGACTGGTTCCCTCTTCATACAGATAAATCTTCGAGACTGGAGCCTAACTTCCAGTTCTCTTCGAGGCTAGAGTCTAACTCCTAGTCCTCTTTCAAACTTTCGAGACTGGTACCTAAATTCCAGTTCTCTCCTTTCGAGGTCGGTACCTAAATTCCGACTCTCATTCGAGATCGATACCTAAATTTCGATTCTCTTTCGAATTGATACCTAAATTTCAATTCTAAATTCCGAGACTGGTACCTAAATTTCAGGTCTCTTCCTTCGAGGTCGGTACCTAAATTCAGACTCTCATTCGAGATCGATACCTAAATTTCGATTCTCTTCGAATTGATACCTAAATTTCAATTCTAAATTTCGAGACTGGTACCTAAATTCCAGTTCTCTTTCTTCGAGGTAGGTACCTAAATTCCGACTCTCATTCGAGATCGATACCTAAATTTCGATTCTCTTTCGAATTGATACCTAAATTTCAATTCCAAATTCCGAGATCGGTACCTAAATTCCGGTTCTCTTCCTTCGAGGTCGGCACCTAAATTCCGAGCTCTCATTCGAGATCGATACTTAAATTTCGATTCTCTTTTGAATTGATACCTAAATTTCAATTCTAAATTTTGAGGCCGGTACCTAAATTCCGGTTCTCTTCCTTCGAGGTCGGTACCTAAATTCCGCCTCTCATTCGAGATCGATACCTAAATTTCGATTATCTTTCCAATTGATACCTAAATTTCAATTCTAACTTCTGAGACTGGTACCTAAATTCCAGTTCACTTCCTTCGAGGCCGGTACCTAAATTCCAACTCTCATCCGAGATCGATACCTAAATTTCGATTCTCTTTCAGGTTTGATACTTAAATTTCAAATCTCACTCTCTCGAGATCAGTACCTAAATTCTGATTCTCATCCTTTTTTCCGTCGATACTTAAACTCTGATTCTCACTCCAAGGTTGGTACCTAAATTCCAGTTCTCTTTACAATCCCGAGGTTGAAACCCAGGTTTCAATTCTCATTTCAAATCCAAATTTCAAATTCAAAATATCCTTAAATCGATTTTAAATTAAACTTAAATCGAAATTGAAACTCAGAACAAATCAAAATCTAAACTCACACATTGAAACTTGAAATTTAAAAGTAAACTGAAATCTAAATCAAATTCCCTAGATCTTGTGATTTGGAGCTCACCTCCTTTTCCATTCCCCAGCGAGAGTTCAGGAATCTCCGTTCTTGGAAATATACCTGATACTCCCCAGCGAAAAATCTTCTACTTCATCCTAAGTTTGTCATTTGGACATCTGGGTTGGTTTTGTTGATCTCTTCGGTCAACGCCAATATGCGCAGTGTGCTTGATTAGCACACCACACCTATTGGGGGTCCCTTTGTTGACCTCATTTTTGATGAGGTCTTTTGCTTCTCTCTTTAGTACTTAGGATCTAGCCTTAAGCTTTTCCTTTGACTACTCTTAGAGGACTAGAAATGGAACCCACCCTTTAGAAATTCAAACTACTTTTTAACTCCCTGCAAACCCCATAAGCTTGATTGTAGACCCCTAATCACCTAGAGGGTTGAAATCAAATGTGGAGGTTTAAAGGATGAGTTCCCTATAGGACTTTTTGGCCTTAGGAATACCCTGGGTGGCCTGGTCTGGTGAGGGTTGACTTGCACATGCACTACACTCTCACACACATTCCAAGTCCTAAAACCACACTCTCACCCAACTTGACTTTCTGATTTATGTAGGTAATTCATATGGATGGTCCTTAACCCCTAAGCCCCTGGCTAAGAGGGTTAGGAATAACATAGTGAATGCCTCAAATGAGTCCTCTCAAGGCTCATATGGGCTTAATATGGCTTCATGGCTCAACCAAAGTGATCCCATTTCACTCACACTTGATCAATCTTCCTTTTTTCAAAATTTCAATTTTTGACCCCCGGGGCCCCGGACCCACCAAACCTACCAAATGTCCTTGAAATGACCCAAAATTTACAAAATTTCCTAAATTACCCATGGTCCCTTAAAATCAATCCTAAACACTTCCCACCATTCAAATTGATCATCTTTGGCCAAAAATACCAAAATTTCCAAAAATACCCCTAAACCCCCCCACAAATTACCAAAATACCCTTTTACCCCAAAAATCCAAAAATTCAGAAAATTCCCAATACATTCCAAAAAATCCTAAATATCCCCAATTTCATTTTGCTCAACTACACCCTGGGCCAATTTTGCCAATTTACCCCACTTTGACCCATTTTTAACCCAAGTGAACCCAATGTCAAACCAAACCACCCTAATTGACCTCAATTTTGGTCCAATTCAATTCTAAACTTCAATTCAATAACCTCAACATCAATTTAGACCAAATCCAAGTCCAATTTGATTGAGATTTGAGCCCAATTTCAATTTGAAGCCTAAGGCCCAATTTTGGCCCATGACCTAAACCTAGCCCAAACCTAGCCCAATTCAACTCCAATTGGCCCCAAATCTTTTCTAAAGCCTTCCTAACACCCCCATAAACAAAACAATAACTTGATTTGCCCAAAATTTGAACCTAAACTCCACCCAAACCTAACCCAAAACCAAAATCCCTTAAATTGACCTAAGCCCAATCCTAACCCAGATGGGCCCAAATCCCAAAATCAAAGCCCAACCAAAGTTGAAAACTCTTTGTGACACTCCCATAAACATTTCTCAACATTAATTTTACATCAAATCCAACTTTAGCCCAACCTTAAACCAAGTTAGCCCAATTTGGCCCACCTTGGCCCCTTTACCAAAAAAGCCCAAATTCAACCCAATTCTACTCCAAATCACTTCAAATTTGTTCCAAATCACTCATGACACATCCCTAAACTAAAACCAACATTTATTTGGCATGGTCTTTCACAAAATTCTTCATCCAACAGTCCATTTTGAAATATAAAGGCCCACCCATTTAAGCCTTTTAAAAAGCCCACTTCCACCAAATCCAAAAGCCCAAAAATTCATCCAAAGCCCACATGACAATTCCTTCTCATCATCCACTTGATAAAATCATTCCCTAAAGTTTAAAACCTATGATTAAATCATTCCAAATTAGGCTTTATCCAAATTCCCATCAAAATGCCAAATTCCTAAAATCCATTCCAATGAAATTGACTAAGCCATCCCCAAGCCCAAATGAAGCCATGAAGCCATCCTTAAGCCCCATGTAAAGCCATGAGAAGTTTGACATGTGACCATCCCATAAATGGCAAATGGAGGAGCCTCTTTCTTAAGCCTTCCTTAAGCCTTTTTAACCCCATCAATGATACACACTAAACCAAGTTAGCCACCTAATCCTTGATGGAGACTATACCATTTCCTCTTGGTTGACCCAAATGAACCTTTTCAGCCTAAATCCAGGCCTTGGGTGGTGCACCAAGCCCAAAATCATGGGTTGGCCCATTTGAACCCTAAATAACCTTCTCCCCCTTCCACTTTGATCCAACTCCTTTACACATGGCCAATACCCATTGCTTGCACCAACTTCCAGCCCTGAACCCACTAAGTCAGATGGTGACCCATGCCTGGCCGGCCAGCCACCACAACCGCCGGAAAACACCAGGCCGAGAGCCTTATTTGGCTTCAAAAAATTCAAACCCACTGGCTGAGCTGTCCCAACCCAAATGGACACCATGGTTGTTCTTCTCCTCACCTGAGCAGCTGATCCCAGCCTCCAATTGCCCCTGGGAAGCCCTCCAGCCACCTCTATTTAAACACCACCACCTCTCGGCCAAAAGAGGTGTTGAACCAAACCTTACCAAAACTCTTCAAAAATCATTCCAGATCCCTCTCCAGACATAGAGAACTTGATCCCCACTGAAATCCATCCCTAAAACCCTCTCTCTGAGCTCAATTTCTGAGTTAAAAATCCACCCAAAAAACAGGACACTTCACCACAGTGAGCCAATCTCCAAATTGATTGATCCTACACCTTCACCAAACCAAGAGGAGAAGTTCCCTAGCAAAACCCCCCTCACCAGGCCAGCCATTGCTTCCAGCCTCCAAGCTTTGTGATCAGCCTTAGTCACTTTCATACTTAGACAATTCCCCAGAGCCAGAGACTTCATCTGGAGCTTGCTTGGACTCAATTGAAGGTGACACAACTCTCAGATCGAAGCTTCACTTCTCTAAGCAAAGGTATGAACTCATTCTTCCTCCCGATCTTCCAGCAATTCTCCATTTTGTTTGGGTTGATTTCATAGCCTATAAACCATATGGATGTGTTCGTCTCTTTAAGACGAATCGATAGAGTATAAGAACTCAAAAATCCATTGAGAATCGAGAGAGATATTAGGGTTTGAGTGTGGAAGGTCACGGGTGCACACCAGTCGTAGACGATGACCAGGAGCCGTTGGATCACGCGTGTATCGAGCGGACGATCGAGATCAAGCCGGACAGCGCAATGACACGTGAACCGCGGGCCCCTGGAGAGCTGAGTCAGATGGCGGCGCCGAATCACAGCGCGACACGTGGGCTTTCGGAGCTGCCGAGGTTGACGCGGCGCCGCGTGGATAAGTAGAAAATTAGGGTATTTTTGAATTATTTAAATGCCCTGAACTTCAAAAATTATATCATTGCATAGAAAAATCACAAAAATAAAATAAAAATAACTTCTTGCTCAGTGAACAGAGGAGAATAATGTGGAAAAGAAATCAAGTTAATTGGATGAGTATTTTATTTTTAATAATTTATTTACTGTTTTCAATGTTTTGATTATCCATTTGCATAGATAATTCACCATGGCATGAGACCACAGGGCTTTTGAAGCCTCTGATCTTGGGAACATTCCCTGAATTTTTCAAGGTTAGAAGCCATCTCTGTGAAAAGTTATTGATTTTTCAAGTTCATGTGACTGTTTTAGGTATTTTAATTCCAATAATTAGCATGTTGTAAAATAAATTCTAAAAAAATTTGGTGATGTCTCTTAGGACCAGGGGACCCTATGAAAAATATATTTTGAGTTAATTCATTCATAATTACCTTAATTGGCCTAAACCCCTAAAATTGAATTTGAATTAATTAGGGTTAACCACACATCAAATTTGACTTGAAAACAATTCTCCATTACTCTTTAGGGTCAGAGAAACCTTACATAAAATTTTGAAATCAATTGTACTTGATTAACCCCACCAAATGGGTTGATTAAGCCTCATAAGCAAAATTGAACTTTAAAAATTCATAACTCCAAAAATTCTTTTTAAAAATTCACAAAAATGGTTTTGGAGCACTCTGATATCAGGGGAGTTCAATAAAATTAAAATTGGAATTTTCTAAAAAAGTTGATTTTTCACAATATTTTAATATTTTAATAATTAAAAAAATAATAAAAATCACAAAAATATTAAAAAAATAAAAATGTCACATTTTAACAAACCAAATATTTTTCCTAAGTCCCTGGGATATGATATTGAATTTTAAAGGTTTAATGTAATTTTTAATATGAAAAAATGAATTTTCAACCTTTTTCACTAAAATAATTCTAATAAATCAAAGAAAAATGAGAAAATTATAGAATTTGTTTCTCTAGACTCCTTGAGGTCAGAGAAATTTAAAAAAAATATAAAATCTATTTTTCAACTTTTATTTTATTTTAAAATTAATTAATACTCTAAAACTCAAAATAATTATAATAAATAAAATGTAATTACAAAAATCACAAAATTTGGTCCAAGTAGTCCTCTGGTCATTAGAAACATCCCATAATTTTCTTAAGGACAGAAACCTTCCTTGGTCATGTTGTTGAATTTTCTTTGAAAACCCCTATTTTCTTCTAAAAATAATTATATAAATAAATTAAATTCAGAAAAATCACATTTTCTCCTCTAATGTCTTAATTGACATGTGAGTGAGGTGACATAAAAATTTCAAATTCATTTGAGCTCAATTTAGTGAGTTATGAAATAAATAAGCTTAAAAGGGCATAAAGGTAATTAAAAATTTTAACCCTTAATTAAAACTTTAGGTTTAATCAAAATGGTGGGGGGGTAAAATATTTGATTTTAACTTTCTCTTGGATGATTGAAACTTAGGGAAATAAAGGGGTAGAAACACATTAAACACTTTGAAAATATCAAAATGAAACTGTAATTAATTAAATAATTTAAATTTTGGAAAGAGTATATTTAAAATTTGCATTATTAAAATAGGGATATTATTAAGAGGATATTTATTCTTTAATTTAAAAATCCCTAAATAAGTCACTTTAACAATATTTAATTCTTAATTAAAAATTAAAATAATAATCCAAATTAACATTTAAAACTAAAATTAAATTAAATTAAATTTAAAAAATTGAAACTAAAATTAAAATTTAAACTAAAATTAAATTAAATTAAATTAAATTAATTTAAATTAAATTAAAATTAAATTAAAATTAAAGTTAAACTAGAATTAAAATTAAATCAAATTAAATCAAATTAAATTAAAATTAATTTAAAATTAAATTAAATTAAATTTAAATTAAATTATAATTAAAGTTAAACTAAAATTAAATTTAAATTAAATTAAAATTAAATTAAATTAAAATTAAATTAAATTAAATTAAAATTAAATTAAAATTAAAGTTAAACTAAAATTAAAATTAAATAAAATTAAATTAAATTAAATTTAAATTTAATTAAAATTAAATTAAAATTAAAATCAAATTAAATTAAATTAAATTTAAACTAAATTAAGTTAAATTAAAATTAAATAAAACTAAATTAAATTAAATTTAAATTAAATTAAATTAAATTAAATTAATTTAAATTAAATTGAAAACCATTTAACAACAAACCTAAATGAAATCATTAAGAGTTAAATTAAAACATACCAATAATTTTAATACCTCTTTCTATCTAAGTAAATTTAAAACATGAACATCAATTTGAAATATTAAGATAATTGAATGTGTAAAGATTTAAATTAAATCAAAAATAATTTGAACACTATTCCAAACTTAAAATTATTAATTAAAACCTCATAATTAAATTAAAACACTTTAAACCATTAACTCAAACTTTTAATTAAGGATGATTAAAATTCTCAATAAACCAACTTGCCCTTAAAGGCTTTAATTATCATAACTCTTAAATAGAGTATTAAGTGAAATGTCACCTCATTCATCAGGTAATCAAATACCCAAGTTCATCGAGCAAGAGACAAAGCTTTAACTAAATTCCTGGATGATTAATTCACCTGTGCAATTAAATTTACTTGGACTCAAAATAATCCCAGAAGTATTGAAAAGATGTTTAGGACTCGTCCTAAACACTTCCTCAATATGACGGGATGTTTTAGAAGAACAATTGAATCTAATTGTTCTTTGATGAAGAAAATCATCCTTAAAACAAACCAACAACCTAGACGTCATAGGAAATGACTAGTTATAGGATTAGGAATTTGGTAGACAACCAAAACCCTTTCCCTTAGCTTTACCTAGGTATTTCTTGCAAAATATGTTTAAATGACTTAAAATGTGTTTTAAGTGCAGCTTGGGATGACGGGAAGACCCTCCAGGTATGCTTTTATTTTATTGCAATTTACTTTATTGAAATTTACTCACATGCATTGCGCTTTACTTTTTCTTGCATTCTTGCATGTTAAACAAGACTGTTGCATGAAAACCAAAACCTTTAGGATAGTCCCTAAACTGAAACCAAAACTAAATTAAAAGTCATTGCAAGATAAAATTCACCGCCACAACATTCCAAAATATTAAACAACTCAAAATTTAATCACAAACAGAACAACAAAACTACAATTACAACTAAATTAAAACGTCTCGTTGAATGATCGGGAATACCTCGGATGATGTAACCCACGTGTTGCTAACGGAATTTCCCACTGTCTAAATGAAAGTGTGGAACTCATTCGGTTGAGTTTAGCAAATTCATCTGGACTAAGTGAATTCGATGAAAATAACGGTGTCGGGATGACGGAACCGTGGGATCTTAATCGGTTCTGTTTAAACAACTTTAAGATTTGTTTTAATTAAAATATTAAAAACACTTGGATTTTAAGATTTTCTCTAAACCAAAACACTTCTCTCATCTCCTGATTTATGACTTCTAAAACTAAACCTCTGCAACAACAAGGAGCTTGGAGCATAGTGGGCAGCACGGTCATCTTCATCAAGAAACTCGGGTCTACTTGACAGAAACCTTTCTTAGAATTAAATAACCAAGCCATAGGATTTCGGGGTAGTTTGCACTAAGTGCAACATAATTCTTCAACTTTTTGTTAGGCATTTGTATAATCATGTTATGCAAATTAAGCCCTAACCAGTTTTAGGACTCCGAGGTGGTCGTTTGGTACGACATAAACCCTCACATCTTCAAGGCTATTTGTGTGATTATGTCATACAAATATAAGACCTAAATAAATAAAATTGGCAGAATTGCAACATTAAATAAATTCCTAAATTGAAGCCAAACAGTAGGATAGTTTGGGAAGTTGCCAAGATTCTTCTTGGATCCTCAGCTTCTCCTACTTCTCTTCCTTTGGACTCTTAAAATAAACTTGTTCCAAATTTGAGCTTATCCCTATTGAAATTTTCAAAATCCAATCCTTTGAAAACCTTAAACTTTGAAATTCTTGAGAGCAAAACCACTAATCATTATCGAGAGTTTTCTTAAATGTTTCCTGTCATTTAAGATGTAATTAACTATAGGGGCTTGCCCTTATAGGGAACTTTAAGAACCCAGGTAATATAAACCCTGCTTAATTTCTTTGTATTAAGCAGGAAAACTTGTCGGCTTATAAAATTGGTTCGCAGACCAAACGGATGTCACAAATCTTCTAGTTTATTTAATCAAGCCTTATCATCAAGCAGTGTGTCTATTCTTCGGAATAGATACACGGTTTGTGATGTGGTGCTCGTTTATATAAACTATTTGGGATGTGAGATCGGTTTGATTTCATATCTTAAAATTTTCAAATTTAAAATTATTTTCAAAATCAAATACTACTTTCTAAATTATATATATATTTAAATTAAATTTAAAAATTAAAATTCACCGACAATTTTTGTAAGCGACCCCTTTTAAAAAATACAACATTCAACCTAAAAATAAGCCGTACATTGTAGACAGGTGGTCCAAAGTACGTTCTAACCTTCTAGCAAGTTAAACTAACACAAGACTAAATTTATAACAAAGTTCAGCTGTAAGAAAGAGTATTCCTCCTCTCCAATTTTAATATGATGATTTTTGTAACATAGATTAATGATGCAAATGTATTGTGCCAAATAGGAGCATTGCTATTCTTTACCCTTTTGCACATAAACATTGGCGAATCCTGAGTTTAGTCCCTAAATCTGTGGTTAGGCTGGGAGAATATTGGCTCTCACTCTAGAGCTCCCACTTTGCTTCCCCTGAAGGTTAACTCTCTCTTTAGTTTCCAATCCCTAGGACTAAATTGAGGATTTCAGCCTGTCACTCTGAAATCTCCAATTCTATGCCCATCAAATTATATTTCCTTATTTATTTGCACTCAACCCCATGAACTACTTCTCTCATTCATGGACACTGAATGTAACCTTCACTTTTATTGTGGAACTCATAATCTTTTCGAAATATATGTTTCGCAAAAAGTTTTAACAATTTAATTGGCCATATCAAAAATTAAATGAAGTTCGAAGTGAAAAGGCCATCACAAATTCTCCATAATATATCGACACATCATTTTCATATCACAACATCAACACATCACATAAAAAGGAGGAAGAAAAAGAAATCTACTCAAGACTCATGAGGAGAAGATAAAAAAACATGGATTTTATATATAAAAGAAACTTCATACAAAGAGAGTAAAGAAAAGACAACTTATCTCAAACTCTTCCCCAAGCGAATCTCAAGGAATTCCTTTGACTCCTCTTCTTTCTTCACAACAACATACAATTCTCTCTTTAGATGAGTAAGGAAGAAGAAATCTCTCACTTTCCCTCTCCTACTACACTCCTTAGAAGAGAACACACAACCCTAGATTTCTTAAACAAAAAATGAAAAGACACTCATCCTTCACTCTCTCTACACTCTAAACTCTCTCCCCCTCTCTAAATTTGGCTCCAAAGTAGTTTAAATTTGGCCATAACTGATTTCTCAAGAGTTTCTTCAAGCAAACCCCTCCAAAATCTAGCCAAATACATTGAATCTAGTTTGAATTCAGGATAGGGCGCAGTCCGACGCAGGATATGGCACCGTCCGGTGCTATCTTCCGCCTTTTGCGTCCAAAGTCTCTGTAAAATGGCGCGGTCCGGCACTGTTGATAGCACCGTTCAGCGCTAGTTCAATAAAATGCACTTTTGCCTTATTTTGCTCCAAATTTGCTCCTTTTCTCTTCCTTTTGCTCCAAAGGCCTAAAATCATTGTACCTGCATGAAATCATGAAAAATACCTTTCTTTAAAGTGCAATATCATCAAAAACAGGTATGAAATGGATAGTAAAAAGCTATCAAATTTTCGAGTGGATTAAGATATACCGAACTTAACTATTACCTCAAGTAATTTTAGTTAATACATAAAATAATGATCCACTACAATGAACTTCATGTCTAGAATACCATAATTTTGACTTAGATAAGTACAATAATAAAATTTTCAGAAAGATCTTTGAATAATTCAAGTAAATTCTGCAGGAGTAAGAAAATCTAGTAATTAAGTCTAAAAGTTCTAGCCTTCTATTCATTTCAAAAATGACTGTAGATTGTCCTATTAAGGCACTTAAAAGGATTACATGAAAAGAAGTTATGAGAACACTACTAGTAAAGATGCTAATCCACACATATAAGTTCAGGAAAGTAATTAAGTTCTTCCCTTTAGGCAGGTCCAAGTGAAGCCAATTTTTGATTAGGCATCTCCTCAAGCTTCTCGTCACTTTTATTTATTTTCTTTTCTTCTTTTCTTCTTTCTTTCTTTTCTTTTCTTTTTCTTTTTCTTTTTATTTTTTTTCTTTCAAGTGAGGATTACTGTATCTGGATAGCCTTTAATTATTTTGAACTTCACCCTTCTCACCCTAAATTTGAAATTGAGTTCTATTACAGGAAAACATGTTAATAATTTTGAAAATACTTTTAAATGAGAACAATTAATAGTTAATTATTTCCCTCCCCCAAAATTAAATTTTTGAATATCAATATTATTAACATGGGAAGAAAAAAAATACATAAATATATAACTCATACCTCAATGTGCTGGGCTTTACATACCTTTGATTTTTGGCAGGTTTTTTTCATAAAGTAGAACAGTAGGCCTAAAATAATTAAGAGCATTTCTATACACAAATATAGGTTAGAAATTTGTAAGGGAAGAAGTTTAAAAACATAAAACATAAACTATGCACACAACATTAACATCCAACTGTTACTATCACATATTAAACTAACAAACCAAACACATACAAACTCTACTATCACATCACATACATCACAATTAAGCATAAAGTTGTTGACCTCACTTTTGGTTGAGGTCTAGTTTCTCTATAGATTGCCTAGGGTCTAGCCATAGGACTTCCTAGTGACTTTTCTTAGAGGACTAGCAATGGAACCCTCCCCATAGAAATTCAAACTTTTCGTACTTCACTTAAATTTTCATGTGCTTAGGGCCTAACCTCCAGCTTTGGGAGGAAGAGACCAAGCATAAAAATGTCTAAGTGAAATCCCTATAAGTGACTAAGCTTTAGGATTAGCCCTCGGGGAGCCTGTGTCACACACTGCCGTTCACATTTACACGTTACATTCTACACTCACATCCTAAATCGAATACACTTCACTTCGACATTTCGACCCTTTGGAAACTCATGTGAGTGATCCCACTAGCCTTAAGTCTATTGCCAAAAGAGCTAAGATCACCACATAGAGGACCAAAGGAGGATTTCCTTAGCCTGTAACCCATCCAGAATGATACCATTCCTCATGATCTGACAATACCTCACCTTTCCCAAAATTTCAATGTTTACTCCGAAATTACGAAATTGCCCCTAAAAAGGGACCCAAAACCCAAAATTTTACAGAGTCACCCAGGGTCCCCAAAAATTGTTTCGGAGTGTTCCTCTTGTCAAACTGAGAAGTTTGACTGTAAACATGCCATACTTTTGAGCTACCGGCGGACCCCTCGCGGCTTAAAAAGTCACTACATAAATGACATTCCGGGCTCCGCAAAACTCTCCACAGTGGTCAGAAATGCCCGCGGACACTGCCGTTCAACTCCAAGTTCAATTTTGAACCACTTTGGACCTTTAAATCACACTTTTGACCAAATTCCCAAAAAATCCACGAAATTACCAAAATGCCTCTACATGGCCAAGAATTTAAAAAATTCCAAAAATTTCCAAAATCTTCAAAAAATTCCCAATTTCATTTTCTCCAACTACACCATAGCCCAAATTTGTTAATTTAAGCCGATTTCATCAAAATTCCTAATTTTGACTTAAGCCCGACCTAGGCTCCGGATTGACCCAAATTGACCAAATGTTAGCCAATTTCTTCATGATTTGAATTTTAGACGCTTCGACACATCCCCCTAAACTAAATGCAACATTCGATCACCACCATTTTGTCTTTGAATTTCACCCAAATCCGATTTAATCGCAAAATCCCCAAATTTGACCTATTTTTGACCTGTTTCGACGACGAGGTTACCCAAACGACCTCAGATTTGCAAATGGACTGGGCCGTTGTGTCCGGAACGTCGAAATTACTTAGGAAACATATATAACTTGCTATATTCTGACGCGCGACAAAATCAGCTTGAAATCGACACGATTTTACTTAAAATTCACATTCTGGCTCGACCCGGACCAAACTCACGCCTAACCTAGCCTGGCCGAATCCCCCCACTCCCCTGTCACAATTTTTCTTCTTCCTAGCCCTAGGTGTCGCACACCCCCTCTCCTCCATGCGCCTCTTCCTTGTGGCTTTTTCTCCCCTTTAGTGCTTGGTGTGGTGGCCTCTTCGCCTCCATGTAAGTTCTGCCATGGAAGGAATTTATGCTCACCATCACATCCATGGCATTCCTCTATCAAATCTTCCATGCTTTGTCACTTGTCCATCACCTAAAAAGAGGTTCAATGGCTGCATCTTCTTGGTACCAATGGTCTTTGCCCATAGGTAAGTTAAGGGCTTCATCTTCTTTTTCTTTTGGCTATAAAATAATCCCTATTTTCCCTGTTTTTGGGGTTGCCCGAAATTTGCAATTTGAAGGGAGTTGCTGTCCAAATTTCTTTGGATTCAATTGCTTCTTGCTTGGATTTGGTTTCTTACCTCTTTCACTTCTTCCTTTGGCTTGGTTGGTGATCTTGGCCATTAAGGTACAAATTCCCCTCTCATGGCTTAACTTTGTGTGGTTTTTTGCTAAGGTTCTACATGCCAAAAATGTGATGTTTATTCTTATGTTTAAAGCTATTTCACATATTAAAATTTAGATCTTTATGTTTGGCTTTGAAGCTATTTTTATATGCCAAAGATTTGAAATCTATGCTTGTGTTTGAACCCATTTTTACATGCCAAAACTTTGAGTTTTATGTTTGGCTTTGAAGTTATTTTTAGTAGTTAAGTTTTGAAGTGCTTTTCTATGGTAAAATTACAAGTTTTTGCTTGGATTTTTAAAGTTCTTTTCCATGGAAAAACTTCAATTTTAGGCTTAGGTTTTTGGGGCCATTTCACATGCCAAAAGTTTGAGCTTATGGGTAAGTTTTGAAGTCATTTTCACATGGCTAAATTTTAAATTTATGCTTAGTCTTTGAAGCTATTTCCACATGGCAAAAGTTTCAAGTTATGCTATGGTTTTACATGCCAAAATGGTAAGCTATACACTTAACTTTTGAAGGCTTTCTCATGTGCTAAAATCTTGGTATTTATTTGTCTCTTTACATGGAAAATTATGAGACTTGCTTTTGATTTTTGAAATGTTTTAATAGACCAAAGTTGGCTTTGTACATGGCTTTTTGAAACTCTCTTTTCATGGAAAGAATGTGGAAAGCACACATAGTCTCTTGAAACAATTTTCACATAGTAAAGGGTGGTCTTGAGTGTGGCTTCTAGGGGGTTTCTTTTACATATCGAGATATGGAATGTGTGCTTATGCTTTAAAGTTCCTTTCTCATGTGCAAGTTATATGCCCTATACTTGGATTTTTTGAGCCCTTCTTATGTGCAAACTAATGTTTTATGTGTGGCCTTGTTTGGAAGCCTTTCTCACATGTAATTTTCGGATTGGAAATAGGCTCAATTTGAAACACTTGTGAATGAAGTCTTATATGTTCATTTCTCACATATTTCACCATGTATTCATATACACAATACTTAAGCTTTAATGTCACATGTTTCTTACCTCATTTCATGCTTTATTGTGGCTTAGCGTTGGCTAGCTGATATGGGAATAAATTGGTGAATTTATGTGCAATTTTCTGATTTGGGAGTGGCACTACTTGAAGCACTCATGGAAAATTTTGTATTTGCTTATTTCTTACATATTTCTCTAGACTTTCATATGCATAACGCCTAGGCTTTGTTTTTGCACACTCCCCTACTCATTTCATGCACAAAAAGACGAGTTTATTAATTTATACTTGCCAAAATGAAAGATTTACATTTGCGAAGTTGTATGGGAGGAACTTACATCGTGTTTACACTTACCAAAATAAAAAATTCTGCATCTGTGTAATCATGTAGGGATCATTTGGATTGCTTATATGCTCATTAGGATGAAGAATTTGCACTCATGCTTGCATGTGATGTTGGTTTATATCATGTTTAT
Source organism: Papilionanthe hookeriana x Papilionanthe teres (assembly GCA_022702705.1). Taxonomy (NCBI): domain Eukaryota; kingdom Viridiplantae; phylum Streptophyta; class Magnoliopsida; order Asparagales; family Orchidaceae; genus Papilionanthe; species Papilionanthe hookeriana x Papilionanthe teres. Next base: position 85,430,811 of record CM040427.1, on the reverse strand, counting down.
GCTTTTCAAAGTCAAAAATCTGCATTGTGACACTTTTTTGGAGGTATTTTAAATCATTGCTATGCCTTCGAAAATCAAAGTTCTGCATTTTTATATTGGTTTTTCAAAGTGCTTTACATGGCAAAATGCTTGGGATTTCCAAAGTATGGTACACTTTTACTTGAAAGCTTGGTGATGCCTTATACATGTTGGAAACTTAAAACTTGATACACCTCATTTGAAAGAGATGGCATGTTCCTCTTTTCTTGCTTAACATATCTTGGCTTTTAGGGCTTTACATTTTGAAGCATGAAAAGACTTATTCATTATGTGTAATTTTCGGATTTGGAGATAAACATATGCAAAACTATCAAAATTTGAACACACATGTGATTATTTTTCATCTATTTCATCAAGTATTCATGTGCGTAACATCTAAACTTGTTTTCCATGTATACCTCATTCATTCCATGCATTTATGATGCTATTCATTGGTTGAAATACACATGAAACAATTTGGTGAAATATTTGCAATTTTCGGATTTAAACATGTTCATACATGGAACATCCAAATTTGAAGCTATGTGAGCTTGCAATTCACCTATTTCAACATGTATTCATATACATAACATCAAGGCTAAAATTTCACATGTGTTTCGTATCATTTCATGCATAAAGTGGTGTTTTACTTGTAGGAACTCAAAACTCTCTTTTTCATGCAAGTCATTTCATGGTTTTGAAATTTTCACATGCACTTCACTACATTTGAAGCATTCACATGCTATATTCATGAAATTTCACATTCGCATTACATTCCACCAAATTTTAAGACACATCCATGCCATATCCATGGAAGTTCATTTCACATATTACATTTCACCAAATTCAAAGCGATCACATGTTACAATCATACACCCTACATTCTACATTCACTTCACTTAAATTTTGAAACACCTACATACTACATACATGAAATTCTGCATCCACATACACTTCACCTACTTTCAAAACACCTACATGCTACATATATGAAACTTCACATTCATATTCATTTCACTCAATTTCAAGACACTCATATGTTACATACATGAAACTTCACATGTTACTCCCGCTCCACTTTACTTTTGAAATGCCTACATGTTTCACTTATGAAAAGAGCCACTGATATCAAATGCTTGTTGGAAGGATGGGGTATTGTCACATACATGATTGTAGCACCTTTTTGGGTTATGTTCATTGCCCTTAGGAAGAAATCCCACCATCCTATGTATGCTAAATGTTAAAATCAGCACCTATACATTAATTTGGAATTGGTTTACATCAACCTTATGCACTCTAAGGATAAAAATCTGCACTTGCACATTAGTTTAGAGGTGCTTTGGATCATTCCTATGCATTCCTAAACAAAAAATCTGCACTTACATGTTTATGTGGAGTTGATTTAGCTCATCCTTATGCATTCCTAAATGAAAAATCTGCACTTACATGTTTATGTGGAGTTGATTTAGCTCATCCTTATGCATGCCTAAACTAAAAATCTGCACTTGTACATTTGTTTAGAGGTGCTTTGGATCATTCCTATGCATTCCTAAACTAAAAATCTACACTTGTATGTTGTCTTGGAGTTGGTTTTGAACACTTACTTGCTGCCCCCACATGAAAAATTACATTGGTAGCCTCTTTACAAGTTGGTTTTGGACATCTAGTTGCTGCCCCCACATGAAAGATTACATTGGTAGCCTTTTTGCAAGTTGATTTAAACCTTCTCTTTGCTGCCCTTATTTTAAATTTGTATTGCTAAGCATCATGTGAGTTGCTTTTAAGTGAGTAGAGGAAAAGAGGAGAAATGACATGCTTACCACTTCAAAGAGAGAGCTTGGATATGCTATTCATGCTTGTTTTCTTCAAACTTATATGCTTAATATGATTGGGTGCCTTAAATTTCTTATGTTAGTAAGAAATTCTTCCTTCTTTACATTGCTCTACTTGATTAAAATTCATGGAATGTTGCTATATACATATAGGTTGGATGTTGTGATTGTGGGAAACTCGGAATTTGATGGAAATGTTGAATATTGCTACATATATATGCTTGTGTACTTCTTGGATTGCAAATTACAGGTGTGAAAATCGATTTTTTATGATGTTATGCTGCCGAATTTCTCTCTAATCGAATTTAACTTTTCCTTTCCTTTTGGGCATGTTTTCTCCCCGCTTTCCTAGCTTTTGGTTTTGATTTCACATATCTCAGCCTTTTTGCTCCACATACTTTACAGTTGTCCCCCGCACCATGATGGGGAGATTTGTCATCACTCCCTACCTTACATGTTACATCATCACAACACCTCACATATCACACCACTTCATTACATCACTACATTAGCCTACACATGTCATACTACTTCACATGTTACACTACTTGGCCATAACACTACACCTTTCATATTTCCTCACACTACTTCACTACTTTACTTTGTTTCTTTACATCCACTAAATGATAACCCTTGGCACCATGTTGTAGGGGTTTGACCCTTTTACTCTACATGCTTTACATGATAACCTCTTGCACCAAGTTGGAGAGGTTTGACTCTTTACAGCTACCCCTCACACCACGTTGGAGGGGTTTAGCTCATTTTCTTTGCATGTCTCACCGTCACCTCTCTGCACCATGTTGGGAGAGGTTTAGTTGTTTTGACTCGTATTTTCTGTTTACTTTGATTTTGAGAAAATAACTCACCTCCTTTCTGACATCACGTTAGGTGGATTATTTTCTCCTCTCCCTTTTCCTTGATCTCTTGTCATTTTTTTTTTCACCATGTTTCTTGGCTCAATTCACGTGCTTATGTTGGGCACATAAGTGCGCATGTATAACTTTCCGCTATATGTGGGGCCATCAAACAAGGTTGAAAGTGTGATGGGGACGATGATAGATTATCAATAGAGAACCGACCCAAGAGAATCACAGAACAGTATCTCCTGACTCAGAGACTTGGAGAGGGTAGAGAAAAGAAATTGCCAATACTATTCACCCAAAATTGAGCCAAATAATAGGATAGTTTGAGAAGTCACTAAGAATCTTCTCGAATTCGTGCCTTCTCATAGTCCTTCCTCCTTTGGATTCTACAACAACTCTTTCTCAAGACTTGACACCACTCGCCTATTGGATTCCGACAATCACATTTCGTTAAAAAGAACCTTACCCTTTTGAAGTCGTAAGAACATATTTCCTTATTTGTATCAAAAGTTTTCTTAGGTAATCCTAATTATCTAAGATGTAATTAACTACAGGGGCTTGCCCTTATAGGAAAATTTTTCGAACCCAGCTTAATATAAACCCTATCTAATTCTTCATATTAGATAGGGGAACTTGTCGGCAAATAAAATGGTTTCACAGACCAAACGGATGTCATTTACTTCTTTAGTTTATTTGATCAAGCCTCATCCTCAAATTTTGTGTTTATCCTTCGGGATAGATACAAGGTTTGAGGTATAGTGCTTTTTCATTTGAACTTCAGAAAATATGAGATCAGTTTGACTTCATATTTTTCTAAATTAGATACATAATTAAGTTAAAACTTCTTTCTGAAGCAGGCGACGAGATTTTGATTCTGGAGCTTCTACTGGGCAACCCACATTTAAAAAAACTCCAAACTTTTCATGCACCGACAGCTTCTGACAACTCTGCTGGGCAGTAGTTTCTCTCTCCATACAAATGAGGTAACTTGTCCTTACACATCGGTAATGTGTCTATGTCCCCCATAGACCAGATTACCATTTTTTCGTCGATATGCTTCACTCATTTCTTTCTTGGGTAAGTACCATCGACTCTCCTTGACTTCAGGTCTGCTTGTTTAAGCCACCTTTAAACAAAAGGGTCCAGGAGGCTTTAGACTCTTTCTTTTATCTTTTTGTGGGGGTTGGAGCCCCAAAATGTGTGTCAGTGGGTAAGTTTCACCAAGAATGACGTACTTTGTGAACACGATCCTAGATTGGGTCCCACACTTCACTCTTCCTTCCCGCTCATTAGGTGCGGTTTTGCCGCTTCACCAAATTAAGTCAAATATTTTTCAAATCTCGAAATCTTTCTAAATTCTAATTGACAACAAAATAAAACAAAATGAAAAAAAAAATTTTTTCCCAGTTACAGGACAAGTGCGTCGACTTGAGTTCTTCCATTGAATCTACAAGGTACGGGACACTACAAATTTTCAGTAATTGTTCAAATGACAGAAACAATGACATCACTGAAGCCGATCATCACATTCACTAGAGAACCACATCATGAGAAGGCTATCCACAAGTTAGACTATCAGGATCAACAATTGAAGATGACATCAACAAGATGATGGGTAATGGGTCCCAACCCTCCCACCACAGAACAATCAAAATGGATATCAACAAGGTAATGGGTCCCAACCCTCCCACCACAATAATAAATGGAGGAGAAGACATTCAAAGTGCGGCAGAAAAACAATCAAGAAAGGAGTAATTCATGACAAAAAGGAAAGAATGAAATTAATGCCCTAATAATTGTGTCTTTCTCCTTAAAGAATTTGGACTGGGTCTTAAGTAGATTTTGAAATGAAGAGGTGTGCTTAAAATACGAGTAACTAATTCGGGATATCATGAGCCTTTTAATTCTCAGCCATGTGACTGGGTCTAGACTTTTTGATAAGTTATAATATCACAAGATCCATGTTAAGGAACATTTCAGAATTATTAATTTGGGGAGTTTTGACATTCAAAATCTTTAAAAGAAATATGCCTTACCAGATACAGTAATTCTCAGAAAATACAAGGAACAAAAGAAAGATAATAAGAAAATTGAAGGGCTCTCTGAGAAGAAGCCTGAGGTGAGCATAAATCAAAAATTGGTGTATGAATTTGGACATTCAAAATCTTTAACATGTGCTCCATGATGCACGTCCCGACTTTTACTTATGTAAGAATTTATGAATTTATATTTAAATATTTATAATAATTACTGTAAAAGTCGCAATTTCAAACGCAAGTATATGTATCGTTTCAAGTAATACAGGGCTCTATTGGAGTCCTGGTTATCAATCCCACAGGGAAGATTTTTAGAAAATCAAGAAATATTTTAGCTTATTCAAATTAAAAGTAATTATTATTTTTTTATTTCTTTTCAAAATTCAGATTTTAAATAAATTTTTTACTAAATATAAGTAAACAGTAATTAAATAAAGATTAATGCAGGTATAAATAAAACAACTTTCTCCTCTTCAACTAATCCAAGATTTTTAGAATAATCATCATTTGTGGAGAACTTAGATTATGGTATTATGTCAAATAGAAGTATTCCTATTCTTTACCTTCTCTTGATAGTATAAAGAACATTGGCTAATCTATAGATATGTTCAGGATGTTTTATTAGTAGAATGGGTTAATCTAGACTCACACTACTAGATGTCCAAGGGTGGCTATGGTCGGCCCTACCAGTGACCCGTTCCCTTTCTATAGACCAAATTATTAGAATTTAGTCTGTCACTCTAAAAACTAATCAATTATACGCACAATAAATAATATCTTCCTATTTATTTGCACTTCACGTTGAATAACCCGAATAAAGCCTTCGATTACCCAAGGATTCATGTGATATCTACTAGTTAAGAACTCATCTCCGGATAGGTCTCAGAATTCTTCAACAGGCTTTAACAATTTAAATGGCTATTTTAAAAATTAAATTAAGATCAGGTATTAATATCATCAAAATTTTTATAAATATTTTAAGTTAAGTTCTCCATCAAAATTCAATTATTTTATTATCTTTTCATAGTTGAAAGGAGAAAGAAAAATATCTACTCAGAACACATTAAATTCACACAACAAAACATATTTATAAAAATTTGAACCAAGTTACAAATACTTATCTGGAATGTTCCTTCAAGTGATCCGCTGACTCCTACTAACTCCAATGCAAGGTACAAAACTTCTACAACAACAATACTTGAAAACTCACACTTACTACTCAAGAAATTGAGTAGTAATAATTAAAATAAACTCACTAAATGCAAAATAAAGTGGCTCCCTAAAATGATTGGATGCTAGGTGGTGATAGAATGACTAGTGGGGACATTAGGATGCTAAAAGGGGCCCTTTTCTCTTTAGAATTGACTCCTATTTATAGAGCTTCGAATTTGACCAGGGGTTGCTTAAGGTACCTCTTCAAAATTTGTCCAAATTCAATGTATCTTCTAGAAGGTAACTGTCACGCCTAGGTGTCGGGATCTGGCACGTAGGCGCCGGAGTCCGTGACCCAGTCTTCGCACCTCTTCACTTTAGATTGCTCCTCTTCACGATTAAAACCGTCTCCTTGTGTCCAGATGCATTGTACCACATGTCCTATATATTAGAAGTAACTTACAGTCTTCTAAAAGGTCTGATAACCTCTTAACACTGTCAAAATAACTGACTAAAGTCGTCAAAAATATTATCTGTTTCTGTATCGATCTGACGCTTAGGCGCCATATTCTGGCGCCTAGGAGCCAGACCTAAAATTTTGACAACTTTGCTCTTTAAGCTCTATTTTTGCTTATTTTTGCTCCTTTTTTCATTTTGAACTCTTTTTTATCACCTACATCCAAAAACATAAAAATACATTTCATTAAAGCATAATATCCTTAAGAATTGAATCATAAATAAGGCATAAAATAGGTATATTTTTAAGTGGATCAAAATCCCCCAAACTTAAACGTTACTTGTCCTTAAGTAACCCTTTTAATTACATAAAATGTATAATATCGGGAATGAAGTTTAAATATTTAAGATTCTTTGTGATTTTGGATTTTATAAATGCTTTAGCAAATCATTAACCAAATTTCACTAGTTAAGTTTAATTTTAAGAATAAAAGAATATTTAACTACCAAATCATAAGACTTCCAATTTTTCATTTATTTCAAGGATAATTGTAATTTATCATATTAAGGTCACATAGAATATTTACAAGAAAAAGACTTTCATGAAACATTTTCCTAGTAAAAATAATTGTACATAAAAATTAAGTTAAAAATGTAATTGGTTTCCTTCCTATAAAATAATTCAAGTAAAACCAATTTTTGATTAGGCATCTCCTTAAGCTTCTCCTCACATTCCTTTTTTTTCTTTTCTTCTTCTTTTTCTTTTTTTTTAGGATATTTTTCAATCCTCCATTTTTTTTTTATTTGTAAGAATGACTATTTTTGGATAGCCTGTTAATGATTTTGAACTTCACTATCCTTAACTTATATTTAAAAACTTATACATTTTTACTTAATAAATTTGACATTCTTAATAAGTATTTTTCAAAAATTATTTCAATCTTTTCTTTTTCAAGTAATAATCTTGATTCCTTAGTAATTCAAAAATACAATTCTCTTTACTATAAATAGAAAAATTCTTAATATTATTATTCTTTAAGTTAAATAATTCTATTCTTAAAATCAATCAAAATTGTTGAAATTTTAGTTAAGTTTACTAAATTATTTATAAATTCAAAATTTTAACAATCTTAAATAGATTTTTCATTCCTTATGTTATGTTAATATTTTTAAAGAAAATATTAATTCATTAAGGACAAATAATATTTAAATTTGAAAAATGTTTTCCCTTCCCCCAAACTTCAGCTTTAGTATAAAAATGAATCATAAAATTTTCTAAAGCATGAGGGCAAGAAATAAACAGGAATTTATCTAGGTACAATGAATATGTAGTAAGGAAAAATTCATTTCTACTTCTACACATGCTTTAATATGTATATAACAAAAATGATTAAGCATATATAGAAAAGTTTGCAGAGCAGGAGTTAATTTCTACAATTTTTTTATTATTATATTATATATTATAATTATTCTCTATTCTTCTTTTTTTCTTTTTTATTATTTATTTATTTTTTTAATTTTAAAACATGCAAAATTACTAACTATTCTTGAATACTAAACAGTAGGCTGAAACAGAAACAAACATTTATCATAGAAAATAAAAATTCATCCATATTTCAGTCTTTAATACATAACACATAAGATGATATAAAACAGTCTTAACATCAAAATTCCACACAAAGTTAATTAAGCAAATCAACACTAATAAACAACAATAAAATCAGACTCATCAGTACTAACAAACTAGAAACAGAATCACACATCCCAAGAGGTAAATCAAACTAAGAATCACTAGCTGTAGCCTCATCATCGTCGTCACCAAAAGAAAATTCTACATCCTTCGGATCTACATAAGGTGCAAATCTAGGACAGGTAGGGAACTGAACATCATGATCACCCTTCAGGAATCTAACAAGAGACTCTGAATACTCAGCAACATAATCACTCTTCCTTTGGGTGTACTCAGAAAGATTATCAATCTTCTTATCAATCCTATCTACTCTATAATGAGTTAGAAATAACTCATTCTGCTGCTCCATAAACTTATCATGCATGGATTCCCATAAACTAGATGGTGGCTCAGCAACAGAAGTAGAAGGTCTAGAAGTAGAAGCTCTACCAGAAGTAGGTAATGAACTAGAAGGTGCAGTATAACTCTTACCTCGAAGTCGATCATAGATACTGACACTTTCTCTTCCTATGGGTTTTGTAGACTTCAGCTTTTCCTCTGAAAGCTCAGCAACTACTCCAGCACTTTCACATAGAGAATAAATCAAAGATGGAAATCCAAGTCCAACAGAAGTGCTAGAACGAGCAGTGGCCTCCATAGAATCATAAATGATGCTCCCAACATCAATCGACTTCCTCTCCTGTATGCAGTAGTTGAGGATAGCTCTGTCCTTGGTAACCTCACTCAAATGATTGGATGGAAGGAAGCGAGCATAAATAAAATAATGCCATGCATTTGAAACACCATTAAGCATAGAAGATGAAAAATTTACCCGTTTTCCGTTCCGAATCTTCCAAACTTCAGTACCATCTGTCAGGTAAGCAATAATCATCTCTAAATCTCCCTCAGATGGAGATAATCCAGAGTAATAGCACTCAATGTTCGGCGGCAGGCCGTAAAAAATGTTGATATGCTCTAGAGTAAATCCTACTCCAACTCCTCTTATGAAAATCTCGTACTCTTCAGCATTCACAAAATTTGCATAAAACTCCCTGACGACAGGGATAACAACAACAGCAGTAAAATAACAGAATCGTTGCCAGTTGAGTGCAACGATCGTATCCTCAATCCTTCCTCCAGGATTGTAAAAACTTCGTTCCGAGATAAACTTCCTGGTCGTAGCAAAATCGTTGTACCGAAAATGTGCAGCAGCAGTGACAAACTTGCTACGATCGAAATTTTCTCGTTCCTTTCCTCGCTTAGATTTAGGTGCCATCTAAATGTGAAATAAAAATGAAAAATAAATTCATAGAATCAAAGGAAATAAACTAATTTATAATTTTCAAACTTAAAAGAGCTTAAAAATCCATGGATTTAACTCTAAAAATCAATTATTTTTCTCAAGATTTCAGTTTTCATCAAAGAGAGCAAAATCCATGGTGAAAATCGAAAATAATTGGTTTAGAATGTAGATCTGACCTTGGGATGAAGAAATCGAGTTATTTCAAGCTTAAAAACTAAAAAATCTAGCCTCAAATGGGATCTCTTGGGTCAATTTCATGAAAACAGGAGGAACGAGAAACTTAGGCATCAAAAATGGCATGGGGGTGGTTTAAGAAGATGAAGTTTCAGGTTCAGGTCGAACCGACGCCTATGCGCAGAATTCTGCCGCATAGGCGCTAGACTCGCCTTTCCAAAAATTTGATTTAAATATTAAATTTTCCACCAAAACTTATCAAATTCGACTCCAAATTAATCATATGAGAGTATTAATCCAATTTATATCCTCCAAACATTTCCAAAATCAATTTAAAATGATAACTTAGATCCACATTTCAAACACAAAATATAACTAAACTCTTCAATTCCAATTCATAATTTTTATTCCAAGCTCAATAAATTCCTGAACAAGACTATAACAAGGTTCATCATTCTATAAAAAACACAAACAACATAAATTCAAAGCTAATTCTCAATCCAACAACACACATTGAATAATTAAGCAAACACACAAACTCGATATTCGACACACTAGAACTTGACTCAATCACACCTCGAACACACAAAAGATCTATTCAGCACCGATTTTCAATTTCCATTTCTTTCGCAATGAAGTTTGCTAGGACCGCCGAGATAGAAAACCAATGCCCTTGGAAATTCCAAAGTCATCTTTTCATCAATCCACTTGTTCTTCGCATACATTGCTACTTGAGCGTCTTGATAGGCCGCCATATGATCAAATTGAAGTTTCATTTGCCATTCCAAATGTTTAATTTGATGATACATCTTGTGCAAATGATTCCCAACGCTTTGAAGTTCCGCTTCAATCTTTTCCAAATGACTAAATAACCTTTCCATACTAATTGTAATAAAACTATTAAAATAAGGTTGAGGATCTCTGGGGGATTTGTCTCTTACCTCATTTCCATGATTTCCTCTATCCATTGCTTCCAAACTCCTCTTAACTCCTCTAAAATGGATTTCTCTAGTAAAAAATAGGGTTTCTTAGTGATTGGGGACGATGGTAGGGCAATATATAAAGAGATTTCGTGTGAAAAACTGAAGTTTTTCGACACCGAAATTGGCGCCTAGGCACCGAAATTGGCTCCTAGGCACCGGACTATCGATACCAATGGTTATTCTGGCGCTTAGGCGCCAAATTTTGGCCCCTAGGCGCCGGAACCACGTTCGACTCCGTTTTGCATATCGTCAAATTTTACAAAGTTTCGATCTTAAGAACATGTCTATTAAAAGGATGTAATCAACATACAAACAACGATTTAGATAAATTCAAATCACAAACAATCACAATGATAATAAATGGTTTGTCTCCCACAAAACACTTCGTTTAATGTCGTCTCCCCGACCTAATCAATTGAATTAATCGGGTAGACTCAGTTCGTAAGCCCCTTTGTAATTTGGTTTCATTTCTCTCATATAAGGCTTCAGTCTTAATCCGTTAACTTTAAATATTTTTCCAGTTTTTGGATCTTTAATATCCACAGCTCCATAAGGGTATACTTTCTCAATTATAAATGGTCCCATCCATTTAGATCTTAATTTTCCAAGAAAAAGTTTTAAACGAGCATTAAATAATAACACTTCTTGTCCAGGCTCAAATATTTTCCTTGAAATCTTTTTGTCATGCAATTTCTTCATTATTTCCTTATAAATCTTTACATTTTCATAGGACTCATTTCTTATCTCTTCCATTTCATTTAGTTGTAATAATCGTTTCTCTCCTGCAGCATTCAAATCATAATTGAACCCCTTTATCACCCAGTAAGCTTTATGTTCCAGTTCAACAGGAAAGTGAAAATGTTTACCTTAAATTAACCGACATGCTGACATTCTGATAGGTGTCTTCTAAGCTGTTCTATAAGCCCATAATGCAGAATCAAGACTATCATCCTAGTCAGTTCTTTTAGGATTAACAGTCTTCTCTAATATTCTTTTAATTTTTTTGTTTGATACTTCAGCCATTCCACTTGTTTGCGGGTGATAAACAGTTGCAATTCTATGTTTAATTCTGAATTTTTCCAGAAATGATTAAGTTCTTACATTTCTGAAATGACTTCACCATCTGAGATAATTACCCTGAGCATTCTAAATCTTGTAAAAATTATCTTCTTTAAAAATTTTGAAACACTTTTGGAATCACAGTTAGGTAAATCTACAGCTTCGATCCACTTTGAAACATAATCAACTGCTAATAAAATATAAATCTTTCTAAATGATGGTACAAAAGGTCCCATAAAGTCTAAACCCCATACATCAAAAATTTCAATTTCTAATATATAGTTTAGAGACATTTCATCTTTTCTGGATGTATTTCCCATTCTTTGACATCGATCACAAGTTTTCACATAATGTCCAACATCTTTAAATAATGTAGGCCAATAGAATCCAGAATTTAAAATTTTAAACGCAGTTTTATCCACTCCAAGGTGTCCTCCAAATTCAGAATCGTGACATTTTTGAATAATTGCAAAAGCTTCTTCATAAGGTATACATCTTCGAATCACAGAATCTCTTCCTATTTAAATAAATAAGGATCTTCCCAAATATATGATTTACAATCATTCTTGAATTTCTTAATATATTTTTTATTTAACCCATATGGTAAAATATTGCTAACCAAATAGTTAACTATATCTGCATACCATGGTATTTGTAATCCTTGAATAACATATAACTATTCATCAGGGAATTTCTCCTTTATATTTTCTTCATAAATCTTCTCTCTATTATTTTTGATTCTTGATAAATGATCAACAATTTGGTTGTCAGTTCCTTTTCTGTTCACTATTTGAAAATCAAACTCTTGTAAAAGTAAAACCCATCTGATCAATCTAGGTTTAGCATCCTTCTTAGACATTAAATACTTAATAACATAATGATCAGTATGTACGATACATTTCGTCCCAAGAAGATATGGTCAAAATTTATCAAAGGCATATATTATTGCTAAAAGCTCTTTTTCAGTAGTAGTGTAATTTATTTGAGTTTATTTAGAGTTTTGCTAGCATAATATATAACTTTTAAAATTTTCTCATATTTTTGTCCCAATACAGCTCCAATTGCATAATCACTTGCATCACACATTAATTCAAAAGGTTTACTCCAATCAGGTGCAACAATAACAAGTGCAGTGGTTAATTTTTCTTTTAAAATATTGAACGCATTCAGACAATCTTCATTAAATTTGAATTTAGCTTCTTTTTCTAATAAATGGCAAAGAGGTTTAGCAATTTTAGAAAAATCGTTTATATATCTCCTATAAAATCCAACATGACCCAGAAAACTTCTCACATTAGTAACGGTAGTAGGTGGTTGAAGTTCAACAATAATTTTCACTTTTGGCTGATCGACTTCCATACCTATTTGTGAAATTTTATGTCCAAGTACAAACCCTTTTGTGACCATAAATTGACATTTTTCCCAGTTTAGAACCACATTTGTTTCTTCACATCTTTTCAAAACTTTCGTTATATTTTCCAAGCAAGACTCAAAAGAAGTTCCAAAAACTGAAAAATCATCCATAAATACTTCAATTCCTTTATCAATTAAATCAGAAAATATTGACATCATACATCTTTGAAAAGTTGCAGGTGCATTACATAAACCGAAAGACATTCTTCTAAAGGAAAATGTTCTATAAGGACTTGTAAATGTTGTTTTCTCTTAGTCCTTAGGAGCAACGGGTAATTGATGATAACCAGAATATCCATCCAGAAAATAGAAATATGAGTGCCCAGCTAATTTATCAAGCATTTGGTCCAAGAAAGGTAAAGGAAAATGATCCTTTCTAGTGGTGTTGTTTAATTTTTGATAGTCAATACAAATTCACCATCCAGTAACTTGTCTTGTAGGAATGAATTCATTTTTTTCATTAACAATGACAGTTACTCCTCCTTTCTTCAGAACACAATGAATAGGAGTTACCCATTGACTATCCGAAATAGGATAAATAATTTCAACATCTAACCATTTTAAAATCTTTTTTTTTAACAACCTCTTCCATAAATTGGTTCAATCTTCTTTGAGGTTCAGTAGTGGGTTTACAATTATCTTCCATTAAAATCCTATGCATACAAATTGAAGGGCTTATCTCTTTTATATCTGCAATAGTCCAACCAAAAGCTTTCTTATAATTCTTCAGAACTCCTATTAATTTTTCTTCTTGATCTTTGCTTAGTTCTGAAGATATAATTATAGGTAAAGTTAATGAATTTCCAAGAAATGCATACTTTAAATGTGCAGGTAACATTTTTAATTCCAGTTTAGGGCTTTTTCGATTGAGGGTAAAAGTATATCATTTTTAGTTGTGTCTAAAATTTCGTAATTTTCATGAATATAATGAGTTTCTTCATATAAATTTTCTTCATTTACTTCTTCAATTTATTCAGTTAATAACTCATTATATATCACAGATTCACCATCTTTTTCTTTAGAAACGACCTTACATTTTTCTTGATAATGCTTTTCAATTATATAATCTAAAATATCCAACCGATAGCATTTTTCTTTATCAGGATACCTCATTTATTTCAGAACATTAAATGTTATCTCTTGATCATTAACTCTCATCGTTAATTCTCCTTTTTGCACATCAATCATAGCACGTCCGGTAGCTAGAAAAGGTCTCCCTAAAACAATAGATATTTCTTTATCTTCTTCCATATATAGTACAATGAAATCCACAGGAGAGATAAATTTATCTACCTTAACAAGAACATCCTCTATAACTCCTTTAGGATAAGTGATAGATCGATCAGCTAACTGAAGGGTTACCGTGGTGGGAGAAATCTCTCCTAAATCTAACCTTCGAAAGATTAAAAATGGCATGAGATTAATACTTTCTCCTAAATAACATAAGGTTTTTCCACAAAATTCTTCTCCAATAGCACATGGTATAGTGAAACTTCCTGGATCTTTATGTTTCTGAGGTAATTTCTTCTGAATTGTTGCACTACATTCTTCAATTAATGCAACAGTTTATAAGCTTCAAATTTCCTTTTCTTGCTTAAAATATTTTCATAAATTTTGCATAACTTGGCATTTTTTCCAAAGCTTCAACAAATGGAATGTTGATGGTAAGTTTTTTAAAAATCTCAAAGAAATTAGAAAATTGATGGTCAAACTTCTGTTGTTTTAGTCTTTGAGGAAAAGGTAGTGGTGGTCTTTCAACTTCCACTACAATAGGAATTATAGTCTGATCTTTACTTTGAGAAAGAGTATCTTTAGGTTTTTTAATCTCTTCTACCTCTCTCTCTTTTTCAATTTCATTCTGAATTTTCTCTTTAAATTCCTTTCCACTTCTAAGTTGTACAGCTTTTGCTTGTTCATGATCTTTCCCATTTTCTTTAGGATTAATTTCAACGTTGTTAGGCAGTGTTCCTTGAGGTCTGTAATTAATAAAATTAGCAATTTGACCCATCTGATATTCAATATTACGAATAGTAGTGTTTTGACTTTGTAGCTGATTACCAAGTTGCAAGATCAATTCTTCTATAGATAACTTTTCCTGCTGATTGTTAAAACGAGGAGGATAAGTTGGTCTAAAGTTTGAATTTCCTTGATTATTCCAATTTCAGGTTGGATTAACTTGATTATTATTCCATTGTTGATGTCCATTATTCCAATTAAAATTAGGATGATTTTTCCAACTTGGATTATAATAATTAGAATAAGAGTTATTAGTTTTACTAGCCATAGCTTGCAAAGTTTCTATTGTTTGAGAATCATCAGTATTTGTAGAATTATCATTACTTACATGCCATATGTTAATAGCAAAACTATCTAATTTCTTAAATATTGCAGCTACTTGTGAAGCTAAAATAGAAAAGGCTTCATTATCTTGAATACTTGCCATTCTTTTAGGATTAACCCTTTCAGAAGGCCATTAAAAATTATTATTAGCCATTTCTTCAATTAAAGTATAAGCTTCTTCAAATGTCTTAGCCATTAAAGAACCACCAACAGCAGCATCTATGATAGATCTAAGTGATCCAATAAGTCCATTATAAAATGTTCAAATAATTAACCAATCTGGTAAAGCATGATGAGGACATTTTCTTAATAGTTCTTTAAATCTTTCCCATGCTTCATAAATTGTTTCTCCATCAAATTGCATAAATGAAGTAATATCATTTCTTAATTTAGCAGTTTTAGAAGGAGAAAAATATTTAGCAAGGAATTTTTGTGCCATATCTGCCTAAGTTTTAATAGAACAAGTTGCTAATGAATTAAGCCACATCTTTGCTTTATCTTTTAAGGAAAAAGGAAAGAGTCTAAGCCTAATAGCATCATCAGAAACATTATTATATTTAAAGGTAGCTCAAAGTTCTAAAAACTAACAAGGTATAAATTTGGATCCTCACTTGGTGTTCCTCCAAATTTATTATTTTTAACAATTTGAATAATAGATGGTTTAAGCTCAAAAGAATTAACATCTATAGCTGGCATTTGAATACTAATATGAAGTTCATCAGCTGTAGGGTTTGCATAATTCCTTAATGGTTTATAAACATTTTGTTCATTGATTTCTATTGGATTTTGATTAATGTTATGTAAGTTAGCCATTTCCTGATATTTTTGAATTTGTTTTCCTTTTCTTATTCTTTTAACTGTTCTTTCTAATTCAGAATCAAAAGGTAATAATCTTTCAGATCCAGAACTACGCATAAAAATAAATTAAAATCTTTTTTGGTATTTTTGTTTTTATATTTTTATTATTTATTTTATTTTATTATTATTATTTCTAAAGAAATAAAAATGTATAAATTATATTTAATTTGAGAAATGTAAAAATTGTCTTTTTAACTTTCTTCCTTATCTTCCCCGGCAACGGCGCCAAAAACTTGATGCACGACCCGACTTTTACTTATGTAAAAATTTATGAATTTATATTTAAATATTTATAATAATTATTGTAAAAGTCGCAATTTTAAACGCAAGTATACGTATCGTTTCAAGTAATACAAGGCTCTATTGGAGTCCTGGTTATGGATTCCATAGGGAAGATTTTTAGAAAATTAAGAAATATTTTAGATTATTCAAATTAAAAGTAATTATTATTTTTTTATTTCTTTTCAAAATTCAGATTTTAAATAAAATTTTTACTAAATATAAGTAAGCAATAATTAAATAAAGATTAATGCAGGTATAAATAAAACAACTTTCTCCTCTTCAACTAATCCAAGATTTTTAGAATAATCATCATTTGTGGAGAACTTAGATTATGGTATTATGCCAAATAGAAGCATTCCTATTCTTTACCTTTGCTTGATAGTATAAAGAACATTGGCTTATCTATAGATCGGTTCAGGATGTTTTATTAGTAGAATGGGTTAATCTAGGCTCACACTACTAGATGTCTAAGGGTGGCTATGGTCGGCCCTACCAGTGACCTATTCCCTTTCTATAGACCAAATTATTAGAATTTAGTCTGTCACTCTAAAAACTAATCAATTCTATACCCAATAAATAATATCTTCCTATTTATTGTACTTCACCTTGAATAACCCGCATAAAGCCTTCGATTACCCAAGGATTCATGTGATATCTACTAGTTAAGAACTCATCTCCGAATAGGTCTCAGAATTCTTCAATAGATTTTAACAATTTAAATAGCCAGTTTAAAAAGTAAATTAAGATCAGGTATCAATATCATCACAATTTTATTAAATATTTTAAGTTAAGTTCTCCAACAAAATTCAATTATCTTATTATCTTTCATAGTTGAAAGGAGAAAGAAAACTATCTACTTAGAACATATTGAATTCACACAACGAAACATATTTAGAAAATTTTGAACCAAGTTACAAATACTTATATGGAATGTTCCTTTAAGTGATCCACTGACTCTTACTGACTCCAATGCAAGGTACAAATCTTCAACAACAACAATACTTGAAAACTCACACTTACTACTCGAGGAATTGAGTAGTAATACTCAAAATAAACTCATTAAATGAAAAATAAAGTGGCTCCCTAAAATGATTAGATGCTAGGGGGAGATAGAATGACTAGTGGGGACTTTAGGATGCTAAAAGGGGCCCTTTTCTCTGTAGAATTGACTCTTATTTATAGAGCTCCAAATTTGACCAGGGGTTGCTTAAGGCACCTCTTCAAAATTTATCTAAATTCAATGTATCTTCTAGAAGGTAACTGTCACGCCTAGGCGCCAGGATCTGGCATCTAGGCGTCGGATTCTGTGACCTAGTCTTTGTATATCTTCACTTTGGATCACACCTCTTCGAGATTAAAACCGTTTCCCTATGTCCAAATGCATTGTATCACATGTCCTATATATTAGGAGTAACTTCCAGTCTTCTAGAAGGTCTGATAATCGCTTAACACCATCATAATAACTGCCCAAAGTCGTCAAAAATATTATCTGTTTCTGTATCGATCTGGCGCTTAGGCGCCGGATTCTGGCGCCTAGGCGCCAGACCTAAAATTTTGACAACTTTGCTCTTTAAGCTCTATTTTTACTCTTTTTTGCTCCTTTTTCCTTCTTGAACTCTTTTTTTATCACCTACATCCAAAAATATAAAAAATACCTTTCATTAAAGCATAATATCCTTAAGAATTGAATCATAAATAAGGCATAAAAATATATATTATTTTAAGTGGATCACTCCACCTGATATAGTAACTCTCAGTGAAAGAAAAAAAGAGAAAAAAAAGGGAAAAGAAAAGAAAAAAGGGTTTTCCTGAGAAGAAGCTTGAGGTGGACATACAATAAAAAATTGGTGTTTGAATTCAACCATTCAAAATCTTTAAAAGAAATATGATTCACTAGATATAGTAATTCTCAGTAAAAAAAGAAGAGTGGAGCAAAAATAAATAAAGAAAAAATGGACTCCTTGAGAAGAAGCTTGAGGCAAGCATATAACCAAAAAATGGTATCTTTATCCTCCCCTGATGAATAAAACTTGAAAGTCTATCTTAAGAAGATTCTTCTGATATTATGCTTTAAAAAAAATTTGAGTGATTTGATGCTTTTTGGTCGGGCATTAATCGATTCAGAAATATCTTTAGACAATGAAAAACATTTTGAATCATATGAACAAAAATATTGAAATCTGCTTAGGCCCAGAAAGAAGAAATTAAGGTAAAGGGTCGTGTTATTAGCAATTAATGGAAATTCAAGCCTGAAGTCATATCCATCAGTGCCCAACAAATACAACTCCAACATCAATTCAAAGTGCGTCAGAGCAACTTCCTAAAGACAACTTGCACAATTTCAGTACCCAGCAAATACAACTCCAACGTCAATTTAAAGAGTGTCAGAGCGAATGCCTAAAGACAACCTGGACAGTCCTTGTAAATCAATGTCAAAGCGAACGATAACTGCTACAAGCGAAGCTACGAAATTGTGGTCTCTCCAGCTGTGGTGACCTTACAGTCAGTGGACGATACCCCAAGAAGTACCGCGCATCGCAACGTTTCAAAGACAGCCTTGTCCTGTGAAGTGCTGATGCCGCCCTTGTCTATGACTGGGTCCAAATCTTAAAACAAATGCGACGAAATAAAAATCTGCATCAAACAAAATAAACGAAAAGAAACTAAAACAAAAGATAAAAAGCTTTTCCTTCACAATCCTGAGTACCTCACTCTTTTGCTTTCTTGTTCGCTGCTTTAGGGGCCGCCCCCTATCGCTTTCACATTTTCCGCTTTAGGGGCGGCCCCCTATCGTATTCACATTTTCCCCCTTAGGGGCCGCCCCCTATCGCATTCACTTTTTTTGCCTTAGGGGACGCCCCCTATCGCTTCCACATTTTCCGCTTTAGGGGCCGCCCCCTATCGCATTCACATTTTCCGCTTTAGGGGCCGCCCCCTATCGGTTTATCATTTTTTGCCTTAGGAGCCGCCCCATATCGCTTGCACATTTTCTGCCTTAGGGGCCGCCCCCTATCGTATTCACATTTTCCGCCTTAGAGGCCGCCCCCTATCGCATTCACATTTTCTGCTTTAAGGGCCGCCCCCTATCACTTTCACATTTTCTGCTTTAGGGGCCGCCCTTTATCGCATTCACATTTTCCGCTTTAGGGGCCGCCCCTATCGCGTTCACATTTTTCGCTTTAGGGGCCGCCCCCTATCGCATTCACATTTTCCGCTTTAGGTACCGCGCCCCTATCGCAACGTTTCAAATTCAAGTTTTAGAGCTTGAGGATTTTACATCCGATACCGAATCACCTACTTTATTTTACATTTCCTACATTGTCATACATTTTCCATACATTCCCTATTAGTCACACATTCTAGGATCGGTACGAGAACGCCCGATTTCTTACAATTTCTATACATTGCTACATGTCATAAATGCCAAGATCGGCGCAGGATCGCTCGATTCCTTACATTTACTCTTTATTCTCTCTCACTTTCCCTACAGTTTCCATAAATTTTCTACACGACATACTCTTCGGGAGCAAGGCGAGATCGCTCAGTTACCTTTAACCTTTAATTTCAAAATTTCAAAATTTCAAAAAATCAACAAGATTAAACCTTCAAAAATCAAAATCTCAAAATTCCAAAATCAACAAGTTAAAACTTCAAAATCAAAATCTCAAACTTTCTTCAAATCAAAATTCAAATTCTCGAACTCCAAATTTCCATCAATTTCTAAACCATCACTTGGACTGGATCCCCTTCAAGATGTGGAGTCATGAACTCACATCTTTATTTTGAAGGATCTCCACCCACCTTTCCCCAACAGAAGTTCAATCCCCAGCGGATACTCCCTCACTGGATACTTCTTTCTATCTGCAGTTTACACTCAGATAGTTGTATTGGTTTGGATGATCTCGTCGGTCAACACCAATACGTGTGGTGTGCTCTTTCCGCACACCACACCTATTGGGGGTCCATTTATTGACCTCACTTTTGGTTGAAGTCTAGTTTCTCTATAGATTGCCTAGGCTCTAGCCATAGGACTTCCTAGTGACTTTTCTTAGAGGATAGCAATGGAACCCTCCCCATAGAAATTCAAACTTTTCGTACTTCACTTGAATTTTCATGTGCTTAAGGCCTAACCTCCAGCTTTGGGAGGAAGAGACCAAGCATAAGGAAGTCTAAGTGAAATCCCTATAAGTGACTAAGCCTTAGGATTAGCCCTCGAGGAGCCTGTGCCACACATTGATGTTCACATTTAGACATTATATTCTACACTCACATCCTAAATCAAATACACTTCACTACGACCTTCGGACCCTTTGGAAACTTAAATGAGTGATCCCACTAGCCTTAAGCCTATGGTCAAAAAGCTAATATCACCACATAGAGAACCAAAGGAGGCTTTCCTTAGCCTGTAACCCATCCAAAATGATCCCATTCTTCTTGGTCTGACAATACCTCACCTTTCCCAAAATTTCAATTTTTACCCCGAAATTACCAAACTGCCCCTGAAAAGGGATCCAAAATCCAAAATTCCACAGAGTCACCCGGGGTTCCCAAAATTTGTTCCGGAGTGTTCCTCTTGTCGAACTGAGAAGTTTGACTGTAAACATGCCATACTTTTGAGCTACCGGCGGACCCCTCGCGACTTAAATAGTCGCTACTTGAACGACATTCCGGGCACCGTAAAACACTCCACAGTGGTCAGAAATGCCCGCGGACACTGCCGTTCAACTCTAAATTCAATTATGAACCACTTTGGACCTTTAAATCACACTTTTGATCACATTCCCAAAAAATCCCCGAAATTACCAAAATGCCCCTACATGGCCAAAAATTCGAAAAATTCCAAAAATTCCCAAAATCTCCAAAAAATTCCCAATTTCATTTTCTCCAACTACACCATAGCCCAATTTTGTCAATTTAAGCCGATTTCATCAAAAGCCCCAATTTTGACTTAAGCCCGACCTAGGCTCCGATTTGACCCAAATTGACCCAATGTTAGCCAATTTCTTCCCGATTTAAATTTTAGATGCTTCAACACATCCCCCAAAACTAAATGAAACATTCGAGCGCTACCAATTTGGCTTTGAATTTCACCCAAATCTGATTTAATCGCAAAATCCCTAAATTTGACCTATTTTTGACCTGTTTCGACAAGGAGGTTGCCCAAATGACCTCGGATTTGCAAATGAACTGTGCCATTGTGTCCAAAACTTCAAAATTACTTAGGAAGTATATATAACTTGTAATATTATGATGCACGATGAAATCGGCACGATTTTACTTAAAATTCGCATTCTGGTTCGATTCGGACCAAACCCACGCCTAACCTAGCCTGGCCAAAACGCCCCCATCTCCCCCTGTCGCAATTTTTCTTCTTACCAGCCCTAGGTGTCGCACACCCCCTCTCCTCCATGCGCCTCTTCCTTGTGGCTTCTTCTCCCCCTCTTGTGCTTGGTGTGGTGGCCTCTTCTCCTCCATGTAAGTGTTGTCATGGAAGGAATTTCTGCTCTCCATCACATCCATGGCAGTCCTCTATCCAATCTTCCATGCTTTGTCATGTCTCCATCACCTCAAAAGAGGTTTAATGGCTGCATCTTCTTGGTACCAATGGTCTTTGCCCATGGGTAAGTTAAGGGCTTCATTCTCTTCTTCTGTTGGCTATAAAATAACTCTATTTTCCTTGTTTTGGGGTTGGCCAAAATTTGCAATTTAAAGGGAGGTGTTGTCCAAATTTCTTTGGATTCAATTGCTTCTTGCTTGGATTAGGTTTCTTACCTCTTTCACTTCTTCCTTTGGCTTGGTTGGTGATCTTGGCCATTAAGGTACAAATTCCCCTCTCATGGCTTAACTTTGTGTGGCTTTTGGCTAAGGTTTTACATGCCAAAAAAGTGAAGTTTATGCTTATGTTTGAAGCTATTTCACATGTTAAAATTTGGATGTTTAAGTTTGGCTTTGAAACTATTTTTACATGCCAAAGATTTAAAATCTATGCTTGTGTTTGAAACCATTTTTACATGTCAAAACTTTGAGTTTTATGTTTGGCTTTGAAGTTATTTTTACATGCCAAAAATTTCAAGATTGTGGTTAAGTTTTGAAGTGCTTTTCCCTGGTAAAATTACAAGATTATGCTTAGATTTTTAAAGTTCTTTTCCATGGCAAAACTTCAATATTAGGCTTAGGTTTTTGGGGCCATTGCACATGCCAAATGTTTGAGCTTATGGGTAGGTTTTGAAGTCATTTTAACATGGCTAAATTTCAAATTCATGCTTAGTCTTTGAAGCTATTTCTACATGGCAAAAGTTTCAAGTTATGCTAAGGTTTTACATGTCAAAATGGTAAGCTATACACTTAGCTTTTGAAGGCTTTCTCATGTGCTAAAATCTTGGGATTCATTTGTGTCATTTGAAGCTCTCTTTACATGGAAATTATGAGACTTGCTTTTGATTTTTGAAATGTTTTAATATACCAAAATTTAGCTTTGTACATGGCTTTTTGAAACTCTCTTTTCTTGGAAGAATCTGGAAAGCGCACCTAGTCTCTTGAAACAATTTTCACATAGTAAAGGGTGGTCTTGAGTGTGGCTCTTAGAGGTTTCTTTTACATATCGAGATACAGAATGTGTGCTTATGCTTTAAAGTTCCTTTTTCATGTGTAAGTTATATGCCCATATACTTGGATTTTTGGAGCCCTTCTTATGTGCAAACTAATGTTTTATGGGTGGCCTTGTTTGGAAGCCATTCTCACATGCAATTTTCGGATTGGAAATAGGCTCTATTTGAAACACTTGTGAATGAGGTCTTATATGTTCATTTCTCACATATTTCACCATATATTCATATACACAACACTTAAGCTTTAATTTCACATGTTTCTTACCTCATTTCATGCTTTATTGTGGCTTAGCGTTGGCTAGCTAATATGGGAATAAATTGGTGAATTTATGTGCAATTTTCAGATTTGGGAGTGGCACTACTTGAAGCACTCATGGAAAATTTTATATGTGCTTATTTCTTACATATTTCTCTAGCCTTTCATATGCATAACGCCTAGGCTTTGTTTTTGCAAACTCTCCACTCATTTCATGCACAAAAAGATGTGTTTATCAATCTATTTTTTCCAAAATGAAAGATTTACATTTGCGAAGTTGTATGGGATGAACTTACATCGTGTTTACACTTACCAAAATAAAAACATCTGCACCTATGTAGTCATGTGGGGATCATTTGGATTGCTTATATGCTTATTAGGATGAAGAATTTGCACTCATGCTTGCCTGTGAAGTTGGTTTATATCATGTTTATGCTTTCCAAAGTAAAAAATCTGCATTGTGCCACTTCTTTGGAGGTGTTTTAAATCATTGCTATGCCTTCAAAAATCAAAATTCTGCATTTATATATTGGTTTTTCAAAGCGCTTTACATGGTAAAATGCTTGGGATTTCCTAAGTATGGTACACTTTTACTTGAAAGCTTGGTGATGCCTTATACATGTTGAAAAGTGCTTAAGGCTTGATACACCTCATCTGAAAGAGATGGCATGTTCCTCTTCTCTTTCTTAACATATCTTGGCTTTAGGGCTTTACATTTTGAAGCATGAAAAGACTTATTTATTATGTGTAATTTTCGGATTTAGAGATAGGCATATGCAAAACTATTAAATTTGAACACACATGTGATTATTTTTCATCTATTTCATCAAGTATTCATGTGCGTAACATCTAAACTTGTTTTCCATGAAAACCTCATTCATTCCATGCATTTATGATGCATTTCATTGGTTGGAATACACATGAAACAATTTGGTGAAATTTTTGCAATTTTCGGATTTAAACATGTTCATACATGGAACATCCAAATTTGTAGCTATGTGAGCTTGTTTTTCACCTGTTTTAACATATATTCATATACATAACATCAAGGCTATAATTTCACATGTGTTTCATCACATTTCATGCATAAAATGGTGTTTTACTTGTAGGAACTCAAAGCTCTCTTTTTCATGCAAGCCATTTCATGGTTTTGAAATTTTCACATGCACTTCACTACATTTGAATCATTCACAAGCTATATTCATGAAATTTCACATTCGCATTACATTCCACCAAATTTTAAGACACATCCATGCCATATCCATGGAAGTTCATTTCACATATTACATTTCACCAAATTCATAGAGATCACATGTTACAAATATACACCCTACATGCTACATTCACTTCACTTAAATTTTGAAACACCTACATACTAAATACAAGAAATTCCACATCCACATACACTTCTCCTACTTCCAAAACACCTACAAGCTACATATATGAAACTTCACATTCATATTCATTTCACTCAATTTCAAGACACTCATATGTTACATACATGAAACTTCACATGTTGCTCCCTCTCCACTTTACTTTTGAAATGCCTACATGATTCACTTATGAAAAGAGCCAGTGATATCAAATGCTTGTTGGAAGGATGGGTTATTGTCACATACATGATTGTAGCACCTTTTTGGGTTATGTTCATTGCCTTTGGAAAGAAATGCCACCATCCTATGTAAGAGAAATGTCAAAATCAGCACTTATACATTAATTTGGAATTGGTTTACGTCAACCTTATGCACTCCAAGGATAAAAATCTGCACTTGCACATTAGTTTAGAGGTGCTTTAAATCATTTCTATGCATTCCTAAATGAAAAATCTGCACTTACATGTTTATGTGGAGTTGATTTAGCTCATCCTTATGCATTCCTAAACTAAAAATCTGCACTTACATGTTTATGTGGAGTTGATTTAGCTCATCCTTATGCATGCCTAAACTAAAAATCTGCACTTGTACATTTGTTTAGAGGTGCTTTGGATCATTCCTATGCATTCCTAAACTAAAAGTCTGCACTTGTATGTTGTCTTGGAGTTGGTTTTTAACACTTACTTGCTGCCCCCACATGAAAAATTACATTGGTAGCTTCTTTACAAGTTGGTTTTGGACATCTACTTGCTGCCCCCACATGAAAGATTACATTGGTAGCCTTTTTGCAAGTTGATTTAAAGCTTCTCTTTTAAGTGAGAAGAGGAAAAGAGGAGAAATGACATGCTTAACACATCAAAGAGAGAGCTTGGATATGCTATTCATGCTTGGTTTGCTTCAAACTTATATGCTTAATATGCTTGGGTGCCTTAAATTTCATATGTTAGTAAGGAATTCTTCCTTCTTTACATTGTTCTACTTGATTAAAATGCTTGGAATGGTGCTATATACATATAGGTTGGATGTTGTGATTGTGGGAAACTTGGAATTTAATTGAAATGTTGAATATTGCTAATTGTAGGTGTGAAAATCAATTTTTTATGTCGTTATGCTGCCAGATTTTTCTCTGATCGGATTTGACTTTTCCTTTCCTTTTGGGCAAGTTTTCTCCCTGCTTTCCTAGCTTTTGGTTTTGATTTCACATATCTCAGTCTTTTTGCTCCACATACTTTACAGTTATCCCCCGCACCATGATGGGGGTCTTTTTCATCACTCCCTACCTTACATGTCACATCATCACACCACCTCACATATCACACCACTTCATTACATCAATACATTACCCTACACATGTCACATGACTTCACATGTTACACTACTTGGCCAGAACACTACACCTTTCATATTTCCTCACACTACTTCACTACTTTGCTTTGTTTCTTTACATCCACTACATGATAACCCTTGGCACTATGTTGCAGGGGTTTGAGCCTTTTACTCTACATGCTTTACATGATAACCTCTAGCACCATGTTGGAGAGGTTTGACGCTTTGCAGTTACCCCTCGCACCACATTGGAGGGGTTTAGTTCATTTTCTTCACATGTCTCACCGTCACCTCTCTGCACCATGTTGGGAGAGGTTTAGTTATTTTGACCCTTGTTTTCTGTTTACTTCGATTTATAGAAAATAACTCACCTCCTTTCTGATGTCACGTTAGGTGGATTATTTTCTCCTCTCTCTTTTCCTTGATCTCTTGTCCTTTGTTTTTCAGCTTGTTTCTTGGCTCAATTCACGTGCTTATGTAGGACACATAAGTGTGCATGTATAGCTTTCCGCTATATGTGGGGCCATCAAACAAGGTTGTATGTTCGATGGGGACGATGATAGAATTACAATAAAGAACCGACCCTAGAGAATCACAGAATAGTATCTCCTCACTCAGAGACCCTGGAGAGGGTAAAGAAAGGAAATTGCTGATATTATTTACCCATCCTTGCGATTTCTACCACCGGCAGTCTAAAGATGTTAGTAGTCCTAGTTTGATTAGGGTAGTCAACCTGTGGATCGAATTACTTTACAAAAAATACACATACATATTTTTTAAAAAAAAAAAACAAAATTACCTCCACCACAAAACAGCCTACTTACCTACAGCTTTCTACTTGCATGACATCCAAATTGAAATGAATGAGAAATTTGCAAACGTCCACGGTTGGCTACTCGAGTCGGGTTAAGGCTGCCTTCTGCAGAAGTTGGTCTAGTAGTTAGTACCTGAGGTGGGACATACAACACAGCTTTGAGTCCTCTGCACCATCGCGCTTTTGGTCATCTTGGACTTGTAGTCCTTTATTTTCTGTGGTTTTTCCTATGTTGCTTTCTCAGGATTTACTACAGATTTTCTTTATATATCTATTTTTTACGGATTTCCTACAGAATTTATTTACATATTTGTTTTCTCAGATTTCCTACGAGATGTTACCTCTTGCGAACTTTCGGTTTTCTTGTGATTCACTTTTGGCCTACTACACAGGTTTTACACTTAGTTTTTCTTTCACACATTGTGGCACATACACACACCTATTTGTTAGGCTTTCGTGCTCTACTTTTAGTATGTGTGCTTGAATTTCTTATTTTCCTTTTTGGTACCCATATACTTACTTAGCTAGGTTTTCCTACCTTACATTATTGCACATATACCTGCTTGGGACAGTTTCCTGCTTTACTTTTCAGTACTTTACATTACTGCACATATACTTGCTTGGGACAGTTTTCTGCTTTACTTTTCAGTACCTTATATTATTGTACATATATCTGCTTGGGACAATTTCTTGCTTTACTTTTCAGTACTTTACATTACTGCACATATTACTGCTTGGGATGAAATAAATCACTTCACAACATTTCAAAATATAAGACAACTCAAGATTTAATCACAAACAAAATAAAATCTCAACTTCAACTAAATTAAATCACCCCTTTGGATGAATGGAAGTTCCTTGGACGATGGAACCTACGTGTTGCTGATAAGGTCTCCCACGGTCTGAATGAAAGTACGAAATCCATTAAGTTGGATTTAGTAAATTCATCCAGACTAAGGGAATCCAATGAAATAATGTAACCGGAATGAGGGAGTCGTGGGGTCCTAACCGGTGGAGTTATAATCAACTTTAACATTTCTGTAAATAAAACACTAAGCCACCTTAATTTTCAACATTCTAAAACACACTACTTCTCTCACCCCACACATTTGTCACCTCTAAAACTGAAACTTCTGCAACAACAACAAAGAGCTCGAGGCAACACACCGAGGGTAGCACGATCGAGGAGGAGGAAGGACATGCTTGAGAGAGAAAACAAGGAGTCTACAACAAAAACCTTCTTTCCTTAGTAATAACAACAAGCAATTGGACATCGAGTTATTTTCCCAGTGCAACATAAACCCTCACCTCATCTTTTAGGCCTTTGCACCTGGTGCACTATAAGCCCTAACTCATCTAGGTTTCCAAGGTTTTCATTCCAATATGACGTAAATCCTCACATCTTCCAGGCTATTCACATGATCGAAATCAAGTGAATGTAAGTCCTACTTAATTAAAATTGGCAGGATGAAACATAAATTAGATCTTTCCCTAAATTGAGCCAAACAATAGGATAGTTTGAGAAGTCACCGAGAATCTTCTCGAATCCGTGCCTTCTCCTAGTCCTTCCTCCTTTGGATTCTACAACAACTCTTTCTTAAGACTTGACACCACTCACCTATTGGATTCCGACAATCACATTTCGTTAAAAAGAACCTTAGCATTTTGAAGTCGTAAGAACATATTTCCTGATTTGTATCGAAAGTTTTCTTATGTAATCCCAATTATCTAAGATGTTGTACGGCTTATTTTTGGGTTATGTGTTTTATTTTGAAAAGGGGGTCGCCTACAGAAGTCGTCGGTGAATTTTAAATTTTAAATTTAATTTAAATATATATATAATTTAGAAAGTAGCATTTGATTTTGAAAATAACTTTAAATTTGAAAGTTTTAAGATATGAAATCAAACCGATCTCACATCCCGAATAGTTTACATAAACGAGCACCGCACCACAAACCGTGTATCTATCCCGAAGAATAGACACATTGCTTGATGATGGGGCTCGATTAAATAAACTAAAAGATTTGTGACATCCGTTTGGTCTGCGAACCAATTTTATAAGCCGACAAGTTCCCCTGCTTAATATAAAAGAATTAAGCAGGGTTTATATTACTCGGGTTCTTAAAGTTCCCTATAAGGGCAAGCCCCTATAGTTAATTGCATCTTAAATGACAGGAATCATTTAAGAAAACACTCGATAATGATCAATGGTTTTGCTCTCAAGAATTTCAAAGTTTAAGGTTTTCAAAGGATTGAGTTTTGGAATTTCAATACGGAATGGATCAAATTTAGGACAATTTATTTTGGGAAATCAAGGGAAGAGAAGTAGGAGAAGTTGAGGATCCAAGAAGAATTTTGGCAACTTCCCAAACTATCCTATTATTTGGCTTTGAGTTTAAGAAAATTATTTAATATTACAATCCTGCCAATTTTAATTAATTAGGACTTATGTTTGTATGAGATAATCACACAAAAAGCCTCGAAGATGTGAGGGTTTATGTCGTATCAAACGACTACCTCAGAGTCCTAAGACCGTTTAGGGCTTAATTTGTATAACATGATTATACAAATGCCTAACAAAAAGTTGAGGATTTATGTTGCTCTAAGCAAACTACCTCGAAATCCTATGGCTTTGTTGTTTAAAACTAGGAAAGGTTTTGCTGAAGTAGATTCAAGTTCTGCTGATGACGATGGTCGTGTTGCTCACCATACTCCAAGCTCCTTGTTGTTGTAGAGGTTTAGTTTTAGAAGGTGAAAATCAGGGGATGAGAAAAGTGTCTTGGCTTAGATAAAATCTTAAAATCCAAGTGTTTTTAATGTTTTAATTAAAACAAATCTTAAAGTTGATTATAACAACACTGTTTAAGATCCCACGGTTCCATCATTCAGGCATCGTTATTTTTATCGGATTAACTTAGTCCAGATGAATTTGCTAAACTCAACTCGAATGAGTTCCACACTTTCATTTAGACCGCGGGAAATCCCGTTAACAACACGTAGGTTACATCATCCGAGGTATTCCCGATCGTCCAATGAGATATTTTAATTTAGTTGTAATTGCAGTTTTGTTGTTTTGTTTGTGATTAAATTTTGAGTTGTTTTATACTTTGGAATATTGTGGCGGTGAATTTTATCTTGTGATGACTTTTAATTTAGTTTTGGTTTCAGTTTTGTGGCTATCCTAAAGGTTTTGGTTTTCATGCAACAGTTGTTTTACCATGCAAGAAAATTAAAATGCAGCACATATAGGTAAATTACAACAAAGTAAAAGCGTTCCTGGAGGGTCTTCCCGTCATCCCAAGCTACACTTAAAACACATGTTAGAGCATTTAAACATATTTTTGTAAGAAATACCTAGATAAAGCTAAGGGAAAGGGTTTTGGTTGTCTACCAGAATCCTAATCCTATTGCTAGTCATTTCCTATGACGTCTAGGTTGTTGGTTTGGTTTAAGGATGATTTTCTTCACCAAAGAACAATTAAGTTCAATTATTCTTCTAAAACACCCCATCGTATCGAGAAAGTATTTAAGACGAATCTTAAACATCTTTTCAATATTTTTGGGATTATTTTGAGTTCAAATGAATTTTATTGTATTGGTGAATTAATCATCAAAGGATTTTAATTTTGTTTTGTTTCTTGCTCAGTGAACTTAGGACATTTGAATATCTTATGTGTGAAGTGACACTTCACTCGATGCTTCATTTAAGAGTTATAACAATAAATGCCTTTTAAGGGCAAAATAATAAATATTTTAATGATTTAATTTGATTTGATTTAATTATAAAAGTTAATTAATGATTATTAAGTATGGAATAGGGTTCGAGTTATTTTAGATTTAATTTAAATCGTTACACTTTAAGTGATATTATATTTCAGATTAACTTTTTATGTTTTTGATTTACTTATATTGAAAAAGGTGTTGAAATCTTTCATATGTTTTGATTTAACTCTTAATGATTTAATTTAGGTTTGTTGTTAAGTAATGTTAATTTAATTTAATTTAATTTAATTTAATTTAATTTAATTTAATTTCGATTTAATTTTAATTTAATTTTAATTTAATTTTAATTTAATTTAATTTAATTTTAATTTAATTTAATTTTAATTTTAATTTAATTTTAATTTAATTTAATTTTAGTTTCAATATTTTAAATTTAATTTAATTTAATTGTTAAGGTGTTAATTTAATTTAATTTAAACTTTGACTCGACTTAATTTAATTTAATTTAATTTAACTCGCAAGATTTTAAATTTGATTTTAATTATTGGACCATTTAACATTTTAAGCTTTAATTCATTTAAGGGTTATCTTCTTTTAATTTTTAATTTATTTAGTTTGGATTATTATTTTAATTTTTAATTAAGAACTAAATGTTATCAAGTGATTTATTTAGAGATTTTTAAATTAAAGAATAAATATCCTCTTAATAATATCCCTATTTTAATAATCCAAATTTTAAATATATTCTTTCCAAAATTTAAATTATTTAATTAATTAGAGTTTCATTTTGATATTTTCAAAGTATTTAATGGGTTTCTACCCTTTTAATTTCCCTAAGTTTCAATCATCCAAGGGAAAATTAAAATCAAATATTTTACCCTCCATTTTGATTAAACCTAAAGTTTTAATTAATGGTGGTTAAAATTCTTTAATTACCTTTATGCCCTTTTGGGCTTATTTATTTCATAACTCACTAAATTGAGCTCAAATGAATTTGAAATTTTTATGTCACCTCACTCACATGTCAATTAAGACAATAGAGGAGAAAATATGATTTTTCTGACTTTAATTTATTTATATAATTTTTTTTAGTAGAAAATAGGGGTTTTCAAAGAAAATTCAACAACATGACCAAGGTAAAGTTTCTGTCCTTAAGAAAATTATGGGATGTTTCTAATGACAAGAGAACCACTTGGACCAATTTTGGTGATTTTTTGAATTATATTTTATTTATTATAACTATTTTGATTTTTAGAGTATTAATTAATTTTAAAATAAAATAAAAATTGAAAATAGATTTCATATTTTTCTTAAATTTCTCTAACCTCAAGGAGTCTAGAGAAACAAATTTTATAATTTTCTGAATTTTCTTTGATTTATTAGAATTATTTTAGTGAAAAAGGTTGAAAATTCATTTTTTAATATTAAAAATTACATTAAGCCTTTAAAATTCAATATCTTATCCTAGGGACTTAGGAAAAATATTTGTTTTATTCCTAAGTGATTAGGACTTAAAATGTGGCATTTTTATGATTTTTAATATTTATTTGATTTTTATTATTTTTTAATTATTAAAATATTAAAATATTGTGAAAAATTAACTTTTTTAGAAAATTCCAATTTTAATTTTCCTGAACTTCCCTGATATCAGAGAAGCTCCAAAACCATTTTTGTGAATTTTTGAAAAGTATTTTTGGAGTTATGAATTTTTAAAGTTCCATTTTGCTTATGAGGCTTAATCAATCCATTTGGTAGGGTTAATCAAGTCCAATTGATTTCAAAATTTTATGTAAGGTTCCTCTAATCCTAAAGAGCAATGGAGAATTGTTTTCAAGTCAATTTGGTGTGTGGTTAACCCTAATTAATTCAAATTCAATTTTGGGAGTTTAGGCCAATTAGGGTTATTATGAATGAATTAACTCAAAATATATTTTTGATAAGGTCCCCTGGTCCTAAGAAACACCACCAAATTTTCCTAGAATTTATTTTACAACATGCTAATTATTGGAATGAGAATACCTAAAACAGTGACATGAACTTGAAAAATCAATAACTTTTCACAGAGATGGCTATGACATTGAAAAATTCAGGGAATGTTCCCAAGATCAGAGGCTTCAAAAGCCCTATGGTCTCATGCCACAGTGAATTGTCTATGCAAATGGAGAATCAAAACATTTGAAATAGTAAATAAATTATTAAAAATAAAATACTCATCCAATTAACTTGATTTCTTTTCCACATTATTCTCCTATGTTCACTGAGGAAGAGGGTATTTTTATTTTATTTTTGTAATTTTTCTATGCAAATATATGAATTTTTGAAGTTTTGGTATTTAAATAAATCCAAAAAAATTTTAATTTTCTACTTATCCGACTCGGCGCCACGTCATCCTCGTCCGGATCGAAAGCCCACGCGTCGCTCCGTGATTCGGCGCCGCCATCTGAGTCAGCGCTATGGGGGCCCGCCATTCACGTACCATTACGCTGTCTAGCTTGATCTTGACAGTCAGCTCGATACACGCGCGATCCAACAGCTCCTGGTCATCGTCTCCGATTGGTGTTCTCCATGGATTTTTGCGTTCTTATACTCTATCGATTCATCTTGAAGAGACGAACACATCTATACGGTTAAGGTGCATTGAAATCAACTCAAACTAAATGGAGAATCTCCAGAGCTCGGGAGGAAGAGTGAGTTCATACCTTCGCTCGGAGAAGTGAAGCTTCGATCCGAGAGTCGTGTCACCTTCGATCGAGTCCAAGCAATCTCCCGCATGAATTCTCTTGCTCCTGGGGAAATGACTAGGTACAAAAGTGATCAAGGCCGATCGTAAAGCTTGAGGCCGGGAAGCAATGGCCGGCTCCGGTGAGAGGGCTTTTGCCGGAGAACTTCTCCTCTCGGGTCTCGGTGAAGGTGTAGAGTCAATCAATTTGAAGATCGATCCACTGTGGTGAAGTGTCCTAGTTTTGGGCTTGAATTTTAACTCCAAAATTGGACTCACAGAGAGGGCTTTAGGGCTGGATTTCAGTGGGGATCAAGTTCTCTATGTCTGGAGAGGGATCTGGAGTGATTTGGGCAGAGTTTTGGTAAGGTTTTGGTTCAACACCTTTTTTGGCCGAGAGGAGGTGGTGCTTAAATAGAGGTGACCGGAGGGCTCACTGTGGGGTTCGATGGCTTCGGATCAACTCGCTCAGTGGCAAGGGAAGAACAACCATGGTGTTCAATCGGGCCGGGACAACTCAACAAGGAGAAATTCAAAAATCGGCTCACATGGGTGCTCTCGCTCGGTGGTTTCCGCGGCCGTGGTGGCTGGCCGGCCGTGGTCAAGTCACCGTTGTCATCGGAGGGTCGTGGGTCGGCAATGGTGAAAGAAATGGAGATCGGACATGTGTAGAAAGCTTCATTCAAAATGAAATGGGGAAGGGGCTCTTTTGGACTCAATTTGGTCATCCTATGGGTTTGGGTTGGGTGCACCTTTCCAAGCTCGATTCGGGCCGAGGGAGGTCGTGTGAGTCAGCCTAGATTAGTGGGGATAAGTCACTATCCAAGCATGTTTAAGTTTAAACATAGTTTCTGGGAAGCATGAAGAGGTTTAATCACCTTTAAGAGAATCCTTAAAGAGGCTCCTCCTCTTGCCATTTATGGGATGGTCACATGTCAAACTTCTCATGGCTTTACATGGGGCTTAAGGATGGCTTCATGGCTTCGTTTGGGCTTCTGGATGGCTTAGTCAATTTTATTGGAATGGATTTTTGGAATTTTGGCATTTTGATGGGAATTTGGATAAAGCCTAATTTGGAATGATTTAATCATAGGTTTCAAATTTTAGGGAATGATTTTATTAAGTGGATGATGAGAAGGAATTGTCATGTAGGCTTTGGATGAATTTTTGGGCTTTTGGATTTGGTGGAAGTGGGCTTTTTAAAAAGCTTAAATGGGTGGGCCTTTATATTTCAAAATGGACTTTTGGATGAAGAATTTTGTGAAAGACCATGCCAAACAAATGTTGGGTTTAGTTTAGGGACGTTTCATGAATGGTTTAGAATCAATTTGGTGTGATTTGGAGTAGAATTGGGTTGAATTTGGGCTTTTTTGGTAATGGGGCCAAGGTGGGCAAAATTGGGCTAAGGTTGGGCTAATGTTGGGCTAAGGTTGAATTTGGTGTAAAATTAATGTTGAAAAATGTTTATGGGAGTGTTACAAAGAGTTTTCAACTTTGGTTGGGCTCTAATTTTGGGATTTGGGCCCATTCTGGGTTAGGTTGGGCTTAGGTCAATTTAAGGGATTTTGGTTTTGGGTTAGGTTTGGATGGAGTTTAGGTTCAAATTTTGGGCAAATAAAGTTAGTTTTTTGTTTATGGGGATGTTAGGAAGGCTTTAGAAAAGATTTGGGGCCAATTGGAGTTGAATTGGGCTAGGTTTGGGTCATGGGTCAAAATTGGCCCTTAAGACCCAAATTGGAATTGGGTCCAAATTTCAATCAAATTGGACTTGGATTTGGTCTAGATTGATATTGGGGATATTGAATTGAAGTTTACAAATGAATTGGACCAAAATTGAGGTCAATTGGTTGGTTTGGTTTGACATTGGGTTCAATTGGGTTAAAAAATGGGTCAAATTGGGGGTTTTGGTAAAAATGGGATAAATTGGCAAAATTGGCCAATGGTGTAGTTGAATAAAATGAAATTGAGAATATTTGGGATTTTCTAGAATTTTCTGGGAATTTTTAGAATTTTTGGATTTTTGGGGTAAAAAGGTATTTTGGTAATTTTGGGGGGGTTCAGGGGTATTTTTGAAAATTTTGGTATTTTTGGCCAAAGATGGTCAATTTGAGTGGTGGGAAGTGTTTAGGATTAATTTTGAGGAATCTTGGGTAATTTAGGTAATTTTGCAAATTTTGTGTCATTTCAAAGGTATTTGGTAGGTTTGGTGGTCCGGGGTCCCGGGGGTCAAAAACTGAAATTTTGAAAAAAAGAAGATTGATCAAGTGTGAGTGAAATGGAATCATTTTGGTTGAGCCATGAAGCCATATTAAGCCCATATGATCCACGAGAGGACTCATTTGAGGCATTCACTATGTTGTTCCTAACCCTCTTAGCGAGGGGCTTAGGGGTTAAGGACCATCCATATGAATTACCTACACGAGTCAGAAGTCAAGTCAGGGGAGAGTGTGGTTTTAGGACTTGGAATGTGTTTGAGTGTGTAGTGTATGTGAAAGTCAACGCTCACCGCACTGTGCCATCCAGGGTATTCCTAAGGCCAAGAAGTCCCATAGGGAACTCATCCTTTAAACCTCCAAATTTGATTTCAACCCTCTAGGTGATTAGGGGTCTACAATCAAGCTTATGGGGTTTGGAGGGAGTTAAGAAGTAGTTTGAATTTCTGAATGGTGGGTTTCATTTCTAGTCCTCTAAGATTAGTCAAAGGAAAAGCCTAAGACTAGATCCTAAGTACTAAAGAGAGAAGCAAAAGACCTCACCAAAATTGAGGTCAACAAATGGACCCCCAATAGGTGTGGTGTGCTAACCAAGCACACCGCGCATATTGGCGTTGACCGAAGAGATCAACAAAACCAACTCAGATGTCCAAGTGACAAACTTAGGACGAAGTAGAAGAATTTCCACTGGGGAGTATCAGGTATATTTCCAAGACTAGAGATTCCTGAACTCTCGCTGGGAAAAGAAAAGGAGGTGAATTCCAGATCACAAGATATGGAGAAATTCGATTTAGATTTCATTTTACTTTTAAATTTCAAGTTTCAATGTGTGAGTTTAGATTTCGATTTGTTCTGAGTTTCAATTTCGATTAAAGTTTAATTTAAAATCAATTTAAGGAAATTTTGAATTTGAAACTTGGATTTGAAATGAGAATTGAAACCCGGGTTTCAACCTCTGGATCGCGAAAAGAACTCGGAATTTAGGTACCAACCTCGGAGTGAGAATCGTAGTTTATGTATCGACGGAAAAGGATGAGAATCGAATTTAGGTACCGATCTCGAGAGAGTGAGATTTGAAATTTAAGTATCAATCCTGAAAGAGAATCGAAATTTAGGTATCTATCTCGGAAAGAGAGTCGGAATTTAGGTACAGACCTCAAAATGAGAACCAAAATTTAGGTACCAGTCTCGAAAGTTGTGAATCAAAATTTAGGTATCAATTCGAATGAGAGTCGAAATTTAGTACCTACCTTGAAGGAAGAGAACTGTAATTTGGTATCAGTCTCGGAAATTTAGAATTGAAATTTGGTATCAATTCGAAAGAGAGTCAGAATTTGGTGCCGACCTCGAAGGAAGAGAACTAGAATTTGGTACCAGTTTCGAAAATTTAGGATTGAAATTTGGTATCAATTCGAAAGAGAGTCGGAATTTGGTACCAACCTCGAAGGAAGAGAATTGAAATTTGGTACCAGTCCCAAAAATTTAGAATTGAAATTTGGTATCATTTCGAAAGAGAGTCAGAATTTGGTACCGACCTCGAAAGGAAGAGAACTGGAATTTGGTACCAGTCTCGAAAATTTAGAATTGAAATTTGGTATCAATTCGAAAGAGAGTCGAATTTGGTACCGACTCGAAGGAAGAGAACTGGAATTTGGTACCAGTCTCGGAAATTTAGAATTGAAATTTGGTATCAATTTGAAAGAGAGTCGGAATTTGGTACCGACCTCGAAGGAAGAGAACTGGAATTTGGTACCAGTCTCAGAAATTTAGAATTAAAATTTGGTATCAATTCGAAAGAGAGTCGGAATTTAGGTACCGACCTCGAAAAGGATGAGAACTGGAATTTGGTACCAGTCTCGAAAATTTAGAATTGAAAGTTGGCATCAATTCGAAAGAGAGTCGGAATTTGGTACCGACCTCGAAAGGAAGAGAACTGGAATTTGGTACCAGTCTCAAAAATTTAGAATTGAAATTTGGTATCAATTTGAAAGAGAGTCGAAATTTGGTACCGACCTTGAAGGAAGAGAACTGGAATTTGGTACCAGTCTCAGAAATTTAGAATTGAAATTTGGTATCAATTCGAAAGAGAGTCAGAATTTGGTACCGACCTCGAAAGGAAGAGAACTGGAATTTGGTACCAGTCTCGAAAATTTAGAATTGAAATTTGGTATCAATTCGAAAGAGAGTCGGAATTTGGTATCTACCTCGAAAGGAAGAGAACTGGAATTTGGTACCAGTCTCGGAAATTTAGAATTGAAATTTGGTATCAATTCGAAAGAGAGTCGAATTTGGTACCGACCTCGAAGGAAGAGAACTTGAATTTGGTACCGCCTTGGAAATTTATCTCGTATGAAGAGGGACCCGCCTTATGCCATCGTAACCAAATCAAACAAAGTTCGTGGCTCCGTGTCAACCGTAACTAGTCGATCCTCTAAAACACAGAGGAAAGAGAATCGAAAGGAACCGGTAAGCGTACCAAGCCGAAAAGACTCGACTTAACGACAAGTCGAAGAGAATATTCAAATTTCAAAAGAGTTTCCAACAGATTTTGATGGAGGAAAGAACTGAAAGGTTCGAATCAGAGGTTTGAGATCGAAAATTCAATTCAGAGTTTAGATTTGTTTTGTTTTTCCTTTAACGATCCCATTTTTTTTATTGTTTATTTAGTGTTCTTGTGAATTTGAAGTTCATTTTAATATTCGCATTTTTAGGAAAAGTTCTCATTTATTTTCTTTTCTTTTCTGTTCTTCGTTCAAAGTTCATTTTACTCTAATGGCGTTTCCCAGTCAATTTACACAAAAAGAGGTGAAGGCAAAATATGACGTAGTCGTTTTCATTCCAACTTGCTGAAAATACATCATACAACTTGATCTAATCATGATGACATTTTCCTCGGAAATTTAATGTCTCATACAATCCATGTAAATCCAAAATGAATTGTGTAAGATTCTTGTTGATCCATCCAAAAGCGTCTGTCAAAAATCCATGTCTGAATAGTAAGAAACATGGGCAATAACATCACCTTCCAAGCCACCCTTGGCAGGAATGCCGCATGGATGTGTATTGGAGGAGTGTTATTTCCCATGTAACTCACAACTCGTAGGTCGGAGACTCTCCAGTTCCGGATCCGATCGAAAGTGGTAAGGCATTTTTCTCGTCATTCATTCTTCTAAAAGTAACCGAGATCCGCTCCACAGCACTCCCGGAATGCAATGCTTCGCAACGTCTCGCTCCATTTCCTTTTAACACTGTGACGGAACCTACCGGTAGTGGTATCTCCACCGGCCCTCGAACTCACCGGGCCTCGCAATCTGGAGGTCGATCCGAACATGATGTTGCACTGGTTGACGAATGACACTGTGCAGAAGGGTCTAACAAAGTCATGATGGTCTATATGTGGAGGTATGCAGTCGCCTTCCTTGTAGATGTTAATAATGCAGATGTTGGGTATGCAATCTACAGGCAATGCCCTCCATGTTATCATCCTTTTCACCATTCTCTTAATGATTCTTGGCATCGGATCCACCTCACTGCAATGGAGTATCCCTGGTGGATTTCCTTTTCTGTCTATGGCAAAATTATAGCAACATCCGCATTGGATTGTAACTCTTCCTTTTCCTGACATCCATCTTTGGGGTTCTGAATAGGTCTTTCTCTCGTGCGGCCGACTCGACCCATTTTCTGTAATTCGAGGATGCAGTCTACAATTTGTTGTTGCTCGTAATCTGAGAATACATTTGTATGCAGCTCGAGGCCGTCTAAAATGTTGACCCTCTTGTCTCCAATTCTTTCAAAGTATTCAAAGGTTTTCTTCTCAACTAGTTGCATTTTCTCCAGCTCGTATTCCGGGATTATCTGAAGTCCTCGATGTCTAGTAACATACTGCGGGATGTATGGCTCAACCCCAGCATGTTCTTCTGCATGTCTCGACTCCTCGGGGATAGTCTCTGTAGGGACATCCTCCGGGGTTGCTTTCGCAACAAGACTCTTCGGATCCGGTACATCTGCTCGGCGTCGAGGTACTGACTCTATTTCTGCTTTTCTTGGTACTTCTTTATCTGTTCCGGCTTTCTTGGAGTTGACTTTCTTCTTTCTGGTTCCTGACGAACCGGTCTCCTTGGAGCATTTGCACTAACGGTATCCACTGTCTGTTTATGTTGATCTTCTACTAACTTGGTCAACATTTTGCGAATGCGACAATTCTTATTTCTTTGCTAGGTAGCAGTGAGAGTAGCTCTCCTTACCCCTTGAATTTCTGCGGGCGCGGCGCTGACAAGCCTACCCTCTGCTGTGGCAACCACGGACTTAACTTTCTTAACTTCTCCGGTTGCATGAGCGGCGTCTGCTTTTCTTTTCTTGTCGCTAGATTGGTGGCTCGGGCCACCCATTTTCATCACCGTCTCGGTCGTGAAGTTCTTCTCGATCAACTCGGGATCCAATCATTTTCTTTGTATTGTAAGCCGACTCGGTGTGAAGTCTAAGTCAATCTCTATCACTCGCTCCATCCCTTACTCTCTTTTCATCAAGTGCCAGACTCACGCCATTTCTAAAGTTTAGAACCAACCGCCCGTTCGACATTTCCCTGCGAAAAAAATAAGGAAAGGATCAGGGGTTGTACTAAGAACAAGAACAATAAGAAAAACACTTAAAAGTTCTTATTCACTTCTTTTAAATTTAAAGAAAGTAGGAAAAGATGAGAAAATATTAGGAATGAATGGATTTAAAAGGAAAGATCGACATTTTATTATTACGATTTCCCATGTTTTCTTTTTAACATTTTCGTTGATGAGATTTTTTTTTATCATCCATTTTATTTTGTTTTGGGTTCGGACCGAGTCACAAAGTGATTACTTCACCCGTATTTCTAGGGATAAGATTCTACTTTAGAGGCCACCCTTCAAAACATCAGGTTGCGTAATACTTCTTTAAATACCGTCCATTGATTGGAAGCATGGGTCGTTCTCCACAGCAATTCACCAGTTAGTAGGAACCTCCGTAGTAGATCGTCTCGACCACAAATGGTCCCTCCCAGTGTTGGTTCAAACTTACCTCCTTTCTTGTGGTGTGCAAGGATAGGTCTCTTAAGAACAAGAACTAAGTCACCGACTTTGAAAGTTCTCGGGCGGACTCGCTTATCATGGGCCCGGATCATCTTGGCTTGATACGCATCCAAATTCCGCCGCGCGAAAAGTCTTTTCCCTTCCAAGCTTTCCAATTCTTCCGCCGTAGTCCGGCATTTTCTTCTGTAGTGATCTTTTCTGCAACTGCAATTCGGAGTGACGGAAGCTGAACTTCCAGGGCAAGACGGCCTCGGACCCGTACACTAAAGCGTAAGGCGTAGACTGAGTAGGAGTCCTAAAAGTCATCATGTAGGCCCATAAGGCTTCTAACAACTTCTCGTGCCAATTTCTCTTGTTGTCATCCAAAGTTTTCTTTAAAATTTGAACGAGAGTTTTATTAAAAGCCTCGACCAAGCCGTTTGCTCTTGGGTAGTAGATCGTTGAGTATCGCCAATCGATCCCGTGTCTTCTGACAAAATTGTTGATCTTTGTACTTTTGAATGCAAACCCATTATCTGAAATGATCCTGCACGGTACCCCAAAATGGTAGACGACTTGGTTCTTCAAAAACTGTAGCACGTGGTGTGCCTTCACTTCTCTGAGTGGTATAGCTTCTGCCCATTTAGAAAAGTAGTCTGTAGCTGCAAGAATGAAGTGATGTCCTCTTGTAGAAGGCGGTTCTATCGGACCCACTATATCTGTGCCCCAACACTCAAATGGCCACGACGCGATTGTCGGATGTAGCACATTTGGAGGTTTGTGTAGAACCACTCCGTGCACTTGGCATTGGTGACAGCTTTTGGCAACTTTCATACAGTCGGTCATCATTGATGGCCAGTAGTACCCTAGTCTTTTAATCTTCATTTTCATTTTCGGACCCGACTGATGAGCGCCACAAAGTCCTGAATGCACTTCTTTGACAATTTCATGAGCCTCGGACCCGCTCAGGAACCTTAGCCACATTGCGTAAGACAGAGTTCTTTTCTTGATTTGATGGGCTAACGACTTATCATCAGGCAGGTTTCCTGTCTGCAAGTAGTCTATTAATGGCTGCCGCCAATCTTCTGTATTTTCTATTATTGCCGCAACTGATTCTTCTGCTTTTCTCGATTTGTGTACTGTATCCATGTCGAGTTGTGATAGGACTTGTCGTCCCTGAACTGACATTTCAACTGACTCATCCTGTAAGCAGGCAAATTCCTTTGCAAGACGAGCTAACGCATCTGCGAGAGCATTTTCTCTTCTGGGAATCTTGTAGATTGTTACGTTTGGAATTTGTTCCAACAATTTCATGGCATACTGAAAGTACTGTTCGAGCCTTGGCTTTAAAATTCTGTACTGTCCGGCGACCTGTTGAATGATCAAATGAGAATCTCCGTAGATGTTAATGTCTGTTATTCCTATCTTAATGGTTAATTTCAATCCTGTTATGAGGGCTTCGTATTCTGCTTCATTGTTTGTACACGATTCCGTTAAGTGGTAGGAGTATCTTAACATTCCCCGCTCCGGTGTTATAAAGATAGGTCTGATTCCTGCCTTACCGGGCACTATCGTTTGCAATTCTTTGTTCTTCTGTGCTGAGGATGCACCGTCGAAGTATAGCTCCCAACGTCGATCATCAGGGTCTTCTAGGCTCATTATCTGCTCTTCAGGCAAATCATCGTCGAGAGGCAAATCCGTCGGCAAAGGGTGTGCTTCGAGGAAGTCTGTTAGGACTTGTCCCTTTACCGCGCGAAGAGGAACGGAAGTTATATTGAATTGCAATAGTATCATCGACCACCTGGCAAGTCTGCCAGAAAGCGTCGATCGGGTCATCAAGTATTGAAACGGATTAACTCTCGAAATAAGGTTGACCTTATGAGAAAGCATGTAATGCCTGAGCTTTTGAGCGGCGAAGATCAGGGCCAAACAATGCTTCTTAATCGGAGGATACTTTACTTCCGTCGGGATTAGACGATGGCTTAGGTAGTAGAGAGAGTTTTCTTTTCCCTCGTCATTGACCTGGCTAGCAGGGCTCCGAGAGAGTCGTCTAAAGCTGCGATATAAAATATCAACGGTCTACCTGAGACTGGGGCTGCTAAGACAGGAGGTGTCATTAAATATTGCTTAACGTCCTTGAAAGGCAACTGGCATTTCTCATCCCAAACGAATTTGGCATCCTTTTTAACCAATGCTGAGAAGGGCTGACACCTACCTGACAAGTTCGAGATAAAGCATCGAAGATATGCCAACTTCCCTTGAAAGGATCGTAGTAGTTTCAATGTTTTGGGAGGAGGCACTTATAAAATAGCTTTAATCTTCTCCGGATCGATTTCAATCTCGCGATGTCGGACAACAAATCCTAAGAATTTCCCGGAGGTGATGCCGAAGGTGCATTTTAAGGGATTCATCTTAAGGTTAAAGTGTCTTAGTCGCTCGAAAATAATTCTCAAATCATACAGGTGATCTTCCTTCAGTTTACTTTTGATGACCACATCATCCACGTAGCACTCGACTTGGTTGTGAATGAGATCATAAAAAATCTTCGTCATCGCTCTTTGGTATGTTGCTCCTGCGTTCTTTAGTCTGAATGGCATTACTATGTAGCAATACACTCCGATCGGCATTCTGAATGCCGTGAGCTTTTCATCTTCTGGTGCCATCTTTATCTGGTTGTATCCCGACGATCCATCCATAAATGAGAAGATTTCATGCGTCGAAGCGATGTCGATCATCAGTTCTGGGATTGGTAGTGGAAATTCATCCTTTGGACATGCCTTATTCAAATCTCCGAAATCCACGCAGATTTTGATCTGACCATTCTTCTTTCTGACCGGTACCACGTTGGCTAACCAAGTTGGGTATTGTTCTTCACGGACAAATTTAGCGTCTATTAGCTTCTTAACTTCGGCTATTACTTGTTGCTCAATTTCTAGACGCATTCTTCCGGGAGTCTTGTCGATCGGAACGGAAGTAGGATCCACTCCTAGCCTGTGAACTGCGACTTCTGGAGCTAATCCTGGCATTTCATCATAACTCCAAGCAAAACAGTCCTTGAATTCCATTAATAGCTTGATTATGTCTTCGGAGTCTTCTTTATTGAATAAGGAGCTAACAAAGGTAGGCCTAGGTTCTTCGCTAGTACCTAAGTTAACTTCCGTTAACTCGTTTATTGTAGATTTCATTTCTTCTTCGAATTCTGGTGGAGCGTCTCCGATTGGTAGATCTTCGAGGTCTTCTGAAGCTTCCAAGCAGTATTTATTAGGTTCGTAAGTGACAACCAAGCAAAATCCCGTATCATCAACTGATCCTACTGTGCCGAATCCGAGACCATGTTTTGAATTGGGAGGATGACCGGCATTATTCCATAATTTTTCAAAGTGTTGTGGTCGGCCTTTTGTCCATCGTCGAGGTAAGACACCGCGTTGAATTAAATTTTGAACACAGGGAGAGTACCACTCAAAAGGTAGTTCCATTAATTCAGATGAAGTAATATCTTCAAATTGTACATCACTTTCAGTTTTGGAAGAAGAAGCACCACAGTAGAACTTGATTGGTTTAATATCGCCACCATGTACTTCCTTGACCACCATACCCTCGATCTTATTAGAATGGATCGGGGTCAAGGTCATAGTATGCACATATTGGTTAATCTTCTCGTACATTGATTTATATTTTTCATTCTTTTCATCTTCGAGAGAAATCTTGAATTGTGGTTCCTTCTGACTTATTATCGCTGCTTCTTTCTCAATTTCTTCTTCTTCTTCGGAACTGTTCTCCCAATCAACATCGATGACCGGTTTCTTCTGTCTAACTGTTCCAACGTTTCTTCCATGTCCTCGTCCCCGGCCTCGAC
This sequence comes from Papilionanthe hookeriana x Papilionanthe teres, assembly GCA_022702705.1. Lineage (NCBI taxonomy): Eukaryota > Viridiplantae > Streptophyta > Magnoliopsida > Asparagales > Orchidaceae > Papilionanthe > Papilionanthe hookeriana x Papilionanthe teres. The sequence goes on along the minus strand of CM040427.1, from coordinate 85,386,445 downwards.
CTCGGGTGCGAGTTCTGGAGAAACCTTCACCATCTCACCGTAAGGGAGTGGTGAGTAACTGTTGGACTAGAACTTCAGGTTCTTCATCATCTCAAATTTCTTTTGCTTCATTTGGTACAGTGCTTTTGGAAAAGATTGTTTTCTTCGGAGGCGCGTAGTAGGTCGCATCTTCATGAATTTCAATTCCATGCACGGAGAACGGTTGCAAATCACCTTTGATGCACTGTTCCCCTCCTTCGTAATACTTTATGCACTGGTGCAGAGATGACAGTACAATCCGGTTCTCATGGATCCACAGTCGGCCCAGTAGAGCGTTGAACGATGTCTCAAAATCAATTATATGGAATTTTGCGGTTGTCTTCGCTAAATCGCCGGACTTCATTAACAGTGTTATTGATCCGAGAGCTCTTTCTCCTTTCTGGTTGAACCCTCTTAATAACAACTTATCTGCTTCAAGCTCGCGAGCATCAATTTACAAATACGCTAGCGTCCAAAGATTCATTATGTTGATTGATGCTCCTGGATCAACCAATACTCTGGAGAGCGTAAATTTTCCAATAGTGACTGAAATGTACAACGGTCGGTTGTGATCAGCTGTTACTAGTAATAGATCATTTTCCGTGAAGGTAACACCTCACTGTTCTTTTATTGAGCAAACCTCGTTGAAGGAATCACCGGCCATTTGAGCTAAACAAATCTCTGGATCAAGTAAAGCCTTGATCAGAGCTTCCCTCATCTCCTTTGACGGGATCGAGCGTCATATATGCTTAGTTTGGTCGGTAGCTTCCTAAGATGGGCTAGCACGTTGTAGTCCACTTTATTACCATGTTCCTCGGTTTCTTCCCGAATGGGCAGTTCCTCCGCTGGGGTTGACTCTTCTCGAGCAACCATCCGCTTCCTTTATCCTTTGGACCCATTCTCGGGGGTAGAACTTTGCCGCTTCTTAGATTGACCTCTCGTTATCTCTTCTAAATTTACCGGTGTCTCCTCTTGAATTGGAACAACTGGCTCTTCTGAAGTTGCTTCGGTGTCTGATAGTTCTAATTCTATCGTGATCGGAGCTCCTCGGAATTCACAAATGGACTCGTTGCTTGTCGAGCTTTCATAGCCTCCTTTGTGAACATCTTCTTCGTCGTGGTCATCGAGGTTGTGTATGATTTGAGAATCGTTATTTGTATTGGAATCGAGATCCGGATTAAGCCGGTTGTCGCTAGTTACGTAATCGTTAGAAACAGTCAAAACGTAGCCAACGCCATAACCCTTATCATTATAAGATCCCACCGGGCAAGCGGATAATCATACGAGTCGGAGTTTGAGGGATTTCTCCCCGAATCGGAAACAACCATCCTAGGATAAGCAGCCCCTAGTCTACCCTTCGGAGCCTCGGTCTTCTTTTCTTCCATGATCTTCTCCTCCTTCTGGGGCGGTTCTTCAATCGCAAGTGATAGTGCCGGCTCAATATGTTTCAAACTCTGAGTTGAAGCGCGTACCGAAGCGGTCTGGATGTGATCCAAAATTTTCTTTGAAGACTTTGTTTAGACGGTACTCCATCCATCATCGGTCGTGTAAGGGTCTATCGGAACAATAGGATCCGTCGAGATAACATTGACGGAACCTCCTTTTTGGTGTTCCTTCATGTATTCCTTCGGGATCGTTATGTCCCTTTCTGGAGATTGTCATCAAGCTAACTCTTGAAAGTGATGCAATCCTCTATCTTGTGTCCGAGCATCCAGTGGTAAGGGCAATAGTTCGGATGATCTTTCTTGTTGACTTCTTCCGGCCTCTTGGGCTCTGGCAGCTGAAAACCCGGTGTCTTCATTAAGCTATGGAACATCTTCGCTATTGCTTCGCTTTTGAATGGATATTCCCTATTCGAAGAAATCTTTCGTGGTACTGCTGTGGACGAGGCGGTTTTTCATAATGCCGAGGCAACTGATAGCTCGGTCGAGGCTGTTGATAGCCCTGCTGAGGTTGCTGATAGATCTATTGCGGTTGTTGGTATGTCCGTTGCGGTGGTTGGTAACTAAGCTGTGTCCGCTCAGGCTGTATCTGAACCGGCTGCTTGCCCTTATCTACTACCGTGATGATTCCAGATTTCTTTTCAAATGTCTTCATAGTTTTCTGCTTATCGGTCTTGTCTACAAAACTTAACTGCTTTGCCTCCTCTTGCAAGCTCCCGGCCTTGCTAAGAAACTTCTCGAAAGTATTGATTATAAATCCTTTAAGGAGAAGTGCTATCGGGCCATGGATACTCTTGAGCAAGATGCCGATTGCATGTTGCTCTTATAGCTATGGCTCACACTTCATGCTTACGTTTCTCCATCGAAGTATGTAATCCACTAAAGTCTCATTCGGTTTCTGGTGCTCCACCACTAGATCACCGATGGTGATGTGGTGCCGAGCCCCGACAATTCGCTTAACGAAGAGGTTTTCCAATTCTACGAAGGTCTTAACTGAACCATTTGGCAATTTTGTGTACCAGTCGAAGGTGATCCCTGACAAACTGCTGACGAACTGACGGAAGAGTAAAGCATCACTCCCACCGGCATTGCAGCAACTAGCACGAAAATGTGTGACATGATGCCGGGGGTTTCCCGTCCCATCAAAAGTCTTAATTAGAGGTGGTACGAAGCCTTTCGGGTATTGGACTGCATCGAACTCTTCGGGGTAAGGTCTACCCATATGAATAGATGCTCCGCTCTTAGATTGTGCTAAGGCCTCTCGCACCTACTGTTATACCATGTTTTTGATGTCCTTTTCTGGAATCATGCTTTGTGCAGGATCTTTCTTTGGTTGTTCGTCTCCGTTGACGGATGTGATCTCTTTTCCTCCATCTGCAATATGGATAATTTCGGGAGTGTCTCTTTCTGAGGCTGAACCTGACTCTGGAGAGTGGCTAAAGCGGCAGCCATCTCTTCCATCCTCTTTGCCATATGGGAAATTGTATCATCCTTCTCTTGAAGTCGTGCTCTCATCACTTCTGGTTCATTTCTTTCTGCAGCTGCTGGAGCACCTTGTGAAGCTGATGATGCTCGCGTCTCAACCATGTTGATTTCAGCATACTCATCATCCATAAATTCTGATGAATCAACTTCATCTTCTAGTTTTTCTTATCTTTCTTTTGCTAACCATCAGATGTCGATCCTTAACTTGTCCATGGCATCTTTTAGTGGCCTTTTCCAGACGGTCTCGCGGTTGTCACGTGACGGTTGTTGAACTTCCTTTCCGGGAGTCCCCTTTATTGCTGTAGCACTTTCTTCTGATTCAAGTCTCCTGATGAGACTTTTCTTCTCAGGACATTGTTTTGGTCTAAGCTCGCCAGTAGTAGGTCGCCATACCATCCTTCTTGCAGCCGGAAGCCTAGGACCGGATGGTCTGTCGGCTATATGCTGGAAGGTGGTATCCTCCCTAATTTGCAGACCCGATACAACAACGGGTGAACTGGCTTTTATCTTCTTCTTTGGTTTCTCTGTGGAAGCAACAAGCTCTATTCGCGGTCCGAGGCGGGATTTAGCTGGCACCCGTCCCATCCTTCTTAAGATTTCTGACACAGGTCATCTTTCTTTCTTTGCCAATCTTTCTATCACAGCTTGCAGTCGAGCAAATGGCGTAGTCTTATCCCTTTTCCTTTTGTAATTGCTATAGTACGCAGGTCGGGGTAATGCAGCGGTGATCCTTCGGACATCCTCTTCATCTGATGCGGCAGAGAGAGGGTGAAACCTGCTCCCTTCCAACAGAGGTGTATACTCAGGCAGTTCAGGTATCTCTTCTAAGAAAACAATTTCAGCGGCTTTGGCCTTCTCAACCCGGGCTATCTTTCTGCTTCTATTCCTTCTTTGAGTTCGAGTTAGGGGTGCAACTCTCGAACTGGACCCAATTTCGAAAATAGACGGTATCGCAGCAAAATCTGTACCCTCCACGGTGACAGGCTCATCACAGACTTGGATTTCCTTCCCCTTCAGTTTGGCAGACGTCGGGGTAGGTGCAGAGATGACTAGACCGGTGGGGGTAGAGACAACAGTCCTCCTATGAACAGTAGTACTCCTTTCAGCTGGAACCCTTTGCAGGGGAGGGAATTCTTGAGTCGATTTCAGGTTGAACTCAATCAGGGGTTTCTCAGTTTCTGACACTTTGTCTGCTAGTGTGAAAAGAGTGACGTCAGTGATCTTAATATCTGTGTTGCCGAATCCTTATCCGAAATGGATGATTCCATTGTCGGGCAGATCATCCTTGTAAACGATGAAGTCCATTCCATTGGTGAAAGAGAAGATTAACTTTGGGGTAGTCATTTTCTGCAGGGTAGATTCCGAATGTCAGACCCGAATTATACTTCCTTTCGTCGTAATGTTTAGGACAAAAAAGAAAGAGTCCGAACACATTTTCGTTTATCTTAGTGTATTTGTGATTTTGAAAAGAGATTGTTTATTAGAAGGTTGTTTATTAGTGGGTTCGTTTGTTAGAAACGAAACGATTAAAGGAAAAAGGTTATAGAAAAAGTAAAGGGCCCGATTTAGAATTGGAAAGGAAGAGAAAGTCTTATGCAAGACTTCTCGACTCGAAGGACCGCTCCTAAACTAACACCTATTGGGGGTCCACCCCACCACAGAAAAGAGGTAAAAGGATCTCGGAACCTCTCCGTTTAGGGGTGTCTAAACAGTGGCTCCTAAATCCGAGAAGAGTTGGCTATACTCGTTCAAGACAGAAATGAACGAGGTATTCCAACGGAAGAATGGTAGTTTGCTCCACTAGGGACATGGATACACTACCGATTTATGAAAGCAAAACCATCTGATCAAAATGGAGAGAGGAACTATTCCCCAGCGGAGTCGCCAGAAATTGTACAGCTTATTTTTGGGTTGTGTGTTTTATTTTGAAAAGGGGGTCGCCTACAGAAGTCGTCGGCGAATTTTAAATTTTAAATTTAATTTAAATATATATATAATTTAGAAAGTAGCATTTGATTTTGAAAATAACTTTAAATTTGAAAGTTTTAAGATATGAAATCAATCCGATCTCACATCCCGAATAGTTTATATAAACGAGCACCGCACCACAAACCGTGTATCTATCCCAAAGAATAGACACACTGCTTAATGATGTGGCTCGATTAAATAAACTAAAAGATTTTGTACATCCGTTTGGTCTGCGAACCAATTTTATAAGCCGACAAGTTCCCCTGCTTAATATAAAGGAATTAAGCAGGGTTTATATTACTTGGGTTCTTAAATTTCCCTATAAGGGCAAGCCCCTATAGTTAATTACATCTTAAATGACAGGAATCATTTAAGAAAACTCTCGATAATGATTAGTGGTTTTGCTCTCAAGAATTTCAAAGTTTAAGGTTTTCAAAGGATTGAATTTTGGAATTTCAATAGGGAATGGATCAAATTTAGGACAATTTATTTTGAGAATTCAAGGGAAGAGAAGTAGGAGAAGTTGAGGATCCAAGAAGAATTTTGGCAACTTCCCAAACTATCCTATTATTTGGCTTCGAGTTTAATAAAATTATTTAATGTTGAAAGCCTGCCAATTTTAATTAATTAGGACTTATGTTTGTATGACATAATCACACAAATAGCCTCGAATATGTGAGGGCTTATGTCGTATCAAACGACTACCTCGGAGTCCTAAGACCGGTTAGGGCTTAATTTGCATAACATGATTATACAAATGCCTAACGAAAAGTTGAGGATTTATGTTGCACTAAGCAAACTACCTCGAAATCTTATGGCTTTGTTGTTTAAAACTAAGTAAAGGTTTTGCTGAAGTAGATTCAAGTTTTGCTGATGACGATGGCCGTGCTGCCCACCATACTCCATGCTCCTTGTTGTTGCAGAGGTTTAGTTTTAGAAGGTGAAAATAAGGGGATGAGAAAAGTGTCTTGGCTTAGAGAAAATCTTAAAATCCAAGTGTTTTTAATGTTTTAATTAAAACAAATCTTAAAGTTGATTATAACAACACCGGTTAAGATCTCACGGTTCCATCATTCCGGCATCGTTATTTTTATCGGATTCACTTAGTCCAGATGAATTTGCTAAACTCAACTGAATGAGTTCCACACTTTCATTTATACCGTGGGAAATCCCTTTAGCAATACGTAGGTTACATCATCCGAGGTATTCCCAATTGTCCAATGAGATATTTTAATTTAGTTGTAATTGCAGTTTTTTGTTTTTTTGTGATTAAATTTTGAGTTATTTTATATTTTGGAATGTTGTGGCAGTGAATTTTATCTTGTGATGACTTTTAATTTTGTTCTGGTTTTAGTTTTGTGGCTATCCTATAGGTTTTTGTTTTCATGCAACAGTTGTTTTACCATGCAAGAAAATTAAAATACAGCACATGTAGGTAAATTGCAACAAAGTAAAAGCGTACCTGGAGGGTCTTCCCTTCATCCCAAGCTACACTTAAAACACATGTTAGAGCATTTAAACATATTTTTGCAAGAAATACCTAGGTAAAGCTAAGGGAAAGGGTTTTGGTTGTCTACCAGAATCCTAATCCTATTGCTAGTCATTTCCTATAACGTCTAGGTTGTTAGTTTGGTTTAAGGATGATTTTCTTCACCAAAGAACAATTAAGTTCAATTATTCTTCTAAAACACCCTATCGTATCGAGGAAGTGTTTAAGACGAATCTTAAACATCTTTTCAATACTTCGGGATTATTTTGAGTTCGAATGAATTTTATTGTATTGGTGAATTAATCATCGAAAGGATTTTAATTTTGTTTTGTTTCTTGCTCAGTGAACTTAGGACATTTGAATATCTTATGTGTGAAGTGACACTTCACTTGATGCTTCATTTAAGAGTTATAATAATAAAAGCCTTTTAAGGGCAAAGTAATAAATATTTTAATGATTTAATTTGATTTGATTTAATTATAAAAATTAATTAATGATTATTAAGTTTGGAATAGGGTTCGAGTTATTTTAGATTTATTTAAATCTTTACACTTTAAGTGATATTTTATTTCAGATTAACTTTTTATGTTTTAGATTTACTTATATTAAAAAAGGTGTTGAAATCTTTCATATGTTTTGATTTAACTCTTAATGATTTCATTTAGGTTTGTTGTTAAGTGATGTTAATTGAATTTAATTTAAATTAATTTGATTTAATTTAATTTAATTTAATTTAATTTAATTTAATTTAATTTTATTTAATTTAATTTAGTTTTAATTTAATTTTAATTTAATTTTAATTTAATTTAATTTAATTTAATTTTAATTTAATTTAATTTTAATTTTAATTTAATTTTATTTTTTAATTTTAATTTAATTTTAAATAAATTTAAGTTTAGTTTCAAAATTTTAAATTTAATTTAATTTAATTGTTAAGGTGTTAATTTAATTTAATTTAAACTTTGACTTGACTTAATTTAATTTAATTTAATTTAACTCCAAGATTTTAAATTTGATTTTAATTATTGGACCATTTAACATTTTAAGCTTTAATTCATTTAAGGGTTATCTTCTTTTAATTTTTAATTTATTTAGTTTGGATTATTATTTTAATTTTTAATTAAGAACTAAATATTATTGAAGTGATTTATTTAGGGAATTTTAAATTAAAGAATAAATATCCTCTTAATAATATCCCTATTTTAATAATCCAAGTTTTAAATATATTCTTTCCAAAATTTAAATTATTTAATTAATTAGAGTATCATTTTGATATTTTCAAAGTGTTTAATGGGTTTCTACCCTTTTAATTTCCCTAAGTTTCAATCATCCAAGAGAAAATTAAAATCAAATATTTTACCCTCCATTTTGATTAAACCTAAAGTTTTAATTAAAGGTTAAAATCCTTTAATTACATTTATGCGCTTTTGGGCTTATTTATTTCATAACTCACTAAATTGAGCTCAAATGAATTTAAAATTTTTATGTCACCTCACTCACATGTCAATTAAGACATTAGAAGAGAAAATGTGATTTTTCTAACTTTAATTTATTTATATAATTATTTTTAGTAGAAAATAAGGGTTTTCAAAGAAAATTCAACAACATGACCAAGGTAAAGTTTCTGTCCTTAAGAAAATTTTGGGATCTTTCTAATGACCAGAGAACCAATTGGACCAATTTTGGTGATTGTTTGAATTATATTTTATTTATTATAACTATTTTGAGTTTTAGAGTATTAATTAATTTTAAAATAAAATAAAAATGAAAAATAGATTTTATATTTTTCTTAAATTTCTCTGACCTCAAGGAGTCCAGAGAAACAAAATTTAAAATTTTTGATTTTTTTTGATTTATTAGAATTATTTTAGTGAAAAAGGTTGAAAATTCATTTTTTAATATTAAAAATTACATTAAGCCTTTAAAATTCAATATCTTATCACAGGGACTTAGGAAAAATATTTGGTTTGTTCCTGAGTGATTAGGAGTCAAAATGTGACAGTTTTATGATTTTTAATATTTTTGTGATTTTTATTATTTTTAATAGTTAAAATATTAAAATATTGTGAAAAACCTACTTTTTTCGAAAATTCCAATTTTAATTTTCCTGAACTCCCCTAATATCAGAGAAGCTCCAAAACCATTTTTGTGAATTTTTGAAAAGTATTTTTGGAGTTATGAATTTTTAAAGTTCCATTTTGCTTATAAGGCTTAATCAATCCATTTGGTGGGGTTAATCAAGTCCAATTGATTTCAAATTTTATGTAAGGTTCCTCTAACCCTAAAGAGTAATGGAGAATTGTTTTCAAGTCAATTTGGTGTGTGGTTAACCCTAATTAATTCAAATTCAATTTTGGGAGTTTAGGCCAATTAGGGTTATTATGAATGAATTAACTCAAAATATATTTTTCATAAGGTCCCCTAGTCCTAAGAAACACCACCAAATTTTCCTAGAATTTATTTTACAACATTGTAATTATTGGAATTAGAATACCTAAAACAGTGACATGAACTTGAAAAATCAATAACTTTTTACAGAGATGGCCTCTGACCTTGAAAAGTTCAGGGAATGTTCCCAAGATCAGAGGCTTCAAAAGCCCTATGGTCTCATGCCATGGTGAATTGTCTATGCAAATGGAGAATCAAAACATTGGAAACAGTAAATAACTTATTAAAAAAAATACTCATCCAATTAACTTGATTTCTTTTCCACATTATTCTCCTATGTTCACTGAGGAAGAGGGTATTTTTATTTTATTTTTGTAATTTTTCTATGCAAATATATGAATTTTTGAAGTTCTGGTATTTAAATAAATCCAAAAAAATCCTAATTTTCTACTTATCCGACTCGGCGCCGCGTCATCCTTGTCCGGATCGAAAGCCCACGCGTCGCTCCGTGATTCGGCGCCGCCATCTGAGTCAGCGCTACGGGGGCCCGCCATTCTCGTACCATTGCGCTGTCCGGCTTGATCTCGACCGTCCGCTCGATACACGCGCGATCCAACGGCTCCTCGGTCATCGTCTCCGACTGGTGCGCACCCGTGACCGTCCACACTAAAACCTTAAGATCTCACTCGATTCTCCATGGATTTTGCCGTTCTTATACTCTATCGATTCGTCTTGAAGAGACGAACACATCTATACAGTTAAGGTGCATTGAAATCAACTCAAACTAAATGGAGAATCTCCAGAAGCTTGGGAGGAAGAGTGAGTTCATACCTTTGCTCGGAGAAGTGAAGCTTCGATGCGAGGGTTGTGTCACCTTCGATTGAGTCCAAGCAAGCTCCAGATGAAGTCTCTTGCTCTGGGGAAATGCCTAGGTACAAAAGTGACCAAGGCCGATCACAAAGCTTGGAGGCTGAAAGCAATGGCTGGCCTGGTGAGGGGGCTTTTGCTGGGGAACTTCTCCTCTTGGTCTGGTGAAGGTGTAGAGTAAATCAATTTGAAGATTGGCTCACTGTGGTGAAGTGTCCTGGTTTTGGGCTTGAATTTTAACTCCAAAAATGGACTCACAGAGAGGGCTTTAGGGCTGGATTTCGGTGGGGAACAAGTTCTCTATGTCACGGAGAGGGATGCGGAGTGATTTTGGCAGAGTTTTGGTAAGGTTTTGGTTCAACACCTTTTTTGGTCGAGAGGAGGTGGTGCTTAAATAGAGGTGGCTGGAGGGCTCACCAGGGGGGTTTGATGGCTTGGATCAACTGCTCAGGGCAAGGGAAGAACACCCATGGTGTTCAATTGGGCTGGGACAACTCAACAAGGAAAAATTCAAAAATTGGCTCACATGGGTGCTCTTGGCCTGGTGGTATCCGGCGGCTGTGGTGGCTGGCCGGCCAGGGTCAAGTCACTGTTGTCATCAGGAGCGTCAGGGGTTGGCAATGGTGCAAGCAATGGAGATTGACCATGTGTAGAAAGCTTCATTCAAAATGGAATGGGGAAGGGGCTCTTTTGGACTCAATTTGGTCATCCTATGGGTTTGGGTTGGGTGCACCTTTCCAAGCTCTGATTTGAGCTAAGGGAGGTCAGGTGAGTCAGCTAGATTAGTGGGGAGAAGTCACTATCCAAGCATGTTTAAGTTTAAACATAGTTTATGGGAAGCATGAAAAGGTTTAATCACCTTTAAGAGAATCCTTAAAGAGGCTCCTCCTCTTGCCATTTATGGGATGGTCACATGTCAAACTTCTCATGGCTTTACATGGGGCTTAAGGATGGCTTCATGGCTTCATTTGGGCTTGGGGATGGCTTAGTCAATTTCATTGGAATGGATTTTTGGAATTTTGGCATTTTGATGGGAATTTGGATAAAGCCTAATTTGGAATGATTTAATCATATGTTTCAAACTTTAGGGAATGATTTTATCAAGTGGATGATGAGAAGGAATTGTCATGTGGGCTTTGGATGAATTTTTGGGCTTTTGGGTTTGGTGGAAGTGGGCTTTTTAAAAGGCTTAAATGGGTGGGCCTTTATATTTCAAAATGGACTTTTGGATGAATAATTTTGTGAAAGACCATGCCAAATAAATGTTTGGTTTAGTTTAGGGATGTTTCATGAATGGTTTGGAATCAATTTGGTGTGATTTGGAGTAGAATTGGATTGAATTTGGGCTTTTTTGGTAAAGGGGCCAAGGTGGGCCAAATTGGGATAACTTGGGCTAAGGTTGGGCTAAGGTTGAATTTGGTGTAAAATTAACGTTGAAAAATGTTTATGGGAGTGTTACAAAGAGTTTTCAAGTTTGGTTGGGCTCTAATTTTGGGATTTGGGCCCATTTGGGTTAGGTTTGGGCTTAGGTCAATTTAAGGGATTTTGGTTTTGGGTTAGGTTTGGGTGGAGTTTAGGTTCAAATTTTGGGCAAATCAAGTTAGTGTTTTGTTTATGGGGATGTTAGGAAGGCTTTAGAAAAGATTTGGGGCCAATTGGAGTTGAATTGGGCTAGGTTTGGGTCATGGGTCAAAATTGGGCCTTAAGCCCCAAATTGGAATTGAGCCCAAATTTCAATCAAATTGGACTTGGATTTGATCTATGTTGATATTGGGGACATTGAATTGAAGTTTAGAATTGAATTGGACCAAAATTGAGGTAAATTGGGGTGGTTTGGTTTGACATTGGGTTCACTTGGGTTAAAAAATGGGTTAAATTGGGGGTTTTGGTAAAAGTGGAGTAAATTGGCAAAATTGGGCCATAGTGTAGTTGAACAAAATGAAATTAAGAATATTTGAGATTTTCTGGAATTTTTTGGGAATTTTTAGAATTTTTGGATTTTTGGGGTAAAAGGGTATTTTGGTAATTTTGGGGGGGGTTTAGGGGTATTTTTGGAAATTTTGGTATTTTTGGCCAAAGATGGTCAATTTGAGTGGTGGCAAGTGTTTAGGATTAATTTTGAGTAATCTTGGGTAATTTAGGTAATTTTGCAAATTTTGGGTGGTTTCAAGGGTATTTGGTAGTTTGGTGGGTCCGGGGCCCCGGGGGTCAAAAATTGAAATTTTGAAAAAAAAAGATTGATCAAGTGTGAGTGAAATGGAATCATTTTGGTTGAGCCATGAAGCCATATTAAGCCCATATGAGCCATGAGAGGACTCATTTAAGGCATTCACTATGTTGTTCCTAACCCTCTTAGCCAAGGGCTTAGGGGTTAAGGACCATCCATATGAATTACCTACATGAGTCAGGAAGTCAAGTTGGGTGAGAGTGTGGTTTTAGGACTTGGAATGTGTGTGAGAGTGTAGTGTATGTGCAAGTCAACCCTTACCAGACCAGGCCATCCAGGGTATTCCTAAGGCCAAAAAGTCCTATAGGGAACTCATCCTTTAAACCTCCACATTTGATTTCAACCCTCTAGGTGATTAGGGGTCTACAATCAAGCTTGTGGGGTTTGCAGGGAGTTAAGAAGTCGTTTGAATTTCTAAATGGTGGGTTCCATTTCTAGTCCTCTAAGATTATTCAAAGGAAAAGCCTAAGGCTAGATCCTAAGTGCTAAAGAGAGAAGCAAAAGACCTCACCAAAATTGAGGTCAACAGATGTAATTAACTTTTGGGGCTTGCCCTTATAGGAAACTTTTCTGAACCCAGCTTAATATAAACCCTATTTAATTCTTCATATTAAATAGTGGAACTTGTTGGCAAATAAAATGGTTTCGCAGACCAAACATATGTCATTTAATTCTTTAGTTTATTTGATCGAGCCTCATCCTCAAATTTTGTGTTTATCCTTCGGGATAGATACAATGTTTGAGGTATAGTGCTCTTTCATTTGAACTTCAGAAAATACGAGATCAGTTTGACTTCAAATTTTTCTAAATCCAATATATAATTAAATTAAAACGTCCTTCCAAAGCGGACGATGGGATTTCGATTCCGGTGGCTGACAGCTTCTAGTGGGCAACCCACATTTAAAAAAAATCCAAACTTTTCACGCGCCGACAAAAGTTTGCTACAAGCATAACCAAATACAAATTACATCACAGATACCAATTGGAGAGAATCTCAGGTATATCCCATATACAAAAAACAAATACAAGATAAAATGAAAATAAAACTACATAAACTACCAATCGTCATCTGCAATAGCTCCACCATCATCAAGTTCTTCAGGCAGGTATGGAGTGTACCCAGGGTAAGTAGGAAATATAACACTAGTGTCTCCCCTGAAAAATCTCATCTGTGCATCATGATAAGCTATCTCATATTCTCGCCACTTCACTTGATAATCATCATTTATCTTATTTCTTGTTTCTAGCCCTTATACTCTAGTGTTCAACCTTTCTAACTGATCCATAACATCATGCAGAGTAGGTTCCCTAGATGTAGGTGGTCTCTTATGGCTAGAAGAAGTTTCATCAGCTTTCTTACTCCATTTCCATACTACACGGGCTTCATAAGTTTTCAGATTTAGTTCAGTAATGGGCTTCAGGGAATGGACTTCCTCATCATTATCTTCAGTTGCTACACCTGACTGAATACACAAGGCATGAATCAGGCTGGGGTGTCCCAGTCCACCTGTAGTCTCTTCTTTTGAACTTATCGAAATACTCTTATGATTAATAGACCCAATATTGATATTCTTCATGTTATGAACACATGCTACAAACTACTGATATATTATATGTCAGAAATTTTCACATCATTCTTTTTGTCGTGATAATCTTTGATACTACTGTTGACCCCATTTTTGATGAGGTCTCTTCTTCTCTTTAGTACTTAGGATCTAGCCTTAGGCTTTTCCTTTGACTATCCTAGAGAATTAGAATTGGGACCCACCACTTAGAAATTCAAACCACTTCTTAACTCCCTGCAAACTCCACAAACTTGATTGTAGACCCCTAATCACCTAAAGGGTTGAGATCAAATGTGGAAGTTTAAAAGATGAGTTCCTATAGGACTCTTTGGCCTTAGGACCGCCCACAGGTGGCACGGTGCAGTGAAGGGGCTGACTTACACACACACTACACCTATACACTACACTTTCGCACACCTCCTAAAAACACACCCATACCCATTTGACCTCCCGACTCATGAAGGTGATTCACATGGATGGTCCTTAACCCTAAGCCCTTGCGCAGAGGGTTAGGAACAACATAGTGGGTGCCTCAAATGAGTCCCTTCATGGCTCATGTGGGCTTGATATGGCTTCATGGCTCAACAAAAATGATTTCATTCCACTTACATTCACCCGATCTTCAATTTTTCAAATTTTCGATTTTTGACCCCGGGACCCTACACCTGCTGCCTACCCAAAACCCTTGAAACCCTCCAAAATTTGCAAAATCTCCTAAATTACCCAAAATTCTCCAAAATCATTCCTAAACATGTCTTCACCAATCAAATTGACCATCCATAGCCAAAAATACCAAAAATTCCAAAAATACCTCCCAATACCCTCCAAATACCCAAAACACCCCTCTTAGCCAAAAAATCAAAAAATTCAGAAAATTCCCAAAAAATTCCAGAAAATCCCAAATATTCCCAATTTCATTTTGTCCAACTACACCATTGGCCAATTTTGTCAATTTACCCCACTTTTATCAAAACCCCCAATTTGACCCATTTTAACCCAAAGTAAACCCAATGTCAAACTAAACCTACCCAATTGACCCAAATTCTGGTCCAATTCAATTCTAAACTTCAATTCAACATCCCCAACACCAATCTAGACCAAATCCAAGCCCAATTTGATTGGCATTGGGATCAATTTCACTTTTGGCCTTAAAGCCCGATTTGGACCCATGACCCAAACTTAGCCCAAACTCACCCAATTCAACTCCAATTAACCCCAAATCTTTTCTAAACCTTCCTTAACATCCCCATAAACAAAACATTAACATGATTTGCCCAAGATTTTGACCCAAACCCCACTCAAATTCAACCTAAAATCAAAAAGCCCAATTTTGACCTAAAACCAAACCTAGCCCAAATAGACCCAAACCCCAAAATCAAAACCCATCAAAGCCAAAACCTCTTTGAAACACTCCCATAAACATTTCCCAACATTTATTTTACATCAATTTCAACCCTAGCCCAACATTGGCCCAAGTTAGCCCAATTTGACCTATATTGGCCCATTCACCAAATAAACCCAAATTCAACCCAATTCAAACCCAAACCACCTTAAATTTATTTCAAATTACTCATGAGACATCCCTAAACCAAAACCAACAACTATTTGGCCCAACCTTTTACAAAAATTCCCATCCATGAACACATTCTTAAACTTAAAAGCCCACTTCCCTTAAACCTTCCTAAAAGCCCATTTCCTTTAAAATTCAAAAGCCCAAATCATCCTAAAGCCCACATGACACTTCCCCTCATCATCCATTTGATCAAAATCACCCCTAAGTTTCAAAATCATCAATTAAACCATTCCAAATCAAGCCACATGTCAAATTACCCCCTAAATGCCAAATATTTCTAAAACCCTTTTCATGAAACAAGTCAACCTTTTCCCAAGCCAAATGGAGCCATGAACAAGCCATTCTCAAGCCACATGAAGCCATGAGGGCTTTGACTTGTCATTAGTCCATTTATGGCAAGAAGAGGGGGTTCTTTCTTAAACCTCCTTTAACCCTTTTTTGCCTTAATCATGTCACACACTAAACCATGTTTAGCCTCCTCATCATGGATGGAGACCACACCATTCTCTCTTGGCTGACCCAACTGATCCTCTCAGCCCAAAATCGAGGCCATGGGAAGGTGCACCCAACCCAAACCAATGGGTTGACCAAATTGAAGCCAAAATGACCCCTTCCCCATTCCATTTTAATTCAACCACTTTACACATGGCAATTGCCAATTGCTTGCACCAAGTCCCAGCCCTGACCCACCTGACCTTGAGGGTGACCCATGCCTGGCCGGCCGGCCACCCAGTCGCCGGAAAACGCCATGCCCGAGACATTGGGAGAGGCCAAGCTTTGGAATTCTACCTTGCTTGAGCCGCCCCATGCCCGATGGCCACCATGGCTGTTCTTCTCCTCACCTAAGCAGCTGATCCCAGCCCTCAACTCCCCCTGGGAGGCCCTCCAGCCTCTCCTATTTAAACCCCTCACCCTCTCGGCCAAAGGAGGTGCTGAACCAGACCATACCAAAACTCTGCCAAAATCACTCCTCACTCCCCTCTAGACTTAGAGCAATTGATCCCCACTGTTCTCCTGCTCTAATACCCATTGATTGAGCTCAATTTTGGAGCTCAATTCTCAGGCCAGAACAGGACATTCCTGAATCCTTCACCAAAATCAAATTAAACTCACCTACACCTTCACCGGGCCAAGAGAAGAAGTTTTCCAGGTGAAAGCCCCTCTCCGGGCCACCCGGTTGTTCCGGACTCAAAGGTTGTGATCAGCTCTGGTGGAAATCATACCTAGACAATTCACCAAGCCAAGGGACTTCATCTGGAGCTTGCTTGGACCCAATAGAACGTGACACAACCCTCAGATCGAAGCTTCACTTCTCTGAGCAAAGGTATGAACTCCCTCTTCTGCCCGAGCTTCAGTCAATTCTCCATTTTGATTGGCTTGATTTCATAGCATGTTCACCGTATGGATGTGTTCGTCTCTTCAAGATGAATCCATAGAGCATAAGAACACGAAAATCCGTTGAGAATCGAGTGAGTTCTTAGGGTTAGAGTGTGGACGGTCACGGGATCGCACCAGTCGTAGACGATGACCAGGAACCGTCGGATCGCGCGTGTATCGGATGGACGGCTTGGATTGCGTCGGACCCGCAGATGGTACGTGAACCGCGGGGCCTCGGACAGCCGAGTCAGATGGCGGCGCCAAATCAGGGAGCGACGCGTGTCGATTCGGAGCTGCCGAGGTTGACGCGGCGCCGCGTGGATAAGTAGGAAAATAGGGATTTTTCTTATTTATTAAATACCCAGAACTTCAAAAAGGCATATCTTTATGTAGAAAACTCACAAAAATAAAATAAAAATACCCTCTTGTTCAGTGAACAGAGGAGAATAATGTGGAAAAGAAATCATTTAATTTCATTAAGTATTTTATTTTTAATAATTTATTTATTGTCTGCATTGTTTTAATTCTCCATGCATTCATACAATTCACCATGGCATGAGACCATAGGGCTTTTGAAGCCTCCGAACTTGGGAACATTCCCTGAATTTTCCAAGGTCAGAGGCCATCTCTGTGAAAAGTTATTGATTTTTCAAATGCATGTGGCTGTTTTGAGTATTTTAATTCCAAAAATTAGCATGTTGTGAAACAAATTCTAGGAAAATTTGGTGATGTTCCTTATGACCAGAGAACCCTAGAAAAAATAGGACTTGAGTTAATTCACTCAGATTAACCCTAATTGGCCTAAATACCCAAAATTGAACTTTAATTAATTAGAGTTAACCATAGATCAAATTGACTTGAAATCAATTCTCCACTGACCTTTAGGATCAGAGGAAACCACCACAAAAGTTGGAAGTCAATTGGACTTGGTTAGCCTTACTAAATGGGTTGATTAAGCCATTTAGTCATTTTAAACTTTGAAAATTCATAACTTTCAAAATACCTTTCAAAAATTCACCAAATTGGTTTTGGAGCCTCTCTGATATCAGGGGAATTTAAGAAAATTAAAATTTCAATTTTCTAAAAAAGTTGATTTTCTATCATTATTTTAATATTTTAATAATTAAAAAATAATAAAAATTACAAAAATAATAAAATTCACCAAAATGTCACATTTTGAATTCTAACCACTTAGGAACAAACCCCATATTTTTCTTATGTCTCTAGGTTGAGATATTAAATTTTAAAGCCTTGGGGTAATTTTTAAAACTAAAAAAATACATTTTCTAGCATTTCCACTAAAATAATTATAATAAATTAAAGAAAAATCAGAAAATTGTAAAATTTGGTTCTCTGGAATCCTTGATATTAGAGAGAATTTTAAAAATTATAAAATTCATTTTTCAATTTATATTGTATTTTTAAATTAATTAATACTCCAGAACTTAAAATAATTTTAATAAATAAAATATAATTCAAAAAATCACAAAAATTGGTCCAAGTGGTCCTCTAGTCATTAGGAATGTCCCATAATTTTCTTAAGGACAGAAATTTCCCCTTGGTCATATTATTAAATTTTCATTGGAAATCCTTATTTTCCACCAAAAATAATTATATAAATAAATTAAATACAGAAAAATCACATTTTCTCCTCTAATGTCTTCATTGATATATGAGTGAAGTCACATAAAAATTTCAAGTTCATTTAAGCTCAATTTAATGAGTTATGAAATTATTAAGCTTGAAGGGCAAAATGGTAATTAAAATTTTAACCCTTAATTAAAACTTTAGGCTTAATAAAATGAAAAGGTAAAATATTTGATCTTAATCTGATTTGGATGATTGAAATTTAAATAATTAAAGGGTAAAAACCTACTAATCAATTTAAAAATAATTAAAATAAACCTTAATTAAGTAATTAATTAAATTTGGAAGAATGAAAAATTGGAATTATTAAAATAGGGATATTATTAGGAAGAGATTTGTGCTTTAATTTAAGAATCCCTAAATTAATCATCCCAATAATATTTAAGTCCTAATTAAAATGATAACCCAAATTTAAGATTTAAAATTCTAAAAAAAACTTAATAATTAAATTAAATTAAAGTTAAATTATTTAAATTAAAATCCTTTTAAAATTTCAATTAAATTAATACTTTAACAATTAAAATTAAATCATCTTTAAAACATAAAAAAAAATAAATAAAATATTAAATTAAAATTAAAAATAAAATTAAATTAAAATTTAAATTAAATTAAATTAAATTAAATTAAATTAAATTAAAACATATTAAAATAAATCAAATTAAGTCAAATTAAATTAAATTAAATGAAACTAAATTAAATTAAATTAAATTAAATTAAATTAAATTAAATTAAATTAAATTAAAACATATTAAATTAAATTAAATTAAATTAAATTAAAATAAAACTAAGTTAAAATTAAAATTAAATTAAATTAAATATATCAAATTAAATTAAAATTGAAACTAAACCAAATTAAATTAAACTAAAGTTAAATTAAATTGAATTAAAAATAACATCACCTAAGACATGAAGAACTCAAAAATAAATCTAAAATAACTCGAACACTATTCCAAACTTAAATCATCAATTTGAACTTAAATTTGAATCATAAATCATTAAATATCATTTTGCCCTTAGGAGCATTTACTATTATAAATCCTAAATGGAGTATCAAATGAAATGTCATTTCACTCATAAGGATATTCAAATGTCCTAAGTTCACTGAGCAAGACAACAAAACTTAAACTCTCGGACGATTAATTCATTTGTGTAATTAAATTCATTTGGACTTAAAACAATCCTAGAAATATTGAAAAGATGTTTAAGATTCGTCTTAAGCACTTCCTCAATATGATAGGATATTTATAAGAACAATTGAACTTAGTTGTTCTTTGATGAAGAAAATCGTCCTCAAACTAAAATACAAGAACCTAGACGTCATAGAAATGACTAGTTATAGGATTAGGATTTTGGTAGAAAACCATAACCCTTCTCTTAGCTTTACCTAGAAATTGCTATAAATGCTTAAATGCTCTAAATTGTATTTTAAGTGCAGCTTGGGATGACGGGAAGACCCTCCGAGTACGCTTTTATTTTATTTGCAATTTATCTTACTGCAATTCATTTACTCGTGTTGCACTTTACTCTTTTTGCATGATAAACAACAGTTGCATGAAAACCTACACCTTTAGGACAGAAACCAAAACTGAAACCCATAACTAAATTAAAAGACACTACAAGATAAAATTCACCTCCACAACATTTCAAAATATAAGACAACTCAAAATTTAATCACAAACAGAACAACAAAACTACAACTACAACTAAATTAAAACGTCTAATTGAATGATCGGGAATACCTCGGATGATGTAACCCACGTGTTGCTAACGGGATTTCCCACGGTCTAAATGAAAGTGCGGAACTCATTTAGTTGAGTTTAGCAAATTCATCCGGACTAAGTGAATTCGATGAAAATAACGGTGCGGGATGACGGAACCGTGGGATCTTAATCGGTTCCGTTTAATTAACTCTAAGACTCGTTTTAATTAAAATATTAAAGACACATGGAAATTAAGACTTTCTCTAAAACCAAACACTTATCTCATCTCCTGATTTATGACTTCTAAAACTAAACCTCTGCAACAACAAGGAGCTCGGAGCATGGTGGGCAGCACGGCCATCGTCATCAGCAAAACCTGAATCTACTTCAGCAGAACTATCTTAGAATTAAATAACCCAGCCGTAGGACTTCGAGGTAGTTTGCCTAGTGCAACATAAATCCTCAACTCTTCGTTAGGCATTTGCATGATCATATCATGTAAATTAAGCCCTAACCGGTCTTAGGATTTCCGAGGTAGTCGTCCGATACGACATAAACCCTCACATCTTCGAGGCTATTTGTATGATTTTATCATACAAATATAAGTCCTAACTAATTAAAATTGGCAAGATCAAAATACTAAATAAACATTAGGGTTTTTTTTTAAATTCGAGCTAAATAATAGGATAGTCGGGAAATTACCGAAGTTCGCTTCGAATCTGTGATTTCTCCTACCTTTCTTCCTTCGGATTCCCAAAATATAATGTTCCAAACTTGATCCATTCCCTATTGAAATTCCAAAACTCAATCCCTTGAAAACTTAAACCTTGAAATTCTTGAGAGCAGAACTACTGATTATTATCGAGAGTTTTCTTAGGTGATTTCCGTCACTTAAGATGTAATTAACTATAGGGGCTTGCCCTTATAGGGAACTTTAAGAACCTGAGTAATATAAACCCCGCTTAATTCATTTATATTAAGTAGGGGAACTTGTCGGCTTATAAAATTGGTTCGCAGACCAAACGGACGTCACAAATCTTCTAGATTATTTAATCTAGCCCCATCATCGAGCAGAGTGTGTCTATTCTTCGGGATAGATACACGGTTTGTGATGCGATGCTCGTTTATATAAACTATTTGGGATGTGAGATCGGTTTGATTTCATATCTTAAAATTTTCAAATTTAAAATTATTTTCAAAATCAAATACTACTTTCTAAATTATATATATATTTAAATTAAATTTAAAATTCGCCGACAACTTCTGTAGGCGACCCCTTTTAAAAAATACAACACTCAACCTAAAAAATAAGCCGCACAATTTCTGGCAACTCCGCTGGGGATAGTTCCTCTCTCCATTTTAATCAAATAGTTCTGATTTCAAAAATCGGTAGTGTATCCATGTCCCTAATGGATCAAACTACCCTTCTTTCCGTTGGAATATTATGTTCATTTCTACCTCGAACGAGTATGGCCAACATTCTCTCGGATTTAGGAGCCACTCGTTTAGACACCCCTAAACAGAGAGGTTCCGAGATCCTTTTACCTCATTTCTGAGGTGAGGTGGACCCCCAATAGGTGTTAGTTTAGGAGTGATCCTTCGAGTCGAGAAGTCTTGCATAAGGCTTTCTTTTCCCTTCTAATTCTGAATCAGATTCATTATCTTCTCTACACCTTTGAACATGCCGTTCTAAATAAACAAACCCCCTAATGAATGACTCTTTTAACAAATATACATGAACAAGAATGTGTTCGGACTCTTTTCGATTCCTTTCTTTTCGTCCTGATGAGAAGAAGCATAACTTGGGATCGACAATCGAATCTACTTTGCAGAAATGGAAGCCCCAAAGCTGATTTTCTCCTTCACCAACGGACTGGACTTCGCTGTTTACAAGGATGAGCTGCCCGACAATGGGATCATCCGGTTTGGACAAGGATTTGAGAACACAAATGTCAAGATCGCTGACGTTACCCTTTTCACACTGATGGACAAAGTGCCAGAAACTGAAAAACCCATGATTGAATTCAACCTTAAATCAACTCGAGAATTTCCTCCTCTGCAAAGGGTTCCACTCGAAAGGAATACTGCTCGTCCATAGAAGGACTCGTTATCTCTACCCCCACCGGTCTAGTCGTCTCGCACCTACCCCGGCTCCCGTCAAGCCGAAGGGGAAGGAAGTTCGAATTTGCAACGAACATGTTACGCGTGGAGGGTACGGATTTTCGTGCAAGACCTTCGTTTTGAAATTGGGTCCGGCTCGAGGGTTCCACCCCTAACACGGACTCGGAGGAGAAACAGAGGCGGGAAGATTGCCGAAAGGTCGGAGCTGCCGAAGTCGCTTTCCTAGAAGAAATTCCCGAGTACACACCACTACTCGAATACATACCATTGTCCGAGTATACACCCCTTTTGGAAGGGAGTAGATTCCATCCCCTTTCCGCCGCAGTCGACGAGGAAAATGTCCGCGGGATTGCCTCTACATTACCTCGACCCGCATACTATAGTGACAACGAAAAGAAAAGGGCTAGGGTTGCACCACTTGCCCGACTGCAGACTGTGATTGAAAAGTTAGCGAAGAAAGAAAGATGCCCTGTGTCGGAAATTTTAAGAAGGATAGGGCGGGTGCCAGCCAAATCTCGTCTTGGGCCGCGAGTAGAATCTGCTATTGCTGCAGAAGAACCAAATAAGAAAATGAAGGCTAGCCCACCTGTTGTTGTTTCAGGTTTACAGATCAGGGAGGATACCACCTTCCAGCATTCAGCCGACAGACCATCCGGTCCTAGGCCTTCTGCTGCTAGAAGGATGGTATGGCGTCCCACTACCGGCCAATTAAGACCGAAACAACGACCGGAAAAGGAAAGTCTCGTCGGGAGACTTGAGTCCGAAGAAAGTGCTACCGTAGTAAAGGGAACTCATGAGAAAGAAACTCGACGAGTTATCACATGACACTCGCGAGGATATACGGAAAAGGCCATTAGAAGACGCTATGGAAAAGTTAAGAATCGACATTCGTCGACTAGCAAGGAAAGAGAAGAGAAGTTCGGAGATGAAGTTGACTCGTCGAGTTCATGGATGATGAGTATGCGGAAATTAACATGGTAGAAACACGAGCTTCATCGGCTTCACAAGGTGCTCCCTGCAGCCGCGAAAGAGAGGAGCCAAGTAATGAGAAGGCAGCTTCAAGAGAAAGATGATACGATCGTCCAAATGGCGAAAAGGATGGAAGAGATGGCTGTAGCCCTAGCCACTCTCCAGAGTCAGTTTCAACCCCAAAGGGAAACACCCCCGGAAGTCATTCACATTGTAGACGAGAGGAAAGGAGATTACATCCGTCAACGGGGATGATCAACTAAAAAGGATGCGACACAAAGCATGATTCCGGAAAAGGATATCAAGAGCTTAGTGGAACAAACGAAGTGCGAGAAGCCTTGGCACAATCAAAGAGAAGGACATCCATTCGGACGGGTAGACCTTACCCTGAAGAATTCGACGCCGTCCAATATCCGAAAGGCTTTGTACCACCTCTCGTTCAAGACCTTTGATGGAACCGGAAACCCTCGGCGAGCATGTTGCACATTTTCGTGCCGATTGTTGCAATGCCGGCGGAAGTGATGCTTTACTCTTCCGACAATTTGTCGACGACTTGTCGTGGATCGCCTTTGATTGGTATGCGGAATTACCAAACGGTTCGGTGAAGACATTTTCGCAGTTAGAGAACCTCTTCATCAAGCGATTTGCCGGAGCTCGGCACCACATCACTATAGGTGATTTAGTGGTAGAGAAGCGTAAGCCGAATGAAACCTTGGTGGACTACATACTTCGATGGAGGAATCTAAGTATGAAGTGTGAGCCACGAGTATAAGAACAGCATGCAGTCGGCATTTTACTAAAAAGCATCCATGGCCCGATAGCACTTCTCCTCAAGGGATTTACTATTAAGACTTTCGAGAAGTTGTTAAGTAAGGCCGGAAGCTTGCA
Organism: Papilionanthe hookeriana x Papilionanthe teres; assembly: GCA_022702705.1. NCBI lineage: Eukaryota > Viridiplantae > Streptophyta > Magnoliopsida > Asparagales > Orchidaceae > Papilionanthe > Papilionanthe hookeriana x Papilionanthe teres. Next base: position 85,362,721 of record CM040427.1, on the reverse strand, counting down.
AGAGGAAGCGAAGCAATTAAGCTTCACCGATAAAACAGACAAACAGAAGCCCGTGAAAACTTTTGAAAAGAAGTCCGGGATCGTCGCAGCAGTCGATAAAGGCAAGCAACCGATACAAATATCGTCAGAACGGCCGCGACAGAACTCAACGGAATTACCAGCAACCCCGACCCAGCTATCGGTCGTCTCGACAGTATGAACAACCGCCTCGTCCACAACGTACGTTTAGGGAGTTCCCGAGCGGGGAGTATCCATTCAAGAATGAGGCGATGCCGAAAATGTTCCGCAGTCTAATGAAGACTCCAGATTTCCAACTGCCAGAGCCTAAAAGACCAGAAGAAGTCGACAAGAAAAGTGACCCCAACTTTTGCCCTTACCACCGGATGCTTGGGCACAAGATAGAAGATTGTATTACCTTCAAAAGTTGGCTCAACGACAATCTTCGGAAAGGGAATATAACGATCCCGAAAGAATACATGAAGGAACCCCGTAAAGGAGGTTCCGTCAATGTTATCTCGACGGATTTCATTGTTCCGATAGATCCCTATGCGACTGATGACGGATGGACTACCGCTTGGACAAAGTCTTCGAAGAGGATTTTAGATCACATCCAAACCGCTTCGGTGCGAGCTTCAATTCAGAGTTCGAAAACTGTCAAGTCGGCGCTATCACTTGCGATAGAAGAACCGCCTCAACAAGAGATGACTGAAGAAAAGAAGAAAATTGACGAAGAAGAGAAGACCGAGGCACCTAAGGCTAGACTAGGGGCCGCTTATCCTAGGATAGTTGTTTCCGATTCGGGGGAGAAATCCCTCGAACCTCCGACTCGTATGATTATCCGCCCACTCCGGTGGGATCTTATAATGATAAGGGTTATGGCGTTGGCTACGTTTTGATCGTTTCTAACGATTACGTAACTAGCGACAATCAACCTAATCCGGACGTCGATTCCGATACAAATAACAATTCTCAAATCATACACAATCTCGACGATCACAATGATGAAGAAGACATCCACCAGGAAGGCTACGAGAGTTCAACAAGCAACGAATCTATTTGCGAGTTTCGAGGAGCTCCAGTCACAATAGAGTTAGAGCCTTCAGACTCCGAAGCTAATCCTGAAGAATCTGTCATTCCAATTCAGAAGGAGACACCAGCAAACTCAATGCTAAACTTAGAAGAAATCACGAAGTCAACTTAAGAAGTGGAAGAGTACTACCTCCGAGAATGGGTCCAAAAGACAAAGGAAAGCAGGTGGTTGTTCAAGAAGAACCAACCCCGGCGGAAGAAATACCCATTCGAGAAGAAAACGAGGCACATGAAAACAAAGTGGACTACAACGTGCTAGCCTATCTTAGGAAACTACCAGCCAAACTGAGCATCTACAACGCTCTCATCTTATCAAAAGAGATGAGAGAAGCTCTGATCAAGGCCTTACTTGATCCAGAAATTTGCTTAGCTCAAATGGCCGGAGAGTCCTTAGATGAGGTTTGCTCGTTAAAGGAACAGCGAGGTGTTACCTTCACGGACAACGACTTACTACTTGGGACAGCAGACCACAACCGACCCTTGTACATTTCGATTACAATTGGGAAGTTTACACTCTCCGCAGTATTGGTGGATCCAGGAGCATCAATCAATATAATGAATCTTCGAACACTAAGCATACTTGGAAATTGATGCTCGCGAGCTCGAGGCGGACAAAATGTTATTAAGAGGATTCAACCGGAAAGGAGAAAGAGCCCTCGGATCAATAACACCGCTAATGAAGACCGGTGACTTAGCAAAGACAACCGCGAAATTTCACATAATTGATTCGAAACGTCGTTCAACGCTCTATCGGGCCGACCATGGATACATGAAAACAGGATGGTACCATCATCTCTACATCAATGCATTAAATACTACGATGGAGGGGAACGAGTGTATTAAAGGTGACTTACAACCGTTCTCCGTACATGAAATCGGAATCCATGAAGATGCAGCTTATTATGCACCTCCGAAGAAAACAATCTTCTCCGGAGATACCATAACAAATGAAGCAAAGGAAATTTGGGACAACGAAGAACTCAGTAATTCTAGTCCAACGATCACTCACCACTCCCTTACGGCGAGATGGTGAAGGTTCCTCCACAATTCGCATCCGAGGACGAGGCCGGGGACGAGGTCGTGGCAGAGACGTTAGGACGATTGGACAGAGGAAACCAGCCATCAATGTTGATTGGGAAAATAGTTCTGAAGAAGAAAAAGAAATCAAACAAGAAGCAGCGACGACAAGTCGGAAGAAGCCGCAATTCAGAATCCCTCTCGAAGATGAAAGAAACGAAGAATATAAATCGATGTACGAGAAGATTAACCATTATGTACATACTATGACCCTGACCCCGATCCATTCTAGTAAGATCGAGGGTATGGAGGTCAAAGAGGTACGTAGCGGTGGTGCAAAGCCCATTAAATTCTACCGTGGTGCTCCTTCCTCCAAAACTGAAAATAATGTACAATTTGAAGATGCTACTTCATCAGAATTAATGGAATTACCTTTTGAGTGGTACTCTCCCTGTGTTCAAAATTTAATTCAGCGTGGTTTTTTACCTCGACAATGGACAAAAGGTCGATCACAACACTTTGAAAATTTATGGAATAACTCCGGCCGTCCACCCAATTCAAAACATGGTCTCGGATTCGGCACGATAGGATCGGCTGACGATACCGAATTTTGCATGGTTGTCACTTGCGAGTCTAATGAAAACCGCATGGAAACTACGGAAGAACTCGAAGATTTACAAATTGGAGACGCTCCACCGTAGTTCGAAGAAGAGATCAAATCTACAATAGATGAGTTAATGGAAGTTAACTTAGGTACTAGCGAAGAACCTGGACCTACCTTTGTTAGCTCCATACTCAATAAAGAAGACTCCGAAGAAATAATTAAGTTATTAATGGAATTTAAAGACCGTTTTGCTTGGAGCTACGATGAGATGCCGTGTTTAGCTCCGGAGGTCGCAATCCATAAGCTAGGGGTGGATCCCGCTTCGTTCCGGTCGACAAGGTCCCGAAGAATGCGTCTAGAAATCGAACAACAAGTCATAGCTGAAGTTAAAAAGCTAATAGACGCTAAATTTGTCCGTGAAGAACAATACCCGACTTGGTTAGCCAATGTGGTACCGCCGTGAAGAAGAATGGTCGATCGAATTTGTGTGGATTTCAGAGATTTAAATAAGGCATGTCCAAAAGATGAATTTCCTCTACCGATCCTGCAATTAATGATCGACATTGCTTCAACACATGAAATATTCTCATTCATGGATGGATCTTCGAGATACAACCGCATAAAAATGGCTCCGTAAGATGAAAAACTTACAGCGAATCGAACGCCGATCGGAGTATATTGCTACACAAAGGATGCCATTCGGATCGAAGAACGCAGGAGCAACCTACCGCAGAGCGATGACAAGAATTTTTGATGATCTCATCCACAATCAAGTCGAATGCTACGTGGATGATGTGGTCATCAAAAGCAAAGTGAAGGAAAACCACCTGTATGATTCGAGAATTGTTTTCAAACGATTAAGACAATTTAACCTTAAGATGAATCCCTTAAAATGCGCCTTCGGCGTCACCTCCGGAAATTCTTAGGATTCGTTGTCCGACATCGCGGAATTGAAATCGACCCGGAAAAGATTAAAGCTATCTTAGAAATGCCACCTCTCGTAACCTTAAAACAACTACGATCTTTCCAAGGGAAGCCGGCATATCTTCGACGCTTTATCTCAAACTTGTCGTGTAGGTGTCAGCCTTTCTCGGCACTAGTTAAAAAGGACGCCAAATTTATTTGGGAAGAGAAATGCCGCAGGGCCTTCGAGGACATTAAACAATATCTAATGACACCTCCCGTCTTAGCAGCCCCGGCCTCGTGTAGACCGCCAATACTTTATACCGCGGCTTTAGACGACTCTCTCGGAGCCTCGTTAGCCTGTGTCAATGATGAGGGTAAGGAAAATGCTCTTTACTACCTAAGCCGTCATTTACCGCCAACGGAAATAAAGTATCCCGCAATTGAAAAGCACCGTTTGGCCCCGATCTTCGCCGCTCAAAAGCTCGTGCATTACATGCTTTCTCATAAGGTCAACCCGATTTTGAAATTTAATCCATTGCAATACTTCGATGACCCGCCCAACGCTTTCCGGCAGACTTGCCGATGGTCAATGATATTATTGCAATTTGATATAACTTTCGTGCCTCTTCGTGCCGTAAAGGGACAAGTCCTAGCAGACTTCCTCGCAAGCACACCCTTTGCACGGCGAATCGCCTCTCAATGACGACTTGCCAGATGAACAAATAATGAACCTAGAAGACCCTGATGATCGACGTTGGGAATTGTATTTCGACGGAGCATCTTCAGCACATAAAGACGAAGAATCGCAAGTGATAGTGCCCGGTAAGGCAGGGATCGGACTAATCTTTATAACACCGTAGCGGGGGATGTTAAGATACTCCTACCACTCGACGGAGCCGTGTACAAATAACGAAGCGAATCACGAAGCCCTCATAACAGGACTAGAATTAACTATTCAAATGGGGATAACAGACATCAACATCTACGGGATTCGCAATTAGTCATTCAACAGATCGCCGGACAATACAGAATTTTAAAACCAAGACTCGAGCAATACTTCCAGTATGCCATACAGCTGTTGGAACAGATTCCGAATGTGACAATCTACAAAATTCCTAGAAAAGAAAACACTTTAGCGGATGCGCTAGCCCGTCTCGCAAAAGAATTTGCCTGTTTGCAAGATGAATCAGTGGAAGTGTCAGTTCACGGACGTCAGGTCCTATCACAGCTCGACATAGACACGATACGCAAATCAGAAAAAAGAAAAAGGATCAGTTGCAGCAGTGACAGAAAACACATAAGATTGGCGACAGCCATTAATGGATTACCTGCAAACAGGAAAACTACCAGACGATAGGTCGTTAGCCCATCAGATCAAGAAAAGAACTCTGTCCTACGCATTAATAAACAATACATTATACAGAAGGTCTTTTGATCAAATGTGGCTAAGGTGCCTAAACGGGTCCGAGGCTCGTGAAATTGTTAAAGAGATACATTCGTGACTCCGTGGCGCTCACCGATCAGTCCGAAGATGAAAATGAAAATTAAAAGACTAGGGTACTACCGGCCCTCGATGATGACCGACCGCATGAAAATCACCAAGAGCCGTCACCAGCGCTAAGTGCACGGAGTGGTTCTACACCAACCTCCAAATGTGCTACATCCGACAATTGCGTCGCGGCCATTTGAATGTTGGGGCACGGATATAGTGGGTCCAATAGAACCACCGTCGTCAAAAGGACATCGCTTCATTCTTGCGGCTACAGATTTCTTTTCCAAGTGGGTAGAAGCAGTTCCACTCAGAGAAGTGAAAGCACATCACGTGCTACAATTTTTCAAGAATCAAGTTGTCTACCGTTTCGGGGTGCCGCGCAGGATCATCTCGGATAATGGGTCGCATTCGAAGCACGCAAATCAACAATTTTGTCGAGAGACATGGAATCGATCGGCGATATTCAACAATTTACTACCCAAGAGCAAACGGCCTCGCCGAGGCTTTTAACAAAACTCTCGTTCAAATTTTAAAGAAAACCTTGGACGATAATAAGAGAAATTGGCACGAGAAGTTGTTAGAAGCCTTATGGGCCTACCGGACAACCTTCAGAACTCCTACTCAAGCTACGCCTTATGCTCTAGTGTATGGGTCCGAGGCAGTGTTACCCTTAGAGGTCCAGCTTCCTTCACTCAGAATTGCAGCTTGCAAACAAGGTCACGACGAGAAGAGAATGCCAAATTACGATTAGAAGAATTGGAAAACCTGGAAGGGAAAAGACTTGCAACAGCAACGAGAATTTAGAACTATAACAAGCTAAGATGGTTCAAGCCCATGACAGATCGGTCCTCCCAAGAACCTTCAAAGTTGGTGACTTAGTTCTCGTTCTCAAGAGACCTATTCTCGCACACCGCAAGATAGGAGGAAAATTTGAACCCACTCGGGAGGGACCGTTTGTAGTTGAGGCGACTCACTCGGGAGGCTCCTACCAGCCTAGTGAACCGCCAAGGAGAACGACATATGCTTCCGATCAATGGACGATACTTGAAAAAGTATTACGCTACTCGATGTTTCGAAGGAATGAATTTTCCATCCCTAGAAGCACGGGTGAAGTAATTACTTATGACTGGGTCCGAACCCAAAAATAACAAAAAATGTGCTAAAATAAATAAAATCATGATAATAAGGTTTTCCTTGTTTTCTCTCTTCCAAATCAAGATCTCTTTCCTGATCTTTTCCTACTTCACTCCTGTTGAATTTAAAAAATATAAAAATAATAAAAAAAAACTGTCTTTAATAAACATTTTCTTAATGTTCTTGTTCTTAGTACAGCCCCTGATCCTTTTCCTTGTCTTTTCGCAGGGAAATGTCGAACGGGCGGTTGGTCCTGAACTTTAGAAATGGCGTAAGCCTTGCACTCGACGAAAAGAGGGTGAAGGATGGAGCGATAATAGAGATCGACTCGTACTTCGCACCAGCAGCCCGCAATACGAGGAAAGTGACCGGTCCCTATTGACCGAGAGGAACCGCCCGACCGGACGAGAATGAAAGTGGGTGGCCCAAGCCACCAATCCAAGCAAGAAGAAAAGAAAAATAAACACCGAAGAGGACAAGAGGATCAAATCCGTAGTCGCTACGACAGAGGGCGGACTTGTCGCCGCCGCACCCACGTAAACTCGGGAAGTACGAAGAGCTACTCTCACAACGAACTCAACGAAGAAACAAAAATCGCCTTATCCGCAAGATGCTAACTAAATTAGCAACGGACCGGCGCGACGAGACAGCTTGCTACGCCAGAGTGCATATACTTCGAGGATACCGGTTCGCCAGAACTCCGAAGGAAGGAGGCCAGCTCCGAGATGACGAAGAAACCGGAGAAATCTCAAGAAGAACGAAGAAAGAAGGCTACTACGCCACCGGATAAAGTCACCGATAATGCATGACCTTGTTGCGTAGCAACCCCGGAGGATGTCCCGACGGACATCATCCCCGAGGAGCCGAGGTATGCGGGAGAACGTGAAGGGATTGAGCCATATATCCCACAAGACGTCACCGTGCCTCGCCATTTGCAAATTATCCCGAATACGAGTTAGAAAGGATACGGAATGTCCGAAGAAAACTTTTGAATACTTCGAGAGAATCGAGGCAGGAGGATCAATATACTAGAAGGCCTCGAGCTACATACGTACGTGTTCTCGAATACGAGCAACAACAAATCGTGGACCGCATCCGGGATTTAAAAAAGATGGGCCGAGCAGTGTCGCTTAAGAGAAAACACTTACTCGAACCCCGGAGATGGATGCCGGGAAGGGGAGAATTACAATACAATGTGGATGCTGCTACAACTTCGCAGAAGACAAGAAGGGAAACCCACAAAGGATACTCCGTCATGGCCGAGTGGATCCAATGCCATTAGTCATTAAAAGGATGGTAAAAAGAATGATAACATGGAGGGTATCGCCAGCGATTGCATACCCAACAGCTTGCATCATTAACATTTACAAGAAGGGTGATCGCATTCCCCCGCACATAGATCATCACGACTTTGTTAGACCTTTCTCGCACGCTTCTTTTCCGAATGAGTGTAATATCATGTTCGGATCCGACCTCCGGATAGCGAGCCCGGTGAGTTCCGAGGGCCGCAAAGATACCATTACCGGTAGGTTCCGTCATGATACCGAAGGGCAACGGAGCGTACGTCGCTAAACATTGCATACCGAGAGTACCAAGTGAAGCGGATCTCAGCTACTTTCGAAGAATGGACGACAGGAAAGTACCTTACCACTTCCAGCCAGACCCGGAGCTAGAGAGCCTCCGACCTTACGAGCTGTGAGTTGCATGGAAAATATCACACCTCCAACGTACATCTATACGGCATCCTTGCCAAGGATGGCTTGGAAGGTGATGTTATTGACCATGTACCTCACTATTCAGACATGGATTTTTGACAGATACCTTTTTGGATGGATCGACAAAGATCATACATAGTCCGTTTTGAGTCTACATGGATTGTATGAGATGTATTCCAGATCAAGTTGTATGATGTATCTTCAGCATGTTTGGAATGAAAGTGACCATGTCACAATTTTGGCCTTCACCTCTTTTGTGCAAATTGACTGGGAAACGCCATTAAAGTTAAACGAACTTCGAACAAAGAACAAAAAAAAATAAATAAATAAAAATATAAATAATAAGTGAGAATTATTTTTTCCTTAAAAAAAAAAAAAAAAATCCAAACATAAAATAACTTCAAAATCCACGTGAACGCTAAATAAAATTCACATGAACATTTGGAAAGTTAAAGGACAAACAAAATGAAAATGAATCTCAAATCTGATCCCACTCTAAACTCATCTTTTCAAACATTTTCAAATCAACTCCAAATCGAGATTTATCTCAAGAAGCTTTGAAATTCTCTGTCGGGACAACTATTCCTCACAAGAGACCCACACTTCAATTTCAGAACCCTAAACCTTTTTTCGTCACATCAAAATCATTTCGACTTTTGTGGCCTACCTTTTCTTCCTGTATGGAGATTGACTAGGTCTATTGACACGGAGCCACGAACTTTGTTCGATTTGGTTCTGATGGCGTGGGACCGAATCCCTCCTCACACAAATAAACTTCCGAGATTGGAATCCATTTCCAATTCTCATTAAACTTCCGAGATTGGAATCCATTTCCAATTCTCATTAAACCTTCAGAGATTGGAATCCGTTTCCATTTCTCATTAGACCTTCGAGATTGGAACCAGTTTCCATTTCTCATTAGACCTTCGAGATTGGAACCAGTTTCCATTTCTCTTTAGACCTTCGAGATTGGAACCAGTTTCCATTTCTCTTTAGACCTTCGAGATTGGAACCAGTTTCCATTTCTCATTAGACCTTCGAGATTGGAACCAGTTTCCATTTCTCATTAGACCTTCGAGAATTGGAACCAGTTTCCATTTCTCTTTAGACCTTCGAGATTGGAACCAGTTTCCATTTCTCTTTAGACCTTCGAGATTGGAACCGCGCTTTCCATTTCTCTTTAGACCTTCGAGATTGGAACCGGCTTCCATTTCTCTTTAGACCTTCGAGATTGGAACCAGCTTCCATTTCTCTTTAGACCTTCGAGATTGGAACCGGCTTCCATTTCTCTTTAGACCTTCGAGATTGGAACCGCTTCCATTTCTCTTTAGACCTTCGAGATCGGAACCAGCTTCCATTTCTCTTTAGACCTTCGAGATTGGAACCGCTTCCAATTCTCTTTAGACCTCTCGAGATTGGAACCAGCTTCCAATTCTCTTTAGACTTCCGAGATTGGAACCGCTTCCATTTCTCTTTAGACCTTCGAGATTGGAACCGCTTCCATTTCTCTTAGACTTCCGAGATTGGAACCGCTTCCATTTCTCTTTAGACCTTCGAGATTGGAACCGGCTTCCATTTCTCTTTAGACCTTCGAGATTGGAACCGGCTTCCATTTCTCTTTAGACCTTCGAGATTGGAACCAGCTTCCATTTCTCTTTAGACCTTCGAGATCGGAACCGCTTCCATTTCTCTTTAGACCTTCGAGATCGGAACCGCTTCCATTTCTCTTTAGACCTTCGAGATTGGAACCGCTTCCATTTCTCTTTAGACCTTCGAGATTGGAACCAGCTTCCAGTTCTCTTTAAACCTTCGAGACTGGAACCAGATTCCAGTTCTCTTTAAACCTTCGAGATTGGAACCGCTTCCATTTCTCTTTAGACCTTCGAGATCGGAACCGCTTCCATTTCTCTTTAGACCTTTAAGATTGGAACCAGTTTCCATTTCTCTTTAAACCTTCGAGACTGGAACCAGATTCCAGTTCTCTTTAAACCTTCGAGGCCGGAACCAGATTCCAGTTCTCCTTAAACTTTCGAGGTTGAAACTCCGTTTCAATTCTCATTAAACTTTCGAGATCAGTACCTAAATTCTGATTCTCATCCTTTTCAATCAACACTTAAACTCTGATTCTCATTCTGCGGCTGGTACCCCGATTCCAGTTTTCTCCACAATCCCGAGATTGGAACTTAGGTTTCAATTCTCATTTCAAATCCAGATTTCAAATTCAAATTTCCTCAAATTGATTTTAAACTAAACTTCAATCTAAATTGAAACTCAAAATCTAAACTTACACATCAAAACTTAAACTAAAACAAAACGAAAATTTAAATCGAAATTCCCCCAGATCATGTGATTTGGGATTCACCTCCTTTTCCTTTTCCCCAGCGAGAGTTCAGGGATCTCCAGTCCTAGAGATATACTTGACACTCCCCAGTGAAACTCTTCTACTTCGTCCTAAGTTTGTCACTTGGACATCTGTATTGGTTTTGTTGATCTTTTCGGTCAACGCCAATACGTACGGTGTGCTTGGTTAGCACACCACACCTATTGGGGGTCCATTTGTTGACCTCATTTTTGATGAGGTCCCTTCTTCTCTTTAGTACTTAGGATCTAGCCTTAGGCTTTTCCTTTGACTATCCTAGAGGATTAGAATTGGGACCCACCACTTAGAAATTCAAACCACTTCTTAACTCCCCGCAAACTCCACAAACTTGATTGTAGACCCCTAATCACCTGGAGGGTCGAGATCAAATGTGGAAGTTTAAAAGATGAGTTCCTATAGGACTCTTTGGCCTTAGGACTGCCCTGGGTGGCCTGGTCTGGTGAAGGGGCTGACTTACACACACACTACACCTATACACTACAATTTCACACACCTCCTAAAAACACACCCATACCCAATTTGACCTCCTGACTCATGAAGGTGATTCACATGGATGGTCCTTAACCCCTAAGCCCTCGGCAAGAGGGTTAGGAACAACATAAGTGGGTGCCTCAAATGAGTCCCTTCATGGCTCATGTGGGCTTGATATGGCTTCATGGCTCAACAAAAATGATTTCATTCCACTTACATTCACCCAATCTTCAATTTTTCAAATTTTCAATTTTCGACCCCCGGACCCTACACCCGCCCGGCCTACCCAAAACCCTTGAAACCCTCCAAAATTTGCAAAATCACCTAAATTACCCAAAATTCTCCAAAATCATTCCTAAACATGTCTTCACCAATCAAATTGATCATCCATAGCCAAAAATACCAAAAATTCCAAAAATACCTCCCAATACCCTCCAAATACCCAAAACACCCCTCTTAGCCAAAAAATCAAAAAATTCAGAAAATTCCCAGAAAATTCCCAAAAATCCCAAATATTCCCAATTTCATTTTGTCCAACTACACCATTGGCCAATTTTGTCAATTTACCCCACTTTTATCAAAACCCCCAATTTGACCCATTTTAACCCAAAGTAAACCCAATGTCAAACTAAACCTACCCAATTGACCCAAATTCTGGTCCAATTCAATTCTAAACTTCAATTCAACATCCCCAACACCAATCTAGACCAAATCCAAGCCCAATTTGATTGGCATTGGGATCCAATTTCACTTTTGGCCTTAAAGCCCAATTTGGACCCATGACCCAAACTTAGCCCAAACTCACCCAATTCAACTCCAATTAACCCCAAATCTTTTCTAAACCTTCCTTAACATCCCCATAAACAAAACGCTAACATGATTTGCCCAAGATTTTGACCCAAACCCCACTCAAATTCAACCTAAAATCAAAAAGCCCAATTTTGACCTAAAACCAAACCTAGCCCAAATAGACCCAAACCCCAAAATCAAAACCCATCAAAGCCAAAACCTCTTTGAAACACTCCCATAAACATTTCCCAACATTTATTTTACATCAATTTCAACCCTAGCCCAACATTGGCCCAAGTTAGCCCAATTTGACCTATATTGGCCCATTCACCAAATAAACCCAAATTCAACCCAATTCAAACCCAAACCACCTTAAATTTATTTCAAATTACTCATGAAACATCCCCAAACCAAAACCAACAACTATTTGGCCCAACCTTTTACAAAAATTCCCATCCATGAACACATTCTTAAACTTAAAAGCCCACTTCCCTTAAACCTTCCTAAAAGCCCATTTCCTTCAAAATTCAAAAGCCCAAATCATCCTAAAGCCCACATGACACTTCCCCTCATCATCCATTTGATCAAAATCACCCCTAAGTTTCAAAATCATCAATTAAACCATTCCAAATCAAGCCACATGTCAAATTACCCCCTAAATGCCAAATATTTCTAAAACCCTTTTCATGAAACAAGTCAACCTTTTCCCAAGCCAAATGGAGCCATGAACAAGACATTCTCAAGCCACATGAAGCCATGAGGGCTTTGACTTGTCATTAGTCCATTTATGGCAAGAAGAGGGGGTTCTTTCTTAAACCTCCTTTAACCCTTTTTTGCCTTAATCATGTCACACACTAAACCATGTTTAGCCACCTCATTATGGATGGAGACCACACCATTCTCTCTTGGCTGACCCAACTGATCCTCTCAGCCCAAAATCAGGCCATGGGAAGGTGCACCCAACCCAAACCAATGGGTTGACCAAATTGAAGCCAAAATGACCCCTTCCCCATTCCATTTTAATTCAGCCACTTTACACATGGCAATTGCCAATTGCTTGCACCAAGTCCCAGCCCTGACCCACTCGACCTCGAGGGTGACCCATGCCCGGCCGGCCGGCCACCCGACCGCCGGAAAACGCCTTGCCCGAGACCTCGGGAGAGGCCAAGCTTTGGAATTCTACCTTGCCGAGCCGCCCCATGCCCAATGGCCACCATGGCTGTTCTTCTCCTCACCTAAGCAGCTCGATCCCGCCCTCAACTCCCCCGGGAGGCCCTCCAGCCTCTCCTATTTAAACCCCTCACCCTCTCGGCCAAAGGAGGTGCCGAACCGTACCATACCAAAACTCGCCAAAATCACTCCTCACTCCCTCTAGACTTAGAGCAATTGATCCCCACTGTTCTCCCGCTCTAATACCCATCGATCGAGCTCAATTTTGGAGCTCAATTCTCGAGCCGAACAGGACATTCCCGAATCCTTCACCAAAATCAAATTAAACTCACCTACACTTTCACCGTGCCAAGAGAAGAAGTTTTCCGAGTGAAAGCCCCCTCTCCAGGCCACCCAGTTGTTCCAGACTCCAAAGGTTGTGATCGGCTCTGGTGGAAATCATACCTAGACAATTCACCAAGCCAAGGGACTTCATCTGGAGCTTGCTTGGACCCAATAGAACGTGACACAACCCTCAGATCGAAGCTTCACTTCTCTGAGCAAAGGTATGAACTCCCTCTTCGCCCGAGCTTCGACCGATTCTCCATTTTGATTGGCTTGATTTCATAAGCATGTTCACCGTATGGATGTGTTCGTCTCTTCAAGATGAATCCATAGAGCATAAGAACACGAAAATCCATTGAGAATCGAGTGAGTTCTTAGTGGTTAGAGTGTGGACGGTCACGGGATCGCACCAGTCGTAGACGATGACTAGGAACCGTCGGATCGCGCGTGTATCGGATGGACGGCTTGGATTGCGTCGGACTCGCAGATGGTACGTGAACCGCGGGGCCCCGGACAGCCGAGTCAGATGGCGGCGACAAATCAGGGAGCGACGCGTGTCGATTCGGAGCTGCCGAGGTTGACGCGGCGCCGCGTGGATAAGTAGGAAAATAGGGATTTTTCTTATTTATTAAATACCCAGAACTTCAAAAATGCATATCTTTGTGTAGAAAAATCACAAAAATAAAATAAAAATACCCTCTTGCTCAGTGAACAGAGGAGAATAATGTGGAAAAGAAATCATTTAATTTCATCAAGTATTTTATTTTTAATAATTTATTTATTGTCTGCATTGTTTTAATTCTCCATGCATTCATACAATTCACCATGGCATGAGACCATAGAGCTTGAAGCCTCGAACTTGGGAACATTCCCTGAATTTTCCAAGGTCAGAGGCCATCTCTGTGAAAAGTTATTGATTTTTCAAATGCATGTGGCTGTTTTGAGTATTTTAATTCCAAAAATTAGCATGTTGTGAAACAAATTCTAGGAAAATTTTGGTGATGTTCCTTATGACCAGAGAACCCTAGGAAAAATAGGACTTGAGTTAATTCACTCGGATTAACCCTAATCTGCCTAAATACCCAAAATTGAACTTTAATTAATTAGAGTTAACCATAGATAAAATTGACTTGAAATCAATTCTCCACTGACCTTTAGGATCAGAGGAAACCACCACAAAAGTTTGAAGTCAATTGGACTTGGTTAGCCTTACTAAATGGGTTGATTAAGCCATTTAGTCATTTTAAACTTTGAAAATTCATAACTTTCAAAATACCTTTCAAAAATTCACCAAATTGGTTTTGGAGCCTCTCTGATATTAGGGAATTTAAGAAAATTAAAATTTCAATTTTCTAAAAAGTTGATTTTCTATCATTATTTTAATATTTTAATAATTAAAAAATAATAAAAATTACAAAAATAATAAAATTCACCAAAATGTCACATTTTGAATTCTAACCACTTAGGAACAAACCCCATATTTTTCTTATGTCTCTAGGTTGAGATATTAAATTTTAAAGCCTTGGGGTAATTTTTTAAAACTAAAAAAATACATTTTCTAGCATTTCCACTAAAATAATTATAATAAATTAAAGAAAAATCAGAAAATTGTAAAATTTGGTTCTCTGGAATCCTTGATATCAGAGAGAATTTTAAAAATTATAAAATTTATTTTTCAATTTATATTCTATTTTTAAATTAATTAATACTCCAGAACTTAAAATAATTTTAATAAATAAAATATAATTCAAAAAATCACAAAAATTGGTCCAAGTGGTCCTCTGGTCATTAGGAATGTCCCATAATTTTATTAAGGACAAAAACTTCCCCTTGGTCATATTATTAAATTTTCCTTGGAAATCCTTATTTTCCACCAAAAATAATTATATAAATAAATTAACTACAGAAAAATCACATTTTCTCCTCTAATGTCTTCATTGATATATGAGTGAAGTCACATAAAAATTTCAAGTTCATTTAAGCTCAATTTAATGAGTTATGAAATTATTAAGCTTGAAGGGCAAAATGGTAATTAAAATTTTAACCCTTAATTAAAACTTTAGGCTTAATAAAATGAAAAGGTAAAATATTTGATCTTAATCTGATTTGGATGATTGAAATTTAAATAATTAAAGGGTAAAAACCTACTAATCAATTTAAAAATAATTAAAATAAACCTTAATTAAGTAATTAATTAAATTTGGAAGAATGAAAAATTGGAATTATTAAAATAGGGATATTATTAGGAAGAGATTTGTTCTTTAATTTAAGAATCCCTAAATTAATCATCCCAATAATATTTAAGTCCTAATTAAAATGATAATCCAAATTTAAGATTTAAAATTCTAAAAAAAACTTAATAATTAAATTAAATTAAAGTTAAATTATTTAAATTAAAATCCTTTTAAAATTTCAATTAAATTAATACTTTAACAATTAAAATTAAATCATCTTTAAAACATAAAAAAAAATTAAAATATTAAATTAAAATTAAAAATAAAATTAAATTTAAATTTAAATTAAATTAAATTAAATTAAATTAAATTAAATTAAAACATATTAAAATAAATCAAATTAAGTCAAATTAAATTAAATTAAATGAAACTAAATTAAATTAAATTAAATTAAATTAAATTAAATTAAATTAAATTAAATTAAAACATATTAAATTAAATTAAATTAAATTAAATTAAAATAAAACCAAGTTAAAATTAAAATTAAATTAAATTAAATATATCAAATTAAATTAAAATTGAAACTAAACCAAATTAAATTAAACTAAAGTTAAATTAAATTGAATTAAAAATAACATCACCTAAGACATGAAGAACTCAAAAATAAATCTAAAATAACTTGAACACTATTCCAAACTTAAATCATCAATTTGAACTTAAATTTGAATCATAAATCATTAAATATCATTTTGCCCTTAGGAGCATTTACTATTATAACTCCTAAATGGAGTATCAAATGAAATGTCATTTCACTCATAAGGATATTCAAATGTCCTAAGTTCACTGAGCAAGACAACAAAACTTAAACTCTCGGACGATTAATTCATTTGTGTAATTAAATTCATTTGGACTTAAAACAATCCTAGAAATATCGAAAAGATGTTTAAGATTCGTCTTAAGCACTTCCTCAATATGATAGGATATTTATAAGAACAATTGAACTTAGTTGTTCTTTGATGAAGAAAATCGTCCTCAAACTAAAATACAAGAACCTAGACGTCATAGGAAATGACTAGCTATAGGATTAGGATTTTGGTAGAAAACCATAACCCTTCTCTTAGCTTTACCTAGGAAATTGCTATAAATGCTTAAATGCTCTAAATTGTATTTTAAGTGCAGCTTGGGATGACGGGAAGACCCTCCAGGTACGCTTTTATTTTATTTGCAATTTATCTTACTGCAATTCATTTACTCGTGTTGCACTTTACTCTTTTTTGCATGATAAACAACAGTTGCATGAAAACCTACACCTTTAGGACGTAAACCAAAACTCGAAACCCATAACTAAATTAAAAGACACTACAAGATAAAATTCACCTCCACAACATTTCAAAATATAAGACAACTCAAAATTTAATCACAAACAGAACAACAAAACTACAACTACAACTAAATTAAAACGTCTCATTGAATGATCGGGAATACCTCGGATGATGTAACCCACGTGTTGCTAACGGGATTTCCCACGATCTAAATGAAAGTGCGGAACTCATTCAGTTGAGTTTAGCAAATTCATCCGGACTAAGTGAATTCGATGAAAATAACGATGCTCGGGATGACGGAACCGTGGGATCTTAATCGGTTCGTTTAATCAACTCTAAGACTCGTTTTAATTAAAATATTAAAGACACATGGAAATTAAGACTTTCTCTAAAACCAAACACTTCTCTCATCTCCCGATTTATGACTTCTAAAACTAAACCTCTGCAACAACAAGGAGCTCGGAGCATGGTGGGCAGCACGGCCATCGTCATCGACAAAACTCGAATCTACTTGACAGAACTATCTTAGAATTAAATAACCCAGTACGTAGGACTTCGAGGTAGTTTGCCTAGTGCAACATAAATCCTCAACTCTTCGTTAGGCATTTGCATGATCATATAATGTAAATTAAGCCCTAACCGGTCTTAGGATTTCCGAGGTAGTCGTCCGATACGACATAAACCCTCACATCTTCGAGGCTATTTGTATGATTTTATCATACAAATATGTCCTAACTAATTAAAATTGGCAAGATCAAAATACTAAATAAACATTAGGGTTTTTTTTTAAATTCGAGCCAAACAATAGGATAGTCGGGAAATTACCGAAGTTCGCTTCGAATCTGTGATTTCTCCTACCTTTCTTCCTTCGGATTCCCAAAATATAATGTTCCAAACTTGATCCATTCCCTATCGAAATTCCAAAACTCAATCCCTCGAAAACTTAAACCTTGAAATTCTTGAGAGCAGTAACTACCGATTATTATCGAGAGTTTTCTTAGGTGATTTCCGTCACTTAAGATGTAATTAACTATAGGGGCTTGCCCTTATAGGGAACTTTAAGAACCCGTGTAATATAAACCTCGCTTAATTCATTTATATTAAGCTGGGGAACTTGTCGGCTTATAAAATTGGTTCGCAGTACCAAACGGACGTCACAAATCTTCTAGTTTATTTAATCGAGCCCCATCATCGAGCGCAGTGTGTCTATTCTTCGGGATAGATACACGGTTTGTGATGCGATGCTCGTTTATATAAACTATTTGGGATGTGAGATCGGTTTGATTTCATATCTTAAAATTTTCAAATTTAAAATTATTTTCAAAATCAAATACTACTTTCTAAATTATATATATATTTAAATTAAATTTAAAATTCGCCGACAACTTCTGTAGGCGACCCCTTTTAAAAAATACAACACTCAACCTAAAAAATAAGCCGCACAACTACCATAAGCATCTAACACTCCATGACTGTCTAACATGTCTATGGTGTTTGGACATTTACGGGGTCATGGTAGTCCAAAGGCTTTAACCCTTCTAGTTCTGGAATGACCTGATATCTAGTGGGTCTTTTAACTGGCCTCATCTGCTGCAAGGTGATTGAAATAAGAGGTCTATTAACACTGGGAGTAGAACTGATCCTCATGACAAAAGGACTCGGAATGTCCCTGCAAATTCTCCTAGTCCAAGGATTTGTATTTCCTTCTAAAAAGGATGGAGCAGCGATTCATCAAAGACACCATGCAGAAGAGTCTTTCAAAATCGTGACTGTCAATATGAGGCGAGATGCAATCCCCCTCATCATAGATGTTGATAATACAACTATCTGGAATGCAGTGTGCCGGTACAATTCCCAATATGACGAGCCGTTTAATAATCTGGACGATTACTTTGGGCAACAAGTCTAAATTTCCCTTCGTTGTCTCTACCATAATTATAACAACATCTGTATTGGATCGTCAGCCTCCCCTTGCCACGTATCCATTTGTTGGGCTCAGAGTAAGTTTGTCTTCTAAGACATCCAGCCCAACCGAGATCTCCAGCTTTCATCACATGTTCAATGATGGCTGCCTGCTTGTATTCATCAAATACTCTAGTGAATAACTTAATCCTTCAAGGATATTGATTGT
This sequence comes from Papilionanthe hookeriana x Papilionanthe teres, assembly GCA_022702705.1. NCBI lineage: Eukaryota > Viridiplantae > Streptophyta > Magnoliopsida > Asparagales > Orchidaceae > Papilionanthe > Papilionanthe hookeriana x Papilionanthe teres. Next base: position 85,344,003 of record CM040427.1, on the reverse strand, counting down.
TTACCAGTTCATATGTTTGAATTGTTCAAAAGACTATTGTTTAATCTTGAATCCATCGTATTTCTTCTTCAGAGATGGGCCTCCTCTGGATTTCTTCCTCTGGCTTTGTCATGATATGATGTGATTCAGTAGGTAAGATCTCGAGATCAGGAGATTCATACTGCTTGATGTCATCTTCCTTAAGTTTTCTATCTTTGTAGTAGTTTCTCTTCTTGACATTTCAGTTGTTTATTTCTATTTCTCCGTTGTGAAAGGGTAAGTCTTGCTATCTTCTTGTTAACCTCTGCAACCTCCTGAACCACAGTCGTTACTACTGATTTCAATTTCCCAACATTAGGATTTGGTTCATGATCATCAGTCTTTGATTCATCTTTGAAATCATATCGTTTTTGAAGTTTGAATTCTATTAAAGGTGTCTATTCCTTAACTTCATTTTGATCAGCTAGGTACAATATTGACCCACGGTATATTGATTCGATATGTAGCAGATCTAAGTTAAAATGAATTCTTGCACCTTTGTCATATTGTCGACGGTCCATTGTAAAGGTCGTGTTATTTTGAAATGTGAAAAATAGTCTATTGTCAGACATTTTCCAGCAAACAACAGGGTTATATGATATGTCAGACTAAATTTCATTTTCAAAGGGGTTGTTTTTATTATTATTATATTTTTATTTTGAGGGATTGTGCTCACAAGTGTATACTTAGTAAGCAAAAAGGAAATGTCAAAAGACAAAATCAAATTTGTACAAACAAGACAAAATATTATTATTATTTTTTTTCCAGTTCAGAAACAAGCCATTGTCTTATGTCACATAATATTTTATTAGGAAACGCCCATTAATTGGGGGTAAAACTCTATCTCCTTGAAAGTCAACTAACTGATGCGATCCTCCTGAATATGTCTTTTCAATTACATATGGGCCCTCCCACATGGGTTCAAATTTCCTGGCTATTTTTCTGTGAGCAAATATAAATCTTCGGAGTACTAAAAACAAATCCCAAATTTGAAAGGTCCTAGGATGAACCAATTTATCATGGGTCAGTATCATTTTGGCTTGGTACAGTTCCAGATTTTACTAAGCTTGAAGTCATTTGCCTTCAAGATTTTTTAATTCTTTAAGACGTAATTTTGCATTTTCTTCTTCAGTGATTTTGTTTGCAACCGCAATCCTAAGAGAAGGAATTTGAATTTCTAGTGGAAGTATGGCTTCAGAACCATATACCAAAGAAAACGATGTTGACCGTGTTGGTGTTCGGTATGTAGTTCTATAAGCCGATAGCGATTCAATTAATTTTTCATGACCTTGTCATAGATTGCTAATCAATGTTTTCTTTAAAATTTGAACCAATGTTTTATTAAAAGCTTCAGCTAAGCCATTGGCCTTTGGGTAATAAATTTTCAAATATCGCCAATCTATCCCATGTCTTTGAATAAAATTGTTTATTTTCGTGTTCTTAAAGGCTAATCCATTGTCTGAGATAATCCTTCAAGGAATTCTGAATTTATAAACAATTTGTGTCTTGAGGAAGTGAAGAACTTGTTCTACTTTGACTTCCCTAAGTTGTACGGCTTATGCCCATTTTGAGCAGTAATTAGTGGCTGCTAATATAAACCTATGTCCTTTGGTTGATCGAGGATCTATCGGGCACACAATATCTGTGCCCCAACATTCAAATGACCAAGATGCAATTGTTGGATGTAATACATTTGATAGTTGATGTAAGACCACACCATGGACTTGACATTGATGACATTTTCTTACTACTTCAAGGCTCTCAGTCATCATTGATGGCCAATAATACCCCATTCTTTTTTCTTTCATTTTCATTTTGGGCTCAGACTGGTGTGCACCACATAGGCATGAATGAACTTCTTTAACGAGTTCTTAAGATTTAGATTGAATTAAAACATCTTAATCACATTTGATGAAAAGATCGGCGATAAAGGACATCATCTATTAAGACATAAGATATTGCCCTTTGTTTAATTTGGCTGCAATGGAATTATTGTCAGGTAATATTCCAGTTCGTAAATATTCAATAATTGGTTGTCGCCAATCATTGTTCTTTTCTTCATTTACAACCGTTATTGTCATGTTTTCTTCCTTTTTGTCCAAATTATTGAAATCGATTTGAGAAAAGAGTTGCCTTTCCTTTAAGCATATCAAGTTGTTATTCCCTTCAGGACAAGCAAATTCTTTTGCATGTTTTGCCAAAGCATCAGCTAAAGAATTATCTTGTCTTGGAACCAGGAAAAATGTCACATTAGGAATATTTTGCAATAATTCCATAATGTAATTAAAATATTGCTTGATTCTTGGTTTCAAAATTTTGTATTTTCCTAGTATTTGAATAATAATCAGTTGGGAATCACCATAAATTTTAATACGTTTGATATTCATTTTTATTGCTAGTTCTAAGCCAACTATGAGTGCTTCATACTCAGCTTCATTATTTGTACATGGCTCAGTAAGATGATAAGAAAATGGAATCATTCCTTTGTCTAGAGTAATAAAAATTATTCCTACCCCTGTTATGCCAGGTATAATTGTTTGTTTGTCTTCACTTTTTCTGGCGAAGGAAGCTTCATCAAAATATAACTCCCATTGATTTGAGTCAAAATCTTTTATTTTGAGTATTTTCTCATCAAGTAAATCATCATTAAGTGGAGATACATTTGGTATGGGCTGAGCTGCTAAAAAAATCTGTCAGGATTTGTCCTTTGACAGCACGCAATGGCACAAATGTTATATCAAATTGAAGCAATAACATTGCCATCTTGCCAATCTTCCAGAAAGAGTTGGTCGTGTCATTAAATATTGTAATGGGTTAATTTTTGAAATAAGAGTCACTTTGTGTGATAACATGTAATGTCTTAGCTTTTGAGTTGCAAAGATTAAAGCTCGACAATGTTTTTCGATTGCAGGATATCTTATCTCAGTTAGATTTAAACAACGACTTAGGTAATATAGAGAGTTTTCTTTACATTCATCATTATTTTTAGCCAGCAATGCTCTTAAAGAATTTTTTGAAGCTGCAGTATAAAGGATAAGCGGTCTTCCTAACATAGGGGCTTCTAGAACAAGAGGTGTCATTAAATATTTTTTGATGTTTTCAAAAGCAAATTGGCATTTTTCATGCCATACAAATTTAGTGTCTTTTCTGGTCAGGGCAGTGAGAGGTTGACATCTTCCTGACAGATTAGAGATGAAACAACGAATGTATGCCAATTTTTTTTGGAAGGACCGTAAATGTGTTAAATTTTTAGAGGAGGCATATTCATGATGGCTTCAATTTTGAGCGGGTCAATTTCGATCCCACGATGTCGAACAACAAATCCTAAAAAATTTCTTGAGTTGACACAAAAGACACACTTAAGAGGATTCATTTTAAGATTAAATTGTCTTAATCGCTCGAAGACAATTCTTAAATCATATGTATGTTCGTTTTTGTATTTACTATTGACAACCAAGTCATCTACATAACATTCAACTTGCTTCTGAATATGTTCATCAAAATTTCTTGTCATGGCCCTCTGATAAATAGCACCAACATTCTTTAGTCCAAATAACATTAATTTATAATAGTATATCCCAATGGGATTTCTGAAAGCTGTATTTGGTTCATCTTCAGGGGACATTTTAATTTAGTTATATGTTGACATTCTGTCCATAAGGGAATATATTACATGTGTCGATGCAATATCTACCATTAATTCAGGAATTGGTAATGGAAATTCATCTTTTGGACAAGCTTTATTTAAATCTTGGAAGTCTACACAAATTCGGATTTGGCCATTTTTCTTTTTTACTGGCACTATATTGGCCAGCCATATTGGATATTTTTCTTCCAAATAAAATTGGCCTCAAATAGTTTCTTGACTTCTGTGATAGCTTGTTGTTCTATGTCAATACACAATTTTCTTCGACCTTGTTTTACATGGATGGTTTTTTGATCTGTCCCTAGCTTACGAACTAAAACTTCTGGAGCTAATCCGGGCATTTCATCGTAATTCCAAGCAAAACAACCCTTGTATTCTATTAATACTAGAACTATTTCTTCTATTTCTATATTATTAAGAGAACTACTGATAAAAGTTAGTTTTGGGTTTTCGTCTGTCCCCAAGTTTATTTCTTTTAGTTCATTCATTATTGATTTAATTTCTTCTTCAAAATATGGTGGATCATCCTCTATCATAGGATCGGGTATTTTTTCAAAAGTTAGATCATCCATGACAACTAGGCAAAATTTCGTATCATCTAAAGGTCCTAGGATACTAAATCTTACTCCTTTGGAATTATGATTCCGTTTATTATTCCATAGATGCTCAAAATCAAAAGATTGGTTTAATGAATTTTGTTTAGACATTAAACTATTTCACATAAGTTTTTGAACAGATGGAGAAAAAAGTTCAAAAAGAATTTTTATTGATTCCAAAAAGTTTTCATCTTTAGGTTGTACATTGTCATCTGAGCTAATAGAACTAAGTTGAAATTTTATCGATTTTTCATCTTCACTATGTACTTCTTTGACCACTAAATGTTTAACTTTTGTAGAAGAAAGAAGAGTTAGGGTCATAGCATTTACGTAGTGATTTATTTGCTCATACATAGATTCAAATTCTTTTTCTTTGTCTTCTTCTTAGATAAGTATCTTGAACTGGGGATCCTTTGGAATTGTCTTCTTCTTTTCTTCTTCATAATCCAAATGAATTTCAAACTTTGGCTTTATTTTCATATTGGTAGTGAAGATCTTTCTTTGTTTTGCTTGTCCTCGGCCTCGGCCTCGACCACGGACATCTACTTGTTTTTCTTTATTTTGATTTTTATCTTTTTGATTTTATACTTGACACTGGATTTCTAGAGAATATCAACTTCTATATTGGGGCATAATATGAAGCATTCTCGTGTATGCCAATTTCTTGGATTGAAAATGGTTGGACATCCCCCATTGTATAACATTCTTTTTCCTTTGTAGATATTTGATACATTGGTGTAATGATGAGGGTACCATCTTATTTTCAAGGAGCCAAGGCCGACCAAGTAGAACATTAAAAAATGTATCTGAATCAATGACGTGGAATTTTGCTCTTGTCACTAGATTTTCTGTCTTTAAAAGCAATGTTATTGATCTTTCGCTCGTTCTCATTGTTGATTAAATCCCTTTAACATGATTGTATCAGTTAACAGTCTACAACAATAACAACAACAACAACAAAGCCTTAATCCCACTAAGGGGGGTCGGCTACATGAATCCTTTTTCTCCATTGCGTCCTTTTTAGTGTCAATTTTTCGTTTAATTCTAATAGATTAAGATCATTTTTTATGCAATAAGCCCAAGTTTTCCTAGGTTTTCCTCTCGCCTTTCTTAACATAAGTTGTATTTAAAACATCTACTCTCCTAATCGGATCATCGAGTGGTCGACGTTTAATGTGACCAAACCATCTAAGGCGACTCTCTCTAATTTTATCCGTCACTGGTGCAACTCCAACCCTATTACGGATATATTCATTTCGCATTTTGTCTCTAAGTGTAAAGCCACTCATCCATCTAATCATTCTCATCTCGGCAACACTTAACTTAACCTTATGCTTCTCTTTTAAAGACCAACATTCAACATCATAGAGCATTGAAGGTCTCACCACCATCTTATAAAATTTTCCTTTCAGTCTAAGCGGTACTTTTCTATCACACAATAGGCCGGACGCATTCCTCCACTTCAACCAACCAACCTGAATTCTACTATTAACATCCCCATCTATATCACCATTACTTTGAACAATGGACCCGAGATATCTAAATCGTTCACACCTTTTAATAATTTGATCACCAAAAGTTACACTTCTGTCACTAGACCTACTATTACTAAAATTACATTCCATGTATTCAGTTTTAGTTCTACTCAAACGAAGACCTTTAGACTCCAATGTAGACCTCCATAATTCAAGTTTTTCCTGGACTTTTTCTCTTGTCTTATCCACCGAGGAGGATATCATCAGCAAAAAGCATACACCAAGGTACATCCTCTTGTAAATGGCCAGTAAGACCATCCATAAATAAAGCAAAAAGATATGGGCTTAAAGCCGATCCTTGATGTAAACCAACGAAATAGTAAAATACTTGGTCAATCCTCCTTCGGTTCGAACACATGTAACGACTCTAGCATACATATCTTTAATGACTTGAATATAAGTCAAATCAACACCTTTCTTCTCAAGGACTCTCCAAAGAACATCTCTAGGAACCTTATCGTAAGCTTTTTCTAAATCAATAAAAATCAAATGTAGATCCTCCTTATTATCTCTCGTACCTCTCCATCAAACCTCTTAATAAATGTATAGCTTCCATGGTAGACTCGCCCGGCATAAATCCAAATTGATTATGAGAAATCGTCGTAATACGTCTTAACCTATGTTCAATTACCCTCTCCCATAACTTTAAAGTATGACACATCAATTTAATTCCTCTATAATTTGCACACTCTTGTGCATCTCCTTTATTCTTAAAAATGGGGACCAAAATGCTCTTTCTCCACTCCTCAGGCATCTTTTTTGTTTTTAAAATAATATTAAAAAGTTTAGTAAGCCAGGAAACCCCCAGATCACCTAAATATTTCCACACTTCAATTGGGATATTATCAGGTCCTACAGACTTTCCCCACTTAGTTTTCTTTAAAGCCTCATCAACTTCTTTTTTACTAATGCGACGGTAAAAGTGAAGAGTTTTATTATTATTAACAATATTAAGATCACTAAGGTCGATCGTACTTTCAGCATCATCATTAAAAAGTTTATCAAAATAACTCACCCACCTATGTTGAATATCTTTTTCTAAGAAAAGCACTTTTTGATTTTCATCTTTAATACACTTTACTTGAGTTAAATCTTTACTTTTCTTTTCTATTTGTTTGGCTAGTTTATACATATATTTTTCACCTTCCTTAGTATCTAACATGTTATAAAGATCACTAAAAGCGGAATTTTTAGCGTCACGCATTATTCTTTTACACTCCCTGCGGGCCATTTTATATTTTTCCCAATTCTCTACGCTTTTACATTTAAACCAATTTTTATAACATAACTTCTTATATTTTATCTTTTCTTGCACATTATTATTCCACCACCAACTATTTTTATTTATAGAAACTTTTTCTTTTGATTCTCCAAGTACATCTTTAGCCACTTGTTTAATAGTATTAGTTAATTTTTCCCACATAACATTCGCGTCTTCATGAGCATCCCAAATATTTAAATCTTGAATTTTACTCATAAAAATAATTTTATTTGTGTCTTTTAGGTGCCCCCATCTTATTCTATGATGTTGAATCCTAGTATTCTTTATTTTACAACTCTTCATCTTAAAATCTAGAACTAATAATCGATGTTGGGTACTTAATTGCTCTCTTGGAATGACCTTACAATCCTTACAATCTCGACGATCTCTTCTTCTCATAAGAAAATAATCAATTTGTGTTTTATTAGATCCATTCTTATAAGTAATAAGATGCTCATCTCTTTTCTTGAATAAAGTATTAGTAATAATTATATCATACGCTAAAGCAAAATCTAAAATGGCTCTACCTTCTTCATTAATAGCTCCATAACCGTAGCCACCATGAATATTTCTGAAATCTTCTACCACTCTACCGACATTTTCATTTAAATCTCCTCCAATAAAAATTTTTTCTTCAAGGGGTATCAAGTGTATTAAGTCTTCTAAATCATTCCAGAATTTATCTTTAGAGTCTATATCTAAACCAACTTGAGGAGCATAAGCACTTATAATATTAAAAATCTTAGTATCAATAATAATCTTAAGTGCTATAATTCTATCTCCAACTCTATTAATTTTAACAACATTATCTTTCAAACTTTTATCTATAATTATACCTACACCATTTCTAGTACGACTCTTACCAGAATACCATAGTTTAAAACCTAAGTTATCAATTTCCTTAGCTTTTTCTCCAACCCATTTAGTTTCTCGAATATATAGGATATTTATCTTTCTATGGATCATAATATCAACCAATTCCATTAATTTACCATTGAGAGTACCTATATTCCAAGATCCTATCCTAATACTAGTATCATGGACTAACTTCTTTACCCGCATCCGTCCGTAATGTGGGAACCCTTGCTTACTTGACACTACACCCGGGAGCCGGTGTATCAGTTAACAGTCTATTGGCATCAATGTCCAAATGTGCGAGAGTTTTCAAATTCATGATATTAATTGAAGCTCCAGGATCAATAAGTACTCTTGGAAGCATAATATCATTGATATTCAATGTAATATAAAGTGGATGATTGTGTTCAGCCATGTCGAGTAGCAAATCATTGTCAGAAAAGGTTATTTTTGTTTGTTCTTTGAATGAAGATACTTCATTTGCAGAAGTACTAGCAAGTTGAGCTAGATAGATTTTGGGATCTAAGAGAGCCTTTATCAAAGATTCTCTCATTTCCTTAGATAGGACAAGAGCGTCATATATGCTCAATTTTGTTGATAGCTTCTTTAAATGAGCCAATACATTATAATCCACTTTACTATGGATATCATCTTTATTTTCTTCCAGCAGTCATTCTTGTATTGGAGGGATATTTTCCTTTGGTGCTATTATCTGTTTCTCTTTTTCTACAGGGACCATTCATGAAGGTAGAATTTTTCCACTTCTCAAGTTGACTTTGGTTATTTCTTGTGGTATAGCTTTCAATGCTTGAGTTTTTGAATCAGAAAATTCCAATTCTATGGAAATTGGTACTTTTCCTAATTCGAGCATGAAAGTTTCATCTTCACTATTATTATCATTTTGGTTGTCATTAGTCTCGTCAGATTTACATATGATTAAAGTATTGTCTACATGATCAAAATTTACTCGCTCATTGTCATGAACATCATGAGAAATAGTCAGGATATAAGCGGATCAGGAAACATTTTTATTTAACAGAAAGTCATACAAAGTTAACGGTACAAGGAATTTTCTCCCTTTGTCCAAAACTACTATCCTTAAATGATATGACAAAGTAGAAGGAGTGAAAGATACAAAAGGAGGAGCAGCCTCTATGTTTACAAGACTCTTACATCTTACTTCCTCTTGCATTGCAACAGCTTGCTCTAAAGTGAGCAAGATGTTGTCTTGGATTTCCTGTTCCGTCAATCATTTTGAAAATTGGTGGAATAAAACCTTTAGGATATTGAACTGAATCAAATTCTTCTGGGTAGGGCCTACCCATTGAATTTAATGATCCAATCCATTCTTGTGCCATGGTTTCATTTATTTTTTGTTCTACTAATTGTGAAATTTCTTTTTCAGGAATTCCACTTTGAGCAGGTTTCTTTTTCTTTTGTGAGCTTTCTTCAACTTCAGTTTTATCTTCATGAATACGTATTATTTTAGGTCAAACAATTTCAATGGCTAGTTATGGAGTTATTGGTGAATTTTGTATGGACGCTGCCAATTCCTCCATTCTTTGTTTAAGGTGATTAATTTGTTCATCTTGTTGTCGAATTACATATCATAATTCTTCAGTAACATATTCTTCATTTTGAGGAGGTACTTCCCGAGCAGCAGTAGATTGTGTTTCTACGACATGTATTTCTATAGACTCTTGACTGTGCTGATTAGAAGAATTTTCCTTTCTTCGTGAAGCTAATCGTTTAATGTTATCTCTTAATATCTCCAATCTTTCCTCAATTGTTTTACCATAATTCTTTTCAGGGGTATTGTCTTGAGAAATATCCATAGGAGTATCCATGATACTGGAAGCTCCATCTGAAGCTTCTTGTTGCCTTGCATTCTTTTTATGCTTTCTGATTGGTCTGCAACTCGTAGCTTGTGCACAAGAGCCTTTATCTTTTTCAATGTTTCTTCAGCTTCTAACATCAATTCATTGTGTTTTATACTGTTGGTCAAAGTAACTGTCACGTTCTTTTTTTATTTTGAATGGGGCTTAGTTGGCACTGAATAAATGAACTTATCATATTCAAGGATTTTCTTTTTCATGGTAGTGGTAACTGTGCATCCCATTTTATCCAATAATTTGGTAATTAAACATCAATCTTTTTGTGCCAATTGTTTGAATACAGTGTGTATTGTGTGGATGGATGGAAAATTTTCCTCTTTGAAGACTGATATATACCCTCGTCATAGTCAATCGGTACAGGATAGAATTTAGTTCTTTCCCAAGGGTATGTATTTTCTTCATATCCAGTAAGGGTAAACCTTTCAATTTCATTTTCATTGTTGTTCTTTCTTTGAGTATATGCTAAAGGAACATCCTTAGAGCTGGACCCAAACTCATATATTGATCTTGGAATATTATCATCTTGTTTCTCATAAAGTTCTTTTCATTTATTGTTAACTTCCTCAAAGCTTGTTCCATAGGAAGTTGTTGAGATAAAAGGAAAGATTCTTTATAAGGGTATTCATAAATATTTGGAAAATATGGAAAAGACTATATTACAATAGGAGGACTATTCCAAATATATTCAACTGCATCATTGAATATTCCAAATCCTTCTTGTGGAAAGTAAACAGCTTCATTAAATGGTGAACTCAGATCTTAAAAATAGGAAAAGTCTGAATTGGGAGAATCCATAGTAGTTTTCTGTCAAAATACCGAGAAATCTTATGTCAAAGTTTTATGATAGACTAGTTTATGAATTGGAATTATTATTATTTTATTGAAAATAGCTCTTTTAAAGGAGCTAGAAGAGACGATATTGTTTGTTGAATAAAATTTTGAGAAATCAATATTTTAACAAAAGATGAAGAGAAAGAATCTATAAAGATCAATCCCCAGCGGAGTCACCACTCTCTTGATGGAAACGAATTGTCGCAGTTCAATGTCGTCAATTCTCATATTATGTGATGCGAGGCGACTTTATATATGCTTTAAAATACAAGAATTTGATATCACTTTTTAGAATATTTAATTTCCGGCAAATGGCTTCAAAAACTTGATGTGTGAGGTTTACTTTTATTAATTTATATTTAGATTTTATAATAATTATTGTAAAAGTCACAATTTTAAACACAAGTATACGTATCATTCAAGTAATATAGGGCTCTAGTGGAGTCCTAGTTATCGATCCCACAGGGATAGTGAATTTATAAAAAGTTAGAAATATTAGTATTATTTTGGAATTTTCAAATGCAATTTATATATACTTTTTTTTATTTTTTTATATATGTATATTGAAATTTAATTTACTAACAATTTTTACTAAAAGCAAGTAAGCAGTAAGCAGTAAAGTAAAGTAAGCAGTAAAATTCAATGCAAGTATAAAAACGACTTTCTCCTTTTTCAACTAATCCAAGAATTACAGAGTAATTATCTTTTGTAGGGAATTAAGATTATGATATTGTGCCAAATAGAAGCATTCCTATTCTTTACCCTTTAGTCCAGGTGCAAAGAACATTGACTAATCTATAGATAGGCTCAGGATGTTTTATTAGTAGAATGGGTTAATCTAGGCTCACACTACTAGATGTCCAAGGGTGGCTATGGTCGGCCCTACCAGTGACCCGTTACATTTCTATAAACCAAATTATTAGAATTTAGTCTGTCACTCTAAATACTAATTAATTTTACGCCCAATAAATATTATCTTCCTATTTACTTGCACTTCACCTTAAACAATCCACGTATAGCCTGCGATTACTTAAGGATTCATGTGATATATACTAGTTAAGAATTTATCTCCGGATAGGTCTCAAAATTCTTCAACAGGTTTTAACAAATTAAATGGCCAATTTAAAAAGTAAACTAAGATCAGGTATTAATATCATCACATTGTTTTAAAATATTGTATATTTAATTCTCCTACAAAATTGAATTAATTTATAATCTTTTCATAGTTGAAAGGAGAAAGATAACCAACTACTCAGAACACATTGAAATAACACAGCAAAACATATTTATAAAACTTTGAACCAAAGTACAATTACTTATCTGAAGTGTTCTTTCAAGTGATCTGCTGACTTCTACTAACTCCAAAGCAATGATGAAAGACTCCAACAACAATAACTCACAATAAACACTCAAAATAAAATCAGTAGATACAAAATAATGTGGCACCCTAAGTATGGAAGAGTCTAAATAAAACTAGAGAGGAGAGAGAAGATGCTAAAATGGGTATGTGTACTAAGGAGGGGGGGGGTTGGTGCGATTTTCTCTGTAGAATGGGCTCCTATTTATAGAGCTCTGAATTTGACCAGGGGTTGCTTAAGAAAACTCTTCAAAATTCGTCCAAATTTAATGTATCTTCGAGAAGGTAACTGTCGCGCCTCGGCACCGAGATCTAGCGTCTAGGCGCCGAACTCCTTGACTAGGTCTTTCGCACCTCTTCACTTTGGGTCGCACCTCTTCGCGATCTAGACCGTTTCCTTGTGTCCAAATACATTGTATCACATGTCTTATATATTAGGAGTAACTTCCAGTCTTCTAGAAGCTCCAATAACCACTTAACACTGTCAAAATAACTGCCCAAAGTCATCAAAAAAACTTGACAGCGTCTGTATCGAACTGGCGCTTATGCGTCAGATTATGGCGCCTAGGCGCTAGACCAATAATTCCAAAATTTTTCTCTATAAGCTCCAATTTTACTCCTTTTTACTCCTTTTTCCTTCTTTTTCTTTCTTGGAATCTTTTTAAATCATCGACATCCAAAAACATAAAAATACGTTTCATTAAAGCTTAATATCCTTAAGAATTGAATCATAAATAAGGCATAAAAATGGGTATTTTTTTAGGTAGATCAAATTCCCCCAAACATAAACGTTACTTGTACTCAAGTAACCCTTTTAATTACATAAAATAGATAACATTTGGAATGAAGTAAAAATAATTAAGATTCCTTACAATTTTTGGTTTTATAAATGCTTTAGCAAATCATTAACCAAATTTCATTAATTAAGTTTAATTTTAAGAATTAAAGAACATTTAACTACCAAATCATAAGACTTCCAATTTTTCATTTATTTGAAGAATAATTGTAGTTCATCATATTAAGGTCACACAGAATATTTATAAGAAAAAAATTTTCATGAAATATTTTTCTAGTAAAAATATATGTACATAGAAATTAAGTTAAAAATGTAATCAGTCTTATTCTTATAAGATAATTCAAGTGAAGCCAATTTTGATTAGGCATTTCCTCAAGCTTCTCCTCACTTTCTTTTCTTCTCTCTTTTTTTTTAAGTGAGGATTACTATTTTTGGATAGCCTGTTAATGATTTTGAACTTCACTATCCTTAACTTATTTTCAAAAAATTATACATTTTTACTTAATGAATATGACATTAATAATTTATTATTTTTCAAATCTTATTTCAATCTTTTCTTTTTCAAGCAATAATCTTGATTCTTTAATATTTCAAAAATACAATTCTCTTTACTATAAATAGAAAAATTTTGATCTTATTATTCTTTAAGCTAAATAATTCTATTCTTAAAATCGACCAAAATTTTTTAAGTTTTAATCTTAAACTGATTTTTGATTCCTTATGTTATGTTAATATATTTTTAAAGAAAATATTAGTTCTTTAAGGACAAATAATATTTAAATTTGATAAATGTTTTTCCTTCCCCCAAACTTCAGCTTTAGTATAAATATGATCATGAAATTTTCTAAAGCATGAGAGAAAGAAATAAACATGAATTAATCTAAGTACAGTAATGATGTAGTAAGGAAAAACTAACTTCTACTTCTACACATGCTTTAATATGAATATAACAGAAATGATTAAGCATATATAGAAAAGTTTTGCAGAGCGGGATTTAATTTTTAAATATAAATCTTTTTTTATTTTATTATTTTTTTTATTTTTAAAGATGCAAATTTACTAACTATTCATGAACACTAAACAGTAGGCTGAAACAGAAATAAACTTTTATAGAAATTCATTCACATTTCAATCTTAAACACACATTAGATAATCTAAAAACAGTTTAAACATAAAAGTTCACATAAACACTAACAAATAACATCACACTAAATAGTACAAGAAACAAGAAAACACACTAAAAACAAAATCAAAAATCTCTGGAGATAAGTCAAGTTACTAATCACTATCTGTAGCTTCATCATCGTCATCACCAAAAGAAAACTCTATATCCTTTGGATCAACATATGGTGAAAATCTGGGACAAGTAGGGAACTGAACATCGTGCTCACCCTTCAGAAATTTCACTAAAGAATTTGAATACTCAGCAACGTAATCACTTTTTCTTTGTGTATACTTAGAAAGATGATCAATCTTCTTGTCTATCGTATCTACTCTACAGTTGGTTAAGAATAACTCGTGCTGCTGCTGCTCTATAAACTGATCATGCATGGTTTCCCAAAAAGTTGATGATGGGTCAGCAGAAGTAGATGGTCTAGAAGTAGAAGCTCTACCTGAAGTAGGTAATGAACCAACGAAGTGCGTAGAACACTTACCTCGCAAGCCGATCATAAATGCTGACGCTTTCTCTTCCTATAGGCTTTGTCGACTTGAGCTTTTCCTCAGAAAGCTCAGCAACTACTCCAGCACTTGGACATAGAGAATAGATTAGAGATGGAAAACCAAGTCCAATAGAAGTGCTAGAATGAGCAGTAGCCATTACAGAATCATAAATAATGCTCCCTACATAAATAGAATTCCCCTCTTGAATGCAGTAGTTGAGAATAGCTCTATCTTTGGTAACTTCGCTCAGATGATTAGATGGAAGGAGACGAGCAGAAATAAAGTAGTGCCAAGCCTTCTAAACACCATTAAGCTTAGAAGATGAAAAATTTACCCTTTTTCAGTTCTGAATATTCCAGGATCCAGTACTATCAGTCAGGTAGGCAATGATCATATCTAAATCATCCTCAGATGGAGATAATCCTGAGTAATAACACTCTATGTTTGGTGACCACAAGAAAATGTATTAAGAAATTTATACCAATTTTATATGAAATTGCACTATAAAGAAAGGTATTTTTTATGTTTTATTGCAGGAATGAAGATTTATAGGTAATGGGAGCAAAAAGAGCAAAAAGGAGCGAATCTAGAACAAAAAGGACTAAAATAGATGAAAATTGAACTATCCCGCCGACGACGAGGAATAAGCCGCCGACGGTGAGATTTTCCCGAAAGTTCTGAATATATTATAAAGGAGCCCGCCGATGGAGAGATCGAGCCCGCCGACAGTGAGCCTTAGCGGTTAGCCATTATTCTAGAAGCCCGCCGACAGTGAGATCGAGCCCGCCGATGGCGAGAATGGCAGTTCAAGACAAATACATTGAATCTGGATGCTTTTTGAAGAGATGCTTAAGTAACCTTTGGATATATTCCTTCATCTTTAAATATAGAAGAATTTAGGCCAAATTAGTCGTCGTCGTGGTTGTAGTGTGTTCTCTAGTAGTGTCTTTAGTGAGAGAGTTATTGTTTTATTTAGTGTCTTGGTGAGTCTTTTTAATTAAGAGTGTTGTACAAGAAGAGTCAAAAGAACTTCAAGGAGTCTGCTTGGGGAGAAGATTCAAGATAAGTTTTTTTGTTTGTTGTTATATAACTTTAAATGAAATCCAAGTTTTGTGTTATTCTTCCTATGCATTCTGAGTAGTTTTCTTTGTCTTTCTCCTTGTTGTTGAGATTCGGTGAAATGAAGAATTAAATCAGTTGTGCCTAAAAATACTAAATAAAATTGTTATAATCTTTTACTTAAATCTTAATTTATTTTCAATTTGGCCAATTGAATTGTTAACATATGTTGAATTATCAACTACAGTAAAGATTACATCTGAGATTCAGGGAAGTCAATAGCCTTGGAAGGAGGGTGCAAACAAATAGGGAAATATTAATTATCTGGTGTAGAATTGGACATTTTAGTGTGACAGACTAAAATATTCAATTCGGTCCTATCGTTTGGGAGCTGAAGTGTAGATGTTAGCCCTCAAGCGAGGGGAACGTGGGAGCTCTGAAGTGGCAGCCGGTATCCTCCCAGCATAGCCGCATATTCAGTAACCAAACATAGGACTAGTCAATGTTCTTTGCAACTGGACCAAAGGGCAAAGAATAGGAATGCTCCTATTTGGCACAATATAATTCTAACTAATTTAATTATTTATTCACTTAATTCTCTTAACAAGGAGAAAGATACTTTTCGAAATTATAATCTTTTATTTAATCTTTAAGAAATATAGTTTAGTATAAGTATTCAATATTTCCGTATACTAGATTAGTAATTGCATTTGCTGAAATTAGTCCTTAAGTCTCTAACTTCCCTATGGGATCGATATCTAGGACTCCATTAGAGCCTTTTATTACTTGAACGATACGTATACTTGCCTTGATAAAAGGGGAGGGAGCACAATTGCTATTTTACTTTGAAAAAAAATTATAACATTTATAAAAGCTTAACCAACATATACACCCTTCACTTTCTGCCCTGCTCTCCCCCGAGGTGGTCATTGGGCGGCAGTCCATAGAAAATATTGATACGTTCAGGAGTGAATCCTACTCCAACTCCTCGAACGAAAATCTCTTATGCTTCCGCATCCACGAAATTAACATAAAACTCTCTAACAACTGAGATAACAAAAACAACAGTGAAATAGCAGAATCGTTGCCAGTTAAGCGCAATGATTGTCTCCTTAATTCTTCCTTCAGGATTATAAAAACTTCACTCCGAGATAAATTTTAGAGTCATAGCAAAATTATTGTATCGGAAATGTGCAGCAGCAGTGACAAACTTGCTACGATCAAAATTTTCCCGTTCCTTTCCTCGCTTTGATTTGGGTGCCATCTAAACGTGAAAATAAAAATGCGAAATAAATTCAATGGATGTTAGGAAAATAAATTGATTTAAGCTTTGCAAACTTGAAAAAGCTTAAAAATTCATGGATTTAACCAAAAAAATAAAAAATTTTCTCAAAATTTCAGTTTTTCTTAATGAGAGCAAAATCCATGGTGAAAATAAAAAATAATGAGTTTAGAATGTAGATCTGACCTCGAGATGAAGAAATCGGGTGATTTCAAGCTCAAAAACTTGAAAGATCTGGCTTTAAAGGGGATCTCTAGGTGGTATTTTTGTGAAAAATAGTGGAGAAGGAAGCTTAGGCGTCAAAAATGGCATGGGGGGAGGGGGGTTTAAGAAGATGAGTTTTCAGATTCAGGCCGAACCGGCACCTTGGCGCCGAATTCTGGCACCTAGGCGCCAGACTCACCTTACGAAAAATTCAATTTAAACTAAATATTTTCCACCAAATCTTATCAAATATGACTCCTAATTACTCTTATGAGATAATTAATCCATTTTATATACTCCAAATATTTTCAAAATCAAATTAAAATGATAGTATAGATCCACAAAAAATGTATCCAAATTCTTCAATTCTAAATCCTAACATCCATTCCAAATTCAATAACTTTCAGTACAAGACTGTATCATGGTTCATCATTTTATAAATAACACAAACAACAACATATTCAAAGAAAACACTCAAATCCAACAACACACATTGAACAATTAAGCAAACACACAAAGTAGATATTCAACACACTAACACAAGACTCGATCAGACCTAAAAAAATATAGGATCTCTTTAAAACCAATCTTCAATTACCATCTCTTTTGCAATGAAATTCGCTAGGACCGAAGGGATAGAAAACCAACGCCCTTGGAAATTCCAAAGCCGTCTTTTCATCGATCCACTTGTTCTTCGCGTACATTTCTACTTGAGCGTCATGATAGGCAGCCATATGATCAGATTGAAGTTTGGTTTGTCATTCCAAGTGTTCATATTGGTGGTACATCTCATGGCGATGATTACCAATACTTTGAAGTTCCGCTTCAATCTTCTCCAGTTGACTAAACATTTTCTCCATACTAACAGCAATAAAACCATTAAAATAAGGCTGAGGATCTTTAGAATATTTGTCTCTTACCTCATTCCCATGATTTCCTCTATCCATTGCCTCCAAATCCTTCTTAACTCCTCCAAGATGGATTGCTCTGGACGAAATTAGTGTTTCTATGGGATTGGGGATGAAAAATAGGCTATATATAAAGAGATTTCGTATGAAAAACTGAAGAATTTTAGGTTTTTCCATGATCTGTAACTGCGGCGCCCAGGCACCAGAATCTGGCGCCTAGGCCCCGGATCATCGATACGCAGGTCACTCTGGCGCTTAGGCGCCAACTTTTGACGCATAGGCGCTGGAACCTCGATCGACTCCGATTCGCCTATTGTCAAATTTTGTAAAGTTTCGGTTATAAAAATAGGTCTAATAAACGAGTGTGATCCACACACAAACACTATTACGAAAAATACAAATCACAAACAATCACAAACGAAGGTTAACTTGATCTCCTTTTTACTCACAATTGACATGGAGTGGTCCAAGTCCAAATTCTATATACTTCAAGAAAATGTTTAGCTTAAGCCAATTCAGACTTGTTAGTTTTCTAATTCCCGAAGTTATATAGAAATTTAGTCAAGACCAAGGCATAACCTTACAGCAATAATTAAACTTAAACTAATAAATATGGGTTGCCTCCCACAAAGCTCTTGGTTTAGCGTCGTCAGCCTGACCTAATTAATTAAATTAATCGGGTAGACTCAGCTCATAAGCCTCTTTGTAATTTAATTTCATTTCTCCCACATAAGGCTTCAGTCTTAATCCGTTAACTTTAAATAGTTTTCCAGTTTTGGGATCTTTAATATCCACAACTCCATAAGGGTATACTTTATCAATTATAAATTGTCCCATCCATTTAGATTTTAATTTTCCAGGGAAAAGTTTTAAACGAGCCTTAAATAATAATACTTCTTGTCCAAGCTCGAATATTTTCCTTGAAATCATTTTTTCATGCAATTTCTTCATTCTTTCCTTATAAATTCTTGCATTTTCATATAACTCATTCCTTATCTCTTCCATTTTATTCAGTTGTAATAATCATTTTTCTCCTGTAGTATTCAAATTATAATTGAAATCCTTTATCGCCCAATAAGCTTTATGCTCCAGTTCAACAGGTAAGTGACAATGTTTACCATAAATTAACCAAAAAGGTGACATTCCGATAGGTGTCTTATAAGCTGTTCTATAAGCCCATAATGCAGAATCAAGTCTATCAACCCAGTCAGTTCTTTTATGATTAACAGTCTTTTCTAAAATTCTTTTAATTTCTCTGTTTGACACTTTAGCCATTCCACTTGTTTGAGGATGATAATAAGTTGCAATTCTATGTTTAATTCTGAATTTTTCAAGCAATGATTGAATTCTTATATTTCTGAAATGACTTCCCCCATCTGTCATAATTATCCTAGGCATTCCAAATCATGTAAATTCATTTTCTTTAAAAACTTTGAAACACTTTTGGAATCACAGTTAGGTAAAGCTACAGCTTCAATCCACTTTGAAACATAATCAACTGCCAATAAAGTATAAATCTTTCCAGATGATGGTACGAAAGGTCCCATAAAGTCTAAACCCCATACATCGAAATTTTCGATTTCTAGTATAAAGTTTAGAGGCATTTTATCTTTTCTGGATATATTTTCTATTCTTTGACATCGATCACAAGTTTTCACATAATGTCCAACATCTTTAAATAAAGTAGGCCAATAAAATCCAGAATTTAAAATTTTAAATGTAGTTTTATCCACTCCAAAGTGTCCTCCAAATTCAGAATTGTGACATCTTTTAATAATTTCCAAAGTTTCTTCTAAGGTACACATCTTCAAATCACAGAATCTCTTCCTAATTTAAATAAATGAGGATCTTCCCAAATATATGATTTACAATCATTCTTGAATTTCTTAATGTATTTATTATTCATCCCATATGGTAAAATATTGCTAACCAAGTAGTTAACTATATCTGCATACCAAGGCATTTGTAATCCTTGAATGACATATAATTGCTCATCCGGGAATTTCTCATTTATATTTTCTTCATAAATCTTCTCATTATTATTTTTGATTCTTGATAAATGATCAGCAATTTGGTTGTTAATTCCTCTTATGTTCACAATTTCAATATCAAATTCTTGTAAAAGTAAAACCCATTTAATCAATCTAGGTTTAGCATCCTTTTTAGATATTAAATACTTAATGGCAGAATGATCAGTGTGTACGATACATTTTGTTCCAAGAAGATATGGTCTAAATTTATCAAAGGCATATACTATTGCTAAAAGCTCTTTTTCAGTAGTAGTGTAATTTATTTGACTTTCATTAAGAGTTTTGCTAGCATAGTATATAACTTTGAAAATCTTCTCATATTTTTGTCCTAATACAGCTCCGATTGCATAATCACTTGCATCACACATTATTTCAAAAGGTCTATTCCATTCAGGAGCAACAATGACAGGTGCAGTGATTAATTTTTCTTTCAAAATATTGAACGCATTCAGACAATCTTCATTAAATTCAAATTTAGCTTCTTTTCTAATAAATGGCAAAGGGGTTTAGCAGTTTTAGAAAAATCCTTTATATATCTCCTATAAAATCCAGCATGACCCAAAAAACTTCTCACATCAGTAACGGTAGTAGGTGGTTGCAGTTCAGCAATAATTTTCACCTTTGCTTGATCCACTTCCATCCTTATTTGTGAAACTTTATGTTCAAGTACAATGCCTTCTGTGACCATAAATTGACATTTTTCCCAGTTTAGAACTAAATTTGTTTCTTCACATCTCTTTAAAATTTTCATTATATTTTCCAAGCAAGATTCAAAAGAAGTTCCAAAAACTGAAAAATCGTCCATAAATACTTCAATTCCTTTATCAATCAAATCACAAAATATTGACATCATACATCTTTGAAAAGTTGCAGGTGCATTGCACAAACCAAAAGGCATTCTTATAAAGGTAAATGTTCCATAAGGACTTGTAAATGTTGTCTTTTCTTGATCCTCAGGAGAAATGGGTAATTGATGATAACCAGAATATCCATCCAAAAAATAGAAATATGAGTGTCCAGCTAGTTTTTCCAGCATTTGATCCAAGAAAGGTAAAGAAAAATGATCCTTTCTAGTGGTGTTGTTTAATTTTCAATAATCAATGCAAATTCGCCATCCAGTAACTTGTCTTGTTGGGATTAATTCATTTTTTTCATTAACAATGATTGTTACTCCTCCTTTCTTCAGAACACAATGAATAAGACTTACCCATTGGCTATCCAAAATAGGATATATAATTCCAGCATCTAACCATTTCAAAATTTCTTTCTTGACAACCTCTTTCATAATTGGATTTAATCTTCTTTGAGTTTCAATAATGGGTTTACAATTTTCTTCCATTAAAATTCTATGCATACAAATTAAAGGGCTTATTCCTTTTATATCTGCAATAGTCCAACCAAAAGCTTTCTTATATTTCTTCAGAACTCCTATTAATTTTTCTTCTTGATCTTTGCTTAATTCTGAAGATATTATTACATGTAAAGTTAATAAATCTCCAAGAAATGCACACTTTAAATGTGCAGGTAACATTTTTAATTTCAGTTCAGGGGCTTTTTCAAACACCTCTTAACTCCCTTTAAACCCCACATGCCTGATTAACACCCCCCAAACCACTGGGAGGGTTAAGATCAAATGTTGAGGTTTAAAGGATGAGTTCCCTATAGGACTCTTTGACCTTAGGACTACCCTGAGTGGCCTGGTCTGGTGAGGGTTGACTTGCACACATCACACCCACACACACATTTTAAATCCCAAAAACACTTTCACCCAATTTGACTTCTTGACTCATGTAGGTAATCCATATGGATGGTCCTCAACCCCTAAGCCCCTGGCTAAGAGGGTTAGGAACAACGTATTGAGTGCCCAAGGTGAGTCCTCTCATGGCTCCTGTGAGCTTAATATGGCTTCATAGATCAACCAAAGTTATTCCATTCTACTCACATTCAATCAATCTTCATTTTCCCCAAATTTCAATTTTTGACCCCCGGGGCCCTACACCCACCAAACCTACCAAATGCCTTTGAAGATGCCCAAAATTTGCAAAATTACCTAATTTACCCAAAATCCCCACCACTCAAATTGATCACCCATAGCCAAATATACCAAAATTCCCAAAAATACCCCTCAATTCCCTCCAAATACCCAAAATACCCTTTTAGCCCAAAAAATTCATAAATTCCAAAAACTCCCAAAAAATTCCAGAATATCTCAAATATTCTCAATTTCATTTTGTTCAACTATACCATAGACCAATTTTGTCACTTTAACCAACTTTTACCCAAACCCCCAATTTGGCCCATTTTTAACCAAAGTAAGCCCAATGTCAAACCAAACCACTCCAATTGACCTCAATGTTGATCCAATCCAATTCTAAACTTCAATTAAATATCCCCAATATCAATTTAGACCAAATCCAAGCCCAATTTGATTAACATTTGGATCTAATTTCAACTTGAATCTTAAAGCCCAATTTTGGCCCACGACCTAAACTTAGCCCAAACTAACCCAACTCAACTCCAATTAACCCCAAATCTTTTCCTAAACCTTCCTAATATCCCCACAAACAAAACACTAACAATATTTGCCCCAAATTTGAACCCAAACTCCACCCAAACCTAACCCAAAACCAAAATCCCCTAAATTGGCCTAAACCCAAACCTAACCCAAATAGGCCCAAACCCCTAAATCAAAACCCAACCAAAATTGAAAACTCTTTGTAACACTCCCATAAACATTTCTCAACATTAATTTTACATTAGAACCAAAGTTAGCCCTACCTTAGCCCAAAGTTAACCCAAGTTAGCCTCTTTTGACCCATTCTGCCCTTACCACTAAAAGACCTAAATTAAACTCAATTCAACTCAAAATCACCTCAAATTTGTTCCAAATCACTCATGATACATCCCTAAACTAAACCCAATATTTATTTGACATGGTCCTTCACAAAACTTTCATCCAAAAGCTCATTTTTTAAAATCTAAAAACCACTTTCCTAAAGACTTTAAAAGCCCATTTTCATCAAATTTAAAAGGCCCAAAACTTATTATAAAGCCCATGTGAAATTCCCATCATCATCCTTTTAATTGAAATCATCCCTAAGTCCTAAATCAATAATCAAATAATTCCAAATCAAGCCTCATGCCAATTTCCCCTAAATCCATCAAAAATCCCAAAATCCATTTCCATGAAATTAAGCCAAGCCATGGGCAAGCCATAGGCTAGCCATGAAGCCATCCTTAAGCCCCATGCAAGCCATGTGAGTGGTGTTCATGTGACCATACCATATTGAGCAAAAGGAAGTAGTCCTTTAATTATTCCCTTAAGAATGATTAAACCTTTTCATGCTTCCCCTAAACCATTCTTAAACTTAAATGTACTTAGATGGTGACTTCTCCCCACTATGCTAGCTGACTTAGCTGATTCCCTCAGCCCAAAAATCAGACCTTGGTGGGTTCACCAAGTTCATTTCCATGAGTTGACCAAACCAAGTCCAAAAGAGCCCCTTCCCCATTCCATTTTGAATCAAGCTCTTTACACATGGCTAACCCCCATTGTTTGCACAAAACTCAACCCCTGGACTCACTGAGTCAAGATGGTGACCTAACCCTGCCAGCCAGCCTCCTGGGTCGTCGGAAAAAACCATGGCCGAGAGCTTTATTTGGATTCAAAAATTCAAATTCACTTGGCTGAGTTGTCCCAACCCAAATGGCCACCACAGCTCTTCTCCTGACCAGAGCAGTAAATCTCATCCCTCAATTGTCCCTGGGAAGCCCCTAACCATGGCTATTTAAACCAGCCACTCCTCTCGGCCAAAAGGTTGGCTGAAATCAACCTTCACAGAACTTCACCAAATTCCTCACAGAGCTTACCCTAGCCTAGAGCAACTCATCCCCATTGTCTTCTTGCCCTAATTTCCACTGATTGAGCTCAATTTTGGAGCTCAATTCTCAGCCCAGAACAGGACATCCCTTGAAACTCCACCAAATCCAAATTAACTTCTCCCACACCTTCACGAGAGGTAGAGAAGAAGTTCCCCAGCAAAAGTCCCCTCACCAGGCCATCCATTGCTTCCAGCCTCCAAAGTCTGAAATCGGGCCTGCTCACTTTCATACCTAGACCTTTCACCAGGGCCAGAGGCTTCATCCCTAGGCTTCTCCAACTCCAACGAACGTGCCGAGCACATTCAGTTGAGGCTTCACCTCCTGAACCAAGGTATGGATACTCCTCCTCCCCGAGAGCTTCCAGTGATTCTCCATTTCGTTTGAGTTGATTTCAATGCATGTAAACCGTATGGATGTGTTCGTCTCTTCAAGACGAATCCATAGAGCATAAGAACACGAATATTCGTTAAGAAATGAGAGAGATCTTAGGGTTTGAGTGTGGACGGCTCTCGGGACACACCAGTCGGAGACGATGACCAGCCGCCATTGGATCGAGCGTGTATCGAATGGACGGTGCAGATCGAGTAGGACCAGAAGATGGAGCGGGACTGCGGGACGCATGGCTACTGACTCAGGTGGTGGCGTCAAATGGAAGCACGACGCATGGCCTTTCGGAGCTGCCAAGGTTGACGTGGCGCCGTGTGGATAAGTAGATAAATAGGTTATTTTCTATTTATTTAAATAACCAAAATTTGAAAAATCCATAACTTTGCATAGAAAAATCAGAAAAATAAACTATAAATACCCTTTTGCTCAGTGAACAGAGGAGAACAATGTGGAAAAAAAATCAAGTCATTTTGTTGAGTATTTTATTTTTAATTAATTATTTACTCATTTCAATTTTTTAATTCTCCATTTGCATAGACAACTCACCATGGCATGAGACCATAGGGCTTTTGTAGCCTCTAATCCTAGGAAAATTCCCTGAATTTTCCAAGGTCAGAGGCCATCTCTATGGGAAGTTATTGATTTTTCAAAATTTTGTGCCTATTTTGATATTTTAATTCCCATAATTAGCATGTTGTGCAATAAATCCTAGGAAAATTAGGAGAAGTATCTTTTGACCAGAGGACCCTAGGAAAATTATGGTTTGAGTTAATTCATTAAGAACAACCTTAATTGGCCTAAACACTCAAAATTGAAAACAATTCTCCACTGATCTTTAGGGTTAGAGGAGTTCCACATAAAAATTTGAAACCAATTGGAGGTGATTAGCCCCACTAAATGGACCAATTAAGTTACATGACCAAAATTAAACTTTAAAAATTCATAACTCCAAAAATACATTTTAAAAATTAACAAAAATGGTTTTGGAGCTTCTCTATTGTTAGGGGAGTCTAAGAAAAATGAAATTAAAATTTTATAAAAATCTTCATTTTTCACCATATTTTAATATTTTAATAATTAAAAAATAATAAAAATCACAAAAATATTAAAAATCATAAAAATGTCATATTTTGATTCTTAATCACTTAGGAACAAACCAAATATTTTTCCCAAGTCTCTTGGTTAAGATATTGAATTTTAAATGCTTAAGGCAATTTTTAATATTAAAAAAATGAATTTTCCAACCTTTTCACCAAATTAAATCTAATAAATAAAAAAAAAATTATAAAAATATAAAATTTGTTTCTCTGAACTCCTTGAGGCTAGAGGGACTTAAGAAAAATATAAAATCCATTTTCAACTTTAATTTTATTTTATAATTAATTAACATTCCAAAAATAAAAATAATTATAATAAATAAAATATAATTCAAAAAATCACCAAAGTTGGTCCAAGTGGTCCTCTGGTCAATAGGAACATCCCATAATTTTCCTAAGGACAGAAACTTTACCTTGGTCAAGTTGTTGAATTTTCATTGAAAACCCATATTTTTCATAAAAAATAAATATATAAATTAAATTAAATTTAGAAAAATCACATCTTCTCCTCTAATGTCTTAATTGACATATGAGTGAAGTGACATAAAAGTTTTTAAGTTCATTTGAGTGTAATTTGATGAGTTATGAAATAAATAAGCCTAAAGGGGCATAAAGGTAATTAAAGGATTTTAACCCTAATTAATATTTAGGTTTAATCATGGGAAGGGTAAAAAATCTGATTTTAAAATTTTCATTAGATGGTTAAAACCTAGGGAATTAAGGGGTAGAAACCCATTAATCATCTTGAAAATATTTAAAGTAAATTTTAATTAATTAAACAATTTGAATTTTGGAAGAATATGTTAAAATTTAGATTATTTAGGTTAGGGATATGATTTAAGAAGATATCAATTCTTTAATTTAAAATCCCTAAATGAATCACTTTAATAATATTTAATTTTTAATTAAATTTAAAGTGATAATTGAAATTAATAATTAAATAATTAAAATGAAAATAAGCCTTAATTAAATTAAAACTTAAAACATTGAATAACTTGATAATCAAATTGAAATAAATTTAAAACATTAAAATTAATTTGAAATTACTTAAAAAACAAATCTAAAATAAATTTGAAACATTAAAGAAAATCAACCTTAAGACAATTCATAATTAAAAACATAAAAAATCAAATCAATTAAAAATTGACCTAAAATGTTTCAATTAAATTAAAATTAAATAATTAAAATTTAAATTGAATAATCTAAACACCTCTTTCAACCCAAATTAATCTAATACATTGAAATCATTAAAGACGTAAAGATTTAATTAAATTAAAACAACTTGAACACTATTCCAAACTTAAAATTATTAAAATTTCATAACTAATTAAACTACTTTAAATCATCAATTCCAATTTTAAGTTATTAAATTCTTTAACAAAATGATTTGCCCCCTAAAGGTTTTCATTATTATAACTCTTAAATGAAGCAATCAAGTGAAATGTAACTTTACTTATAGGATAATCAAACATCCTAATTCACTGAGCAAGAAACAAACTAAACTAAATTTTTGGATGATTAATTCACATGTGCAATAAATCTCATTTGGACTCAAAATAATCCCAAAAATATTGAAAAGATGTTTAGAACTCGTCTTAAACACTTCCTCAATATGATGGGGTGTTTTAGAAGAACAATCGAACTTAATTGTTCTTTAGTGAAGAAAATCATCCTTAATAAAACACAAGAACCTAGCCGTCATAGGAAGTGACTAGCAATAGGATTAGGATTTTAGTAGACAACCAAAACCTTTCCCTTAGCTTTACCTAGATACTTGTTATAAATATTTAAATGCCCTAACATGTGTTTTAAGTGCAGCTTGGAATGACGAGAAGACCCTCTAGGTACGCTTTTATTTTATTGCAATTTACTTTATTGCAATTTATTTATATGAGCTACACTTTACTCTTCTTGCATGTTAAACAAGATTGTTGCATGGAAATTGAAACTTTTAGGATAGCCACAAAACTGAAACCAAAACTAAATTAAAAGTCACAACAAGATAGAATTCACCGCCACAACATTCAAAAGATAAAACAACTCAAAATTTAATCACAAACAAAACAACAAAACTACAACTATAACTAAATTAAAACGTCTTGTTGGATGATCGGGAATCCCTCGGATGATGTAACCTACGTGTTGCTAACGGGATTTCCCACAGTCTAAATGAAAGTGTGGAACTCATTCAGTTGAGTTTAGCAAATTCATTTGGACTAAGTGAATCCGATAAAAATAATGGTGTCAGAATGATGGAACCGTGAGATCTTAACCGGTGTTGTTATAATCAACTTTAAGATTCCCCTAATAAAACATTAAATACATTTAAACTTTAAGACTCTTCTAAACCAAAACACTTTTCTCATTTCCTGATTTTTGCCTTCTAAAACTAAACCTCTACAACGATAAGAAGCTCGGAGCATAGTGGGCAGTACGACCATCGTCATCAGCAAAACCTGAGGCTACATTAGCTAAACCTTTCTTAGATTTAAATAACCAAGCCATATGATTTCGATGTAGTTTACCTAGTGCAACATAAATCCCCAACTTTCTGTTAGGCATTTGTGTAATGCAAATTAAGCCCTAACTGGTCTTAGGATTCCGAGGTAGTCGTTTGGTACGACATATACCCTCAAATCTTTGAGGCTATTTGTATAATCATATCATACAAATATAAGTCCTAACTAATTAAAATCGGCAGGATTGAAACATTAAATAATTCTTTTAAATTGAAGCCCAACATTAGGATAGTCTGGGAAGTCACCGAAGTTCACTTCGGGTCTGTGACATCCCCTACTTTTCTTCCCTTGGACTCTCAAAATCAACTGTTCCAGATTTGAGCTAATCCCTTTTGAAATTCCAAAATTCAATCCTTTGAAAACCTTAAACTTTGAAATTCTTGAGAGCAAAACCACTGATCATTATCGAGAGTTTTCTTAAGTGATTACCGTCATTTGAGATGTAATTAACTATAGGGGCTTGCCCTTATAAGGAACTTTAAGAACCCAGGTAATATAAACCGTGCTTAAATCATTTATATTAAGCAGCGGAACTTGTCTGCTTATAAAATTGGTTCGCAGACTAAACGGATGCCACAAATCTTCTAGTTTATTTAATCAAGCCCCATCATCAAGCAAAGGTGTCTATTCTTCGGGATAGATACACGATTTGTGGTGCAGTGCTCGTTTATATGTAACTATTCTGAGATGTAAGATCGGTTTGATTTCATATCTTAAAATTTTCAAACTTAAAATTATTTTCAAAATCAAATGTTATTATATATATATATATTTAAATTAAATTTAAAATTTAAAATTAGCCGACAATTTCTGTTTGGAGACCCCTTTCAAAATACAAAACACCTAACCTAAAAATATGCCGACAACATCTTGCGACTCCGATGGGGACTAGTTCCTCTCTCCATTTTGATCAGATGGTTTTTTCTTTCATAAATCGATAGTGAGTCCATATCCCTAGTGGATCAAACTATCATTCTTCCATTGGCATACCTCGCTCTTTCTCGTCTTGAGTAAGTATAGTCGACTCCCTTTTGGATTTAGGAGCCACTGTTTAGACACCCCTAAACAGAGAGGTTCCGAAATCCTTTTACCTCTTAAGAGGTGGGGTGGACCCCCAATAGGTGTTAGCTTAGGAGCTGCCCTTCGGATTGAGAAGCCTTACGAAAATTTCTCTCCCTTTTTAATTCCGAACCGGGTCCCTTCCTTTTTCTATAAACATCCGTTCTTTAAACATTTCGTACCTAACAAACAAATCTTCTAATAAATAACCCTTTAATAAAAAAACTCTTTTAGATCGCAAATGAATTAAGATAGACGAAAATGTGTTCGGACTCTTTCTTTTTGGTCCTAATTTTTGTGACAAAAGGAAGCGTAATTCCGGACTAATACTCAGAATCTACCCTGCAGAAAATGTCTGCCCCAAAGTTAATCTTCTCCTTCACCAACGGAATAGACTTCGCCGTTTACAAGGATGAGCTGCCCGACAATGGGATCATCCGTTTTGGACAAGGATTTAACAATACAGAAATCAAGTTCGCTGACGTCACTCTTTTTACACTAATGGACAAAGCGCCAGAAACCGAGAAACCCGTGCTTGAGTTCAACCTGAAATCGACTCAAGAATTTCCTCCCCTGCGAAGGGTTCCAATCGAAAAGATACCACCGTTCGTAGGAGGACTGTAATCTCTACCCCCACCGGTCTAGTCGTCTCTACACCTGCCTCAATTCCCGCCCAACTGAAAGGGAAGGGAGTCCAAGTTTAGAATGAACTTGCCACCGTGGAGGGTACGGATTTTGCTGCAATACCACCTGTTTTTAAAATCGAGTCCAGTTCAAAGTTTACATCCCTGACTCAGACTCAGAGAAGAAACAGAGGCAGAAAGATCGCCAGGATCCAGAAAGCCAAAGCTGCTGAAGTTGCTTTTCTACAGGAAATTCCTGAGGAAAGAGGGGAGTTGTCTGAATATTTACCACTGTTAGGAGGAAGTAGGTTCCACCCTCTCTCTGCTGCAGCTGATGAAGAAGATGCCCGGAGGATCGCTGCTCGTGTTACCCCGACCTCGCATATTACAGATGACAAGAAAAGAAAAAGAGCTAGGGCTACGCGACTCACTCGACTGCGAGCTGTAGTAGAAAAGTTGGCAAAGAAAGAAAGATGCCACGTATCTGAGATTCTGAAAAGAATGGGACGCGTGCCAGCCAAATCCCGCCTCGGACCGCTAGTAAACTTGGTCATTGCTAAGGAAAACCCAAGAAAAAAGGCATGAGCCAACGAAAGGAGTTTGCCTCTTATCATATCGGGACACCATATTAGGGAGGACACCACCTACCTACGCAAAGCCGACCGACCATCTGGTCCTAGGCCACATACTAAGAGAAGGATGGTGTGGCAACCTATTATTGGTGAACCAAAACCATCAGAGCATTCTGGGAAGAAAAGTCTACTCAGGAGGCTTGAATCCGAAGGAAGTGCCACTGAAATGAAAGAAACTCCTAGGAAAGATATTCAACAGTCGTCACACGACAACCGCGAGACCGTGTGGAAGAGGCCACTAGATGATGCCATAGGAAAGTTAAGGACGGATATCCACCGATTGGCAAAAGAAAGAGGGGAAAAGTTGGAAAATGAAGTTGATTCATCGGAATTTATGGATGAAGAGTATGTCGAGATCAACATGGTTGAAACACGAGCATCGTCAGCTTCGCAAGGTGCTCCGGCAGCAGCGGAAAGAGATGAGCTGGAAGTGATGAAAGTATAACTTCAAGAGAAGGATAACACAATTTCTCAAATGGCAAGGAAGATGGAAGAGATGATAGCCGCCTTAGCCACTCTCCAAAGTCAGGTGCAACCTCAGAAAGAAACACCCCGAAATCATCCATGTTGTAGATGGAGGGAAAGAGATTACATCTGTCAATGGAGAAGAGTAACCGAAGAAGGATTCTGCACAGAGCATGATTCCCGAAAAAGACATCAAAAACATTATAGAACAGTAGGTGCGAGAAGCCTTAGCACAGTCAAAGAGTGTAGCATCTATTCAGAAGGGTAGACCATACCTCAAAGAATTTGATATAGTTCAATACCTAAAAGGCTTCGTACCACCTCTGTTCAAGACTTTTGATGGCACAGGAAACCCCCGACAGCATGTTGCACATTTTCGTGCTAGTTGCTGCAATGCCGGTGGGAGCGATGCTTTACTCTTTCGACATTTTGTCTGCAGCCTGTCCGGTATTGCCTTCGATTGGTATGCAGAATTGTCAAATGGCTCAGTTAAGACCTTTTCAGAGTTAAAAAACCTCTTCGTTAAGCGGTTTGCCGGAGCTTGGCACCACATCACTATAGGTTATTTAGTGGTGGAGCAACAGAAACCGAACGAAACTTTGGTGGATTACATACTTCGATGGAGAAATTTAAGTATGAAGTGTGAGCCACAGCTACAGGAACAACATGCGATCGGTATTTTGCTGAAAAGTATCCACGGCCCGATAGCACTTCTCCTTAAAAGATTTACAATCAAGACATTCGAGAAGCTGCTTAGCAAGGCCGGGAGCTTACAAGAGGAAGCAAAGTAGCTAAGTTTCGTGGACAAGACCGATAAACAGAAACCCGTAAAAGCATTCGAAAAGAAGTCCGGAATCGTCGCGGCAGTAGATAAGGGCAAGCAGCTAGTGCAGATACAGCCAGAGCGGCCACAACCTAGCTATCAACCACCACAACGTACTTACCAACAACCTCAGTAGATTTATCAGCAGCCTCGACCAAGCTATCAGATGCCTCAGCATTATGAGCAACCACCTCGTCCACAGCGTACCCTGAAAGATTTTTTTATTAAGGAATATCCATTCAAAACAGAAGCAGTAGCGAAGATGTTCCACACTTTAATGAAAATACCCGATTTTCAGCTACTAGAGCCCAAGAGGCCAGAAGAAGTCAATAAGAGAGATCATCCAAACTATTGCCCTTACCACTGGATGCTCGGGCACAAGATAGAGGATTGCATCACTTTCAAGATTTTGCTCGACGACAATCTCCGGAAAGGGAACATAACGATCCAGAAGGAATACATGAAGGAACCCCAAAAGGGAGGTTCCATCAATGTTATTTCAACGGATCCTATTGTTCCGATAGACCCTTACACAACCGATGATGGATGGAGTACTGTCTGGACAAAGTCTTCAAAGAAAATCTTGGATCGATCATATCCAGAACGCTTCGGTGTGCGCTTCAACTCAAAGTTTGAAACCTGCCGAGCCAGTGCTATATCTTGCGATTGAAGAACCGCCCCAGAAGGAAGAGAAGAACGTGGGAGAGAAGAAGACCGAGGCTCCAAATAGTAGACTAGGGGTTGCTTATCCTAGGATAGTTGTTTCCGATTTAGGGGAGAAATCCCTCAAACCTCTGACTCTGTATGATTATTTGCTCACCCCGGCGGGATCTTATAATGATAAGAGTTTTTGTGTTAGCTACGTTTTGACTGTTTCTAACGATTACGTAACTAACGACAGCCAACTTAACCCCAATATCGATTTCGAAACAAATAACGATTCTCAAATCACACTAAACCTTGACAATCCTGACGAAGAAAAAGACATTCACAAGGATGGTTATGAAAGTTCAACAAGTAACGAATCCATTTGTGAATTTCGGGGAGCTCTGATTGCAATAGAATTAGAGCCGTTAGATTCCGAAGCAACTCCAGAAGAGCCAGTCGTTCCAATTCAAGAGAATACACCGGTAGATTCAACACCAGATGCAGAAGAAATAACTAAAGTTAATTTAAGAAGAAAAAAAGTTCTACCCCCGAGAATGGGTCCAAAGGATAAAGGAAAGTAGGTGGTTGCTCAGGAAGAGCCAACCCCAGCGGAGGAACTGCCAATTCGGGAAGAAATTGAAGAACCCGGTAATAAAGTGGATTATAACGTGCTAGCCCATCTTAGGAAGCTACCAGCCAAATTGAGCATCTACGACACTCTGGTCCTGTCAAAGGAGATGAGGGAAACTCCGATCAAGGCCTTACTTGACCCATAAATTTGCTTAACTCAAATGGCAGGTAATTCCTTAGACGAGGTTTGCTCGTTAAAAGAACAGCGAGGTGTTACCTTTATGGACGATGATCTACTACTTGGAATGGCTGATCACAACCGACCATTGTATATTTCAGTCACTATTGGAAAGTTTACGCTCTCTAGAGTGTTAGTTGATCCAAGAGCATCAATCAACATAATGAGCCTTCGAACGTTAGCATATTTGGAAATTGATGCTCGCGAACTTGAAGCAGAAAAGATGTTATCAAGAGGGTTCAATCAGAAAGGAGAAAGAGCACTCGAATCAATAACACTGTTAATGAAGACCGGTGATTTTGCAAAGACAACCGTAAAATTCCATATAATTGATTCTGAAACATCATTCAACGCTCTACTGGGTCAGCCATGGATCCATGAGAACCGGATGGTACCGTCGTCTCTGCACCAGTGCATAAAATATTATGAAGGAGGAGAACAGTGTATCAAAGGTGATTTGCAACCATTCTCCGTGCATGAAATTAGAATCCATGAAGATGCAGCCTACTACGCGCCTCCGAAGAAAACAATATTCTTCAGAAACACCATACCAAACGAAGCAAAAGAAGTACAAGACGATGAAGAACCTGAAATTCTAGTCCAACAGTTACTCACCACTCCCTTACGGCGAGATGGTGAAGGTTTCTCCAGAACTCGCACCCGAGGTCAAGGCCAGGGACGAGGTCGTGGAAGAAACGGTGGAACAGTTGGACAGAAGAAACCGGTCATAGACGTTGATTGGGAGAACTGTTCCGAAGAAGAAGAAATCAAGAAAGAAGCAGCAACAGTAAATTAAAAGAAACCTCAGTTCAAGATCTCTCTCGAAGATGAAAGGAATGAAAAATACAAATCAATGTACGAGAAGATTAACCATTATGTACATACAATGACCCTGACCCCGATCCATTCTAATAAGATCGAGGGTATGGTGGTCAAGGAAGTACGTGGTGGTACTAAACCGATCAAATTCTACCGTGGTGCTTCTTCTTCCAATACTGAAAAAGATGTACAATTTGAAGATGCTACTTCATCTGAATTAATGGAATTGCCTTTTGAGTGGTACTCTCCCTGTGTTCAGAATTTAATTCAACGTGGTGTCTTACCTAAAAAATGGACAAAAGGTCGATCAAAACACTTCGAAAAATTATGGAACAATGCCAGTCGGCCTCCCAATTCAAAACATGGTCTCGAATTCGGTACAGTAGGGTCTGTTGATGATTCGGGATTTTACTTAGTTGTCACTCACGAGCATGATGAAAGTTGCCTGGAAGCTTCAGATGATCTCGAGGATCTACCAATTGGAAATGCTCCACCAGAATTTGAAGAAGAAATTAAATATACAATAGACGAGTTAATGGAAGTTAACTTAGGTACTAGCGAAGAGCCTAGGCTGACCTTTGTTAGCTCCTTACTCAATAAAGAAGAATCCGAAGAGATAATCAAGTTATTAATGAAATTCAAGGACTTTTTTGCTTGGAGTTATGATGAAATGCCAGGATTAGCTCCAGAGGTCGCAGTCCACAAGTTAGGAGTAGATCTCATAGTCGTTCCAATCAGACAAGCTCCGAGAAGAATGCGTCTGGAGATTGAACAACAAGTTATAGCTGAAGTTAAGAAGCTAATAGATGCTAAATTTTTCTGTGAGGAACAATATCCAACTTGGTTAGCCAATGTGGTACCAGTCAGAAAGAAGAATGGTCAGATCAGAATCTGCGTGGATTTCAGAGATTTGAATAAAGCATGTCCAAAGGACGAATTCCCGCTACCCATTCCAGAATTGATGATCGACATTGCTTCAACACATGAAGTCTTCTCATTCATGGATGGATCATCAGGATACAACCAGATAAAGGTGGCACCAGAAGATAAAAAGCTTACAGCCTTCAGAACGCCGATCTGGGTATACTGCTACACAGTGATGCCGTTTGGATTAAAGAATGCAGGAGCAACCTATCAAAGAGCAATGACAAGGATTTTTGATGATCTCATTCACAACCAAGTCGAGTGCTATGTGGATGATGTAGTCATCAAAAGCAAACTAAAAGAAGATCGTTTGTATGATTTGAGAATTTTTTTCGAGCTGTTAAGACAATATAACCTTAAGATGAATCTCTTGAAATGCACCTTCGGCGTCACCTCTTGGAAATTCTTAGGATTTGTTGTTCGACATCATGGAATTGAAATCAATCCGGAGAAGATTAAAGCTATCTTAGAAATGCCGCCTCCCAAAACCTTGAAACAACTACGATCTTTTCAAGGGAAGTTGGCGTATCTTCGACGCTTTATCTCGAATTTGTCAGGAAGGTGTCAGCCTTTTTCTGCTTTGGTTAAGAAGGACGCCAAGTTTACTTGGGACTCCAAATGTCAACATGCCTTCGAGGACATTAAACAGTATTTAATGACACCTCCTATTTTAGCAGTCCCAGTCTCAGGTAGACTGTTGATACTTTACACCGCGGCTTTAGATGACTCTCTCGGAGCCCTGCTAGCCTAGGTCAATGACGAGGGAAAAAAAAATGCTCTCTACTACTTAAGTTGTCGTCTAATTCCTACGGAAGTAAAGTATCCATCGATTGAGAAGCATTGTTTGGCCCTGATCTTTGCTGCTCAAAAGCTCATGCATTACATGCTTTCTCATAAGGTCAACCTTATTTTGAAGTTCAATCCATTGCAATATTTGAAGACCCGACCGACGCTTTCCGGCAGACTTGCCAGGTGGTCGATGATACTATTGCAATTCTATATAACTTTCGTGCCACTTCGTGCCGTAAAGGGACAAGTCCTAGCAGACTTCCTCGCAAAGACACCCTTTACCTCGCGAATCGCCTCTCAACGATGATTTGCCGGACGAGCGGATAATGAGCCTAGAAGACCCCGATGATCAACGTCGGGAATTGTACTTCGACGGAGCATCCTCAACACGAAAAGACAAAGAATTGCAAACGATAGTGCCGTGTAAGGCAAGAATCGGATTGATATTTATAACACCGGAGCGGGGGATGTTAAGGTATTCCTACCATCTAACAGAACCATGTACAAACAACGAGGCAGAATATGAAGCCCTTATAACCGGACTGGAATTAACCATTCAGATGGGGATAAAAGACATCAACATCTTCGGAGATTCCAAGTTGATCATTCAACAGATCGCCAGACAGTACAGAATTTTAAAACCAAGGCTTGAGCAATACTTCCAATATGCCATGAAGTTGTTGGAGCGAATTCGAAATGTAACGATCTACAAGATTCCCATAAGAGAAAATGCTCTCACAGATGCGTTAGCCTGCCTTGCAAAAGAATTTGCCTGCCTACAGGATGAGTCAGTTGAAATGTCAGTTCAAGGATGATAGGTCCTATCACAGCTCGACATGGATACAATACACAAATCAGAAGGAAAATAAAAAGGATTAGTTGCAGTAGTAACAGAAGTTATAGAAGATTGGCGGCAACCATTAATAGACTACTTGCAAACAGGAAACCTACAGGACGATAAGTCGTTAGCTCATCAGATTAAGAAAAGAACTATGTCTTACGCATTAATAAATAATATGTCATACAGAAGGTCTTTTGATCAGATGTGGCTAAGGTGCCTGAGCGAGTCTGAGGCTCGTGAAATTGTTAAAGAAGTACACTCAGGACTTTGTGGCACTCATCACTCGGATCCGAAAATGAAAATGAAGATTAAGAGGCTAGGGTACTACTGGCCCTCGATGATGACCGATTGCATGAAGATTGCTAAAAGGTGTCACCAATGCCAAGTGCATGGAGTGGTTCTACATCAACCTCCAAATGTGCTACATCCGAAAATCTCGTCGTGGCCGTTTGAGTGTTGGGGCACAGATATTGTGGTTCCGATCGAACCGCCTTCTTCAAGAGGACATCGCTTCATTCTTGCAGCTACAAATTACTTTTCCACGTGGGCTGAGCGATGAAAGCACATCACGTGCTACAATTCTTCAAGAATCAAGTCGTCTACCGTTTTGGGGTACCACGCAGAATTATCTCAGATAACGGGTCCGCATTCAGAAGCACAAAGATCAACAATTTTGTCAGAAGACACGAGATCGACTGGCGCTATTCAACAATCTACTACCCAAGAGCGAACGGTCTGGCCGAGGCTTTTAATAAAACTGTCGTCCAAATCCTAAAGAAAACTTTGGACGATAACAAGAGAAATTGGCACGAGAAGTTGTTAGAAGCCTTATGGGCCTACAAGAAGACTTTCAGAACTCCCATCCAGTCTACGCCTTACACCTTAGTGTACGGGTCCGAGGCCGTTCTACCCTCAGAGGTTCAGCTTCCGTCTCTCAGAATTGCAGTTGCAAACAAGATCACTACAGAAGAAAATGCCAAACTACGACTAGAAGAGTTGGAAAGCTTGGAAGGGAAAAGACTTTCAGCACAACAGAATTTGGAACTGTATCAAGCCAAGATGATCCAGGCCCATGATAAATTAGTCCGTCCAAGGACATTCAAAGTCGGTGACTTGGTTTTGGTTCTCAGAAGACCTATTCTTGCACATCGCAAGATAGGTGGTAAATTTGAACCGACTTTGGAAGGGCCATTCGTGGTCGAGACAGTCTACTCTGGAGGTTCATATCAACTGATGAATTGCCTTGGAGAACGACCTATGCTTCCAATTAATGGACGATATCCAAAGAAGTATTACGCAACCTGATGTTTTAAAGGATGAATCCTCATTCCTAGAAGCACGGGTACAGTAATTACTTATGACTGGATCCGAACCCAAAAATATAAAAAAAGTGAATG
This sequence comes from Papilionanthe hookeriana x Papilionanthe teres, assembly GCA_022702705.1. NCBI lineage: Eukaryota > Viridiplantae > Streptophyta > Magnoliopsida > Asparagales > Orchidaceae > Papilionanthe > Papilionanthe hookeriana x Papilionanthe teres. Next base: position 85,306,355 of record CM040427.1, on the reverse strand, counting down.
ATAAAGAAAATCGTTAAAATATAAAAAAAAGGTGTTAAAAGAAAACATGTGAAATCATGATAATAAAGTTTTTATCCTTCCTTTCAAATCGAGTCTCACTCTTGATCTTTCTTCATCTTTTCCTACTCTTGTTGAAATTTGAAAGAAACAAATAAAATTTTTCATTAATATATTTTTCTATTTTTCTTGTTCTTAGTACAGCCCCTGACCTTTCCTTGTTTTTATCAGGGAAATATCAAACGGGCGGTTGGTTCTGAACTTTAAGAATGGCGTAAGTCTAGCACTCGATAAAAAAAGGATGAAGGATGGAGCCGTGATTTAGATCGACTCTGACTTCACACCAGTCGGGCTACAGTACGAAGAAAATGATTGGAATCCGATTGATTGGGAAGAGCTCCGCAGCCATACAGTGATGAAATTGGGTGGCTTAAGTCAACCATCTACCAGCAAGAAGAGAAAAGTAAATACCTCTCGTGCAACGGGAGAAGAAAAGAAAGTTAAGTTTGTGGTTGCTACAGTAGAAGGCAGGCTCGTCAGCGCAATGCCCACAGAAATTTAAGAGGTAAGGAGAGCTACTCTCACTCCGACCCAGCGAAGAAACAAGAACCGACGCATCCGCAAGATGCTAACCCAGCTAGTGGCGGATCAACGTGAAGAGACAGCTGCTGCCGTCAGTGCAAGCACTTCTAAGAAGCCCGTTCGTCAGGAACTAGAAATGATGAGACCAACTCCAAGAACAAAAGAAAAGATAAAAGAAATCCCAAGGAGATCAGAAACAGAATCTGTGCCACGACGCTAGACAAATGCACCAGTTTTAAAGTTCTTGTTGTGAAAGCAACCCCGGAGGATGTCCCGACAGAGATTATCTCTGAGGAGCCGAGACATGCAGGAGAACGTGCTGGGGTTGAACCATACATCCCACAGTACGTTACTAGACCTCGCCAGTTGCAGATAATTATGGAATATGAGCTGGAAAAGATGCAGAATGTTGAAAAGAAAACTTTTGAATACTTTGAAATAATCTGCGGCAAGAGGATTAACATCTTGGAAGGCCTTAAGCTGCATACAGATGTGTTTTCGGACTACGAACAACAGCAAATTGTAGACTACATTATTGTACTTCAGAAAATAGGCCGAGCTGGTCGTATGAGGGAGAAAACTTATTCAGAACCCCGAAGATGGATGCCAGGAAAAGGAAGAGTTATGATCCAATGCGGGTGTTGCTACAACTTCGTGGTAGACAGAAAAGGAAATCCACCAGGGATACTCCGTCGCAGTGAGGTGGATCCGATGCTGAATATTATTAAAAGAATGGTAAAGAGGATGGTGACATGGAAGGTATTGCCAGCAGACTGTATACTCAACAGCTGCATCATTAACATCTACAAGGAGGGTGACTGCATACCTCCACACATAGACCATCATGATTTCGTTAGACCTTTCTGCACAGTGTCTTTTGTCAACCAGTGCAATATCATGTTCGGATCTGACTTCCGGATAGTAGGCCCGGAGAATTCCGAGGGCCAGTGGAGATACCACTACCGGTAGGTTCCGTCATGGTGTTAAAAGGGAATGGATCGGACATCGCAAAGCATTGCATTCTAGGAGTGCCTGTTGAGCGGATCTCTGTTACTTTCTGGAGAATGGATGGCAGAAAGATTCCTTTTCACTTTTAGCCAGATCCAGAGTTAGAGAGCCTCCGGCCTTACGAGCTGTGAGTTACATGGGAGATAGCGCACCTCCAATGCACATCCGTACGACATTCCTACCAAGGGTGGATTGGAAGGGGATGTTATTGTCCATGTATCTCACTATTCAAACATGGATTTTCACATATGCTTTTGGAAGAAATTTGCAAGAATCTTAAACAATCCGTTTTGGATTTATATGGATTATATGAGATATTGAATTCTCAAGGAAAATATCATCATGTTTTGGATCAAGTTGTATGATGTATTTTCAACAAGATTGGAATGAAAATGACCATGTCATGTTTTGCCTTCACCTCTTTTTATGCAAATTGACTGGGAAACGCAATTAAATTAAAAGAACTTTGAACAAAGAACAAAGAAAAAATAAAAATAAATGAAAACTCTCTTTAAAAAAAAATCTGGATGTCAAAATAAACTACAAATAAACACAAACTCTAAATAAACGTGAGCTCTAAATTGAAAATCAAGCTAAAATCGAATCACAACAAACAACTAAAACAAATTTCCGAATCTGAAATCCCCAGCCTCCGGCTGTTCTCGAAATCTTTTTGACTCTCCGTGATTTCTTCCCTCTTTTGAGAAGGTCGACCGAGTCTACTGACACAGAACCACGAAATTCTCGGTTTAGTTCTGATGGCATGGATTCATATCTTTCGCTAAACAATCAAACTTTGATCAACGCTCCTGGGATGTAAGATTCTTTCATGTCTCATTCCAATCCGCCACTAAACTGAAATTTTTACAAAATCTTCCAAATAAATTTCAATTCTCTTTTAAACCTTCGAGACTGGTACCAAATTCCAGTTCTCTCCTTTCGAGGTAGGTACCAAATTCCGACTCTCTTTCGAGGTTGATACCAAATTTCAACCTTTTAAACCTTCGAGACTGGTACCAAATTCCAGTTCTCTCCTTTCGAGGTCGGTACCAAATTCCGACTCTCTTTCGAGGTTGATACCAAATTTCAACCTTTTAAACCTTCGAGACTGGTACCAAATTCCAATTCTCTCTTTTCGAGGTCGGTACCAAATTTCGACTCTCTTTCGAGGTTGATACCAAATTTCAACCTTTTAAACCTTCAAGACTGGTACCAAATTCCAGTTCTCTCCTTTCGAGGTCGGTACCAAATTCCGACTCTCTTTCGAGGTTGATACCAAATTTCAACCTTTTAAACCTTCGAGACTGGTACCAAATTCCAGCTCTCTCCTTTCGAGGTCGATACCAAATTTCAACTCTCTTTCAATACTAAATCTTAACCTTTTAAACCTTCAAGACTGGTATCAAATTCCACTTCTCTCCTTTCGAGGTCGATACCAAATTCCAACTCTCTTTCGAGGTTGATACCAAATTTCAACCTTTTAAACCTTCGAGACTGGTACCAAATTTCAGTTCTCTCCTTTCGAGGTCGGTACCAAATTCGACTCTCTTTCGAGGTTGATACCAAATTTCAACCTTTTAAACCTTTGAGACTGGTACCAAATTCCAGTTCTCTCCTTTCGAGGTCGGTACCAAATTTCGACTCTCTTTCGAGGTTGATACCAAATTTCAACCTTATAAACCTTTGAGACTGGTATCAAATTCCAGTTCTCATTTCGAGATCAGTACTTAAATTCTGATTCTCACCCTTTTCAATCGATATTTAAACTCCGATTCTCCCTTCGAGACTGGTACTTAAATTCAAGTTCTCTTTACAATCCCGAGATCGGAACCTAGGTTCCAATTCTTATTTAAAATCTAGGATTTCCTTAAATCAACTTTAAATTAAACTTCAATCGAAATTGAAACTCGAAACAAACCAAAATCCAAACTCACACATTAAAATTTAAAACAGAAAATGAAACGAAATCTAAATCAAAATCTCCCCGGGTCTTGTGATCTGGAATTCACCTCCTTTTCCCAGCGAGAGTTTAGGGATCTTCAATGTTGGAGATTTACCTGATACTCCCCAGCGGAAACTTTTCTATACTTCATTCTAAGTGTGTCACTTAGATGTCTATGTTGGTTCTGTTGATCTCTTCGGTCAACACCAATACGCGCGGTGCACTTGGTTAGCACACCACACCTATTGGGGGTCCATTTGTTGACCTCCTTTTGATGAGGTCTTTTCTCTTCTCTCTCCTTAGTACTTAGGATCTAGCCTTAGGCTTTCCCTTTGACTATCTTAGAGGATTAGAGATGGAACCCACCACATAGGAATTCAAACACCTCTTAACTCCCTTTAAACCCCACATGCCTGATTAACAACCCCCAAACCACTGGGAGGGTTTAGATCAAATGTGGAGGTTTAAAGGATGAGTTCCCTATAGGACTCTTTGACCTTAGGACTACCCTGAGTGGCCTGGTCTGGTGAGGGTTGACTTGCGCACATCACACCCACACACACATTTTAAATTCCAAAAACACTTTCACCCAATTTGACTTCTTGACTCATGTAGGTAATCCATATGGATGGTCCTCAACCCCTAAGCCCCTGGCTAAGAGCGTTAGGAACAACATATTGGGTGCCCAAGATGAGTCCTCTCATGGCTCCTATGAGCTTAATATGGCTTCATGGCTTAACCAAAGTGATTCTATTCTACTCACATTCAATCAATCTTCATTTTTCCTAAATTTCACTTTTTGACCCCCGGGCCCTACACCCACCAAACCTACCAAATGCCCTTGAAGATGCCCAAAATTTGCAAAATTACCTAATTTACCCAAAATCCCTCAAAATCAATCCTAAAAATTTCCCACCACTCAAATTGATCACCCATAGCCAAATATACCAAAATTTCTAAAAATACCCCTCAATACCCTCCAAATACCCAAAAATACCCTTTTAGCCCAAAAAATCCATAAATTCCAAAAATTCCTAGAAAATTTCAAAAAATCCCAAATATTCCTAATTTCATTTTGTTCAACTACACCATAGGCCAATTTTGTCAATTTATCCCACTTTTACCAAAACCCCCAATTTGGCCCATTTTTAACTAAAGTAAGCCCAATGTCAAACCAAACCACTCCAATTGACCTCAATGTTGATCCAATCCAATTCTAAACTTCAATTAAATATCCCCAATATCAATTTAGACCAAATCCAAGCCCAATTTGATTAACATTTGGATCCAATTTCAATTTGAAGCTTAAAGCCCAATTTTGGCCCATGACCTAAACTTAGCCCAAACTAACCCAACTCAACTCCAATTAACCCCCAAAATTTTCCTAAACCTTCCTAATATCCCCACAAACAAAACCCTAACAAGATCTGCCCCGAATTTGAACCCAAACTCCACCCAAACCTAACCCAAAGCCAAAATCCCCTAAATTGGCCTAAACCCAAACCTAACCCAAATAGGCCCAAACCCCTAAATCAAAACCCAACCAATATTGAAAACTCTTTGTAACACTCCCATAAACATTAATTTTACATTAGAACCAAAGTTAGCCCTACCTTAGCCCAAAGTTAACCCAAGTTAGCCTCTTTTGACCCATTTTGGCCTTACCACTAAAAGACCTAAACTAAACTCAATTCAACTCAAAATCACCTCAAATTTGTTCCAAATAACTCATGATACATCCCTAAATTAAACCCAATATTTATTTGACATGATCCTTCACAAAAATTTCATCCAAAAGCCCATTTTTTAAAATCTAAAAACCCACTTTCCTAAAGACTTTAAAAGCCCATTTTCATCAAATTTAAAAGGTCCAAAACTTATTCTAAAGCCCATGGGAAATTCCCATCATCATCCTTTTAATTGAAATCATGCCTAAGTCCTAAATCAATAATCAAATAATTCCAAATCAAGCCTCATGCCAATTTCCCCTAAATCCATCAAAAATCCCAAAATCCATTTCCATGAAATTAAGCCAAGCCATGAGCAAGCCATAGACTAGCCATGAAGCCATCCTTAAGCCCCATGCAAGCCATGTGAGTGGTGTTCATGTGACCAAACCATATTGGGCAAAAGGAGGGAGTCCTTTAATGATTCCCTTAAGAATGATTTGTTGACCTCATTTTTGATGAGGTCTTTTCTCTTCTCTCTCCTTAGTACTTAGGATCTAGCCTTAGGCTTTCCCTTTGACTATCTTAGAGGACTAGAAATGGAACCCACCACTTAGAAATTTAAACACTTCTTAAACTCCCTGCAAACCCCATAAGTTTGATTGTAAACCCCCAAGTCACTTGGAGGGTTAAAATCAAATGTGGAGGTTTAAAGGATTAGTTCCCTATAGGACTCTTTGGCCTTAGAACTACCCTGGGTGGCCTAGTCTGGTGAGGGTTGACATGCACACATTACACTTTCAGACACATTACAAATCCTAAAACCATTCATACCTAGCTTAACTTCCTGACTCATGTAGGTAATTCATATGGATGGACCATAACCCCTATGCCCTTGGCTAAGAGGGTTAGGAACAACATAGTGAATGCCTCAAATGAGTCCTCTCATGGCTCTTATGGGATTGATATGGCTTCATGGCTCAACCAAAGTGATTCCATTCTACTCAAACTTGATCAATCTTCATTTTTCCAAAATTTCAATTTTTTACCCCCGGGGCCCTACACTCGCCAAACCTACTAAATGCCCTTGAAGCTACCCAAAATTTGCAAAGTTGCCTAAATTACCCAAAATTCATCAAAACCAATCCTAAACATTTCCCACCATTCAAATTGATCATCCTTAGCCAAAACATTTCCCACCATTCAAATTGATCATCCTTAGCCAAAACATTTCCCACCATTCCAAAAATACCCCTCAATACCCCCCCAATACCCTCCAAATACCCAAAATGCCCTTCTTAACCAAAAATTCCATAAATTCCAAAAATTCCCAGAAAATTCAAAAATATCCCAAATATTCTCAATTTCATTTTGTTCAACTACACCATAGACCAATTTTGTCAGTTTAACCCACTTTTACCAAAACCCCCAATTTGACCCATTTTAAACCAAAGTAAGCCCAATGTCAAACCAAATCAACCCAATTGACCTCAAATTTGACCCAATTAAATTCTAAACTTCAATTCAATATCTCCAATATCAATTTAGACCAAATCCAAGCCCAATTTGATTAACATTTGGATCCAATTTCAATTTGAAGCTTAAAGCCCAATTTTTGCCCATGACCTAAACTTAGCCCAAACCAACCTAATTCAACTCCAATTAACCCCAAATCTTTTTCTAAACCTTCCTAATATCCCCACAAACAAAACACTAACAAGATTTACCCCAAATTTGTACCTAATATATATATATATATATATATATATATATATATATATATATATATATAACTCCACCCAAAACCAAAATCCCCATTTTAGGCCTAAACACAAACCTAACCCAAATGGGCCCAAATCTAAAAATCAAAGCCCAACCAAAGTTGAAAACTCTTTGTGACACTCCCACAAAAATTTCTCAACATTAATTTTACATCAAATCCAACCTTAGCCCAACCTTAGCCCAAGTTAGCCCAATTTGACCCACTTTGGCCCCTTTACCAAAAAAGCCCAAATTAAATCTAATTCCACTCTAAATGACACCAAAACCTTTTCTAAAATGTTCATGACACATCCCTAAACTAAACCCAACATTTGTTTGGCCCAATCCTTCACAAAACTTCCATTTACCAATTTGTTTTCAAACCTAAAAGCCCACCTCCTTAAATCTTTATAAAGGCCCATCTAAAATAAATCCAAAGGCCCAAAATCTATCCTAAAGCCCACATGAAATTTCTCATCATCATCCCATTTGATTTAAATCACTCCCTAAGTTTCAAATTCATCATTAAACTTTTCTAAATTAAGCCATGTGCCAAATTACCCATAAATATCCTAAATCCTTAAAACCCACTTTCATGAAACCAAGCCAAGCCATCCCTAAGCCATATGGAGCCATGGAGCCATGCATAAGCCATATGCAAGCCTTGGGAGCCCCTTTCCACCTCACCAAGCCATTAATGGCAAGAGGAGGGGCCCCTTTCTTAAGCCTTCCTTAAGCACTTTTAACCCCATTCATGCTACACACTAAACCAAGTTTAGCCACCTCACCATGGATGGAGACCACACCATTTTCTCTTGGCTGACCCAAGTGATTCTTTTCAGCCCAAAACCAAGCCTGGGTGGTGAACCTAGCCCAAAACCATGGGTTAACCCATTTGGACCCAAAATAGCCTTCCCCCCATTCCATTTCAATTCAACTCCTTTACACATGGCCATGACCAATTGACTGCACTAAACCCCAGCCCTGACCTCCCTGACCTTGAGGGTGACCTGACCCTGGCCGGCCAGCCACCACAGCCGCCGGAAACCACCAGAGCGAGAGCACCCATGTGAGCCAATTTTTGAATTCTTCCTTGCTGACTTGTCCCATGCCTAATGGCCACCATGGTTGTTTTTCTCCTCACCAGAGCAGTTGATCCAAGCCATTAAACACCCCTGGGAAGCCTTCCAGCCACCTCTATTTAAACCACACCACCTCTCGGCCAAATAAGGTGCTGAAAAAAATCCTACTGAAACTCTGTCAAAATTGCTCCAGACCACTCTTCATACATAGATCACATGATCTCCATTGGATTCCAGCCCCAATTTCCCTCAGCTGAGCTCAATTTCTGAGTTCAAACTCAAGCCCAAAACCAAGAAATCTCCCAAACCTCCACCAAATTCAAATTAAACTCACCCACACCTGCACAGGACCAAGAGAAGGAGTTCCCCAGTGAAAGCCCCCTCTCCAGGCCACCCAGTTGCTCTAGCCTCCAAGCTTTGAAATCGGTCGTGGACACATTCATACCTAGACAATTCCCGCGAGCCGGAGACTTCATCTGGAGCTTCCTTGGGTGCAATCGAAGGTGACACAACTCTCTGATTGAAGCTACACTTCTCAGAGCAAAGGTATGGATCATTCTTTCCTCCCGAGCTTCCAGCAATTCTCCATTTCATTTCAGTTAATTTCATGGCATGTAAACCATATGGATGTGTTCGTCTCCTCAAGATGAATCCATAGAGCATAAAAATACAAAAATCCGTTGAGAAATGAGAGAGTTCTTAGGGTTTTAGTGTGGACGGTCACGGGTGCACACCAGTCGTAGACGATGACCAGGCGCCGTCCGATCGCACGTGTATCTGTTGAATGGCTCATATTGCGTAGGATCAGAGGAAGGAGAGAGACAGCGGGACGCGTGGCGGCTGACTCAGATGGCGGCTTCGAATAGGAGAGCGCCGCGTGGTCTTTCGATTCGCCGTAGCTTGACGCGGCGCTGAGTCGGATAAGTAGATAAATAGGATTTTTTTCTATTTATTTAAATACCCAAAACTTAGAAAATCCATATCTTTGTGTAGAAAAATCATAAAAATAAACTAAAAATACCCTCTTGCTCAGTGAACAGAGGAGAATAATGTGGAAAAGAAATCAAGTTATTTTTATGAGTATTTTTTATTTAATTATTTACTCATTTCAAGAATTTGATTCTCCATTTGCATAGAAAATTCACCATGGCATGAGACCATGAAGATTTTGAAGCCTATGATCTTGGAGACATTCCATCAATTTTTCAAGGTCAGAGGCAATCTCTATGGAAAGTTATGTATTTTTCAAGTTTATGTCACTGTTTTTGGTATTTTAATTCCAATAATTAGCATATTGCTTAGAAAATTCTAAGAAAATTTAGGGAAGTTTCTTAGGACCAGAGGACCCTAGGATAATTATGGTTAGACTTAATTCATTAAGAATAACCCTAATTGGCCTAATTACTCAAAACAAAATTTTAATTAATTAGGGTTAACCACACATTAAAATAACTTGAAATCAATTCTCCATTGATCTTTAGGATACAGAGAATCTTGAATAAAAATTTGAAGTCAATTAGAAATGATTAGCCCCACTAAATGAATTAATTAAGCCACATGATCAAAATTAAACTTTAAAAATTCATAACTCCAAAAATACATTTCAAAAATTCACCAAATTGGTTTTGTGGGCTATCTGATCTTAGAGGAGTCTATAAAAATTAAAATTAGAAATTTCTAAAATTTTTCATTTTTAATGATATTTTTTATATTTAAATAACTAAAAAATAATAAAAATCATAAAAATATTAAAAATCATAAAAATGTCATATTCTGACTCCTAATCACTTAAAAATCAACCAAATATTTTTCCCAAGTCTCAAAGTAAAGATATTGAATTTTAAATGCTTAAAACAATTTTTAATATTAAAAAATATATTTTCCAATCTTTTCACTAAATTAATTCCAATAAATCAAAGAAAAATCAGAAAATTGTAAACTTTGTTTTTTTGAACTCCTTGAGGTTAGATAGATTTAAGAAAAATATAAAATCCATTTTTCAACTTTAATTTTATTTTATAATTAATTAACACTCCAAAACTCAAAATATTTATAATAAAAAAAATATAATTTAAAAAAAAATCATCAAATTTGGTCCAAGTGGTCCTCTAGTCATTAGGAACATCCCATAATTTTCTTAAGGACAGAAACCTTACTTTGGTCATGTTGTTGAATTTTTCTTGAAATCCCTTATTTTTTACTAAAAATAATTATATAAATAAATTAAATTCTGAAAAATCACAATTTCTTCCCTAATGTCTTAATTGACATGTGAGTGAGGTGATATAAAAATTTCAAGTTCATTTGAACTCAATTTAGTGAGTGATGAAACAAATAAGCCAGAAAGGGCATAAAGGTAATTAAAGAATTTAAACCCCTTTATTAAAATTTTAAGTTTAATTAAAATGGAGGGTAAAATATTTGATTTTATCTTTCTTGGATGATTGAAACTTTGAGAAATTAAAAGGTTAGGAACCCATTAATCACTTTTAATAAACCAAAAATGAAACTTTAATTATTTAAACAATTTAAATTTTGGAAGATTAATGAAAATTTGAATTATTAAAAATAGGGATATAACTTGAGAGAATATTAATTCTTTAATAAAAAAATCCTTAAATAAATCACTTCAATAATAATTAACTCTTAACTAAGATTAAAATGATAATCCAAACTAAGTAAGTTAAAAAATTTAAAAAAAAATAATAACACTTAAATTAAAGGAAAGCTCAAACTATTAAGTGGTTCAATAATTAAATTAAATTTAAATTAAATTAAATTAAATTAAATTAAGTAAAAATTAAATTAAAATTAAAATTAAACTAAATTAACATTTTAACAATTAGATTAAATTAAATTTAAAATATTGAAATTAAATTAAATTAAATTAAGTTAAATTCAATTAAATTAAATTTAAAATTATATTAAATTAACATCACTCAATAATAAAAGTAAAACAAATTTGAAATATTAAGACAATTCATAATTAAGAATATAAAAAATCAAACTAATCAAGATTAACCTAAATTATCATAATTAATCTAAACCAAATCATTAAGATATATGAATAATCTAAGTGAATTTGAAACACCAAAGATTAATTTAAAATATTAAGATCACTTAAAGTATAAAGCTTTAAACCAAAAATAATTTGAACACTATTCCAAACTTAAAATTATTAATTAAGACCTCATAATTAAACTAAATCACTTTAAACCATTAACTCAAACTTCAAATTAAGAATGATTAAAATTCACAACAAACCAACTTGCCCCTAAAGGCTTTAATTATTATAACTCTTAAATAGAGTATTAAGTGAGATGTCACTTCATTCATCAGGTAATCAAATGCCCAAGTTCACTGAGCAAGAGACAAAGCTTAATTAAACTCCTGGATGATTAATTCACCAGTACAATAAAATTCATTTGAACTCAAAATAATCTCAGAAGTATTGAAAAGATGTTTAGGACTCATCCTAAGCACTTTTTCAATATGATGAGATGTTTTAGAAGAACAATTGAATTTAATTGTTCTTTGATGAAGAAAATCATCCTTAAACAAATTACAAGAACCTAGACGTCATAGAAGATGACTAGCAATAGGACTAGGACATTGGTAGACAACAAAAGCCTTTCCCTTAGCTTTACCTAGGTACTTGTTATAAATATTTAAATGCCTTAATATGTGTTTTAAGTGCAGCTTGGGATGACGGGAAGACCCTCCAGGTACGCTTTTATTTTATTACAATTTACTTTATTGCAATTCACTTACATGCACTGCACTTTACTTTTTCTTGCATGTTAAACAAGATTGTTGCATGAAAACTAAAACCTTTAGGATTGTCACAAAACTGAAACCCAAAACTAAATTCAAAGTCACCACAAGATAAAATTCACCGCCACAACATTCCAAAATATAAAATAACTCAAAATTTAATCACAAACAGAACAACAAAACTACAATTACAACTAAATTAAAACGTCTCGTTGAATGATCGGGAATACCTCAGATGATGTAACCCACGTGTTGCTAACGGGATTTGCCACGGTCTAAATGAAAGTGTGGAACTCATTCAGTTCAGTTTAGCAAATTCATCTGGACTAAGTGAATTCGATGATAATAACGGTGCCGGGATGACAGAACGGTGGGATCTTAATAGGTTCTATTTAAATAACCTTAAGATTTGTTTTAATTAAAATATTAAAAATATTTGTACTTTAAGATTTCTAAACCAAAACATTTCTCTCATCTCCTGATTTTCACCTTCTAAAACTAAACCTCTGCAAAAATAAGGAGCTCGGAGCATAGTGGGCAGCACGGGCGGTGTTGTTATAATCAACTTGGACTAAGTGAATCCGATAAAAATAACGGTGCTGGAATGATGGAACCGTGGGATCTTAACCGGTGTTGTTATAATCAACTTTAAGATTCTCCTAATAAAACATTAAATACGTTTAAACTTTGAGACTCTTCTAAACCAAAACACTTTTCTCATCTCCTGATTTTCTTCTTCTAAAACTAAACCTCTGCAACGACAAGATGCTCGGAGCATGGTGGGCAGCACGACCATCGTCATCAGCAAAACCTGAGGCTAGATCAGCTAAACCTTTCTTAGTTTTAAATAACCAAGCCATAGGATTTCTAGGTAGTTTGCCTAGTGCAACATAAATCCCCAACTTTCTGTTAGGCATTTGTGTAATGCAAATTAAGCCCTAACCGGTCTTAGGATTCCGAGGTAGTCGTTTGGTACGACATAAACCCTCACATCTTCGAGGCTATTTGTATAATCATATCATACAAATATAAGTCCTAACTAATTAAAATCGGCAGGATTGAAACATTAAATAATTCTCTTAAATTGAAGCCCAACATTAGGATAGTCTGGGAAGTCACCGAAGTTCACTTCGGGTCTGTGACATCCCCTACATTTCTTCCCTTGGACTCTCAAAATCAACTGTTCCAGATTTGAGCTAATCCCTTTTGAAATTCCAAAATTCAATCCTTTGAAAACCTTATACATTGAAATTCTTGAGAGCAAAACCACTGATCATTATCGAGAGTTTTCTTTAGTGATTCCCGTCATTTGAGATGTAATTAACTATAGGGGCTTGCGCTTATAGGGAACTTTAAGAACCCAGGTAACCTGCTTAATTCATTTATATTAAGCAGGGGAACTTGTCGTCTTATAAAATTGGTTCGCAGACTAAACGAATTCCACAAATCTTCTAGTTTATTTAATCGAGCCCAATCATCAAGCAATGTGTCTATTCTTCGGGATAGATACACGGTTTGTGGTGCAGTGCTCGTTTATATAAACTATTTGAGATGTAAGATCGGTTTGATTTCATATCTAAAAATTTTCAAACATAAAATTATTTTCAAAATCAAATGTTACTTTCCAAATTATATATATATTTAAATTAAATTTAAAATTTAAAATTAGCCGACAATTTCGTTCGACGACCCCTTTCAAAATACAAAACACCTAACCTAAAAATATGCCGACATTTAACTCTCATCGTTAATTCTTCTTTTTGCACTTCAATCATAGGTCGACCGGTAGCTAGAAAAGGTTTCCCTAAAATGATAGGTATTTCTTTATCTTCTTCCATATCAAGAACAATGAAAACCATAGGGAAGATAAATTTATCTACCTTAACAAGAACATCCTCTATAACTCCTTTAGGATAAGTGATCGATCAATCAGCTAACTGAAGAGTTATAGTGGTTGGAGAAATCTCTCCTAAATCTAACCTTCGAAAGATTGAAAATGGCATGTGATTAATACTAGCTCCTAAATCACATAAGGTTTTTCCACAGAATTTTTCTCCAATAGCACATGGTATAGTGAAACATCCAGGATCTTTAAGTTTCTAAGGTAATTTCTTCTGAATTATTGCACTACATTCTTCACTTAATGCAACAGTTTCATAAACTTCAAATTTACTCTTCTTGCTTAAAATATCCTTCATAAATTTTGCATAGCTTGGCATTTGCTCCAAAGCTTCAGCAAAAGGAATGTTGATGGTAAGTTTCTTAAAAATTTCAAAGAACTTAGAAAATTAATGGTCAAGCTTCTGCTGTTTTAGTCTTTGAGGAAAAGGTGGTGGTGGTCTTTCAACTTCCACTTCAATAGGTACTACAGTCTGATCTTTACTTGGAGAAAGGGTATCTTTAAGTTTTTCAATCTCTTCAACTTCTTTCTCTTTTTCAATCTCATTCCGTGTTTTCTCTTTTAATTCCTTCCCACTTCTGAGTTGTACAGCTTTTGCTTGTTCATGTTTGTTTCCAGATCCTTTAGGATTAATTTCGACATTGCTAGGCAGTGTTCCTTTAGGTCTATAATTAATGAAATTAGTGATTTGACCCAGATGATTCTCAATATTACGAATAGCAGTGTTTTGACTTTGTAGCTGATTGCTTAGTTGCAAGATCAATTCTTCTACAGACAACTTTTTCTGCTGATTGTTATAACCAGGATGATAAGTTGGTCTATAGTTTAAATTTCCTTGATTGTTCCAATTTGGAGTAACTTGATGTCCATTACTCCAATTAAAATTAGGATGATTCTTCCAACCAGGATTATAATAATTAGAATAAGGGTTATTAGTTTCACTAGCAATAGCTTGCAAAGTTTCCATTGTTTAAGAATCATCAGAATTTGCAGAATTATCATTACTTACATGCGATATATTAATAGAAAAATTATCTAATTTCTTAGATATCGCAGCCACTTGTGAAGCTAGAATAGAAAAGGCTTCATTATCATGAATACTAGCCATTCATTTAGGATTAACCCTTTCAGAAGGCCATTAAAAATTGTTATTAGCCTTTTCTTCAATTAAGGTGTAGGCTTCTTCAAATGTCTTAGCCATTAAAGAACCACCAGCAGCAGCATCAATAATAGATCTAAGTGATCCAATAAGTCCATTATAAAATTTTTGAATAATTAACCAATCTGGTAAAGCATGATGAGGACATTTTCTTAATAGTTTTTTAAATCTTTCCCAAGCTTCATAAATTATTTCTCCATCAAATTGTGTAAATGAAGTAATATCATTTCTCAATTTAGCAATTTTAGAAGGAGGAAAATATTTAGCAAGGAATTTTTGTGCCATATTTGCCCATGTTTTAATAGAACAAGTTGCTAATGAATTAAGCCACATCTTTGCTTTATCTTTTAAGGAAAAAGGAAAGAGTCTAAGCCTAATAGCATCATCAGAAACATTATTTTATTTAAAGGTAGCACAAAGTTCTAAAAAACTAGCAAGATGTAAATTTGCATCCTCATTAGGTGTTCCTCCAAATGGATTGTTTTGAACCATTTGAATAATAGAAGGTTTAAGCTCAAAATAATTAGCATCTACAACTGGAATTTGAATACTAACATGAAGTTCATCAGCTGTAGGGTTTGCATATTCCCTTAATGGTTTATAAATATTTTGTTCATTAATTTTGATTGGATTTTGATTATTGTTATGTAAGTTAGCCATTTTTTGATGTTTTGAAATTTGTTTTCTTTTTTTAATTCTTTTAATTGTTCTTTCTAATTCAGAATCAAAAAGTAGTAATCCTTCAGATCCAGAACTAAGCATAAAAATTTAAAATATTTTTGTTTTGTTTTGTTATTGTTTGTTTATATTTTATATTCTTTTCTTTTTACTTTTTATTAAATTCTATTCTATCCTTTATTGTATTCACTATCCCCGGTAATGGCGCCAAAAACTTGATGCGATGCGACTTTATATACGCTTTAAAATACAAGAATTTGATGCCACTTTTTAGAATATTTAATTTCCGGCAAATAACTTCAAAAACTTGATGTGTGAGGTTTACTTTTATTAATTTATATTTAGATTTTATAATAATTATTATAAAATTCACAATTTTAAACGCAAGTATACGTATCGTTCAAGTAATACAGGGCTCTAGTGGAGTCCTGGTTATCGATCCCACAGGGATAGTGAATTTATAAAAAGTAAGAAATATTAGTAATATTTTGGAATTTTTAAATGCAATTTATATATAATTTTTTTATATGTATATTCAAATTTAATTTACTAACAATTTTTACTAAAAGCAAGTAAGCAGTAAAGTAAAGTAAAGTAAGCAATAAAATTCAATGCAAGTATAAAAACGGCTTTCTCCTTTTTCAAGTAATCCAAGAATTATAGAGTAATTATCTTTTTTTGGAATTAAGATTATGGTATTGTTCAAAATGGATGCATTCCTATTCTTTACCCTTTGTTCTAGGTGCAAAGAACATTGACTAATCTATAGATAGGCTCAAGATGTTTTATTAATAGAATGGGTTAATCTAGGCTCACACTACTAGATGTCCAAGGGTGGCTATGGTCGGCCTTACCAGTGACCCGTTACCTTTCTATAAACCAAATTAATAGAATTTAGTCTGTCACTCTAAATACTAATATTATCTTCCTATTTATTTGCACTTCACCTTAAACAATCCGCGTATAGCTTATGATTACCTAAGGATTCATTTGATATCTACTAGTTAAGAATTTATCTCCGGAAATTCTTCAACAGGTTTTAACAAATTAAATGGCCAACTTAAAAATTAAACTAAGATCAGGTATTAATATCATCACAATGTTTTAAAATATTTTATATTTAATTCTCCTACAAAATTTAATTAATTTATAATCTTTTCGTAGTTGAAAGGAGAATGATAACTAACTACTCAGAACACATTGAAATAACACAACAAAACATATTTATAAAACTTTGAACCAAAGTACAAATACTTATCTGAAGTGTTCCTTCAAGTGATTCTCTGAATTCTACTGACTCCAAAGCAATGATGAAAGACTCCAACAGCAACAACTCGCAATATATACTCAAAATAAACTCACTAGATACAAAATAATGTTGCACCCTAAGTATGGAAGAGACTAAATAAAACTAGAGAGGAGAGAGAAGATGCTAAAATGGGTATGTGTACTAAGAGGGGAGGGGGGGGTTTGGTGCGATTTTCTCTGTAGAATGGGCTCTTATTTATAAAGCTCTGAATTTGACCAGTGGTTGCTTAAGGTACCTCTTCAAAATTTGTCCAAATTCAATGTATCTTCTAGAAGGTAAATGTCGTACCTAGGTGTAGGGATCTGACGTCTAGGCGCCGAACTCCGTGACAAGGTCTTTCACACTTCTTCACTTTGGATCGCACCTCTTCACGATCTAGACTGTTTCCTTGTGTCCAAATACATTGTATCACATGTCTTATATATTAGGAGTAACTTCCAGTCTTCTAGAAGCTCCAATAACCGCTTAACACCGTCAAAATAACTGCCCAAAGTCATCAAAAAAACTTGACAGCATCTGTATCGAACTGGCGCTTAGGCATGGGATTCTGGCGCCTAGGTACGAGGCCAATAATTCCAAAATTTTGCTATATAAGCTCCACTTTCCTTTTTTTCTTTCTTGGACTCTTTTTAAATCATCTACATACAAAAACATAAAAATACCATTTCATTAAAGCATAACATCCTTAAGAATTGAATCATAATTAAGGCATAAAAATGTGTATTTTTTTAGGTAGATCATTATGTCAATGTCAAGGAGTCACTAGTCTATTTATACTGCCCCAATCTTTAATCCCCCTTTGAAAAAGAGTAAGAGGAAGGGAGCAAAATAGACAATCAAAGGAAAGGTAGTGTGATATCTGTATAGGAAGAACTCTAGAAGATTCTTATCCTATTAGGAAATTATGAGTCTTGTAACCAAATATTTTTAGGTATTTAACCTATTCTGGGTCCTTTTTACTTCTCTTATAGAAGCAAGCTTCTATAGTTAATTACCTTTTGCCTAAGAACACTCTTGATTAATGTTGAAAACTCATTTTTTTGAATTCTTCTTAGGAAAATAAACATACTAATGTTTATCCCATTTTGTCATGAGATATTATATTAGTCATTTATGTCATGAGGTATCTTCCATAGATATTATTATTTTTTTGTTTTTTTATTTATGATTTTTGTTTTATCATGTCAAAGTTAAGGTATTTTTGTTTTGTCATTATTTTAGTGTTATTTTGTTATTTCATTTGTTTTATTTCGTCTTCTTTAAGTTTGGTGGCTATCCTAATAGTTCCAGTTTTGTTATCTTTATTGTCGTCTATCCTAATAGTTCCAGTTTTATTATCTTTATTGTCATGTCATTTTTGTTGTTTGTTGAAGGTTTAGGTTTTTCGGCTAACCTAAAAGTTTCAGTTTTATCATTTTTTTATTGTTTTTATGTCATCAGTCGTCCTGCAAAACAGAGTTAGCACATTCTAAAACATGCAAAGAAAATCTAAACGAAACTTGTCTTTGTCCTGCAAACAAAATATTATCATAAATAACATTTAAATTACTTGGAAAATTTTCAATTATTTTAGAGTTATCAGATATCCAATTTTGATTGAAATGTCGATTTGATTTTTGATTTCATTTTATATTGATTTAGGTTTAATTTAGATTAAATGAATTTAAGAGCTATACTTTTAAATTCATTTGTCACCTGAACTTAATAAGTTTAATGAAATTTTAGATTTTTGGAGTTGAATTTGTTTGGTTTTGATTTTTAAATTGTCATAAGATTTTTTTTAGACTCGATGTCATTTGAGCCTAACGGTTTGAATTGAGTCTAATTAGACTTTAAGAATTTATTTAAAGTTTTTAATTTTTATGTTTGATTTATCAATCTTGAATTTAATTTGTTAATTTTATGTCGATTTAAGTTTAATTTGTTAATTTGTGTCAAGTCGGGTTGATTTTTGTCAAATTGTGTCAAGTTTGGTTGGATATGTCAATTTATGTTAAATTACTTTATTTTATATTGTTTTAAATTTCAATTTTGAATTGATTTTAATTTTGGTGAAATAGGTTTTATGTTTAGATAATTTGAGTTAATTTCGATGTGGATTGAAGTTACATTTTAAATTTAATTTAGATACAGATTGAATTTAAATTGGATTTGACTTGAGTTTAAACTAGATTAAACTTAAGATTTGGTTATAATTAGGTTCAATATATTTAAAGGTTAATTAAGCTTAATTTGATTAAGGTTTAATTGATTAACTGAACTTAATTAGGGTTAAGTTTAGTTGATTAAAGGTTAATTAAACCTAATTTGATTAAGGTTTAATTGATTAATTGAACTTAATTAGGGTTAAGTTTAGTTGATTAAAAGTTAATTAAACCTAATTTGATTAAGGTTTAATTAATTAACTGAACTTAATTAAGGTTAAGTCCAATTGGTTTAGGTTTGATTAAGTCTAATTTTTTAGGACTTAATGATTTAATTAGGTTTAATGAATTAGACCTAATTAGGGTTTATTTGTTTTAAACTTAAAGTTTAAGATAATTAATCAGGTCTAATGAGGGAGTAGACCTAATTAAATTTTCGGAGTAATTAAACCTAATGAAAATAAGGCTTAACTGGATTAATTTGATCTAATTAGGGGTTAGAGCTAATTAGAATGTTGTGGTATTAAGCCTAATGATGTTCAGGCTTAATCAGGGTTAATTAGCTCTAATTGATGTTTTAGGCCTAATTGAATTAAACCTAGGGTGATAAAGGTTTATTAAGGTTTTGTTAGGTCTAATTGGTATATTCAACCTAACTAGGGTTCATTAAGTTTAATATGTCTTTTAAACTTAATTAATTTTTTTTTATGTTTAACTTAAAGCTTATAGATTAATTAAGTTTAACTTGTCTTTTAAACTTAATTAAAGCTTAATTAAGTATAATAGAATGTCTTAAGCACAATTAGGGTTTGATTTCAGTCTTATTGTAAGATAGACTCAATTTTAACTTAGCTTGTTATGGGATGAGCCAAGTTGTTTTAAAAGAGGATTCTTATGGTTAAATTAATTAATTTATGATTAAAGAATTCTCAACCCTATTAAAGTGTCATTTAAAATTGTCTAATGACTTAGGTTTGGTTATTTTAAGATTATTATATGTCATCTTAAATTTCCTAGTCATTTTATAATTTTATTTTCCTTATTTTCATTTTATAATTATTGTAAAGAATAATTACAAGATTTCTTGAAAATTAAGAAATAATTTTTTATAGAATACTTCTATCCTAGAAAAAATAAGCAAAGATTGCTAAGGGAAAAAAGATAACTCCACATAAATTTAATATTTTTTCGGATTTATATTTAATTTTTAACAATTAAATTACTCCGGTGAGTATTTAATTATATAAAAATTAAATATTAAGAATAAAATAATAATTTTTATCTTATAATTTTCTTCTCTTCAATAGGAATCCAGAGGTATTTTTATTTAATTTTTTTTATTTTTATTTAAAAATATTTTGAATTTTGAAGTTTTAAGGATAAATTGAATTTTATAAATTTAGTTTAATCTTAAAAACATCGGCTGAAAACGTGTGTCCTCGTACGAGTTGAAGATGCACTTGATCCCCTGTGAGGATCCAAATTGTAGAGCGTGCTGTATTAAATCAGGACCGTCCAATTTTTAAATAGAAAATCAGACCGTCTTGGGTCATCTCCTTCCTTTAGGCAGGCCCGAGCGCCCTCCATCTTTTACGGTTAAAATCTCAGTCAACTCTCAATGGATTTGAGTGAAATTTGTCCCTGGAGGATCGTCTGAGGTAGGAGATCAAATCCATACGAATTTGTTATGGTTTTGAAAAAAATTTTCTTCATAAAGGCTGAAACCCGAACGCCATTAATGGGGCAAAACCATACCATGGCCACGGTGGTTTAAGCTTTGAATTGATTTCTTTGGATTGGTCGTCTAGGTCCAAGAAATCTTCCAGGCACTTCAATTTGAGTCCAAATAGGGTCTATATAAGATTTTGATTTTGGTGGGCTCGGTTTTAAGAAAAATGGTCAAGACTGAGTGAGGGACTATGGGAAGCTTGATTTTAGTTGGGCTCTTCTTCTTTTGACCCCTAAATGGTTTTAGAAAGGTCAATTTTTGGTATTTTGGAGTTTTGTTTTAGACTTTAATTTTTTCTTGGTTTCAGGTGGCTCGGGCTAGGTCAAATTGGGCTAGATCAGTTGGTTAAATGATCTGGTTTTGGCTGGGATCAATTGCCTAGGACTTAGGGAACATTTTTGGTATTCATGGTCAGAGGTTTTGGGCAGCCTCTATGGGTCTTATATTTTCTTGCTCTCTCTTCCCCTTAAGTTTGGGTTTGAACCTTAATCATGGCCATGGTTGGGTTTGCTAAGGTTAAGATGGCTAGAATTCATTTAGAGGAGTTACTAAGGTCCTAATGAAGAGTTTTTATGTTGGGGATATTTGGATTTGAGTCGTGTATGGGGTTCTCTAGATTCTTTTTTACTACTTTCATATGTTTGGGCTAGGTCCTATTTATAGCCATGGGGATGGCTTGGCTAAATTTTTAAATGGCTTAGGATCATTTAGGGAAGCTTTTAACTATGCCATAAATGATTTGGATAAGTTGGTGGCCTTCAATTGGGTGGATTTTAGAATTTTAAAATAGTGAACTCATGTAGCTCATGGTTAATCTTAAGTTTAAATTTTAAATTCCTCTCATTTATTCATTTTGGGTAGGATAATATATGTCTAATTTTGTTGAAATTGCCTCCCCTAAGTAATTCCTAAATTTATTTAATGTATTTTAAGGAATAATGACACCTTGCCCTCTTACTCATTCCATGCATGGGTTAGTTATGAATACCTTTAACCATGGTGAGAAGTGTAGTTCGTGTAATGTTTGTCTCCTATTGGTGAATTTTTTTAGATGCTTGAGATGTCTCAAGGGTTACCTAGCCACCTCATTTCAAGGGAGTGAGCGACTCTTGGCTTAAGTTAAAGAGAAGGCGACACTTAATTCCCTTCTCCTTTTATTTTCAAAATTTGACATATATGAGGTCATCCCATGATGTGGGGATGATCTAAATCATATTCCTCACCATTGGGTGGCTTGTGAGGTGAGTGATGACTTAACCATTTCATCTCTTAAGGATGGAGGAGGGAATGACACTTCATTAATTTTTATGATGAAGGCATGATAAATTTACACCATGGTTAAGGTCCATTATAAATGGGTTGGGTGGAGTGTTATTTTTGTCATGATGAGTCTAATGGGTTATGGGTGACCCATTTTTGACCCCCCCCCCCCTAATTTATATTTAATGAAAAATTAATTATGGGATTTTGATGTCATGTATGATGTCATGTATCCAAATATAATTTCATTTTTAATTAATATGTCATTAATTAAAAATATTTAAAAATATATTATTGATTAATAAATTAATTAAAATAAATTTAAAATTAATTATTTGATTAATTTACATTATTTTAGTTCAATATTTCATGTGGTTCTTTTCATGGCTTTTAATTGTATTTCTAAATTTTTAATTAATTATTAATTAATCAAAAATATTAGAAATTATAGTTTTAGTCAGTAAATTAACCAAAATAATTTTGGAATTAATTATTTGATTAATTTTATCTTTTTTGGTCAAAAATTGGGTATTTTGACCAGATTTAATAAATATTGGTTAGGGTTGACCAATGTTGACTCAGGTTGACTCAGGTTGACCAATCCAAGTTCAAAAATGTCTAATATGACTTTCTTAATTTGGTCTTGAAGTTTAGAAATTTTTTCATTTAAAGGTTTAAATTGGTCTTATTAGTCAAATTGACTAATTTTAGGATTTAGGTCAATCCAATGGTCATAGTGGTGAAATTTGGATTAATTTTTGGTAATTTTTAACAATGTCAAGTTGGTTATGTCAATGTCTGTTTATGTGGTCAATTGTTATGGTCAATGGGACATGGGTTAGTCATTTTGACCAATTTTAACCCTTTCAGGTCAAAATTGACCAATAGGATTAGTGTAGTTGTCTTTTATACTATGTATTGTTTTTTATTAAATTTTAATTCTTTAATAAAAAATTGACTAATAAAGCCAATTCAAAATTCTTTGGGTCATGAATTGATCATTTTAACCTGATTTATCACTTTAGGTTATGAGATCAATATAGTAGTGTATAGGTCATAAATTGGCCATTTTTGTCTTGTTTATGTCAAAAGTTGATCATTTTGATTATTGTTGATTAAAATTGATCATGATTAATCAATTTTAGGTACAGGGTTGACCCAAATGATTTATTTAACCTTGTCATGGTTTAAGTTAATCACAGGGTTGTTGATTTTGATAACCATATCTAGATGTGACTAGAACTGGTAATATTGGGTAAAGTTAATTATATCTAGTTAACTTGATACCTAAGATGTCCTAATGGTCAACGTGGTGAATACTGAGTCAATAAGAAGGTCATGAAATGACTTCTACTCTTAATTTATTTGGTGAAGGACCCCAAAAAAGTGAGGTGAACATAGGGTTTCAAGGGTATTTTGGTAATTTTTGAAAAATTTGTGACTAAATGGCCAAAGTTGAGGTTTTGGTGGATTTGGAAATTATTGAGGATGCTACTCATAAAATTACCCTTTTTTGTGCCATGAGATCAAGGGGGAGTCCATTTTGGATCCTCTATGTGTTGGTCCTGCCCAACCTAGCCAAGGGCTAAGGACTTGGGTACCACCCACATAAGTTTCCAAAAGAGTGGAAAAAGGTTAGGTGAAGATAATTTCAAAAATTGTGATTGGATGGATAGATTTAAGTGATTTTGTGTGCAAGGCTGACCAAGACCACACCACCCAGCGCTAACCCTAAGACCTAACAGTCCTATAGGAACTCATCTCTAACTCCTCACATGTTGGTCTTAACCTTCAAAGTGTTGGAGGTTTATGATCATCTATGTAAGGTTCCAAAAAGAGCTAGGAGGTAGTTTGAGTTTCTATGGGGTGGGTTCCATCTCTAGTACTCTAAGATAGTCAAGGGGAAGCCCATGGCTAAATCCTAAGCACTAAAAGGAAGAAAAAGACATCACCAAAAATGAGGTCAACAATAGATCCATCATAAATGATAAGCAAATACAGAAAAATAGGCAAACCAACACCAAAACACTTAGACATCTACAAATTAGAGTTCAACACACAAATATGGACACCTATATATCAGAGTTAAGCACATATTAGCCACTACATGCTATCTTCTTTAACACTATTCTCTTCTATATTCTTCTTCATCAATTGGTTAGGCATATACATATTATAAAAAGGACAGTGAGGAAATTCTTCTGTAGAATCATCTCCAATCCACTTGTTTTTCTGCTACATCCTTACTTCTACCTCCTAGAAACTTGCAAGATGATTTTCTTGAAGCTTAATCTACCAGTCCAGATGGTCAAATTGATAAGAGATGTTGCTATTTCTTGTTTTGAATAATTATCATCTCCTCCTCAATCTTCTTAATCTTTTATGCCATACCTTCCATCTTAGCAACTCACTATGGTCATGACATTGTTATGGAAGATTGAGAAGATAACTGATCCATGTAAGATCTACCACCCTGCAGTGCTAGAATATCAATGTTTTCATACATCACAATGAATTGATCCATGGGCTTCTAAGGCAGAAGTACTTTCTCCTAATTCATATATGGTACTTGGGCTTGACTACACAGGGAAAAGATAACAGTAAGATGTCCTAGCCCCGTAGTGGGACTATTCAAATAAATGCTAATAATGGATCAAAAAATCAATGCACCTACATCAATAGGCTTACCAATCTGAATGTAGTAATTGAGAATAAGACTTCCCTTAGTTACTTTTTTGAGATATGTAGTAGGAAGTAACATGGAGGCAATGAAGAAATGCCAAGTATTTGAGGGTGAGTTTAATTTTGAAGCAGAAAAACTCAATTCATTCCTCATTCTCCAAGTTCCTTCATTGTTAGTAAGGATGTTGAAAATTTCTTCTAATTTTTCTTTGGTTTGGAAAAATTGGCATAACTGCATATAGACATGTTCTCCACATAAAATAATATGTTGTTATAGGAAGGATTGAGTGGTACCAACTTGCCTCTAACAAAGACTAAGCCTTGATGAAATTCTAGAAGATTGGTGTAGAACTCCTTAACTACAAAAATAACAGCAGTAGCAATAGTGTAACACAACACTTCCTAGCGTCTTTGAGCATTTACAACTTCCACTTAACCACCAGGTGAAATGAATCATCTTTCCTTAATCAATTTGCTCAACACAAGAAATCCATTGTAGTAGTTCTGCACTTCTTCATTGATGAACTTGTTTCTTCCAAGAACATCATTGCCTATGCTTCCCACAGTTATAGATGCCATGAAATCCTCCCAAATACTTCCAAATCTCAATGTAATAAATCTTTATGTTCTTCATGCAATTTCACTGAAGTTTCAAGTGGAAGAAGCATGTTTAGAACCGCCAGGGGTGGTTTATTGCGATTTCTCTTACACTAGCACCTAGGCACCAATATGGGTTCTTAGGCATCAGGCTCTCTGTAACTAGGTGCTTAGGTGCCAGGTTTTGGCTCCTAGGAGCCAATGATAGAATTAGCACCATTACGCCTAAGGTCCAAATAACACGTCCCAGCCTCATCTAGGTCATTATAATAGTGTTTTTGTGCTCCTTCTCATCTTTTACATCTCATTAACTCTTAATATTTTAAACAACACCACACAACTATAAAACTTTACAACAACAAAGAACTAAAATCAATACACACAGATGACCATAGGTTTCTTCTCATGAGTGCTTGATTTAATGTCGTCGGCCCGACGTACCCAATGTTTACATTGGTTAACCCAACATTACGATTTCATCAAATCTAGGTCAATTTCCACCAATGTAAGGTTTCAGTCAGTGTCTGTTTACTTTAAATATTCTTTCAATCTTGGATCTTTAATATCCATAGCACCATATGGATATAATTTTATCACAATAAATGGCTCCGACCACTTGAATTTAAGTTTTTCAGGAAATAATTTCAATCTTGTATTATATAATAAAACATCTTATCCAGGTTCAAAATATTTTTTTAAAATCTTCCTATCATCCCAAATTTTCATCTTTTCCTTACAAATTTTCACATTCTTATAAGGTTCATTTCTATTTTCCTCGAGCTCATTTAATTGCAACAATCGTATCTCACTAGCATCTTTCAAATTATAATTAAATATTTTTACGGCCCAGTATACTTTATGCTCAAGTTCTACTAGCAAATGACATGCATTTCCAAATATAAGCCTATATGTTAACATTCCTATAGGAGTTTTATATGCAGTCTGATATGCCCATAATGCATAATTAAATTTATCAGACCAATCCTTTCTATTAAGCTTAACAGTTTTTTCCAATTTTCTTTAAATTTTATAATTCAAAAATTCTACTAGACCACTGGTCTAAGGATGATAAGCTATGGAAATTCTATGTTTAAATCCATATTTTTCAATTAATGTTTCAATTCTTTTGTTTTTAAAATGAATTTCTCCATTTGTAATGAGTACTCTAGCCATTCAAATCTGCTAAAAATATTTTTCATTAAAAAACTTTAGAGCAATTTAAGCATTATAGCATGGTAAAGCAGCTGCTTCAATACACTTAAAAACATAATCCATAATAATTAAAATATATAGTTTTCCCGAAGATGGCTTAAATGGTTCCATAAAGTATGAACCACATACATAAAAAATTTCAACTTCTAAAGTAAAATTTAGTTTCATTACATTCCTTTTAGAAATATTGCCCACTCAGTGACATCGATCACTTGTTTTTAAATAAATATTAACATTCGTAAATAATGTAGGAAAATAAAATACAGATTGTAAGATCTTAAAAGCACCTCTATTGACTCCAAAATGTCCCCCAAATTTTGAATTATGACATTTTTGAATAATTTCTTGGGTTCTTTAAATGATACACATCTCTGAATAACTTGATCCTTACATTTCTTATATAAATAAGGGTCATACCAAAAGTAAGATTTGGTTCCATATAGAAATTTTTTCTTTGTTGATATGTTAATATCAGTTACTATATAATTAACAATGTCGGCACATCAAGGAACAAACCACTCAGAAATAGCGTGTAATTTTTCATCAAGAAATTATTCATTTATTTCATAAATAAAATTATAAAAGTTTTCCTATTCAAGCCTTGATAAATGATCAAAAATTTGGTCAAAAGATCTCTTCCTATCAACTACTTCAAATTTAAATTCTTGCATCATAAGGACCCATCTAATAAGTCTTAGTTTAGTGTCCTTTTTATGCATAAGATATTTAGTCACAAAATGATCAATATGAACTATACATTTTTTTTCTATTTGGTATGGTCTAAATTTATTAAAATCATATACTATTGCCAATAATTTTTTTGGTAGTTGTATAATTACTAGCATAGTATATACTTTCAAAATCTTATCATATATTTTGCCCAAACACAACCTCAATAGCATAATCACTTCACATTAATTCAAATGGTTTTTCCCAATCAGGTGAATTAATAATAGGTTGGGTGATTAGATTTTCCTTTAATAAATTGATGGATTTTAGGCCTTCCTGGTTGAAATAAAAAATTGCATCTAATTCTAAAAGATGACATAAAGGCTTGACAATTTTTTAAAAGTCTTTAAGATAGTTACTGTAAAATCCAGCATGTCATACAAAACTCTTAACTCCTCTAACTGTAGTAGTGGGAGGTATTTTAATAATAACCAATACTTTAGCTAGATCTACTTTCATACATTTTAAAAAAAATTTAGCCCTAAAATAATTTCTCTTATGACCATAAATTGCATTTTTCCTAATTGAGAATTAGATTAGTTTCTTCACAGCATTTTAAAACTCTTATTGGATGATCTAAACAAGAATTAAAAGAGGTTCCAAAGCTGAAAAGTCATCCATGAAAACTTTAATTCTTTTCTCAATTAAATACAATAAAACTAACATCATGCACATTTGAAAAGTTGCAGGTGCATTGCATAAATCAAAGGGTATTCTACTAATTGCAAATCTTCCATAGAAACTTGTGAATGTTATCTTCTCTTAATCCTCAGAAGCTATAGGTATCTAGTGGTGTTGTAAATTTCCATCCAAAAATAGAACTATTGATGCCCAACTAGCCTATCCAATATTTGGTCCAGAAAAGGTATGTCGGCATATTTTTAGGTTGAGTGTATTTTTTTAAAAGGGGTCGCCTACAGAAGTTGTCGGCGAATTTTAAATTTAATTTAAATATATATATAATTTAGAAAGTAGTATTTGACTTTGAAAATAATTTTAAATTTGAAGATTTTAAGATATAAAATCAAACTGATCTCACATCCCGAATAGTTTACATAAACGAGCATCGCACCACAACCGTGTATCTATCCCTAAGGATGGACACACCGCTCGATGGTGGGGCTCGATTAAATAAATTAGAAGATTTATGACATCCGTTTGGTCCGCGAACCAATTTTATAAGCCGACAAATTCCCCTGTTTAATATGAAAACATTAAACAGGGTTTATATTACTCGGGTTCTTTAAAATTCCCTATAAGGGCAAGCCCCTATAGTTAATTACATCTTAAGTGATGGGAATCACCTAAGAAAACTCTCGATAATAATCAATAATTCTGCTCTCAAGAATTTCAAAGTTTAAGGTTTCAAAGGATTGAATTTTTGAAATTCAATAGAGAATGGATCAAGTTTGGAACATTTTATTTTGGGAATTCAAAGGAAGAAAAGTAGGAGAGATTACGGATTCGAAGTGAACTTCGATAATCTCCCGACTATCCTATTGTTTGGCTTGGATTTAGGAAAGTCCTAATGTTTATTTAATGTTTTAATCTTGCCAATTTTAATTAATTAGGGCTTATATTTATATGACGAATCACACAAATAGCTCGGAAGATATGAGGGTTTATGTCGTATCGGACGACTACCTCGGAGTCCTAAGACCGGTTAGGGCTTAATTTGCAATGCAAATGCCTAACGAAGAGTTAAGGATTTATGTTGCACTAGGCAAACTACCTCGAAGTCCTATGGCTTGGTTGTTTAATTCTAAGAATGGTTTTGCTGATGTAGATTCAAGTTTTGCTGACGACGATGGCCGTGCTGCCCACCATGCTCCGAGCTCCTTGTTGTTGCAGAGGTTTAGTTTTAGAAATCATAAATCAGGGATGAGAAAAGTGTTTTGATTTAGAGAAGTCTTAATTTTCAAGTGTTTTTTGTATTTTAATTAAAACAAATCTTAAAGTTGATTATAACGACACCGGTTAGGATCCCACGGTTCCATCCTTCCGGCATCATTATTTTTATCGGATTCACTTAGTCCAGATGAATTTGCTAAACTCAACTGAATGAGTTCCACACTTTCATTTAGACCGTGGGAAATCCCGTTAGCAACACGTAGGTTACATCATCCGAGGTATTCCCGATCATCCAACAAGACGTTTTAATTTAGTTGTAATTGTAGTTTTGTGTTACGTTTGTGATTAAATTTTGAGTTGTTTTATATTTTGAATGTTGTGGCGGTGAATTTTATCTTGCAATGACTTTTAACTTAGTTTTGGTTTCAGTTTTGGTTTCAGTCCTAAAGGTGTAGGTTTTCATGCAACCGTTGTTTATCATGCAAGAAAAGTAAGTGCGATGCGATTAAATAAATTGCAATAAGGTAAATTGCAATAAAATAAAAGCGTACCCGGAGGGTCTTCCCGTCATTCCAAGCTGCACTTAAAACATGATTAGAACATTTAAGCAAGTTCCTAGGTAAAGCTAAGGTAAGGGTTATGGTTTTCTACCAAATTCCTAATCCTATAGCTAGTCATTTCCTATGACGTCTAGGTTCTTGTATTTTTGGTTTGAAGACGATTTTCTTCATCAAAGAACAATTAAGTTCAATTGTTCTTATAAATATCCTATCATATTGAGGAAGTGCTTAAGAAGAACCTTAAACATCTTTTCAATATTTTTAGGATTGTTTTAAGTCCAAATGAATTTAATTATGTAAATGAATCGATCGTCCGAGGTTTTCAAGTTTTGTTAACTTGCTCAGTGAACTTAGGACATTTGAATATCCTTATGAGTGAGGTAACATTTCATTTAATACTCCATTTAAGAGTTATAATAGTAAAAGCTCCTAAGGGCAAAATGATATTTAATGATTTGTGATTCAAATTTAAGTTCAAATTGATGATTTAAGTTTGGAATAGTTGTTCAAGTTATTTTAGATTTATTTTTGAGTTCTTCATGTCTTAGGTGATGTTATTTAATTCAACTTAATTTAATTTAATTTAATTTAATTTAATTTAATTTAATTTAATTTAGTTTGATTTGATGTTACATTAAATTAATTTGATTTAATTTGATTTAACTTAATTTTTTTTAATTTAATTTGATTTAATTTAATTTAATTTAATTTAATTTTTAACTTAATTTAATTTGATTTAATTTAATCTTTTAATTTAATTTTATTCATTTTAATTTTAATTAAAATTTTAAAAGAGTTCAATAATTTAATTTTAGTTTAATGATTAAGTCTTTTAATATTTTGAATTATTATTTTAATTAAGAATTAAACATTAATGAAATGATTAATTTAGGGATTTTTTAAATTAAAGAATAAATCTCTTCCTAATAATATCCCTATTTTAATAATTCCAATTTTATTATTCTTCCAAATTTAATCAATTATTTAATTAAAGTTTAATCATTTTTAAATTACTTAATGAGTTTCCACCCTTCAATTATTTAAATTTCAATCATCCAAATCAGATTAGGATCAAATATTTTACTTGTTAATTTTTTTTTATTAAACCTAAAGTTTTAATTAAGGGTTAAAATTTTAATTACCATTTTACCCTTTAAGCTTAATAATTTCATAACTCACTAAATTGAACTCAAATGAACTTGAAATTTTTATGTGACTTCACTCATATGTCAATAAAGACATGAGAGGAGAAAATGTGATTTTTCTGTATTTAATTTATTTATATAATTATTTTTGGTAGAAAATAGAGATTTCCAAGGAAAATTTAATAACATGACCAAGGGAAAGTTTCTGTCCTTAAGAAAATTAGGGGACATTCCTAATGACCAGGGGACCACTTGGACCAATTTTTGTGATTTTTTGAATTATATTTTATTTATTAGAATTATTTTAAGTTCTGGAGTATTAATTAATTTAAAAATAAAATAAATGTTGAAAAATGAATTTTATAATTTTTAAAATTCTCTCTGATATCAAGGATTCCAGAGAACTAAATTTTACAATTTTCTGATTTTTCTTTGATTTATTATAATTATTTTAGTGAAAATGCTAGAAAATACATTTTTTTAATTTTAAAATTACCCTAGAGCTTTAAAAATTAATATCTCAACCTAGAAACATAAGAAAAAAATGGGGTTTGTTCCTAAGTGATTAAAATTCAAAATGTGACATTTTGGTGAATTTTATTATTTTTGTGATTTTTATTATTTTTTAATTATTAAAAATATTAAAATAATATTAAAAATCAACTTTTTTAGAAAATTGAAATTTTAATTTTCTTAAATTCCCCTGATATCAGAGAGGCTCCAAAACCAATTTGGTGAATTTTTGAAAGATATTTTGAAAGTTATGAATTTTTAAAGTTTAAAATAACTGAGTGGCTTAATCAACCCAATGAATAGGGCTAACCAAGTCCAATTGACCTCAAATTTTTATGGTGGGTTCCTCTGATCCTAAAGGTCAGTGGAGAATTGATTTCAAGTCAATTTGATGTATGGTTAGCTCTAATTAATTAGAGACCTATTTTGAGTGTTTAAGCCAATTAGGGTTGTTTGAAATGAACTAACTCAAAACCTATTTTTCCTAGGGTTCTCTCGGTCATAAGGAACATCACCAAATTTTCCTAGAATTTATTTCACAACATGCTATTTATTGGAATTAAAATGCTCAAAACAGTGACATGGATTTGAAAAATCAATAACTCTTCATAGGGATGGCCTCGACTTTGGAAAATTCAGTGGAATGTTCCTAAATTCGGAGGCTTCAAAAGCCCTATGGTCTCATGCCATGATGAATTGTATACATGCATGGAGAATTAAATGAATGCAGAGAGTAAATAAATCATAAAAAATAAAAAGCTTCGATGAAATTAAATTATTTCTTTTCCACATTATTCTCCTCTGTTCACTGAGCAAGAGGGTATTTTTATTTTATTTTTATGATTTTCCTACACAAAGTTATGAATTTTTGAAGTTTAGGGAATTAAATAAATAGAAAATACCCCTATTTATCTATTTATCCGAGTCGGCGCCGCGTCAACCTCGGCAGCTCCGAAATGCCGCGTGGCGCGCTCCCATTCGACGCCGCCATCTGACTCAGCTGCCCGGGGCCCCGCGGTTCACGTACCATCTGCCGGTCCGACGCAATCTGAGCCGTCCATCCGATACACGCGCGATCCGACGGTTCCTGGTCATCGTCTACGACCGGGTGCGATCCCGTGACCGTCCACACTCTAACCCTAAGAACTCACTCGATTCTCAATGGATTTTCGTGTTCTTATGCTCTCATGGATTCGTCTTGAAGAGACGAACACATCCATACTGGTAAACATGCTATGAAATTAAAGCATTTGAAATGGAGAATCTCCGAAGCTCGGGATGAAGAATTAGCTCATACCTTTGCTCGGAGAAGTGTGGCTTCGATCCGAGAGTTGTTGCACCTTCGATCGGGTCCCAAGAAGCTCCAGATGAAGTCTCCTGGTCTGGTGAATTGTCTAGGTTGGACTTCCACCAAGGCCGATCACAACCTTTGGAGTCTGGAACAGCTGGGTGGCCTGGAGATGGGGCTTTTACTGGAAAACTTCTTCTCTTGGCCTGGTGAAGGTGTAGGAACAACCAATTTGAGGATTGGTCCACTGTGGAGAAGTGTCCTGGTTTTGGGCTTGGATTTCAACTCTGAAATTGAGCTCACAGAGAAGAAATGGCAGGGGGATTTCAGTGGGGATCAAGTGCTCTGTGTATGGGGAGTAGTCCGGAATAATTTTGGCGAGTTTCCTTAAGGTTTGTTTCAGCACCCCCTCATGGCCGAGAGGTGGGGGGTTTAAATAGCAGGTGGCTGAGGGCCTCCTGTGGGGTTTAATGGTCGGGATCACCGCTTAGGTCAAGGGAAGAACAGCCATGCTATCCATTCGGGTTGAGACAAGTCAGCAATGGAGAATTTCAATGTTGGCTCACATGTGAGCTCTCGGCCATGGGGTTTTCCGGCGACCGGGGTGGCCGGCCGACAGTGCAAGGGTCACCCTCGTGGTCAGTGGGTCGTGGTCGGGTGTTTGTGCAAGCAATCGGCAATGGCCATGTGTAAAGGAGATGGCTTGGAATGGAATGGGGAAAAGGCCATTTTGGCTAGGTTTGGGTCAACCCATCCTTTTGGGCTAGGTGCACCACCCAAGGTCCGGTTTTAGGCCGAAAAGAGTCACTTGGGTCACCGCCATGGAGTGGTGAAGTCCCCATCCATGGTGAGGTGGCTAAGCATGGTTTAGTGTGTGACATGCTTAAGGTAAAAAAGGGTTTAAGAAGGATTAGGAAAGGGCCCCTCTTCTTGCCATAAATGGACAAATGACAAGTCAAAGCCCTCATGGCTTCATGTGGCTTCGAGAATGGCTTCGTTCATGGCTCCATTTGGCTTCGGGAAAAGGTTGACTTGTTTCATGAAAAGGGTTTTAGGAATTTTTTGGTAATTTGATGGAAATTTGTATGGAACATGATTTGGAATGATTTGATGATGGATTTAGGACTTAGGTATTGAGTTTAATTGAAAGTATGATGAGGGAAAATGTCATGTGGGCTTTAGGGTAGATTTTGGGTGGGTTCATTGAAATGGTTTTAGATGGGCTTTTAAATGTTTTAGGAAAGTGGGCTTTTGAATTTTTTAAAAAATGGATTTTGGGATGAAATTTTGGTAAAGGCTTGGGCCAAATAATTGTTGAATTTGGTTTAGGGATGTGTCATGAGTGTTTTGAAACAAATTTGAGGTGATTTGGGTTTGAATTGGGTTGGATATGGGCTTTTCGGTAAAGAGGCTAAGGTGGGCCAAAATGGGCTAGCATGGGCCAATGTTGGGCTAGGGTTGAAATTGATGTAAAATTAATGTTGGGAAATGTTTATGGGAGTGTTTCAAAGAGGTTTTGGCTTTGATGGGTTTTGATTTTGGGGTTTGGGCTCATTTGGGTTAGGCTTGGGTTTAGGTCAAAATTGGGCTTTTTGATTTTGGGTTGAATTTGAGTGGGGTTTGGGTCAAAATCTTGGGTAAATCATGTTAGTGTTTTGTTCATGGGGATGTTAAGGAAGGTTTAGAAAAGATTTGGGGTTAATTGGAGTTGAATCTGGGTGAGTTTGGGCTAAGTTTGGGTCATGGGTCCAAATTGGGCTTTAAGGCCAAAAGTGAAATTGGATCCAAATGCCAATCAAATTGGGCTTGAATTTGGTCTAGATTGGTATTGGGGATGTTGAATTGAAGTTTAGAATTGAATTGGACCAGAATTTGGGTCAATTGGGTAGGTTTGGTTTGACATTGGGTTCACTTTGGGTTAAAATGGGTCAAATTGGGGGTTTTGATAAAAGTGGGGTAAATTGACAAAATTGGCCCATGGTGTAGTTGAACAAAATGAAATTGGGAATATTTGGGATTTTCTGGAATTTTCTGGGAATTTTCTGAATTTTTAGATTTTTTGGCTATGAGAGGTATTTTGGGTATTTGGAGGGTGTTGGGAGGTATTTTGGAATTTTTGGTGTTTTTGGGTATGGATGATCAATTTGAGTAATGTGGGAATATTTGGGATTGGTTTTGGAGATTTTTGGGTGATTTAGGTGGTTTTGTAAAATTTGGGTGGTTTCGATGGTTTTGGGTAGGTTCGAGGTGTAGGGTCCTGGGGTCAAAAATTAAAAATTTGGAAAATCGAAGATCGGGTGAATGTAAGTGGAATGAAATCATTTTTGTTGAGCCATGAAGCCATATCAAGTCCACATGAGCCATGAAGGGACTCATTTGAGGCATCAACTATGTTGTTCCTAACCCTCTTAGCCAAGGGCTTAGGGGTTAAGGACCATCCATGCGAATCACCTTCATGAGTCGGGAGGTCAAATCGGGTATGGGTGTGTTTCTTTAGGAGGTGTGTGAAAGTGTAGTGTGTAGGTGTAGTGTATAAGTGTTGTGTGTGTAAGTCAGCCCCTCACCAAACCAGGCCACCTGTGGCAATCCTAAGGCCAAAGAGTCCTATAGAACTCATCCTTTAAACTTCCACATTCGATTTCAACCCTCTAGGTGATTAGGGGTCTACAGTCAAGTTTGTGGGGTTTGGAGGGAGTTTAGAAGTGGTTTGAATTTCTAAAAGGTGGGTCCCAATTCTAATCCTCTAAGATAGTCA
The DNA here is from genome assembly GCA_022702705.1 of Papilionanthe hookeriana x Papilionanthe teres. NCBI lineage: Eukaryota > Viridiplantae > Streptophyta > Magnoliopsida > Asparagales > Orchidaceae > Papilionanthe > Papilionanthe hookeriana x Papilionanthe teres. The sequence continues at coordinate 85,271,031 of CM040427.1, read as the reverse complement.
AAGGAAAAGCCTAAGGCTAGATCCTAAGCACTAAAAGAAGAAGAGAAGACCTCATCAAAAATGAGGTCAACAAATGGACCCCCAATAGGTGTGGTGAGCTGACGGAGCACACCGCGCGTATTGGTGTTGACCGAAGCGATCAACAAGACCAACACAGATGTCCAAGTAACAAACTTAGGACGAAGTAGAAGAACTTCTGCTGGGGAGTGTCAAGTATATCTCTGGAAATGGAGATTCTTGAACTCTCGCTGGGGAAAGGAAAAGGAGGTGAATTCCAAATCACAAGATCCGGAGAAATTTCGATTTAGATTTTATTTTGTTTCATGTTCGAGTTATGATGTGTGAGTTTAAATTTCAATTTGGAGTTTCAATTTAGATTGAAGTTTGTCAAGATTAATTTGAAGGGATTTGATTTGAAATGAAAATTGGAATTTTGAGGTTTTAGATGTAACATCTTCAACCCCAAAAGAAGATCGAATCAATTGGATTGGATCATTACAATGAGGAAAGATCTCAGAGTAATGCGGTATTGGATGTAAAATCCTTAACCTCAAGAGTTTGATTTTGATGTATTTCATCGCGATAGGAAGAGAATCTAAAGCAATGCGGTATTGGATGTAAAATCCTCAACCCCAAAAAGTTTGATTTTGATGTATTTCAGTGCAATAGGGAAAGAATCCTAAAGCAGTGCAGTCTTGGATGCAAAATCCTCGACCCGAAGGTTTGAATTTGATGTATTTCAGTGCAATAGGGAAAGAATCCTAAAGCAGTGCAGTCTTGGATGTAAAATCCTCGACCCAAAAGGTTGAATTTGATGTATTTCGAAGTGCAATAGGGAAAGAATCCTAAAGCAATGCAGTCTTGGATGTAAAATCCTCGACCCAAAAGTTTGAATTTGATGTATTTCGAGTGCAATAGGGAAAGAATCCTAAAGCAAGGGCAGCCTTGGATGTAAAATCCTCGACCCAAAAGGTTGAATTTGATGTATTTCGAGTGCAATAGGAAAGAATCCTAAAGCAAGTGCAGTACTTGGATGCAAAATCCTCGACCCAAAGGTTTGAATTTGATGTATTTCAAGTGCAATAGGGAAAGAATCCTAAAGCAAGGCAGTCTTGGATGTAAAATCCTCGACCCAAAAGGTTGAATTTGATGTATTTCAATGCAATAGGGAAAGAATCCTAAAGCAAGGCAGATCTTGGATGTAAAATCCTCGACCCAAAAGTTTGAATTTGATGTATTTCAGAGGCAACAGGGAAAGAATCCTAAAGCAAGGTGCAGCCTTGGATGTAAAATCCTCGACCCAAAAGGTTTGAATTTGATGTATTTCAAAGGCAATAGGGAAAGAATCCTAAAGCAAGGCAGTCTTGGATGTAAAATCCTCGACCCAAAAGGTTGAATTTGATGTATTTCGAGTGCAACAGGAAAGAATCCTAAAGCAGTGCGGTCTTGGATGTAAAATCCTCGACCCAAAAGTTTGAATTTGAATTTTCGATTGAGATTTGATTTAAGATCTGGAAGATCAAATTTGAGACTTGATAGAGATTTGGAATCCGGAAAGATTGAACTTGAATTTGATTGAGATTTGGAATCCGGAAGGATGAGTTTGAACTCAGTTGAAATTTGATTTAAGATTTGATTTGAAATTTGGAAGATCACATTTGAAATTTGACTGAGAATTTGATTTAACATTTATGTTGATTTTGTTTATCTTTTAATGATTCAAATTTTATTTTATCGTTTATTTAATGTTCATGTGAATTTGGCGTTTGTCATTTTTTTTTTAGATTTTTTTTTAAGGAAAGTTTTCTTTTATTCTCTTTTTTTCCTTTTCTGTTCTTTGTTCGAAGTTCATTTAACTTTAATGGCGTTTCCCAATCAATTTGCACAAAAGAGGTGAAGGCCAAAAATGTGACATGGTCACTTTCATTCCAATCATGTAGAAGATACATCATACATCTTGATCTGGAATATATTTCATACAATCCATGTAAACTCAAAACGGATCGTGTATGATCTTTGTCGATCCATCCAAAGAAGCATCCGTCAAAAATCCATGTCCGAATAGTGGGGTACATGGTCAATAACATCACCTTCCAAGCCATCCTTGGCAAGGATGCCGTATGGATGTACATTGGAGGTGTGATATTTTCCATGTAACTCACGGCTCGTAAGGTCGGAGGCTCTCTAGCTCCGTGTCCGGTCGGAAATGGTAAGGTGTCTTCCCGTGGTCCATCCTTCGAAAGTAACCGAGATCCGCTTCACCGGTACTCCTGGTATGCAATGCTTAGCGATATCCGCTCCGTTGCCCTTCGGCATCATGACGGAACCTACCGGTGAAGGTATCTTCACCGGCCCTCGGAACTCTCCCGGACCTCGCTATCCGGAGGTCGGATCCGAACATGATGTTACACTCGTTCGAGAAAGAGACCGTGCGAAAGGTCCGACAAAGTCGTGGTGATCTATGTGTGGGGGTATGCAATCACCCCGTTTGTAGATGTTGATAATGCAGCTATTGGGTATGCAATCCGCTGGCGTACCCTCCATGTTATCAATCTCTTTACCATTCTCTTGATGACTAATGGCATCGGATCCACTTGCCCATGACGGAGTATTCCGGTGGGTTTCCCTTCCTGTCCTCCGCAAAGTTGTAACAAGCATCCACATTGTATTGTGATTCTTCCTTTCCCCGGCATCCATCTCCGGGTTCCGAGTATGTGTTTTCCCTTAGGCGGCCTCGCTCGGCCCATTCTTTTCAAATCCCGGATGCAATCCACGATTTGCTGTCTGTTCATACTCCGAGAATACGTCCGTATGTAGCTCGAGGCCCTCTAGTATATTGATTCTTCTCGCCTTTAATTCTCTCGAAGTATTCAAAGGTTTTCTTTTCAACATTCCGCATTCTCTCCAGCTCGTATTCCGGAATGATCCGCGATGGCGAGGCTCGGTGACATATTGTGGGATATACGGTTCAATCCCTTCGCGTTCTCCCCGCATACCTTGGCTCCTCGTGGATGATGCTCGTCGGGACATCCCCCGGGGTTGCTTCGCAACAAGGTCATGCATTACCGGTGGTTCTATCCGGTGGCGTGGTAGCCTTCTTTCTTCCGATCTTCCGGAGATTTCCACGGTTCTTTCTGTTATCCTAGGAGCCGGCCTCCTTTCTTCGAGTTCCTGGTGAACCGGTGTCCTTGAAGTGTATGCACCGACATTAGCAACTCGTCTCGTCGCGCCGGTCCGCGACTAGTTTTGTTAACATCTTACGGATACGGCGATTCTTATTTCTTCGTTGCGTTGTCGTGAGAGTAGCTCTTCGAACTTCTTGAATCTCTCGTGGGCGCGGCGCCGACAAGCCCGCCTTCCGCCGTAGCGACTACGGACTTCATTTTCTTATCTTCTTCAATGTTTGTCTTTCTTTTCTTGTTGCTGGATTGGTGGCTTGGGCCACCCACTTTCATCATCGTCCGTCCGGCAGCTTCTTCTCGATCAACCGGGACCCGCTCACTTTCCTCGTACCGTAGGCCCGCCGGTGCGAAATCCGAGTCAATCTCGATTATCGCTCCATCTTTCACCCTCTTTTCATCGAGTGCAAGGCTTACGCCATTCTTAAAGTTCGGGACCAACCGCCCGTTCGACATTTCCCCGCGAAAAGACAAGGAAAAGGATCGGGGTCGTACTAAGAACAAGAACATTAAGAAAATGTTTATTAAAGACATTTTTTTATTATTCTTATATTTTTAAACTTAACGAGAATGAAGTGGGATAAGATCGAGTAAGAGATTTTGATTTGGAAAGGAAAACAAGGAAAATTTTATTATCGGGATTTTATTTATTTTAGCACATTTTATTATTTTTTGGGTTCGGACCCAATCATAAGTAATTACTTCACCCGTGTTTCTTAGGGTCGAAGAATTCATTCCTTCGAAACATCAGGTAGCGTAGTACTTTTTCAAGTATCGTCCATTGATCGGAAGCATATGTCTTTCTCCCCGGCAATTCACTAGCCGGTAGGAACCTCCCGAGTATACTCGCTTCAACCACAAACGGTCCTTCCCAAGTGGGTTCAAATTTTCCTCCTATCTTGCGGTGTGCAAGAATAGGTCTCTTGAGAACAAGAACTAAGTCACCAACTTTGAAGGTTCTTGGGCGGACCCGCTTGTCATGGGCTCGAACCATCTTAGCTTGGTATAGTTCTAAATTCCGTTGCGCCGCAAGTCTTTTCCCTTCCAGTGCTCTCTAATTCTTCGAGTCGTAATTTGGCGTTCTCTTCGTTGTGATTTTATTTGCAACCGCAATTCCGAGTGAAGGAAGCTGAACCTCTAAAGGTAACACTGCCTCGGACCCATACACCAGAGCATAAGGTGTAGCTTGCGTAGGAGTTCTGAAGGTTGTCCGGTAGGCCCATAAGGCTTCTAACAATTTCTCGTGCCAATTTCTCTTATTGTCGTCTAAGGTTTTCTTTAAGATTTGAACGAGAGTTTTATTAAAAGCCTCAGCGAGTCCGTTTGCTCTTGGGTAGTAAATTGTTGAGTATCGCCAGTCGATTCCGTGTCTCCTGACAAAATTTTTGATTTGCGTGCTTCGAATGCCGACCCATTATCCGAGATGATCTCGCGCGGCACTCCGAAACGGTAGACAACTTGGTTCTTAAAAACCGTAGCACGTGATGTGCTTTCACTTCTCCGAGTGGAACCGCCTCGCCCACTTGGAAAAGTAATCTGTAGCCGCAAGAATGAAGCGATGTCCTTTTGAAGATGGTGGTTCTATTGGACCCACTATATTTGTGCCCCAACATTCAAATGGCCATGACGCAATTGTCGGATGTAGCACATTTGGAGGTTGGTGTAGAACCACTCCGTGCACTTGGCACTGGTGACAGCTCTTGGCGATTTTCATGCGGTCGGTCATCATCGAGGGCCAGTAGTACCCTAATCTTTTAATTTTCATTTTCATCTTCGGACCCGACTGGTGAGCGCCACAGAGTCCTGAATGCACTTCCTTAACAATTTCACGGGCCTCGGACCCGCTTAAGCACCTTAGCCACATTTGATCGAAAGACCTTCTGTACAATGTGTTGTTTATTAATGCGTAGGACAGAGTTCTTTTCTTGATCTGGTGGGCTAACGACCTATCGTCTGGTAGTTTTCCTGTTTGCAGGTAATCTATCAATGGCTGTCGCCAATCTTCCGTGTTTTCACGTCACTCGTTGCAACTCGATTCTTTTTCTTTTTCCGATTTGCGTATTGTGTCTATGTCGAGCCGTGATAGGACTCGACGTCCGTGAACCGACACTTCTACCGATTCATCTTGCAAACAGGCAAATTCTTTTGCGAGACGGGCTAAAGCATCCGCTAAAGCATTTTCTTTTCCGGGAATTTTGTAGATTGTCACATTTGGAATCTGTTCCAACAACTCGTATGGCATATCGGAAGTATTGCTCGAGTCTTGGTTTTAAAATTCAGTATCGTCCGGCGATCCGTTGAATGATTAACCGTGAATCCCCGTAGATGTTGATGTCCGTTATCCCCATTCGAATGGTTAATTCCAGGCTCCGTTATGAGGGCTTCGTATTCGCTTCGTTGTTTGTACATGGTTCCGTCAAGTGGTAGGAGTATCTTAACATCCCCCGCTCCGGTGTTATAAAGATTAGCCCGATTCCCGCCTTACCGGGCATTATCACTTGCGATTCTTCGTATTTGTGCGCCGAAGATGCTCCGTCGAAATATAATTCCCAACGTCGATCATCAAGGTCTTCTAGGTTCATTATTTGTTCATCCGGCGATCGTCATCGAGAGGAGATTCGCCGGTAAAGGGTGTGCCGCAAGGAAGTCCGCTAAGACTTGTCCCTTTACGGCACGAAGAGGCACGAAAGTTATATCGAATTGCAATAATATCATCGACCATCCGGCAAGTCCGCCGGAAAGCGTTGGACGAGTCATCAAGTATTGCAATGGATTAAACTTCGAGATTAGGTTGACCTTATGAGAAAGCATGTAGTGCCTGAGCTTTTGAGCGGCGAAGATCTGGGCTAAACAGTGCTTTTCAATTGCAGGATACCTTATTTCCGTCGGCAGTAAACGACGGCTTAGGTAGTAAAGAGCATTTTCTTTACCCTCATCATCGACTCCGGCTAACAGTGGCTCCGAGAGTGTCGTCTAAAGCCGCGGTGTAAAGTATTAGCGGTCTACTCCGAGACTCGGGGCTCGCTAGGACAGGAGGTGTCATTAAATATTGTTTAATGTCCTCGAAGGCCTTCCGGCATTTCTCTTCCCAAATAAATTTGGCGTCCTTTTTAACTAGTGCCGAGAAAGGCCGACACCTACTCGACAAGTTCGAGATAAAGCGTCGAAGGTATGCCAGCTTCCCTTGAAAAGATCGTAGTTGTTTTAAGGTTTTGGGAGGCGGCATTTCTAAGATGACTTTAATCTTTTCCGGGTCGATTTCAATTCCACGATGTCGGACAACGAATCCTAAGAATTTCCCGGAGGTGACGCCGAAGGCGCATTTTAAGGGATTCATCTTAAGGTTAAATTGTCTTAATCGTTCGAAAACAATTCTCAAATCATACAAGTGGTTGTCCTTTACTTTGCTTTTGATGACCACATCGTCCACGTAGCATTCAACTTGATTATGGATGAGATCATTAAAAATTCTTGTCATTGCTCTTTGGTAGGTTGCTCTCGCGTTCTTCAATCCGAATGGCATCATCGTGTAGCAATATACTCCGATCGGCGTTCGAATGCCGTAAGTTTTTCATCTTCCGGAGCCATTTTTATCCGGTTGTATCCTCGAAGATCCATCCATGAATGAGAATATTTCATGTGTTGAAGCAATGTCGATCATTAATTCTGGGATCGGTAGAGGGAATTCATCTTTTGGACATGCCTTGTTTAAATCTCTGAAGTCCACACAAATTCTGATCCGACCATTCTTCTTTCTAACTGGTACCACATTGGCTAGCCAAGTCGGGTATTGTTCTTCACGGACAAATTTAGCGTCTATTAACTTTTTAACTTCGGCTATGACTTGTTGTTCGATTTCTAGACGCATTCTTCCGGGACCTCGTCCGACCGGGACCGAAGTAGGATCCACTCCTAGCTTATGGATCGCGACCTCCGGAGCTAAACCCGGCATCTCATCGTAGCTCCAAGCAAAACAGGTCTTTAAATTCCATTAATAACTTGATTATTTCTTCCGAGTCTTCTTTATCGAGTAAGGAGCTAACAAAGGTAGGTCTAGGCTCTTCGCTAGTACCTAAGTTAACTTCCGTTAACTCATCTATCGTAGATTTGATTTCTTCTTCGAATTCTGGTGGAGCGTCTCCAATTTGTAAATCTTCGAGTTCGTCCGTAGTTTCCATGCAGTTTTCATTAGATTCGCAAGTGACAACCATGCAAAATTCAGTATCGTCAACTGATCCTACTGTGCCGAATCCGAGACCATGTTTTGAGTCAGGTGGACGACCGGAATTATTCCATAATTTTTCAAAATGTTGAGATTGACCTTTTGTCCACTGTCGAGGTAAGAAACCACGTTGAATTAAATTTTGAACACAGGGAGAGTACCACTCAAAAGGTAATTCCATTAATTCTGATAAAGTGACATCTTCAAATCGTACATTATTTTCAGTTTTGGAGGAAGAAGCACCACGGTAGAATTTGATTGGTTTTGCACCACCGCTACGTACCTCTTTGACCTCCATACCCTCGATCTTATTAGAATGGATCGGGGTCGTGGTCATAGTATGTACATAGTGATTAATCTTCTCGTACATTGATTTGTATTCTTCGTTCTTCTCATCTTCGAGAGGGATTTTGAATTGCGGCTTCTTCGACTTATTGTCGCTCGCTTCTTGTTTGATTTCTTTTTCTTCTTCGAACTATCTTCCCAATCAACATTGATGATCGGTTTCCTCCGTCCAACTCGTCCTAACGTCTCTACCACGGCCTCGTCCCCGGCCTCGACCTCGGATGCGAGTTGTGGAGAAACCTTCACCATCTCGTCGGAAGGGAGTGGTGAGTGACCGTTGGACTAGAATTTCAGTGTTCTTCGTTGTCCCGAACTTTCTTTGCTTCATTTGTCATGGTATCTCCGGAGAAGATCGTTTTCTTCGGTGGTGCATAATAAGCCGCATCCTCGTGGATTCCAATTTCATGTACGGAGAATGGTTGTAAGTCACCTTGATGCACTCGTTCCCCTCCATCGTAGTATTTGATGCACCGATGTAGAGATGATGGTACCATCCTCGTTTTCATGTATCCATGGTCGGCCCAAGTAGAGCATTGAACGATGTTTCGAATCAATTATGTGAAATTTTGCGGTTGTCTTTGCTAAGTCGCCGGTCTTCAGCAGTAGTGTTATTGATCCGAGGGCTCTTTCTCCTTTCTGGTTGAATCCTCTTAATAACATTTTATCGGCTTCGAGTTCACGAGCATCAATTTCCAAGTATGCTAGCGTTCGAAGATTCATTATATTGATTGATGCTCCCGGATCCACCAATACTTCGGAGAGTGTAAATTTTCCGATTGTAACCGAAATGTACAACGGTCGGTTGTGGTCTCGTCGTCCCAAGTAGTAGGTCGTTGTCCGTGAAGGTAACACCTCGTTGTTCCTTTAACGAGCAAACCTCATCTAAGGAATCTCCGGCCATTTGAGCTAAGCAAATTTCCGGATCAAGTAAGGCCTCGATCGAGCTTCTCTCATCTCTTTTGATAAGATGAGAGCGTCGTAGATGCTCGGCTTGGTCGGTAGTTTCCTAAGATGGGCTAGCACGTTGTAGTCCACTTTGTTTTCATGTGTCTCTCGCTTCTTCTCGAATGGGTAGTTCTTCCGCCGGGTTGGTTCTTCCCGAGCAACCACCGCTTTCCTTTGTCTTTTGAACCCATTCTCGGAGGTAGAACTTTTCCACTTCTTAAATTGACTTCGTAATTTCCTCCGAATCTATTGTCGAGCTTGCAGGTGTCTCTTCTGAATCGGAATGACGAGCTCTTCCGGATTAGCTTCGCAGTCCGAAGGCTCTAACTCTATCGTGACTGGAGCTCCTCGAAACTCGCAGATAGATTCGTTGCTCGTTGAACTCTCGTAGCCTCCTTGATGGATGTCTTCTTCGTTATTTTGCTCGTCGAGATCGTGTATGATTTGAGAATTGTCGTTGGTATCGAAATCGATATCCGGATTATCGTTAGTTACGTAATCGTTAGAAACGAGTCAAAACGTAGCCAACGCCATCACCCTTATCATTATATGATCCCACCGAAGTGAGCAGATAATCATACAGAGTCAGAGGTTCGAGGGATTTCTCCCCCGAATCGGAAACAACTATCCTAGGATAAGCAGCCCCTAGTCTAGCCTTAGGAGCCTCGGTCCTCTCTTCTTCGTCAATTTTCTTCTTCTCTTCAATCGTCTCCTGTTGAGGTGGTTCTTCTATCGCAAGTGATAGTACCGGCTTAACAGGTTTCAAACTCTGAATTGAAGCTCGCACCGAAGCGGTTTGGATGCTGTCTAAAATCTTTTTGAAGACCTCGTCCAAGCGGTAGTCCATCCATCATCGGCCGTATAGGGATCTATCGGAATGATGGGATCGGCCGAGACAACATTGACGGAACCTCCTTTCGGGGTTCCTTCATGTACTCCTTCGGGATCGTTATATTCCCTTTCCGAAGGTTGTCATTGAGCCAACTTTTGAAGGTAATGCAATCTTCTATTTTGTGCCCAAGCATCCGGTGGTAAGGGCAAAAGTTGGGATCACCTTTCTTGTTGACTTCCTCTGGTCTTTTAGGCTCTGGCAGCTGGAAATCCGGAGTCTTCATCAGACTACGGAACATTTTCGGCACTGCTTCATTCTTGAACGGATATTCTCTGCTCAAAAGCTCCCTTAATGTACGTTGCGGACGAGGTGGTTGTTCATACTGTTGAGATGACTGATAGCTGGGCCGGGGTTGCTGGTAATTCTGTTGAGGTTGCTGCGGTTGTTCTGACGATATTTGTATCGGTTGCTTGCCTTTGTCAACTGCTGCAACGATCCCGGATTTCTTTTCAAAAGTCTTTACAGGCTTTTGCTTGTCCGTCTTGTCGGCGAAACTTAATTGCTTCGCCTCTTCTTGCAAGCTTCCGGCCTTGCTTAACAACTTCTCAAAAGTCTTAATAGTGAATCCCTCGAGGAGAAGTGCTATCGGGCCGTGAATGCTTTTAAGTAAAATACCGATCGCGTGTTGTTCTTGCAGTTGTGGTTCACACTTCATGCTTAAGTTCCTCCATCGAAGTATGTAATCCACCAAAGTTTCATTCGGCTTTTGTTTCTCTACCACTAAATCACCTATAGTGATGTGGTGCCGAGCTCCGGCGAATCGCTTGATGAAGAGGTTCTCTAGCTCGAGAACGTCTTCACCGAACCATTTGGTAATTCCGCATACCGGCCGATGGCAATTCCCGACGGATCGCCGACGAACCGTCGGAAGAGTAATGCATCGCTTCCGCCGCATTGCAACAACCGGCACGAAAGTGTGCCACATGCCGTCGGGGGTTCCCGGTTCCGTCGAAGGTCTTGAACGGAGGTGGTACGAAGCCTTTCGGGTATTGGACAGCGTCGAATTCTTCGGGTAAGGTCTACCCGTCCGAATGGATGTCCCGCTCTTCGATTGTGCTAAGGCTTCTCGCACCTCGCTCACCAAGTTCTTGATATCCTTTTCGGGAATCATACTTTGTGTTGTATCCTTTTAGTCGATCATCCCCGTTGACGGACGTAATCTCCTTTCCTCCGTCTACAATGTGAATGACCTCCGGGGTGTCTCTCTATGTGGTTGTACTCGACTCGGAGAGTGGCTAGGGCTACGGCCATCTCTTCCATCTTTTTCGACATCTGGGCGATCGTATCATCTTTCTCTTGAAGCTGCCTCCTCATTACTTCCGGCTCCTCTCTTTCTGCGGCTGCAGGAGCACCTTGCGAAGCTGATGAAGCTCGTGTTTCTACCATGTTGATTTCTGCGTATTCGTTGTCCATGAATTCCGATTAATCAATCTCGTCCCCGAACTTTTCTTCTCTTTCTTTTGCCAATCGTCGGATATCGGTTCTCAACTTTTCCATGGCATCTTCTAGCGGGGCTTTCGTGTGTCTTCGTGGTTGTCGTGCGATAGCCTGCCGGTCCCCTTCTCACGAGTCCCCTTCATCGCGGTAGTACTTTCTTCGCATTCAAGTCTCCCGGCGAGGCTTTCTTTCTCGGGCCGTCGTTTCAATCTCAACTCGCCCGGTAGTGGGACGCCATACCATCCTTCTAACAGCGGAAGGTCTAGGACCGGATGGTCCGTCTGGCCAAATGCTTCGGAAGGTGGTATCCTCCCTGATCCGTAATCCCGAGACGACAACGGGCGGACTAGCCTTCATTCTTTTATTTGGCTTTTCCGTCATGATGGCGGGTTCTACTCGGGGCCCAAGACGGGATTTGACTCGGCACCCGCCCTATCCTTCGTAGAATTTCCGATACGGGCAGCTTTTCCTTCTTTGCTAACTTTTCTACCAAAGTTTGCAGTCGAGCAAACGGCGTAGTTCTAGTTCTTTTCTTGCGGCTATCGTTGTAATATGCGGGCTGTGGTAATGTGGCAGCAATCTTGCGAATATTTTCTTCACCTTCTGCGGCGGAGAGGGGATGAAACCTGCTTCCTCCCAAGAGTGGTATGTATTCAGGCAGCGGTGTATATTCTGGCAGCGGTGTATATTCTGGCAGCGGTGTATATTCTGGCAGTGGTGTATATTCTGGCAGTTCTGGAATTTCCTCTAGGAAAGCAATTTCAGCAGCTCTGGCTTCTTTAGCGATCCTTCTACTTCTGTTTCTTCTTTGGGTCCTTGTCAGTGACGGAATCTTCGAACCGGACCCGATTTCGAAAACGGAAGGTCTTACAGGAAGATCTGTACCCTCCACGGTAACAGGTCCATCATAATTCTGGATTCCTTTCCCCTTTGATTTGGCAAAAGTCGGGGTAGGTGCAGAAACAACTAGACCAGCGGGGGTAGAGATAACAGTCCTTCTATGGACATCGGTACTCCTCTTAGTCGAGATCCTTTGCAGAGGAGGGAATTCTTGGGTCGACCTAAGGCTGAACTCAAGCAGCGGCTCTTCAGCTTCAGATACCTTGTTCATCGGTGCAAAGAGGGAGACGTCGGTGATCTTGACATTTGTGTTTTCAAATCCTCGTCCAAATCGGATGATTCCATTGTCGGGCAGCTCATCCTTATAGCACGGCGAAGTCCAGTCCATTGGTGAAAGAGAAAATCGCTTCGGGGCTTCCATTTTGCAAGGTAGATTCTGGTTGTCAGTCCCAAGTTATGCTTCTTTTCTTTAGGACGAAAAGAAAGGAATTGAAAAGAGTCCGAACTCATTCTTATCCATGTATTTATAAGAAAGAAACACTTATTAAAAGAATCACTTATTAGAGGGTTTGTTTATTTAGAACGGAGTGTTCAAAGGTGTAGAGAAGGTAAGGAATCTGAATCGGAGTTGGAAAGGAAAAGAAAGTCTTATGCAAGACTTCTCGACTCGAAGGATCACTCCTAAACTAACACCTATCGGGGTCCACCCCACCTCGAAATGAGGTAAAAGGATCTCGGAACCTCTCGTTTAGGGGTGTCTAAACAAGTGGCTCCTAAATCCGAGAGAATGTTGGTTATACTTGTTCAAGGTAGAAATGAACATAGTATCCCAACGGAAAGAAGGGTAGTTTGATCCATAAGGGACATGGATGCACTACCGATTTTTGAAAGCAGAATTATTTGATTAAAATGGAGAGAGGAATTTTCCCTGCGGAGTCGCCAGAAGTTGTCGGCATATTTTTAGGTTGAGTGTATTTTTTTAAAAGGGGTCGCCTACAGAAGTTGTCGGCGAATTTTAAATTTAATTTAAATATATATATAATTTAGAAAGTAGTATTTGACTTTGAAAATAATTTTAAATTTGAAGATTTTAAGATATAAAATCAAACTCGATCTCACATCCCGAATAGTTTACATAAACGAGCATCGCACCACAAACCGTGTATCTATCCCTAAGGATGACACACCGCTTGATGGTGGGGCTCGGTTAAATAAACTAGAAGATTTATGACATCCGTTTGGTCCGCGAACCAATTTTATAAGCCGACAAATTCCCCGTTTAATATGAAAACATTAAACGGGGTTTATATTACTCGGGTTCTTTAAAATTCCCTATAAGGGCAAGCCCCTATAGTTAATTACATCTTAAGTGATGGGAATCACCTAAGAAAACTCTCGATAATAATCAATAATTCTGCTCTCAAGAATTTCAAAGTTTAAGATTTCAAAGGATTGAATTTTTGAAATTCAATAGAGAATGGATCAAGTTTGGAACATTTTATTTTGGGAATTCAAAGGAAGAAAAGTAGGAGAGATTACGGATTCGAAGTGAACTTCGATAATCTCCCGACTATCCTATTCTTTGGCTTGGATTTAGGAAAGTCCTAATGTTTATTTAATGTTTTAATCTTGCCAATTTTAATTAATTAGGGCTTATATTTATATGACAGAATCACACAAATAGCCTGGAAGATATGAGGGTTTATGTCGTATCGGACGACTACCTCGGAGTCCTAAGACCGGTTAGGGCTTAATTTGCTGATATGCAAATGCCTAACGAAGAGTCGAGGATTTATGTTGCACTAGTGCAAACTACCTCGAAGTCCTATGGCTTGGTTGTTTAATTCTAAGAATGGTTTTGCTGATGTAGATTCAAGTTTTGCTGACGACGATGGCCGTGCTGCCCACCATGCTCTGAGCTCCTTGTTGTTGCAGAGGTTTAGTTTTAGAAATCATAAATCAGGGGATGAGAAAAGTGTTTTGATTTAGAGAAGTCTTAATTTTCAAGTGTTTTTTGTATTTTAATTAAAACAAATCTTAAAGTTGATTATAACGACACCGGTTAGGATCCCACGGTTCCATCCTTCCGCATCATTATTTTTATCGGATTCACTTAGTCCGGATGAATTTGCTAAACTCAACCGAATGAGTTCCACACTTTCATTTAGACCGTGGGAAATCCCGTTAGCAACACGTAGGTTACATCATCCGAGGTATTCCCGATCATCCAACAAGACGTTTTAATTTAGTTGTAATTGTAGTTTTGTGTTCTGTTTGTGATTAAATTTTGAGTTGTTTTATATTTTGAATGTTGTGGCGGTGAATTTTATCTTGCAATGACTTTTAACTTAGTTTTGGTTTCAGTTTTAGTTTCTGTCCTAAAAGTGTAGGTTTTCATGCAACTGTTGTTTATCATGCAAGAAAAGTAAGTGCGATGCGATTAAATAAATTGCAATAAGGTAAATTGCAATAAAATAAAAGCGTACCTGGAGGGTCTTCCCGTCATTCCAAGCCGCACTTAAAACATGATTAGAACATTTAAGCAAGTTCCTAGGTAAAGCTAAGGTAAGGGTTATGGTTTTCTACCAAATTCCTAATCCTATAAGCTAGTCATTTCCTATGACGTCTAGGTTCTTGTATTTTTGGTTTGAAGACGATTTTCTTCATCAAAGAACAATTAAGTTCAATTGTTCTTATAAATATCCTATCATATCGAGGAAGTGCTTAAGAAGAACCTTAAACATCTTTTCAATATTTTTAGGATTGTTTTAAGTCCAAATGAATTTAATTATGTAAATGAATCGATCGTCCGAGGTTTTCAAGTTTTGTTAACTTGCTCAGTGAACTTAGGACATTTGAATATCCTTATGAGTGAGGTAACATTTCATTTAATACTCCATTTAAGAGTTATAATAGTAAAAGCTCCTAAGGGCAAAATGATATTTAATGATTTGTGATTCAAATTTAAGTTCAAATTGATGATTTAAGTTTGGAATAGTGTTCAAGTTATTTTAGATTTATTTTTGAGTTCTTCATGTCTTAGGTGATGTTATTTAATTCAACTTAATTTAATTTAATTTAATTTAATTTAATTTAATTTAATTTAATTTAGTTTGATTTGATGTTACATTAAATTAATTTGATTTAATTTGATTTAACTTAATTTTTTTTAATTTAATTTGATTTAATTTAATTTAATTTAATTTAATTTTTAACTTAATTTAATTTGATTTAATTTAATCTTTTAATTTAATTTTATTCATTTTAATTTTAATTAAAATTTTAAAAGAGTTCAATAATTTAATTTTTGTTTAATGATTAAGTCTTTTAATATTTTGAATTATTATTTTAATTAAGAATTAAACATTAATGAAATGATTAATTTAGGGATTTTTTAAATTAAAGAATAAATCTCTTCCTAATAATATCCCTATTTTAATAATTCCAATTTTATTATTCTTCCAAATTTAATCAATTATTTAATTAAAGTTTAATAATTTTTAAATTACTTAATGAGTTTCAACCCTTCAATTATTTAAATTTCAATCATCCAAATCAGATTAGGATCAAATATTTTACTTGTTAATTTTTTTTATTAAACCTGAAGTTTTAATTAAGGGTTAAAATTTTAATTACCATTTTACCCTTTAAGCTTAATAATTTCATAACTCACTAAATTGAACTCAAATGAACTTGAAATTTTTATGTGACTTCACTCATATGTCAATAAAGACATGAGAGGAGAAAATGTGATTTTTCTGTATTTAATTTATTTATATAATTATTTTTGGTAGAAAATAGAGATTTCCAAGGAAAATTTAATAACATGACCAAGGGAAAGTTTCTGTCCTTAAGAAAATTAGGGGACATTCCTAATGACCAGGGGACCACTTGGACCAATTTTTGTGATTTTTTGAATTATATTTTATTTATTAGAATTATTTTAAGTTCTGGAGTATTAATTAATTTAAAAATAAAATAAATGTTGAAAAATGAATTTTATAATTTTTAAAATTCTCTCTGATATCAAGGATTCCAGAGAACTAAATTTTACAATTTTCTGATTTTTCTTTGATTTATTATAATTATTTTAGTGAAAATGCTAGAAAATACATTTTTTTAATTTTAAAATTACCCTAGAGCTTAAAAAATTAATATCTCAACCTAGAAACATAAGAAAAATATGGGGTTTGTTCCTAAGTGATTAAAATTCAAAATGTGACATTTTGGTGAATTTTATTATTTTTGTGATTTTTATTATTTTTTAATTATTAAAAATATTAAAATAATATTAAAAATCAACTTTTTTAGAAAATTGAAATTTTAATTTTCTTAAATTCCCCTGATATCAGAGAGGCTCCAAAACCAATTTGGTGAATTTTTGAAAGATATTTTGAAAGTTATGAATTTTTAAAGTTTAAAATAACTAAGTGGCTTAATCAACCCAATTAATAGGGCTAACCAAGTCCAATTGACCTCAAATTTTTATGGTGGGTTCCTCTGATCCTAAAGGTCAGTGGAGAATTGATTTCAAGTCAATTTGATGTATGGTTAGCTCTAATTAATTAGAGACCTATTTTGAGTGTTTAAGCCAATTAGGGTTGTCTGAAATGAACTAACTCAAAACCTATTTTTCCTAGGGTTCTCTGGTCATAAGGAACATCACCAAATTTTCCTAGAATTTATTTCACAACATGCTATTTATTGGAATTAAAATGCTCAAAACAGTGACATGGATTTGAAAAATCAATAACTCTTCATAGGGATGGCCTCTGACTTTGGAAAATTCAGGGAATGTTCCCAAATTCAGAGGCTTCAAAAGCCCTATGGTCTCATGCCATGATGAATTGTATACATGCATGGAGAATTAAATGAATGCAGAGAGTAAATAAATCATAAAAAATAAAAAGCTTGATGAAATTAAATTATTTCTTTTCCACATTATTCTCCTCTGTTCACTGAGCAAGAGGGTATTTTTATTTTATTTTTATGATTTTCCTACACAAAGTTATGAATTTTTGAAGTTTAGGGAATTAAATAAATAGAAAATACCCCTATTTATCTATTTATCCGAGTCGGCGCCGCGTCAACCTCGGTAGCTCCGAAATGCCGCGTGGCGCGCTCCCATTCGACGCCGCCATCTGACTCAGCTGCCCGGGGCCCCGCGGTTCACGTACCATCTGCCGGTCCGACGCAATCTGAGCCGTCCATCCGATACACGCGCGATCCGACGGTTCTCGGTCATCGTCTACGACCGGTGCGATCCCGTGACCGTCCACACTCTAACCCTAAGAACTCACTCGATTCTCAATGGATTTTCGTGTTCTTATGCTCTATGGATTCGTCTCGAAGAGACGAACACATCCATATGGTAAACATGCTATGAAATTAAAGCATTTGAAATGGAGAATCTCCGAAGCTCGGGATGAAGAATTAGCTCATACCTTTGCTCGGAGAAGTGTGGCTTCGATCCGAGAGTTGTTGCACCTTCGATTGGGTCCTAAGCAAGCTCCGCATGAAGTCTCCCGGTCTGGTGAATTGTCTAGGTTGGACTTCCACCAAGGCCGATCACAACCTTTGGAGTCTGGAACAGCTGGGTGGCCTGGAGATGGGGCTTTTACTGGAAAACTTCTTCTCTTGGCCTGGTGAAGGTGTAGGAACAACCAATTTGAGGATTGGTCCACTGTGGAGAAGTGTCCTGGTTTCGGGCTTGGATTTCAACTCTGAAATTGAGCTCACAGAGAAGAAATGGCAGGGGGATTTCAGTGGGGATCAAGTGCTCTGTGTATGGGGAGTAGTCTGGAACAATTTTGGCGAGTTTCCTTAAGGTTTGTTTCAGACACCCCTCATGGCCGAGAGGTGGGGGTTTAAATAGGCGGTGGTGGAGGGCCTCCTGGGGGGTTTAATGGTTGGGATCAGCTGCTTAGGTCAAGGGAAGAACAGCCATGCTATCCATTTGGGTTGAGACAAGTCAGCAATGGAGAATTTCAATGTTGGCTCACATGTGAGCTCTCGGCCATGGGGTTTTCCGGCGACTGGGGTGGCTGGCCGGCAGGCAAGGGTCACCCTCAGGGTCAGGTGGGTCAGGGCTGGGTGTTTGTGCAAGCAATTGGCAATGGCCATGTGTAAAGGAGATGGCTTGGAATGGAATGGGGAAAAGGCCATTTTGGCTAGGTTTGGGTCAACCCATCCTTTTGAGCTAGGTGCACCACCCAAGGTCTGGTTTTGGGCCGAAAAGAGTCACTTGGGTCAGCTGCCATGGAGTGGTGAAGTCCCCATCCATGGTGAGGTGGCTAAGCATGGTTTAGTGTGTGACATGCTTAAGGTAAAAAAGGGTTTAAGAAGGATTAGGAAAGGGCCCCCTCTTCTTGCCATAAATGGACAAATGACAAGTCAAAGCCCTCATGGCTTCATGTGGCTTCGAGAATGGCTTGTTCATGGCTCCATTTGGCTTGGGAAAAGGTTGACTTGTTTCATGAAAAGGGTTTTAGGAATTTTTTGGTAATGTGATGGAAATTTGTATGGAACTTGATTTGGAATGATTTGATGATGGATTTAGGACTTAGGTATTGAGTTTAATTGAAAGTATGATGAGGGGAAATGTCATGTGGGCTTTAGGGTAGATTTTGGGTTCATTGAAATGGTTTTAGATGGGCTTTTAAATGTTTTAGGAAAGTGGGCTTTTGAATTTTTTAAAAAAATGGATTTTGGGATGAAATTTTGGTAAAGGCTTGGGCCAAATAATTGTTGAATTTGGTTTAGGGATGTGTCATGAGTGTTTTGAAACAAATTTGAGGTGATTTGGGTTTGAATTGGGTTGGATATGGGCTTTTCGGTAAAGAGGCTAAGGTGGGCCAAAATGGGCTAGCATGGGCCAATGTTGGGCTAGGGTTGAAATTGATGTAAAATTAATGTTGGGAAATGTTTATGGGAGTGTTTCAAAGAGGTTTTGGCTTTGATGGGTTTTGATTTTGGGGTTTGGGCTCATTTGGGTTAGGCTTGGGTTTAGGTCAAAATTGGGCTTTTTGATTTTGGGTTGAATTTGAGTGGGGTTTGGGTCAAAATCTTGGGTAAATCATGTTAGTGTTTTGTTCATGGGGATGTTAAGGAAGGTTTAGAAAAGATTTGGGGTTAATTGGAGTTGAATTGGGTGAGTTTGGGCTAAGTTTGGGTCATGGGTCCAAATTGGGCTTTAAGGCCAAAAGTGAAATTGGATCCAAATGCCAATCAAATTGGGCTTGAATTTGGTCTAGATTGGTATTGGGGATGTTGAATTGAAGTTTAGAATTGAATTGGACCAGAATTTGGGTCAATTGGGTAGGTTTGGTTTGACATTGGGTTCACTTTGGGTTAAAATGGGTCAAATTGGGGGTTTTGATAAAAGTGGGGTAAATTGACAAAATTGGCCCATGGTGTAGTTGAACAAAATGAAATTGGGAATATTTGGGATTTTCTGGAATTTTCTGGGAAGTTTCTGAATTTTTGGATTTTTTGGCTAGGAGGGGTATTTTGGGTATTTGGAGGGTATTGGGAGGTATTTTGGAATTTTTGGTGTTTTTGGGTATGGATGATCAATTTGAGTAATGTGGGAATATTTGGGATTGGTTTTGGAGATTTTTGGGTGATTTAGGTGGTTTTGTAAAATTTGGGTGGTTTCAAGGGTTTTGGTAGGTTGGCGGGTGTAGGGTCCCGGGGGTCAAAAATTAAAAATTTGGAAAATGGAAGATTGGGTGAATGTAAGTGGAATGAAATCATTTTTGTTGAGCCATGAAGCCATATCAAGTCCACATGAGCCATGAAGGGACTCATTTGAGGCATCAACTATGTTGTTCCTAACCCTCTTACCAAGGGCTTAGGGGTTAAGGACCATCCATGTGAATCACCTTCATGAGTCAGGAGGTCAAATTGGGTATGGGTGTGTTTCTTTAGGAGGTGTGTGAAAGTGTAGTGTGTAGGTGTAGTGTATAAGTGTTGTGTGTGTAAGTCAGCCCCTCACCAAACCAGGCCACCCAGGGCAATCCTAAGGCCAAAGAGTCCTATAGGAACTCATCCTTTAAACTTCCACATTTGATTTCAACCCTCTAGGTGATTAGGGGTCTACAGTCAAGTTTGTGGGGTTTGCAGGGAGTTTAGAAGTGGTTTGAATTTCTAAAAGGTGGGTCCCAATTCTAATCCTCTAAGATAGTCAAAGGAAAAGCCTAAGGCTAGATCCTAAGCACTAAAAGAAGAAGAGAAGACCTCATCAAAAATGAGGTCAACAAGGTAGAGGAAAGTGATATTTCCTTGCGGTGAGATTTAATTTTCTATAATCAATAAAAATTCGCCACCTAGCAACTTGGCTTATTAGAATTAATTTATTGTGTTCATTTACAGCTACAGTCACTCCCCCTTTCTTATGAACATAGTGAATCAGACTGACCCAAGTACTGTCAGAAATAGGATAAATGATTCTATAATATAACCACTTAATATTTTGTTTTCACAACTTCATTTATGATTGGATTTAATCACCTTTGAGGATCTGCCATAAGCTTATGATTATTTTCCATTAAAATTCTATGCATACAAATTGAAGGGCTGATACATTTAATATCTATTAATGTCTATCGAAAGGTTTTCTTATAATTTCTCTAAGTTTCCATTAATGTGTAGGAAGTACCTTCATCTCCAGTTTAGGAGGTTTTTCAATTGATGGAATAAGAGATTTACTTTTTTTTGTAGTATATAAAACTGTAAAACATTCCTGAACATAGTTAGAGTCTTCGGTAAACAACATTTTCAACTCATCTAAAAAGTGCATTTCAATCTCTTCTTTTAACTCATATGTTCCAGTCTTGCTTTCAAAATTTTCTTGGAAATGGTTAATACTTAAATAATCCATTATCTCCATTTGGAAACATTCAGCATATTTTCCTATAACTTGATACTTCAGAGGTTTCAGCACAATAAAAGTAACTTTCTTGTTATTAACTCCAATGGTTAATTCTCCTTTCTGAACATCTATCATAGCTCATCCAATATCAAGGAGCAAGGAAATGTCTCCCTAAAATGATTGGTATTTCTTTATTTTCCTCCATATGTAGTAGAATAAAATCCACATGGAAGATAAATTTATCCATTTTAACAAGCACATCTTTTATAAACCCCTTAGGATAAGTGATAGATCGATCAACTAACTGAAAGGTTGCAGTAGTGTGAGAAATCTCTCCTAAGCCTCACATTCTGAATATCGATAAAGGTATGAGGTTAATGCTAGCTCCAAAATCACATAGAGATTTTCCAGAAAATCTTTCTCCTATCACAAAAGGAATAGTAAAGCTACAAGGATCTTTAAGTTTTTTAGGAAGCTTTTTCTGAATTATTACATTGCATTCTTCACTCAATGTTACAACTTCATGATAACCAAAATTCATTTCGTTATTTAGGATATCCTTCATAAACTTGACATAACTTGGAATCTGCTCTAAAGCTTCAGTGAAAGGAATATTTATCTTTAATTTCTTGAATAACTTCAGGAAATTCAAAAATTGTTGATCCAACTTCTACTGTCTAAGTATTTAAGGGACTGGAGGTGGAGGTTTTCCTAAATTAATTTTAATTAGAGAAATTAGTTTTTCCTGGTCCTTAAAAACATCTTCTTCAGATTCTTTGGTTTTTCCTAATCTTATTGAAGTGCAAAAAGAGATTGAAGTTGAGAGAGAAACGAAGAAAAATAAAGAATCTGAAGAAAATGTTTTTGAGGATCTGAAGAAAATGATTTCTCTAACTAAAATTAATTTAAAAAAACCACCACCTCCATTCCTTCAAATACTTATCAAAAAATTTTGAAGTTCCTAAAGAATTTTAAGAAATTAATTATAGATATTCCTTTTATTGAAGCTTTATAACAAATGCCAAGTTTTGTAAAGTTTATGCAGGATATATTAAATATGAAAAGGAAGTTTGGTGATCATGAAACTATGGCACTGAGTGAAGAATGAAATGCAATAATTAAAAAAAAGCTTCCTAAACAATCTAAACATCCTGATAGCTTTACTATTCCATGAGTGATAGGAGAAAGACTTCTTAGAAAAGCTCTATATGATTTAATAGCTAGCATCAACCGCATGTCCTTATTGATATTCAAAAGGTTAAGCTTAGGAGAAATTTCTTCCACTATTGTAACCCATTAGTTAGTTGATCTATCTATCACTTATCCTAAGGGGGTTAAAAAAGATGTGCTTGTAAAAGTGGATAAATTTATTTTCCCTATAGATTTTATTGTACTAAATATGGAGGAAGATAAAGAAATACCGATCATAATATGCATACCTTTCGTTGCTACAGGACAATCTATGATAGATGTTCAGAAAAGAGAGTTAACTATATGAGTTAATGACTAGGAATTTACTTTTAATGTGCTAAAATCTAAGTATCTATCTAAAGAAAAAGATGAAGAATGTTTCTGAATGGAAATAATGGATTATTTATGTATTAACCATTTCCAAGAAAGTTCTGAAAGTAAGACTGTAATACATGAGTTAAAAGAAGAGATTGAAATTGACTTTCAAGATGAGTGGAAGATGTTGTTCACTGAAGAATCTAACTATGTTTAGGAAAGTTTTGAGATTTTAAATGCTACAGAAAATAGTAAAACTTTCATTCTATCTTTTGAAGAACCTTCTGAACTTGAGATGAAGGTACTTAATACACATTTAAAGTATGCCCTTTTAGGAAATGCATCTACACTACCTGTTATAATATCCTCAGATTTGACTCAAAAATAAGAAGAAAAATTAATGAAAACTTTGAGAAATTATAAGAAAACCTTTGGATGGACATTAACAGGTATTAGAGGTATGAGCCCTTCAATTTGTATGAATAGAATTTTAACGGAAGTTAATAATAAGCCTAGGGTAGATCCTCAAAGAAGATTGAATCCATGAAAGAAGTTATATAAAAAGGAAATTTCAAAGTGGTTTGATTCTGGAATCATTTATCTTATTTCTCATAGTACTTTGGTTAGTCCGACTCACTGCGTTCCTAAGAAAGGGAGAGTGATCGTAGCTGTAAATGAATGGAATGAATTAATTCCAACAATACAAGTCACTAGGTGTCAAATTTTTATTAATTGTAGAAAAGTAAATCTTTCCATAAGGAAATATCACTTTCTTCTACATGTTCTAGAATAAATAATGGATATGCCAGTTGGTCATCAATAATTCTGCTTATTGAATGGATAATTGATACGCCTTAAAAATGTGTTATTTTTCTATATACATTTTATAATCATTTTTAATGATGTTGCACTTTAATGGAAGTTTTGGTTGTTTTTAGTTTCAGGTATAAGAGATGGAGTTTTAAAGAAAGTCGAGTGAAAATAGAGCAAAATGGGGTCAAATTGAGCAAAGGAGCACGAAGTGAACTGGCGCCCAGGTGTCGGCTTCTGACGCCTAGGCACCAGACCTCATACATGGAAACATAAAGCCTAGAGACATGGCTTCAGTTATTCAGGGCTTCTAGAAGGTTGGCGCCTAGGTGCCACAGTTGGGCTCCTAGGCTCCAGAATTGGTTTTATTAATATGCATTGAATTTGGATAAAATTTGAAGGGGCATATAAAGTGACTCTTAGGGATTTTGAGAGATATTATATTAGGAGTCAAGAGATGGTGAAAGTATTTGCATGTTGTTGAGGGCTTAAGGAGGGCTACTTTTAGAAGGGAAGTTGAATTCTGTGAGACTGTGTGCTTGTGTGTGGGATGTTTGTCCTTGGTTGGTGTGGTGAGTTTTTGTGAATCTTTTGTATGTCAAGGTGTATCTATTGCAGTAAGGATTCTGTAAGGATCGATTTTCTTGGGGAAGAGTTTGAGATAAGTACATTATATTTTTGTTTCATTTTAGTATTATTGTGTAAACTTGAATTTTCATATAAATCATGTTTTCTTGTGTTATCTTCATGAAATCTGAGTATTTTTCTTTATCATTCTCCTTGCAATAAGATTTAATCATGTAGAAAATTTAAATTGTTTATGATTTCTCTTATTTCATACTTGTGATGATTCATTGCTTCGTACTAAATTTACATATTCAATCTGGCCAATTGGTATGTTAGAAATTGTTGTGAATCCATAATGACCCAAGAGGACTATGTATTCTTCAACTAATAAGAATCACATTAATTAAGTGGGTAAGAAGGTAGCTCATAAGTTAATGCAAATAGATAGAGATATTTTTTAATGGTCGCAAATTGATGATTCTTGGGTGACAGACTAGAACCTTAACCAATTTGATCTAGAGTTTGGAATCTAAGGTTATGTTAGTCCAAAAGAGTGGACATAGTGGGTCATGTAGAGTGACAGATTAGAACCTATCGAGCTTAACCAAGGATGAACTTAAATCAGGGTTAGCCAAGGTTCTTTATGCACTCAGAAGAGAGTAAAGAATGCATGCTCCTATTTGTCACAAAACTGCATTTAAAGCTTTAAACATTTGATTCCTATACTGATTTCATTGCAAGTGGAGAGAATTTCACAAAATTTAAACTCTTTTACATTAAACTAGTTTAGAAACACTTTACATTTTATTTAAAGTTTTGAATAGAATTAGTAGGGAATAATTACTTCTTCTTATACGTTAACTTACGACCTTATTTCTTAGATATTTTGTTTGTAGTTTAACTTGAGTTTTCTAAGTTGATAAAAAAAATTTCACCTTCAATGTGTGATCGATACTAGGGTTTTAAATGAAAATCCTATAATACTTGAACGATATATATACTTGCGTAGAACCCCTACTGTGTAGATTATAAATCAAATTCAAACTCTAAAACATATCCATTTTGACACTAGTCACCTAAAGAAATTGGGTCAAGTTTTTAGTTAAGAAACTAAATAATTGCGTAATTGCGGGTCAGATCAAGTTTTTAGCACGGTTGCGAGAGAAGTAAAGGAAGCGACAAAATTTTTGACTTAGAAATTTTATTTGAAATATAGACCTTTTCTAGGAATGTTGTAGTGTTGTTTATATATATATATATATATATATATATATTTTTTTTTTGAGAAAAGGAGCAACATGGACTTCCTACAGGTTAATAAATAGTGAGTTTACAGTGCATACCAAAAAGTTTAAACCCACCATTACAACTCCACCCTAAAATAGAAGAAGAGTTGAGTGAAACCCAAAATATTTATGTCCTAGTGAATCCATAAACAACAAAGTAACATAAAAACTAAACAGAAGTCTCACCACAAAAACCAAGTCTGTTAAGACTAATCCCCAGGGTGAGCAGAGAACTACTAAATCACAAAGTAGCAAAGACTTCAACATTGAATAATTCTAAAATGGGGAGCATTAACCCGATCAGCTTCAATAAGGAATGTGAGTTGAGGAGGGGGTTTGAGGAAACCTGAACAATCTGAGTGGAAAGGGCGTTTCTAGCAAGCCAATTGGCTGGACGATTGCCTTCTCTGTAAATGAACTTAAAATTAGTATTTAACAGTCGAGAGAAGGTTTTAATTCTATTAATCCATAAGGAGTGGTGCCAAGGTGGAAGGAGGGTGTTCTACATATACCGTAAAAGAATGGCGAGTCGCATTCCACATAAATATTAGACCGGGAGAATGAGTTAGCCGATCGAAAGGCCCAAAACACCGCACTTAATTCGGTTTCCAAAGGATCAGCGAGTAACTAGGGGGTCTGATAGAAACAAAGACATTTCCCCCGATGGTCCCTAAAGATCCCGCCAATACCAGCAGCAGAATCAGAGAATGCCCCATCAGTGTTCACTTTAATAAAAGGAGAGGTAGGAGCTTGCTAGTTAATAAGAATAATTATGGACTGCTTAGGGTGGTCCTAAAGATGGCAGTTGAGGATGTTAGGGAACCTCTTCATAAGGATGAGCTTAGTTATGAAAGACTGACAGTGCCCCACAACAGTAGGAGCATTACTTCTCTTATCTTCAAACTTCACACTGTTTCTGTGCATCCAAATAAACCATGCAATGATAAAATGGATTTCACCAACTTTTGTTTTTTGCCAGGTTAGCCAGCAATCTTGTAACTCATGCCAATCAAGAAGAAGTGTGTTTATACTAAGTAGGTTGGTAACTCCCTTGCATACCTCCTGGGAGAACTTACATTTGAAAAATAAATGTTGTAAAGTTTACTCCCGATTCCCACAAAGGCAGCATCGAGAAGTTCCTTTGATTCCTTTTAATTTGAGAATATCATCGGTGGGAAGGAATTTGTGGAAAATCCTCCAAATGAAAAAGGACATAGAGGGTGTGAGGTATTTGTTCCAAATTTTCTTACCCCAGCAGGGAGGAGGGCCGAGAAATGAATTTGGAGGTAGATCTTCTTAGTTAGACTTTGAGCTCGCCCATTTTGCCAAATGAGTTTGTCGAGGCTTAGTTCTATTAAATGGGATAGAAGAAATCTAGTAAGTTGAATAGTCCGTTAGCAATTCTCGAAGTGTAGTGGTAGACCGAGTGCTCGTTGTCCCAGCGAGTTTGCTACGAGGAATTGCTTGCTTCTCCGTGTTTGGAAGTGCATTCTTCATCTCGGATGGGCACCAGTTGTCATGCCAAAAAGAAACCTCACCATTACCCAATTCTCGATAATATAGAGAGTCCGCTAAGTTCTCGTTGAGAAGCATATGTTTCCGGATCCTAGAGATGCCTGGTTTGATTTGTACCAAAGTGGGATGAGTATCTTTGCAATATTTACCTTTCATATAAAGTGCCCGGAGGGAATTCTACTTTCTAAACTCGGATCCATAATTTACAATAATTAACCTTCAGTAGTCGCTTTAATCCTTTGAAGCCCAATCCTCCGACATCAACGGGTCGGGCAAGTTTCCGCTAGCTTGCCCAATGGATCTGTTTTCTTTGCCTGAGACCATAAGAATCGTTGAAAATTCTTTCAATTTGAAGTCTAGAACTTTTCTTCATGCGGGTCATCCGAAGAACATAGTTAGGGAAGGTGGTGAGGATGCTGTGAAGGAGGGTTAATCTTCCTCCAGTTGACAAGAAGGATTTGGCCCAGCTGGATAACTGGGCATTAAGTTTGCCAATAATGTCCTCAAAATGAAGCTGCTTAGATCTACCTTTAATTAGTAGCACCCCCAGATATTTCATGGGAAGATTGGCCTTAGTAAAACCTGTATATTGAGTGATCTAGTGGGTTAAATTAGCTGAACTTTGTTTAGGGAGGAGCATCTCACATTTAGCATGATTGAATTGAAGACCAGACACCAGTTGAAAATGCTTAAGGCAGTTGATGAATTTTCTGACAGCAGGTTTAGAAGCTCTAGAGAACAGCATTATGTCATCTGCATATAAAAGGTGAGAGATAACCAAATTGGATCTATGTTGATATCTGGCATAGTTGAAGGGTGTCACCTGAGCTTCCAGGAGCCTGGAGAGGTAGTCCATGACAATTATGAAGATAGTAGGAGATAAGGGGTCTCCCTGTTTAAGACCTCTAGTAGCTTGGAAACCTCCCCAACTTTGGCCATTGACTAGAATAGAGTGTTGATTGTGTTGAAGCCATCTCTTAATCAGCTGACAGAATTCAGTAGTAAAACCTCTATCATGCAGTACCTGAAGAATGAAGTTCCACTCCATAGTGTCATAAGCTTTTTTAATATCAAGCTTATAGATTAGGTTGTCCCCCTGCAAGGTCCGTCCAAGTCCGGGAGTAACTCTTGAGCAAGGAGGACATTATCGAAATAGATCTTCCTTTAACAAAAGCGGATTGATGTGGTTTGATGATCTTATCAAGGTGAGGCTGCAGTCTCCCAACAATAATTTTACTAATAATTTTGCTGATAACTGTGGTGAGGCTGATAGGTCTGTAGTGGTTCCAGTTTTTTGGATCGGAGATTTTGGGAATTAACACAATGGTAGAAGCATGAAAGTACTGTGGTAGATCAATGCCCTGGAAAAAACTTTGGACAGCAGCTGAAACATCATCCTTACATATATTCCAGGTTTTCTTGTAAAAATCAGCATTAAACCCATCAGGTCCTGCAGTCTTAGAGCTGTCAATGGATTGTAAGGTTATCCAAATTTCTTCCTGGGAGGGGATATCTGTTAGATTAAGTGAGTTGGTGTAGTGGTGCTCATCGTTAAACAAGCTACTGTCAATATTTGGGGTGGAGCTGTTTTTGAAAGTGAGAAGTGTTTGAAAGAAGGAAGCTGCATTATTTGCAATTTGAGTGTTGTCCCTGAGAATAGTTCCTTGTTCATTCATAATGGAGAAGATGGTATTACACTTCCTCCTGTACTTTATGCAGGCATGGAAGTACTTTGTGTTTCTATCCCCCTCCTTAAACTTAGAGGTAGAAGCTTTCTGTCAAAGAAGTTGGTCCTGC
The DNA here is from genome assembly GCA_022702705.1 of Papilionanthe hookeriana x Papilionanthe teres. NCBI lineage: Eukaryota > Viridiplantae > Streptophyta > Magnoliopsida > Asparagales > Orchidaceae > Papilionanthe > Papilionanthe hookeriana x Papilionanthe teres. The sequence goes on along the minus strand of CM040427.1, from coordinate 85,242,818 downwards.
CAGTCCAGTAAAGTGAGAAGTTTCTCTTGGGCTGTCACAAAAAGACTATACTACTGGTCATCAGCTTGGGTTGCGGCTTCAAGGTTGTTAACTTCCAATTCAGCCTTAATGACCCCCCGAAAAACATCACCAATAGACTCCCAACTCCACTTTCTCAAAGCTCTGGCTAAATTTAATTGAAGGTTTTGGAGTTTGATAAAAGGATTGGAAATGGGTAATCCAATCCAATTTTTCAGCAATGATAGAGATGAAGTTAGGGTGGGAAGATCAGAAGGTGAGATATCTAAAAGGAGGAGGGGTTATGTGAGTAGAGGGGGTGGAGAGGGTAAGAAGAAGAGGTTTATGGTCAGAGCCAGCAAAATTAAGAAGGGTAATGGAAGTGTACAGAAAGTTTTGGTGCCAGATGTCATTAGCTAAGAATCTGTCAAGTCTCTCCCAAATAGTTCCTCTCCTCCAAGTAAATTGGTTTCCCAGAAATCCTAGATCAAAAAGACCAGCACTTTGAATATTATCATTAAATTCAGTAATCTTATTCAGGTTAGGAGGACTTCCTCCAAGCTTTTCATTTGCAGAGGCAATACAGTTGAAGTCCCCTCCCACAATCCAGCTGAGGGTCTCACTCTTACTAATCTGGATTATCTCATGCCAAAGTTCCCTCCTAGCAGACTTGTTGCAGCCAGCATAACAAAAGGAGGCAGCAAAATGATGGCCTTCAAAATTGAAATGGAAATGGACCAGCTGGGAGTGATCTACCTTAACAGTCCAGTGCAATTCCTTTCTGCAAATTAACCAGATTTTATTTGTGGTGTTAGCATAGAAGGTACAATCAGGAAATTTGGTAAGGATTTTAGCTTGATATTTATACACCATAGGTTCCAAAAGAACCATACACCAAAGTTGGTGCTTCTTTTATAGATGTAAGAGTCTTTTCAGAGAAAGGGGGTGTGCCACCCCCCTAATGTTCCAGCAGAGGTAGTTGATCATCTGGGGGTTTGGATTGGGGTGAGGTATGGGTAGACATGGATCTGGATCTAGACCTGGTCCTGCCTCTGTGGGAGCCATGAGGGGAGCCAACAGTGTTATTTCTATCAGATAGTTCTTGGGTTTGAGAGGCTAATTTCTGCAGCTCAGTGAAGTTCTTCTTCTTTTTTCTTAGATTTCTGAAGTTTCCAGACTGATTCCATTTTGCCTTGCTCTTCTTCTAACAGTGTTTGTGTTGGATGATCTATGGGGCTTACAGCAGATGTGTGGGCCTCACCAATCAGCAGAGGCTCAGGTGGGTCCTTTTCGATGGAAACACTGTGGGGATGCTCCTCAGCAATCAGAGCTTCAGACTCCATAGTGTTTACCTGGGGTGTTACACTATCAAAATGGATAATTCCTGGTAATTGAACAACCTTTGATTTCCCTTTAGCTGGTTTTTTTGTAAGCCTATAGCATTTTTCCTTTGGATGCCCAAACATCCTACAATGATGACAGTAAACAGGCTTGTTTTCTAAAATCACCTCTTGCCGAAATCCTTCTCCATCATCGAAGTGGTAATCCGGATTTTATCTAAATGCGGGAGAGAAACATCTCTTTCAACCAAAACTTTGGCGACGACGAGGCTACCCATATCATGGGTAGGGAGTCCACTCTAAGGGGTGTTCCCAAAGCTCTACTTATCTGAAAAGTCGCATGGGTATGGTATAAGTGAATTGGTAGATTTGGGAAGGTATACCATAAAGGTTTTAGGGGAGGTTCTTTAGCTGGATCAAAGCCTGGATACCATTTGATTAGTTTCATTGGTGAGTTTGCAATGCACATGACTTGCATACCCAGAATTCTTGCATAGTCTTCTTCCCTTGAGAGTCTGATTAGGAGATGTCTACCATCCATGAACCCTATCTTCCATTGTCCCACAAACTGAATTAGCTCAAATTGTTTTCTGCTACCTCCATTTTGGGATGTCCAAACTGGAACTGTCCTACAATGGTGAACTTAATGGCTTCAGCAAGTGTAGTCATTTCCTGGGATGTGAATAAAATGGCTGGCCTTCCTTTTTTAGAGCCCAGAGGTCTAACAAAAGGGCAGTTGACTTTCCCTGCAGCAGCATCATGCAAGATTTGGGGAAATGTAAGATGTTCCAGCGGCTTAGATTGAATGTCTTTGCAGACAGCAGAGGCATAAGAGGAGAGAGCATTTATGGAAGAAGGACCAGACATGAGTGTAAAGTCACTACTTCCAGATAACTTAGAGAAGATAGCAATTAGTTCCCAAGAAAAACAGAAAAAACAAAATCACTGTCCAATGGAACAGTAACAATAGACAAAAACTGAGGAGCCCGAGAAGCACTCTTCAAAACACACTTTACAAGGCCTTCACCAAACCACACCACCAGCACAAGCTTTAGGAGAACCACCACCAAAGACAGTCGCCGCTGGCCGAACGTTACCATGGTCGCAAAAACCTTAGCAGAGCACCACCCTCCTCCTTGCCGCCAAACATTTATATATATATATATATATATATATATATATATATATATATATATATATATATATATATATATATATGCTTGTTTGTGTGTTAAAAATATTTAAAAAAAATTGTAGTTTTGAGTGTTTTATTTAATATTATTTTTTGAGCTTTTATTTTAATATGCGTAGTTCAGGATCTGAAGGTTTAGTACCATACAATTCTGAATTAGAACATACTATAAGAAAAATTCGAAAATATAATGAACTTCACAATTTGGAACAAATGGTGAACATATTACATTTGAATACCTTTAAGGGACTATGCGAACCCTATAGATGATGAAATTCATTTGAGCATACAAACCCCTGTTGTAGCGGATAAAACATTCAATCTTAAACTCAGCATAATCTAAATGGTACAAAATAGTCAGTTTGAGGGAACACTATATGAGGATTCAAATTTACATCTTGCTAGTTTTCTAGAACTATGTGCTATATTTAAGTACGACGGCGTATCAAATGACGATGGTAGACTTAGAATTTTTTCCTTTTCCTTAAGAGATAAAGCTAAGATGTGGTTAAATTCATTAGCACCTGGATCTATCAGAACTTCGGGTGATTCAGCTCAGAAATGCTTGGATAAGTACTTTTCAGCAAAAAAAATGCTCAACTTGGAAAAGATATTACCTTACTTACTCATTATTAGGTGAGTCAATATGCAAAGCTTGGGAAAAATTTCAAGCTTAGGGACTGTCCACATCATGCTTTGCTAGACTGGTTGATTATTCAAGCATTTTACAAAGGCTTAGTAGGATACAATAGATATATCATTGACTTTGCTGCTAATGGTTCATTAATGTCAAAACCATTTGATGAAGCATATGATTTAATAGAAGAGATGGCTATGAACAACTTTTAATGGCCCCCTAAAAGGGTAAATTCTAAGAAAGTAGCCAGTGTTCATGATACTGATGTGATTTCTTTTTTGGCATCTCAAGTTGCTGCGATATATAGGGAGTTAAACCAATTCAAAATGAACTTATCTCAAAAACCTCATCCGAGTGAAGAAAACTCATTGGGACAAATAATTGATTCTTAACCATCATATGAGACTTTAAATGAAATTAATAATAGATCCAACAACCCATATTTTTACTATTATAACCCTGTTTGGAAAAACCACTCTAACTTTAACTAGAACAATTATTATGGTGATGGAAATTAGTAATGGGGGAACAATCAAGCGAACCCATTGGGAAAATGGAACAATCAAGATAGTACTAACTATATAGCTTTTTATCCTCATGACTTTACTAATAACCAACAATTTAAGGAAAATATGTTGTCTAAAGAAGAAGTAGTGTTACTGATGGGGAAACAACTTCAATGTTAAAGTGTTATAATTAGTAATATCAAGAATCATTTGGGATAAATTACTAACTCTCTTAGCATTAAGCCTCAGGGAACCCTTCCTAGTAACTGACCCAAAGAAAAAAGGTTGAGATTTTGATGCCTATTTTATACTGATTTTGATGATATTGCACTTTAAAGAAGGGTTTTTTTGGTGCTTTTTGTAGGTATGAAGATTTAAGGACAATGAAGCGAAAATATGCAAAAAGGAGCGAATTTGGAGTAAAAATGGCTAAATTATGAAAATTTGACTTAAGGTGCCGACGGTGAGGTCGATGGCGCCAACGACGTGATTTTCTCGAGAGTTCAGAATATATTCCAAGGGAGGCCGCCGACGGCGGAGGTCGAGGCAGCCGACGGCGAGGTCAGTTTAAAGCACTGTTTCTAGAAGGCCGCTGACGGCGTAGCTCGAGGCTGCCGATGGCGGGATCGGCGGTTCTTTCACAATATAGGTCGAATGTGGACGATTTTCGAAGGGATGCTTGGAAAACTTTCGAAACTCTTCAACAACATTTAAAAAAACCATTTTAGGCCAAAAAATTATCCTTTCGGAGTCCTCTAAAAGTCACTAAGAGTCTTTAAAAGTTATATTAGAGTCTTCTAATAGTTACTTAGTGTCCTATAGAGAGGCCACTAGTGTCCATTGTTATTAGTGAGTGTTAAATAGTGAGTTCAAATAGAGATTGTGAGGAATTCTTCAAAGGATAGTAAGAGTGGAGGGGAAATGAGAGATCTCTTCTGCATTGTCGTTTCGAAGGAGAATTCCGTGTACTATAAAGAAGGAAGAGATTCAGAGGAACTTCAAGGAGTTTCCTTGGGGAGGAATTTAAGATAAGTTGTGTTTATGTACTTTAGTTTATAGTACTTTACTTTTATATATGAAATCCATGTTTTATTGCATCCACTCCATGAATTCTGAGTAGTTGTTTTATCTTTCTCCTTGTTTTGATATTTTTGTGATATGATAAATAGAATTAATGTGCCATAAAAGATTTAAATAAGTTGTAATAATCCTTAACTTAGATCTTCATTTACTTTCAATCTGGCCAATTTAATAGTTAAAATCTTTTGAGTTTGACAACTATAGTAAAGATTACATTCAAGATTCAGGGAGATCAAAATCCTTGGAAGCAGGGTGCAAATAAATAGGGAAATAATATTCATTGGGCGTAGAATTGGAGATTTTAGAGTGACAGGCTAAAATCCTCAATTCGGTTCTATCATTTGGGTGCTGAAGTGTATATTGTTAGCCCTCAAGTAAGGGGAACGGGGGAGCTCTGAAGTGAGAGCCGATATCCTCCCAGCCTAGCCACTGATTCAGTAAACAAGCATAAGATTAGCCAATGTTCTTTATGCCTAGACCAAAGGGTAAAGAATAGGTATGCTTCTATTTGGCACAACACAATTTCAAACTAATTCTAAGTATCTATTCACTAAAATATCTTAACAAAGGATAAAGATTCTTGCTTATATATATTTGAACTTCACTTTAGTAAAATTAGTTATTTGTTAGTAGAACTAGTTTAATTTAAATTTCATATTATTGTTGATTGCATATTAGTGATAGATAGGCAATTTCGATTTAGTTGTGATTCTAAATTGATTTCTATAATCCTGGTCTGTAGCCTCTAAAATATTCCCTGTGGGATCGATATCCAGGACTCCACTAGAGCCCTGTATTACTTGAGCGATACGTATACTTACATTTAAAGGTAACTTTATGATTAAATAATACAATATATAATTTTTACTAAAATTAAAATTACGCTCCAAGTCAATTTTTTGGCGCTATTGCTAAGGATTTAGATCAACAAGTAGTGGTGTTGAATTCTTATATTTTTAAGTATGTTAAAAATTGCGGTCAATTTTTTTGCACCGTTGTCGGGGAATATAAAGGAATATAATATAATTAGTCTAATGGACGATTTAGGATTGTTAGAAAACTTTTTAATAGAATTGCAACTTATTTAGTTAACTATTTTCTGTGTGCTGATTTCGATTGTATGCTTAAATTTGGTTCTGAAAATCTTATACCCTATGATTCAGAATTAGAACGTACTGTTAGGAGAATTAGAAATCTAAAAAAATAACCTATAAATTCTGAAACAATGGAAAATAATGTAAACAATCAAAGAATAGAAAATGAACATCAATCTAGACCATTAAGAAATTACGCTAACCCTACATTAGATAAAATTCACTTAACTATCCAAAATTTTGATGTAGCCGCTAATTCATTTGAGTTTAAACCTGCAATTATCCAAATGGTACAAAACAATCAATTTGGTGGAACTTCAAATGAAGATCCTAATTTATAGCTAGCAAGTTTCTTAGAACTTTGTGCTACTTTTAAGTACGACAGAGTGTCTGATGATGCTGTCAGACTTAGACTTTTTCCTTTTTCGTTAAGGGATAAGGCTAAGGCTTGGTTAAATTTGTTAGCACCTGGATCTATTAGAAGTTGTGGAGAACTTTCACAAACATTCTTATCAAAATATTTTCAACCATCTAAGATTGCTAATCTTAGAAATGATATCACATCTTTCAGTCATTATGAGAGAGAATCGATATATGAATCTTGGGAAAGATTTAAAGAACTTTTTAGGAAATGTCCACATCATGCTTTACCAGATTGGTTAATTATTCAAACATTTTATAATGGATTAGTAGGATCTCTTAGATCTATTATTAATGCTGTTGCTGGTGGATCACTAATGTCTAAACCTTTTGAAGAAGCCTATGTGTTAATAGAAGAAATGGCTACCAATAATTTTCAATGGCCTACTGAAAAGGTAAATCCTAAGAGAGTAGCCAGTATTCATGATTCTAATGCTTTAACTATGATAGTTTCTCAAATTACTGCTCTTTCAAAGAAAATAGATCAATACGGAATGAATCGTTCTAAAAAACCTCCAGTGTTAGAAGAAAATTCATTAGGACAAATTGTAGATGCTCAATCTTCATATGAAACTATAAATTTAATAAATATAAGACAAAATAACCCTTATTCAAACTATTAGAGTCGAGGTTGGAAAAATCATCCAAACTTTAATTGGAATAACCAAGGTAATGCAAATCCTGTTAATCCTCAGTGGGGGAACAATCCTGTAAACCCATTAGGAAATATAAACAACTAGGGTAATTCTAATTTTAGACCTTCTAATCCACCGAGTTTTTATAATATTTCACAATTTAAGGAAAAGAAGTTGTCTATGGAAGAATTAGTTTTGAATATGTGTAATCAATTACAAAGTCAAGGAGCTGCTATTAAAAACATAGAAAACCAATTGGGGCAAATTGCTACTACATTAAGCAATAGACCTGTTGGAACTTTACCTAGCAATGTTGAAGTAAATCCTAAAGATCAAGGAAAAGAACAAATTAAGACTATTCAATTGAGAAGTGGAAAAGAGTTGGAAACTAGAGTTCAAAAAGAAACTGTAGTTGAAAAGGAAAAAGAAGGAACTGAAGGAGAAAACAAAAGTTTATATCCTGATTTTCCTCTGAAACCTATGAAAATTACTGTTGAAAAACCTCCACCACCATTTCCTTAAAGACTAAAGCAACAAGATAAAGGAAAAGGATTTGCTAAATTCTTAGACATTTTGAAAAAATTGTCAATAAATATTCCTTTTGTTGAAGCTTTGGAACAAATGCCTGATTACGTTAAATTTATGAAGGATATAATCAACAAAAAGAGGAAGTTACTAGATCATGAGACTGTTGCACTCAGTGAAGAGTGTAGTGCTATAATTCAGAGAAAGCTTCCTGAAAAACTTAAAGATCCTGGTAGTTTCACTATTCCGTGTGCTATTGGTGAAAAATTTTATGGGCGAGCATTATGTGATTTGGGAGCTAGCATAAATTTGATGCCTCTATCAACTTTTAAAAGGTTAGGAATTGGAGAGATTGCACCAACTTTTGTAACTCTACAGTTAGCTGATTGATCTATTACACATCTTAAAGGAGTTGTAGAAGATGTTCTGGTCAAGGTTGATAAGTTTATCTTTCCTGTGGACTTTATCATTTTAGATATGGAAGAAGATAAAGAAATACCAGTCATTTTAGGAAGACCATTCTTAGCTACAGGAAGAGCAATGATAGATGTTCAAAAAGTAGAGTTGACAATGAGAGTAAATGATCAAGAAGTAACCTTTAACATCTCAAAGTCAATGAAATATCCTTCAATAGAAAAATATGATGAATGTTTCAGAATGGATATATGTGATTATCTTAAAAGAGAATATTCCATGAAAATTATGAAGAAAAAGAAGATATAGAAAAATATAATTCTGATGAAATTGATAGTGAAGAAACTGATTATATTCAGGAGAAATTTGAAATGCTTAATTCAACAACATAAGAAAATGAAACATTAATTCCATCTGTTGTAAAACCCCCTGAACTTGAATTAATAAATCTTCCAAATCATTTGAAATATGTATTTTTAGGAGAGTTTTCAACATTACTAGTAATTGTATCCTCAAACTTAAATGAAATTCAAGAACAAATATTAATGGATACATTAAAAAAAATATAAAAAAGCTTTTGGTTGGACTTTAGCTGATATTAAAGGAATTAGTCCTTCGATTTGCATGCACAGAATTTTATTAAATGAAGAATACAAACCAAGAGTTGACCCACAAAGGAGGCTGAACCCTATAATGAAAGATGTAGTTAAAAAAAGATTTTAAAATGGCAAGATGCTGGAATTATATATTCTATTTCGGATAGTACTTGGGTAAGTCCAATTCATTGTGTTCCTAAGCAAGGAGGAGTGACTGTCAAAGCAAATGAAAATAATGAATTAATACCTATCAGACAAGTTTCTGGTTGGCGTATTTGTATTGACTATAAAAAATTAATTGCCGCCACCCAAAAAGATCACTTTCCTCTTCCTTTTCTAGACCAAGTGTTGGATAGACTTGCTGGACACAAGTATTACTGCTTTCTGGATGGATATACCGGTTACCATCAAATACTTATTGCTCTTGAGGATCAATAGAAAACAACTTTTACTAGTCCTTATGGAACTTTTTCTTTTCAAAGAATGCCTTTTGGACTATGTAATGCACGTGCAACATTCCAAAGATGTATGATGTCATTTTTTAGTAAGTTAATAGATAATGGAATAAAAGTATTTATGGATGATTTCTCTGTGTTTGGAACATCATTTGACGCATGCATAAATCATCTTGAAAAAGTTTTGGAGCTATGTGAACGAACTAACTTAGTTCTAAATTGGGAGAAATATCAATTTATGGTTGCATGAGGAATTTTATTAGGGCATAAATTTTTAGAAAAGGGCATGGAAGTAAACCCTGCAAAAATTTAAGTAATAGCTAAACTACCACCTCCTACTACAGTGAGAGGGGTAAGAAGTTTTCTTGAACATGATGGTTTCTACAGGCGCTATATTAAAGATTTTTCAAAAATTACCAAACCTCTATGCCAACTTTTATAAAAGACAAGAAATTTGAATTTACCAAAGACTGCTTGAATACCTTTAAATTATTAAAGGAAAAACTAATCATAACACTTGTAATAGTTTCAGCCGATTGGGAGAAACCATTTGAATAAATGTGCGATGATAGTGATTATGCTATTGGAGCTTTTCTTGGTCAAAGATATGATAAACTACACAGTTATATACTATGCTAGTAGAACTCTTAATGATGTTCAAATTAACTACACAATTACTGAAAAATAATTACTTGCTATTGTGCATGCTTTTGATAAATTCAGATCATATTTAATTGGAACTAAATGTATTGTGCATACTAATCAATCTGCTATTAAATATCTGATGCAAAAGAAGGATACTAAACCTAGATTAATTAGATGGGTACTTTTAATGCAAGAATTTGATTTTGTGGTGATTGATAGAAAAGGAACTGACAATCAAATTGCTGATCATTTGTCGAGACTGGAATGTCATGAATCATCTTATACCGAAAATGAAATTACAGACAGTTTCCCTGATGAAAAACTTTATAATATAAATGAGTGGAAAATACCTTGGTTTACTGATATTGTTAACTATATAGTAAGCAATATTTTTCCACCTATGCTAACTCTGAAGCAATAGAAAAATTCATTCATGATGCAAAAACATATTTTTGGGATGAACCATATTTATATAAGCAATGTAATGATCTTATTATCAGGAGATGTGTGCCTTATGAAGAAACTGAACAGATTATTCAGAAATGCCACGATTCTAAATTTGGCGGACATTTTGGCATTGACAAAACCGCACATAAAATTTTGCAAGCTGGATTTTATTGATCTACCCTCTTTAGAGATATTTACAGATATATCAAAACTTGTGATAGATGCCAACGAGTAGGTAGTATATCTAGAAGAAATGAAATTCCTCTGAATTTCATGTTAGAAGTGGAAATTTTTTATGTTTGGGGTTTAGATTTCATGGGACCATTTATTCCTTCATTTGGGAACTTATATATTTTAATAGTAGTTGATTATGTATCAAAGTGGATTGAAGCACAAGATTTACCTTGATGTGATGCTAAAAGTGTTTCAAGATTCTTAATGAAAAACTTTTTCACAAGATACGGAATGCCGAGAGTGATTATCATTGACAAAGGATCCCATTTTAGGAATAAATACATTCAAAGATTGGCAGAAAAATTTAATATTGTTCATATATTCTCTACTGCCTATCATCCTCAAACTAGTGGTTTAGCTGAAGTTTCTAATCATGATATTAAACAAATTTTAGAAAAGACTGTAAATCCTAATAGAGTAGATTAGTCTACGAGACTGGATACTACATTATGGGCATACAGGACTGCTTATAAAACTCCTATTGGTATGACTCCTTACAAGCTTATATATGGAAAAACTTGTCACTTACCAGTAGAATTGGAGCATAAAACATATTAGGCGATTAAATAATTTAACTATAATTTGAAAAAATACTGGTGATAAGAGATTGTTGAAATTGAATGAATTAGAAGAATTAAGAAATGAATCTTACAATAAAGACAGAATTTATAAGGAAAGACTGAAGTTAATACATGATCGGAAGATTAACCAGAAGAACTTTGAACCAGGGCAAGAAGTTTTGCCTTATAATACAAGGTTGAAATTTTTTCTTGGGAAATTGAAGTCTCGTTGGTTAGGACCCTTTTATGTGACTTAGGTTTACACTTATGGAGCTTTTGAAATTGAAGATTAGAAGACTGAGAATAGATTTAAAGTGAATGGACATAGTTAAAAACCATATTTAGAGGGTAAAAGACCAAATTATAAAGAGGTTTTAATGCTCAGTCAACCTGAATAACACCTAAATAGGTCAGGCTGACGACGTTAAACCAAGCGCTTTATAGGAGGCAACCCATAGTTATCTTTATTTGTTTGTGTGTTTGTTTAAGTTTGTTGTTAGTTTATAGTAATATTGATTTCTACTACTTGAATTTGACCTTTAATTATCAAGAATTTGGATCCATAGAGAAAATTTAGAACGTATTTGACCACAGTGTAATGTGCAAATTTTTGCCTAGGGCGCCGACAGGCGCTCGACGCAGCCGACGGTGTGTTTTCCCAAGAGCCTTGGAATTTAATTGCACAAGGCTCGCCGACAGCTCCTTCGAGGTCGCCGATAGCGGGATCGGCGAGTGTGCAGTTTTTCGAGTTCGAAATTGCGGATTGTGGCGATTTTTAGTGAATTCATCCCTTATAAACTCCCATGGACGGTACCTAAACACTTCAAATCCCCAAAACGAATGGAATCCACTTTTAATTCCTCTCTAATGGCCTCTAATTAAGTAGATTACCCCAGATTTCAAGTTTACAACTAGTGAATGTTCGTCAGTGTTGAGGCGCAGCGACTTTTCAACAAGGTGATGTCCAAGAGAAGGCTTATTAAGGAAAGAGGATTCATCAACAGAGGATTAAGCAATTCTTCATCACCAATTGAAGAAATGATTGTGCGGAAAAGATGCGAAGTGTTTTGCTATTCTACTGCCGCAGTAGTCTCTCCAGTGGTTATGGAATTCTACGCCAATTTACATGGAATCAACCAAGGAAGCGTCTATGTGTGAGGTAGGTAGATAACATTCAATTCTGGAAGAATTAATGAGTTATACATGCTTGAGAATGTTCCTGTCTGCCATTATTCAAATTTCGTGCCGACAAGAGACAATATGAATGAAACATACTAATTTTTTACGGATGAAACCGATGACTGTGAAGTTAGAGAAAACAGGTATGTTAATTTTTCTGCAACACTTTTAAATCCTTTTTCAAAAAATTGGCACTTTTTCATATCTGTTAAGTTATTGCCGACGATGAAAATCGGCAAAGTCACAAAAAAGTGCAATTTTGAACTACTGCATTCAAATGGGATGACCCATTGATATTGGATAAAAATTGTGAAGTCTGTGTTTAGCCTGATCATTCAAGGATCATCTCTAGGGCCTGGACATCCTTCAACAATCTTTTCAATATGTAGTTTGTTTTAAGTTTCGTACAAGATTTGGGAGAAATTTTTGCTACCCTGGAAAGCTTTAGACCCAACTCGTTTGTTCCTAGCCAATGATGAAGAGAATGACATGGGCGTAGTCATGGATCAAGCATCTCAGAATTATGTTCCTATTCAACCTCTAGTAGTGGACAAGACACCATTGATCTTACACCGAATCAAGAATCTGGAGAAACAAGTACAAAATTAATGAGGACAGTTAACAATATGTCTGATTTCTTTGATCATATCGATTGGAGGATGAAGGAGCATTTTGATCATACTGGGCAATTTGAAGCGATTCTGATACACTTAATGAAGAAGATGGGATGGATTGATGAAAATTCAACTGAAGAATTCCCATTCAGACCTTTTTACAACTTGTTTGTCCATGTTCAAGCAATGGGTGATATCAGAGGAGAAACTAGTACAGATTCTGAAGAGTAGTAAAATTGAATTGCTTATTTATTTCTTTATGTTATGTTTGATTTGAACTTTGTTTGTGTGTTTTCTTTCGTAGTTTCCTTGTTAATCTCAGTATAGATGAGATAATGATTGAAATGTTTGTTCTCAGCATTTTGAGTGTTGTGGCTTGGATTGCGACGCTGATTAGATGGATTTATGTTGAGAAAATACCTGTTTATGAGTGTTATGTATTGTGTGTTGTAAACACTTGGATTCAATATATAAATGTGAAGTTCTGTTGTGCGTATGTTTATTTGTGTTAATACATCACTTAATCACTTAAAATATATGATTATAAGGATCGAATGGATGACGCTGAGGCTTAAAATTGATCGAAATCGCAAAAATTTGAAAAAAATAATCAATTTTTTAGAATCTCGCTGACGGCGTGCTCGATGCCGCCGACGGCGCGCTCGAGGCCGCCGACGGCACGATTTTCCCGAGAAGAATGAAATTTAATTCAATAGAGCCCGCCGACGGCGCTAACGACCCCGCCGACGGCGAGATCACAAAAAATACCTTTTAACCTCAATTTTGACTGGTCAAATGTCACCATTCATCGTCTTCTTCACCGTTTTACCCGAAAAGTCGATGTAGGGCTTGATAGATCTCGGATTTAGAGCGATTTCAACAAATTCTAACTCCATATTTCATCTTCCCTTGGTAAGAGCTTCACGCATATGTAAAAATTTTTAATTTCCACCATGAATTTCTTCCACATTAAGAAATTTTGGGAAATTTGAAAATGTGGAAAAATACTTGGAAGGAATTCATGGAAATTGATTTAGATTGCTTTAAACCTCCTTTAGAAGCCATTGTATTATTATTTTGGAGATTAGTTTGGATTTTTGTGATTTTGATAGATCAAACAATGGCTCCACGATAAAAGAGAAGACTCGAACACGACGAGACTCGATTTATAAATGCGAAAGCAAAATCGAGGTATACTTCAATCTTTCAAAGTAAGAAGTGCATCCAAGATCGAGTTTTCAAAAATCCTGGAGGAGAAGTGGAACGAGTTATCAAAGATACAGGATGGTTGCTACACAATAAATAGAGCTACTATTGAAGTTGTGAGAGAGTTCTACTCCAATCTTACTCAACTTGAGGATGAACCTATCCAAGTAGGGAAATTTTCTGTCGACTTTAATGCTAAACACATTAACACTTTTTACGAGCTTCACGACTATTTTTCTAGTGAGTATGAAACATTTGGAACAATGGAAGGTCTGTTAAATGATGTTATTGACTTTCTCACTTATGGGAAAGGAGTTTGGAAAATTAAAAATCGTCAACGGATTAACTTTCCATTGTCCATGATGAATGCCACTACTAAGGCATGACATTATTTCATTTGTTCGATTATGCTACCTACCTATCATCACAGAGAAGTTTTAAGAGAAAGAGCTGTTCTGAATTTTTGTATTCAGAACAACAGAAGCATTAATGTGGGGAGAATCATTTATAAGAACATTATGGCCACTACAAAGAATGAGAAAGTGGATATTTAGGGCATCCTGGCCTCATTGAGGCACTTTGTCAATTATGTAGAGTTGAAGCGAGAGATGATGAGGAATGGGTGTATCTGATGAAACCCATTAGTAAAGAAAATATAAAGACTTATGAATCCCATGAGGAATGGAGAACATGAAGTAGGAGCAAGGCACCTTCTACTGGTAGAGACATTCCTTCTACTAGCTATGACCCTCCTACCTCTAGTCCCCCTACCTTATATGATTTGATGAATGTCATGACCCTGCAGTGAAAAAGTTTTGAGCAGTTGGATGAAAAATTGGAAAGAATTGATCACAGGATTGAAGGGTTGGAGAGAAGACATGATCATGATAGTGAGTATCTTCAGATGCACTCAGCAGATGCACTCTGATTTTGAGATGGCATATTATGATGCTCGGGCCAGATACTACAGAGGAGAGCCTGATGTGATTTTTCCAGAATGTCCCTGGTATACTCAGTATCAACCCAATGCTCCTGCTGACCAGGGTGATGAAGACATTGCATGGGATTTTAATATTTGATAGTGATGTGATGTGTTGTAGTTGTTTGTTCTAGTTTTGTTGTTGTACTTTGACTTTTATTGTATTTTGTGGACTATGCTTGTTTTTGGAATATGTGTTTGGTTTGGCAGTTTGTATTTTCATTTATGGATGTTTGTGATATTTGTGATGGTAATTGTAATTGTGAACTGAATAGTCTAAAATACTAAATTGTTTTTCTATGTTGTGAAATGCATATGTCCTGTGTAGTTAGTTGTTGAAGTTTAGTTTTATATACTTGTTTTAAAAATTTCATTACCCCAGTAAATTTTCTATAAAATGTTATGTGTGTAGAAAGGATTTTAAATATTATAGGTCAGTTGAAGTTAGAAATTTTGAGAAGAACCTACAAATTTCAAAAAGACAAAAATGCATAAAGTGTAAAGGCATGAATTTTATATTTAGAATTTTTCTTTCTGCCCTGTATTATTTCTATTAAAGAAAAACTTTATGTTTGGGGGAGGGAAGAAAAATCTTAATTATTATATGTTCTCAAATAACATATTTTCAAAAATTATAATATGATTTTTGTGATAAAACTTAATTCAGATAACTATGATTTGATTTTATCTAAATATTATAGAAAATTCATGGAAATATTTTTAGTAATGAAAAATTAATTTTGTTGGTTAAGATATTTAGTATAAAAGGATAAGACTATAGTTAACTATTTAAAGTAAAAAAACTATATTTTGAAATATTAAGAATCTTAGAAATTTAGTTGAGAAAGAAAAGATTGGGATTCAATAATGTAAAAACTATGAAGTACATATAAGTTAAAGAATGTTTAAAAGTTTCAAATTTAGGAAAAGAAGAGTGAAGTTCAAAATTATTCAGGCTATCCAGGATATAGTAGTCCTCGCTTGAAAAAGGAAAAAAAGAAAAAAGAGAGAGAAAAACAAAAAAAAGAAAAAGATTGAAAAACAATCCCCGAAATATATATATATATATATATATATATATATATATATATATATATATATATATATATATATTAGTAAAAAGAAAAAATTCATTCAGCAAAAGTCAACAAAGTTTACATACATCTAATATAGGGAATATCAATCAAATCCCCAAAAAGTAAAAGCTTTAAAGGATCATCGGGTTTAACGAAAAAATAATCCTTTGAGTCGCAAGTAGCACGTTTGACCAACCGGTTAGCAGAGTTGGTTACCTTTTCTAAAGATATGGGACCACTTGAGGGTGATAGAGCCAAATGTAGAGAGCAATGTTCGTAGGGGTATACCAAATTCCATGGAGGAGGGGATAATCCTTGTATTATATTAACAAGTCGCGAGAATCGGATTCAATCCGGACAGATTGGTAGTTCAAAGCTTTAGCGAGTAATCGAGGCCCCGCAAGCGGCTTGAAGTTCGGAATGGAGAGCCGACGAGTGAGATGATTGGCACTTGGAAATACCACGAGTAACTTACCTCAGTAATTTCTACAACCGCCCTAATTCCAAGCAGCAGATTTAGTGAAGCTCCCATCTATATTTATTTTTATCCATGGTGGAGGTGGAAGGGACCACTTCGAGCAATGTAGGTTTTCTTTGGTTTGTAGGCTCCAACGAATGGCTTCTTTCTCGGAAAACTGCAGTGAGTTAGCCACCATATGATTAATATTGCAATTTACGTTGTCAAACTTCAAATGATTCCTATGCATCCAAACAAACCAAGCAGATAACTAAAGGTAGATGGAACCATTTTTCACTTTTCCAGATCCTCCCGACAAGCCTCCCAATTGAGCCAATTGTGATTAAGGTGAGTAAGATGGAAATGTTTTAAAACGAGTAATCCACACCTATTTAGTGACAAGTGCGATGGAGAAAGAGGTGGGAAAAAGATTCTTCCCGAGCTTGACAGAGCCAACATCTAGAAGCAAGTCTTAGGCCTTTGAGTTTTAAAATATCATCTAATGGAAGATAATGATGGAATAATCTCCAGCGAAGTAAGACATAGAGGGGGATAAAAGCCCAGTCCAGATTTTCTCCCCCAAGAAGTATCGAGCCAAAGTTGAAGTGAGCCGTGAATCATCCGATTGAAAGATTTTTTATTAGATCTGCTTCAAGAAGATTCTATCGAGTTTAGTTGGATTAATAGGGATTTGAATAATCTGTTGTATGCTCTCCCCATCCAAAACTTCATTCGACTTCGTTGACATTCCAGTGATCCTCCACCCAAAAATCTGCAATGATTAGTTGGTGATTAAAATCAGCAGATAAAGTTTAGAGTTCCATCTCCTATCCAGTTGTCATAATAAAAATTCACCTCCCCTTGCCCACTTCCCAGCAGAAATACCGATTGGCCATGTCCCTAACTTTCAGCAAACTTCTCCAATGCTTGGAATCGCCTTGTCTTGGCACAGCTTGAATTTGGGTGATCTTTCCAGCAATACTTGTCAAAAAGGAATTTTGCCCACATGGTATCTTTCCTTCGAATTTAATCCACTGCTTACAATAGAACAAATGGCTCATTTGTTGGAAATTTCTCAGCCCTAGTCCCTCGAGCCTTGGTTGGTTTACAAACCTTGTTCCGTATAGCCCAATGATATTGCTTGGTTTGGCCTTCCCGGAGAAATTTATTAAACATTGTTTCTAACATTTTCTCGGGTGCTTTTTTCATTCTAACTATTTAGTAATCGATAAAGGGGAAAGGTTGAGAGTATACTCTTAAGTAAAGTTAATCTTCCACCATTAGATAGAAAGGTATTAGTCCAGCGAGTTTAAAGTTGATGTAATCTTCTTGACAACTTCATCATACCGAGATTGCTTTCTCCTTCCTTTAATTAGCTATACACCTAAATATTTCAAGGGAGATCGACGACGAGAGAACCCGAGTGTACTCTTTCACCCACTCGTTGATGTTTGAACCCTTTGCCAGCCAAAAATTGACACTTCCTTTGGTTTAATTCCGGGCCTGCAACCAAGGCTAGGTGATCGATCGGTTGCAAGGTTTTCTTAACGAGCAAGCTTACTTCCATTGGTGAAAATGATAACATCATCGGCATATGCCAAATGACTTATCATCCGTGAAGAACCATGCTTAAAATGGAGATAAGGATAAATTGTTTGAGCAGCATTCAAAGTTCGGAGAAGTAATCAAAAGCCAATATGAAGATGGTTGGAGACAATGGGTCTCCTTGTTTCAGCCCCTACCGACTTTGAAGAAACCACGAATTGCAGCCATTGACCAGGACAACCGTAATAAACATTAGACGACCATCTTTGAATTAAAGTACAAAAATCGGGATGGAAACCTCTAGCTTTAAGTACTAAATCAATAAATTTCCAATCGATAGAATCATAAGCCTTTTTAAGATCCAATTTGAGAAGTAAATTGTGTCCCCTACATTTCTTATCAATATCAAGTAACGAGTTCACGAGCCAAAAGACAATTATCAATAATAGTTCATGCCTGCACAAAAGCAGATTGGTTAGAGCTGATCAATTGGTTAAGATAGGGTTGTAGTCTTCCCACAAGAATTTTACTAATTATTTTAGAAAAGGTAGTAGTAAGACTGATAGGTCTGAAATTAGTCCACTGGTTTTTTTTGAGATCCTTTGGGAATAAGAGCAATGCTGGCTGCAGCAAAATATTTAGGAAGATCAGATCCAAGAAAGAAAGAATGAACTGCCTGAATAAGATCAGCACCCACAATATCCAGGCTTTAATATAAAATGTTGAAGTAAACCCATCGGGACCTCGCTGTTTTATTACCATCAATGCTCTTTAAAGCTTGCAATATCTCCTGTTTATCAAGTAAGAAAGTTAAATTAAGTCGATTCACATAATCTTGATGATCGGAAAACATCTCAGCAACAAATGAAGTAGAGGATATAAGTCGTTCAAGCAAACAAATTCCGAAAATGTAATACAGACACTTTGTGAGAGGGAAGATTGGTCGGTAACCCAATTGCCGAGACTCATCCTTGATTTTAAGTATAGCATTTATTTTTCTTCCGTGCTTAATGACTGCATGAAAATACTTAGAATTCCTGTCCCCATAAAGGTACTTGTTTACGGCAGCTTTTGTTGTAGAAAATCCTCTTCCCTTTCCAGGTGCTTGGAATAAAACCGACTCAGGCAATTTCAAGTTCATGTGCTCGATTCTCCCCAAATCATTTGCGGCTTCCAACAAATGGACTTTAGCTTCTGCATCCTTAACTTGTTGAAAAACATTTCCAAACTGAGTCTTGTTCCACAGTCTAAGTTTAAAAGCTACATTCTTTTGCAATCTCCACAGTCTTACAAGAGGACTACAGCTAATGTGATCAGGGACCTTCCAGGCTCTGTGTACTTCAGCTAGAAAGCTATCATGAGTGCACCAAGCATTGAGAAATCTAAACTCGGGAGTACCCTTTGTAAGAGCTGAAAGAAATGCGAATTAGTAGTGGGGAGTGGTCAGATGTTGCCCTGTGTAAATGCTGCACTTGAGTTATGGGAAAGGTGTTAAGCCAAAGGTCATTAGCTAAAGCTCTATCAATTCTCTCAAGCAAATTACCTCTCTTCCATGTGAAAGGGGTACCAATGTAGCCTAGATCAAATAATCCTGCATTAGTGATATTCTGGGAGAATTGTAGCATGGTATTAAGATCAGGAGTTCTTCCCCCCTTTTTCTCACTGGGATCTCTAATGCAGTTAAAATCCCCACTTACAAGCCAATTTGAAGAGTTACTTGTACTGATCTGCCACAGCTCATTCCAAAGAGAAACTCTATCCATAGGAGTACACCCAGCATAGATGATAGTAGCACTGCCCTGGAAAGAATCCATCCCAAACTGTAAATGGAGAAATTGATAATTATCAAGTTGAACATTGCAGTTTAGCTCCTTTCTTGTAAAAATCCAGATCTTATTATTGCAGTTGGAGTGAAAATGGAATCCAGGAAATCTTTTAGTGAATTTAGAGATGTTGGTATGCACCATAGGTTCCAGTAATGCTATAATCCAAGGTTTAAAAGTCCTGTTAAGATGAAGTAATCTATTAAGGGTGCCAGGACTTGCCACACCCCTAACATTCCAACAAATCAGATTAATCATGGTGTAATGCCTTACCGACCCTAGTAATTTAGGGGGTGTTGCATCAGAATGATCCATACCAATAATATTAGACTTAGATAAATTTTACAGCTCCATAATATCTTTTCTCCTCCTTCTACTTTTCTGTTGGGACCAAGCACCATCAGCAGTAGTTGCTAAATTCTCAAGAATCATTTGGGCAGATTCCCCAATTATGGGACTTGAAGGGGTTATAAAGGTGGCACCCGCATCGAATAATCTGGGATCACTTCCTTAGTAGTATCAACTCCTGTGCAGGCACTTGTGATCCTAGATGTGGTGGCATCTGTAGGTTCCTTAAGGACAGTGTTAGATAAATCAATATGCTGTAGATTCTTATTCCTCCTCCTCCTACTTCCTTGTTGAGACCTAGCCCCTTCTGCATCAAAATTATCTGAATTCACATCATCAGCTTCAGTAACCAGTGTAGCATTATTCATACCATTGTCTCTAATCTCTATTGGTAGATCTGCATATTTCCCACCATTCAGACCCTGATTTAGAATTGCAAGTTCATTATTCAAATCCTGGGTAGTAATTGGGACGAGTGCTAACTCGGAATCACCTGGAGAGATAGGTGGATTATCGGTTTTCTTAGTAACCTTATTATTTACATTATAAGGTCTTAATTCGGGGTGGAGTTTAAAGCATTGTTCCATGGTGTGTCCCAATAGATGACAAGTGCTTGCAATACAAAGGTTGATATTCCATAACAATGGGTTGCCAGTATCCATTATTAGCAGTGCCTAGCCAGACCCCATCCAAATAAGGTTGAGTAATGTCCCTTTCAACTAGAAATCTTGCATTGGAAATCCTGGTAACATTAGCAGAGGGGATATCAAGTTTGAGTGGCCTTCCCATAGCATCAGCTATATCATAGATGATTCTATGATTGTTAAAAGGAAGTTTTAAGTTAGGGAGACTGAACCACACTGGAACTATAGGTGGTTCTTTAGTTGGATCAAAGTCCATTGTCCACTTGAGGAGCTTCATGGGTTTCCCATCTATCATTATCACTTTTTTAGAAAAAACCTGTGCATAATCCTCCTCCTTAGCAAGCTGCAACATAATGTGTCTCTTCGTCAAAAACCCCTAATTTCCAACTGCCCACTAGCTTGAAATAATCAACGAGCTTTTCTCAAGATATCCATTTTAGGATGGCCAAACTGAAATTTCCCTACCAAGGTAAATTTATAAGGCTCCGACAGGTTTCGAATCTCCTCCTCGGTAAAAATCGGAGCCGGCTTCCCAGCCTTCCTAGTACATTTCCTAATAAACTCACACTCGGCTTTCCCCTCCATTGCATCATGAAATAATTGAGGGAACACCGGTTTATCTCCTAGAGTGGTTCCACCATCTTTCCTCACTATAACTTCAGCAAAAGTACCCCTTCCAACAAAGTGTGGATCGGCCCGAGGGAGATCATTTGCCATTGCCGATGTAACGAGTACCACAAGCAAAATTCAAAAAATAAGGAGCCCGGGAAGTGAGAAAGAATCACCCCCACCCAAAACCAAAGGAAGAAGAGAACCGAGAAGGCTTCCGGCTTCTTAACGACCACCTTTCTCCACCTTGCACCAGACACGGCCGCTCACCTTACCGGTTTCCTCCATGGAAACCCTAGCGAGCACCTCCCTCCAAACCAGCCGCCATTCTTTATATATATATATATATATATATATATATATATATATATATAGGATTGAAAAACAATCCAAAAGAAAAAAGTAAGTGAGGAGAAGCTTGAGGAAATGCCTTATCAAAAATTGGCTTCACGTGGATTAACCTAAAGGGAAAACTAAAAGCATTTCTGAACTTTTATTTATGACTAGTTTCTTACTTAAAGTTTCCTCATGAATTTCCTATCTTCTGAATATTCTAAGTGAATTGATATTGCAACATATAGTCATTCTTGGAATAAATAGAATACTAGAACTCTTAGACTTGATGACTAGATAGCCTTATACCTGCAGAATTAATCTAATTACTTGAAAATTTTTATAAGAATTCTTGCTATAATATTTATTTAAATCAAAACTATAGTATTTCTGAATTAAAACTTTACCACAATGAATCATAACTTTTATATAGTACGAAAGATTACTTGAGGACAAGTAATAATTAAGTTTGGGGGATTTTAACCCAAGGAAAAAGGTTAAGATTTTCATGCCTATTTTATACTTATTTTGATGATATTGCACTTTAAAGAAAGGTATTTTTGATTTTTTTCTGCAAATATGAAGATTTAAGGAAAATGAAGCGAAAATATGCAAAAAGGAGCGAATTTGAAGCAAAAAGGGCTAAATTATGAAAATTTGACTTAGGGCACCGATGGCGAGGTCGATGGCACCGATGGCGGAGGTTGAGGCCACCGACAGCGAGGTCAGTTTAAAGCACTGTTTCTAGAAGGCAGCCTACGGCGCAGATCAAGGCCGTCGACAGCGGGATTGGCGGTTCTTTCACAATATATGTTGAATGTGGATGATTTTCGAAGGGATGCTTAGAAAACCTTTGAGACTCTTCAACAACTTTACAAAGAACCGTTTTAGGCCAAAAAATTGTCCTTTTGGAGTCCTCTAAAAGTCACTAAGAGCCCGTAAAATGTTCTATTAGAGTCTTCTAATAGTTACTTGATGTCTTATAGAGAGTCCACTAGTGTCCATTGTTATTAGTGATTGTTAAATAGTGAGTTCAAATAGAGATTGTGAGGAATTCTTCGAAGGATAGTAAGTGTGGAGAGGAAGTGAGAGATCTCTTCTGCATTTCCATTTCGAAGGAGAATTCCGTGTACTATAAAGATGGAAGAGATTCAGAGGAACTTCAAGTAGTTTGCTTGCAGAGGAATTTAAGATAAGTTGTGCTTATTTACTATAGTTTGTAGTACATTACTTTTATATATGAAATCCAAGTTTTATTGCATCCTCTCCATGAATTCTGAGTAGTTGTTCTATCTTTCTCCTTGTTTTGATATTTTTGTGCTATGATAAATAGAATTAATGTGCCATAAAATATTTAAATAAGTTGTGATAATCTTTAACTTAGATCTTAATTTATTTTCAATCCGACCAATTGAATAGTTAAAATCTGTTGAGTTTGACATCTATAGTTAAGATTACATCCAAGATTCAGGGAGATCAAAATCCTTGGAAGCAGGGTGCAAATAAATAGGTAAATAATATTCATAGGGCATAGAATTAAAGATTTTAAAGTGACAGGCTAAAATCCTCAATTCGGTTCTATCGTTTGGGTGTTGAAGTGTAGATTGTTAGACCTCAGGCGAGGGGAACATGGGAGCTCCGAAGTGAGAGCTGGTATTCTCCCAGCCTAGCCCTAGATTCAGTAACCAAGCATAGGATTAGTCAATGTTCTTTATGCCTGGACCAAAGGGTAAAGAATAGGTATGCTCCTATTTGGCACAACACAATTTCAAACTAATTCTAATTATTTATTCACTTAAATATTTTAATAAAGGAGAAAGATTCTTTCTTATATATATTTGCACTTCACTATAGTAAAATTAGTTATTTGTTAGTAGAACTAGTTTAATTTAAATTTCATATTATTGTCAATTGCGTATTAGTGACAGATAGGTAGTTTCAATTTAGTTGTGTTTCTGAATTGATTTCTATAATCCTAGTCTGTAGCCTCTAAAATTTTCCCAGTGGGATCGATATCCAGGACTCCACTAAAGCCCTGATTACTTGAGCGATACGTATACTTGCATTTAAAGGTAACTATGCGATTAAAGATTAAAATATATAATTGTTACAAAAATTAAAATTACGCTCCAAGTCAAGTTTTTGGCGCTATTGCTGAGGCTTTAGATCTTCGAGTAGTGGTGTTGAATTCTTATATTCTTAAGTATATTAAAAATCACGGTCAACAACACTGAGATAAATCCTAGTGATAAAAATAAAGAATAGGAGCAAATTAAAGCTGTCAAGTTGAGAAGTGGTAATGAATTGGATACTGGAGTGCAAAAAGAGATTGAAGTTGAGAGGGAAGTGGAAGAAATTGAAAAACATGAAGAAAATGCTCCTAAGAATATGAAAAATCCTATCTCTCCAACTAAGATCAGTTTAGAAAGACCGCCGCCGCCATTTCCTTATGTCTTAGAAAGTAAAAGCTTGATCAACAATTTTCTAAGTTTTTGGAGATTTATAAGAAGCTAACAATCAATATACCTTTTGTTGAAGCACTGGAGCGAATGCCAAGTTATGTAAAGTTTATGAAATAAGTATTAAATAAGAAAAAGAAGTTTAATGATTATGAGACTAGTGCACTTCGTGAAGAATGCAATGCAATAATTCAGAAAAAGCTTCCTAAAAAACAGAAAGATCCTGATAGCTTCACTATTCATTGCATGATTAGAAAAAGATTTTGTAGAAAAGATTTACGTGATTTAGTAGCTAGCACTAACCTCATGCCATCATCAATATTCAGAAGGTTAAGCTTAGAAAAGATTTCTCCTATAAATGTAACCCAACAGTTAGTTGATCGATCGATTACTTATCCGAAAGGGGTTATAGAAAATATACTAGAAAAGATTAAAAAATTATATTCCTTGTGGATTTCATTGTTTTCTATAGGGAGGAATATAACGAAAAGCCAATCATTTTAGGGAGACCTTTCCTTTCTACTGGATGAGCTATCATAAATGTGCAAAAGAAGAGTTAACTTTGAGGGTTAATGATAAGGAAATTACTTTTAATGTGTTGATGTTAATAAAGTATCCAGAAATGGGGAAAGATGATAAATGTTATACAATGGATGTTATTGATTATTTAATTGATAACCATTTTCAAGAAAGTTGTGAAGTTAAAATAAGGCAACAAGAACTGGAGAATGAGAATGAAATTGATTTTAAAAATAAATCTACAGAGATAGTCATGTGAGGATTCAAATTATGTTTAGAAAAGTTTTGAGACTTTAGACACTACTGAAAATAGTAAACCACTTATTTCATCAATTGAAAAGCCACCTGAACATCAGATGAAGGTGCTTCCTACGCTTTTAAAGTATAATTTCCTAGGGAATTCATCAATATTACATGTTATAATATCCCCAGACTTAATTGAAGATCAAAAAGAAAAATTAATGAAAACCTTGAAAAATTATAAGAAAGCCTTTTGATGGACATTAGCAGATATTAAAGGTATCAGCCCTTCAATTTGTATGCATAGAATTTTAATGGAAGATAATCATACGTCTAGGGCAGATCCTTAGAGGAGGGTGAACCCTATCATGAAAGATGTTGTAGAGAAAGAAATTTAAAGTGGTTGGATGCTGGAATCATTTATCTTATTTCTAAAAGGGCTTAGCTTAGTCCAATTCACTGCTTTTCTACCGAAGCAACAAATGAATGGAATGAATTAATACTAACAAGATAATCCACTGGGTGGAAATTCTGTATTGATTATAGTAAATTGAATCTCGACACCAGGAAATATCACTTTCCTCTACCTTTTCAGGACCAAAGATTGGATAGGCTAGCTTGATACTTTAACTTTTTGGATGGATATTCTGGATACAACCAAATATCTTTATCTCATAAGGATCAAGAAAATACAACATTAACAAGTTCCTATTGAACTATTGCTTTTAGAAGAATGTCTTTGGTTTATGCATCACTCAAAAGTGCATGATGTCTATTTTATGCGATCTAATTGAGAAAAGAATTAAAGTTTTTATGGATGACTTTTCAGTTTTTGGGAACTCCTTATATCATTTAGCAAGAGTTCTAAAACACTATGAAGAAACAAATTTAGTTCTCAATTAGGAAAAATGCCAATTTATGGTCGCAAGAGGAATTATATTGGGGCATAAAATTTCTAAAAATGGCATGGAGGTAAATCCAGTAAAAATACAATTTATTGCTAATTTACCTCCTACTACATTGAAGAGAGTTAGAGGTTTTTTGGGATTGGTTTTTAAAGGTGCTATACTAAAGTCTTTTCAAAAATTGTCAAGCATATGTATCATCTTTTAGAAAAAGATGCACTTTTTGATTTTAACAAAGAATGCATTGATGTGTTCAATTTATTAAATGAAAAATTAATCACCACACCTATTATTATTTCATCTGATTGGGAAAATCATTTGAATTAATGTGTGATATGACTGATAACGCTTTTGGGGCTATGTTAGGAATATGATAAGATTTTTAAAGTTATATACTATGTCATTAAAATTCTTAATGAAGATAAAAAGAACTATACTGAACTATACTACTATTGAAAATGAGTTATTGGCAGTAGTATATGCATTTGATAAATTTATATCTTATCTAATTAGAGCTAAATGTATTGTGCATATTGATCACTTTGCTATAATAGTATATTTGTTTGAAAAATTTTTATCTTATCTAATTAGAGCTAAATGTATTGTGCATACTGATCACTTTGCTATTAGATATTTGATAATAAAGAAAGATGTAAACCAAGATGGTTCCTTCTGATGCAAGAATTTGAGCTTGAAGTAGCATATAAGAAGGGATCTAATATTCAAATTGCTGATCATTTATCAAGGCTCGAATAGAAAAATAATGGAAATTTAGAAGATGAGATAAATGAAAATTTTTCTGATGAAAAATTACATGTTGTATTTGAGTGATGTGTTCTGTGATATGCTGGTATAGTTGACTATATAGTTAGTGATATTTTACCCTACGGATTAACATGCCACCAGAAGAAAAAATTCATTCATGATGTAAAATTTTACCTTTGGATTACCCTTATTATACAATAAATGTAAGGATCAAGTTATTCATAAATGTGTAACATTTGATGAATCCCAAGAAATTATTCAAAAATGTCATGACTTTGAATTTGGGGGACATTTTAAAGTCGATAGAACTTCATTTAAGAACTTCCAATCTGGATTTTATTGGCATAATTTATTTATGGATGTTAATAAATATGTAAAAACATGAGATTGATCTCTGCGAGTAGACCATATTTCTTAAAGGAATGAAAAGCTCGTAAATTATAATTTGTAAGTTGAAATTTTAATGTATTGGGTTTGGATTGTAGGGGACAGTTTATACCATCTCTGGGAAACCTATGTATTTTAGTTGTTATGGATTATGTTTCTAAGTTGATTAAAATAGCTGCTTTACCATGACGTGATGCTCAAAGTGTTGAAAAGTTTTTAAAGAAAAAAATTTTTAGCAGATTTAGAATGCCTTGATTAATCATTATAGATGGGGGAAGTTATTTTAAGAATAAAATAATATAAATATTAATTGAAAATTTTGGAATTAAATAAAGAATTGACATAGCTTATCATCCTCAGACCAGTGATCTAATAGAAGTTTCTAATCACAAAATTAAAAGAATATTGGAAAAAATTATTAATCCTATTGCTAGACTCAATTAAGCATTATGGGCCTATAGGACTGCTTATAAAACTTCTATAGGAATGTCATCATATAAGCTCAACATTCATGTATATCTTAATTACTTCATCATTTTAAGGAAAAAGATAAAGAAAACTACTCAGAATTCATGGAGAAAATACAATCACAACTTAGTTTAAAAGTAGAAATCATAGTGAAAACATAAGAATTCCTAATTAAAAACTAAATGTAATAGCAAAGATAAAGACTTGTCTAAAAATCCGCTCTACCAAACTATTGAAGTTACTTTGAAAACTTTACTTTTCCTTACAATACTCCTTAGAGGTTCGCACCCAACTCTAAGGGCTTCAATTCTTACTTTTAGTTATAATACGAACTATCTTAAAGTAAGTAGAAATGGTGTAGTGGAGTGGTGTGTTTCTAAAATAACTCTCCTACACAATAAACATAAACCACACCCTCCAACAATAACAAGTTTTTCGATTTATAAGCCCTCTTTTTATAATTTTCCAAAAGGTGCCTTAGTATCTCTTCAAATTGTGTCAAGATTCAACGAATCCTCCAAGAGATGGATCCATTTAAGAGTAATTTAATTTAATTTTGGCTCCAATAGGAAGTTACCCACATTTGACCAAGAGATACCTCAAAAATCCCTTCAAAATGGCACCAAAAATTAAATAACTCCTCTTTAGTAACTACCGTGCGTAAGCGCGAGATCTCGGCACTTAGCCGCGGGGCTTCTGGAATGTATGCTCTAAGTCTAGGCGCATAGCCGCGAGGCTCTGGCTGTAAGCACAAGTCCTGACACTTAGACGCCACAGATCAATTTTGCACCTTTCTTCATTTTTGCTCCAAATTTGATTCTTTTTCATTCCTTTCATCACATTCATCCCTTTAATCATACTTGCAAAAAAAAAATACACAAAAGACTTTCTATTAAAGTGCAATATCATCAAAAATAGGTATAAAAATTTGTATAAAAATACTATATATTTTAGGTTTATAAATATCATTCCTACATAAGTAGATCAGCAAATACAGACACACAGACACCCACAGATCAGAGTTCAGCACAACATCAAACACAGCTAAATATCATATTTCAACACAAAATATCCACTACTTATAATCATTAACACTATCTTCCTCTACATTCACATTCATCGGTTGGTGGTGCAGAAATAGGTTCTAAAAAGGAAAATGAGGAAATTATTCTGCAGACTTCTCTCTAATATAATTGTTCATCTAATACATCCTTACTTGTGTCTCATGCAAAGTCGCCAAATTATCAATTTGAAGCTTCATCTACCAGTCCAGATAGTCAAAATGATCATATATGTTGCTATTATTTATTTGAATAACTTCAATTTCCTTTTAAATCTTCTTGATCTTCTCTATAATTCCTTTAATGCTAACTACAAGAAGTGGGAGTATGGCAAGATTATAAACCCATGTAAGAGGGAAGAAGTAGGGAAAAATTGTAAAGGGGCGATGTATTCCCGCTTTCTGAACAGTGGGACGCTTAGGCACTAGGTTTCGTTAGTTAGGCACAAGGGCTCAAATAAGCACTGCTTTGCCTTATGTCCAATTAACACGTCCCTGCCTTATATTGATCATTAAATTTGTGTTTAGTGGCTCCTCTTATCAAGTAGATCTCATAATAACATAACACAGTCAACAAAACAACAACAAACAACAAGAATCAATTCACACAGATAACCATGGTCTGCCTCCCACAAAGCTCTTAGTTTAACGTCTTCAGCTCAATGTATCCATTATTTTACTCTGGTTAACCCTACATTAGTACTTCTTCAAATATATGTTTGTTACCACTTAAGTTAGATTAATGAGGTTTAGAAAAGAAAGCTTAATTAATATCAAAAACTTAACACTATAATCCCACTTCAAAACTAAATTTAGCTAAGTTCATCAACTAATTAACCTGCCCCCCCAAAAGGCCTTTACTCACATAATTTATAAATAAAATTTCAAGCGATAATTACCCCATTTTCTGGATGACCTAAACATTAATGTTCGTTGAGCATAAGGGTATGAAATAAATGAATCATTCAGTGAGTATGATAAGTTTAAATGAACTCAAGAAAGTTCAAAACGGTTGTGAAATAGCTAGGGGTTCTTTGGATCTTTCACAAGTACTTTGGACATCTTGTAGGACAATTGAACCTATTATACTTATTAAAGGAAGGCATCTTTCAAATGAAATAAATAAGACCACCAAGTTATTACATAGGGTTTTGTAGGCTTGTTTCAAGCCTATCTATAAGCTTTACTTTTCTGCAAACTATAAATGTTTACTGCACGCTTTTATAAGTTTACATCATCTTCTTTTCCTGCAATCTATTTATTGTAAGCTTGCGTGCCAAACAACAATGCCTCCCTGCATGAAACCAAAACATTTAGGATAGTCGCAAAACAAAAACCAAAACTAAAATCAAAACAAAATAAAAATCAAATTCACAACCACAACAACCAAAATATAAGATAACTCAAAATTTAATCACAAACAAACCAAAAATCACAAGTGAAACTAAATTAAAATACCTCTATCGGATGATCGAGAATATCTCAGAGGATGCAACCTACAGCTGCTAATGAGATTTCCTACAGTCTAAATGAAAGTATGGAACTCATTTAGTTGAGTTTAGTAAATTCATTTGGACTAAGTAAATCAGAAGAAAATTGTCGTGTTGGAATGAGGGAACTGTGGGATCCTAACTGGTGTCACTATAATCAACTTAAATATTCCCTTAAATAAGAAATTTATACATCTCAATTTAAACATTTCTAAAATATGCTACCTCTCTCTTACCACAATTTGACATTTATTTAAACTAAACCTACTGCGACAAGGAGCTTGAAGCATGCATGATGGGCAGCATGGCCATATTCAATAGCAAAACTCCTTAGAAATAAAAAATAATCCATAAGACTTTGAGGTAGATAGGTTAGTGCAACATAAACCCTCACTTTATCTCTTTAGGCCTTTGCACCATGTTGTACAATATAAGCCCTAACTCGTCTGAGATTTCTGAGGTTGTCGTCTGATACGACATAAATCCTCCTATCTTCCAAGTGTCGGCATATTTTTAGGTTGTGTATTTTGAAAAGGGGGTCGCCTACAGAAGTTGTCGGCGAATTTTTTAATTTAATTTAAATAATTTGAAAAGTAGTATTTGATTTTTGAAAGTAATTTTAAGTTTGAAAATTTTAAGATATGAAATCAAGCCGATCTCACATCCCAAATAGTTTATATAAACGAGCACCGCACCACAAGCCGTGTATCTATCCCTAAGGATAGACACACTACTTGATGGTGGAGCTCGATTAAATAAACTAAAAGATTTGTGACATCCGTTCGGTCACGTGAACCAATTTTATAAGCCGACAAGTTCCCCAGCTTAATATAAAGAAATTAAGCGGGGTTTATATTACACAGGTTCTTAAAGTTCCCTATAAGGGCAAGCCCCTATATTTAATTACATCCTAAGTGACGAGAATCACTTAAGAAAACTCTCGATAATGATCAGTGGTTTTGCTCTCAAGAATTTCAAAGTTTAGGTTTCCAAGGAATTGAATTTTGGAAATTTCAATAGGGAATGGATCAAATTTGGAACAGTTATTTTTAGCAGTTCAATGAAAGAGAAGTAGGAGAAGCTGAGGATCCAAGAAGAATCTTGGCAACTTCCCAAACTATCCTATTGTTTGGCTTCGAGTTTAAGAAAATTATTTAATGTTGCAATCCTGCCAATTTTATTTATTTAGGTCTTATATTTGTATGACATGATCATACAAATAGCCTCGAAGATGTGAGGGTTTATGTCGTACCGAACGACTACCTCGGAGTCCTAAGATCGGTTAGGGCTTAATTTGCATAACATGATTATGCAAATGCCTAACAAAAAGTTGAGGATTTATGTTGCACTAGGCAAACTACCTCGAAGTCCTATGACTTGGTTGTTTAATTCTAAGAAATTTTTGCTAAAGTAGATCCGAGTTTTGCTGACGACGATGGTCGTGCTGCCCACTATGCTCCAAGCTCCTTGTTGTTGCAGATGTTTGGTTTTAGAAGTCATAAATCAGGAGATGAGAGAAGTGTTTTGGTTTAGAGAGAATCTTAAAATCCAAGTGTTTTTTTTTAATATTTTGATTAAAACAAATCTTAAAGTTATTTAAACGAAGCGATTAAGGTCCCACGGTTACATCATCCCGACACCGTTATTTTCATCGGATTCACTTAGTCCAGATGAATTTGCTAAACTCAACTGAATGAGTTCCACACTTTCATTTAGACCGTGGGAAATCCCGTTAGCAACACGTGGGTTGCATCATCCGAGGTATTCCCGATCATTCGACAAGACATTTTAATTTAGTTAAAGTTGTAGTTTTGTAGTTCTGTTTGTGATTAAATTTTGAGTTGTTTTATATTTTGAAATGTTGTGGCGGTGATTTTTATCTTGTAATGACTTTTAATTTAGTTTTGGTTTCGGTTCAGGGGCTATCCTAAAGGTTTTGGTTTTCATGCAACAGTTGTTTATCATGCAAGAAAAGTAAAGTATAGTGCATGTAAGTAAATTGCAATAAAGTAAATTGCAATAAAATAAAAGTGTACCTGGAGGGTCTTCCCGTCATCCCAGGCTGCACTCAAAACACATGTTAAGACATTTAAATGTTTCAACAAGTACCTAGGTAAAGCTAAGGGAAAGGTTTTGGTTGTCTACCAAAGTCCTAATCCTATAGCTAGTCATCTCCTATGACGTCTAGGTTCTTGTGTTTTGGTTTAAGGATGATTTTCTTCACCAAAGAACAATTAAGTTCAATTGTTCTTATAAACATCCCATCATATTGAGGAAGTGCTTAAGACGAGTCTTAAACATCTTTTCAAAACTTCTAGGATTGTTTTAAGTCCAAGAGAGTTTAATTATACAAGTGAATTAATCATCCAGGAGTTTAAGTTTTGTTCTCTTACTCAATGAACTAGGACATTTGAATATCCTATAAGTGAAGTAACACTTCACTTGATACCTCATTTAAGAGTTATAATAATAAGAGCTTTAAAAGGGCAAATCAACTTATTAAGTATTTTAATGATTTAAACTTAATGATTTAATTTTAATTTTGACTTAATTATAAAAAAATTAGTTTAAGTTTGGAATAGTGTTCAAGTTATTTTAGATTTAATTCTTAATGATTTCATTTAGGTTTCTTGTTAAATGATTTTAATTTAATTTAATTCAATTTAATTCAATTTAATTTTAATTTTAATTTAATTTGATTTGATTTTAATTTAATTTAATGTAATTTAATTTGATTCAATTTAATTTGATTTTAATTTAATTTAATTTAATTTAATTTAATTTAATCTTAATTTAATTTAATTTAATTTTAATTTTAATTTAATTTAAATTTAATTTTAATCTTAATTTAATTTAATTTAATTTTAATTTTAATTTTAATTTAATTTAATTTTAATTCTAATTATTAATTGAGATTATTCTTTTGATTGTTTTTTTAATTAAGAATTAAGTATTATTGAATTGATTTATTTAGGGATTTTTAAATTAAAGAATAAATATCCTCTTAATAATATCCCTACTTTAATAATTCCAATTTCTATTATTCTTCAAAAATTTCAATTAATTAGTTAACTAAAGTTTTACTTTAATTATATTTGAAATGATTAGTAGGTTTCTACCCTCAATGATTTAAGTTTCAATCATCCAAAATCAGTTTAAAGTCAAATATTTTACCCTTCCCCTTTTGATTAATCCTAAAATTTTAATTAAAGGTTGAAATTTTTAATTACCCTTTTACCCTTCAAGCTTAATAATTCTATAACTCATTAAATTAAGCTCAAATGAACTTGAAATTTTTATGTAACCTCACTCACATGTCAATTAAGACATCAGAGGAGAAAATGTGATTTTTTCTGAATTTAAATTATTTATGTAATTATTTTTAATGGAAAATAGGGGTTTTCAAGGAAAATTCAATAACATGACCAAGTAAATGTTTCTATCCTTAAGAAAATTATGGGATGTTCCTAATGACTAGAGGACCATTTGGACCAATTTTGGTGATTTTTTGAATTATATTTTATTTATTAGAATTATTTTTATTTTTGGAGTATTAATTAATTTTAAAATACAATTCAAGTTGAAAAATGGATTTTATATTTTTCTTAAACCTCTCTGACCTCAAGGAGTCCAGAGAAATAAATTTTATATTTTTTTGATTTTTTTTTGATTTATTAGAATTATTTTAGTGAAAGGGTTGGAAAATACATTTTTTTTAATATTAAGAATTGCATTAAGCCTTTAAAATTCAATATCTTGCCCTAGAGACTTAAGAAAAATATTTGGTTTGTTTCTAAATGATTAAAATTCAAAATGTGACATTTTTGTGATTTTTTATATTTTTATGATTTTTTATTTTTTTTAATTATTAAAAATATTAAAATAATGATAAAAATTAACTTTTTTTAGAAAATTACAATTTTAATTTTCTTAAATTCCCCTGAGGTCAGAGAAGCCCTAAGACCATTTTTGTGAATTTTTGAAAAGTATTTTGTGAGTTATGAATTTTTAAAGTTTAATTTCACTTATGGGGCTTAATCAACCCATTTGGTGGATCAAATCAAGTCCAATTAGTTTCAAATTTTTATGTGAGGTTCTCCTAACCCTAAAGGACAGTGGAAAATTATTTTCAAGTCAATTTAATGTGTGGTTAGCCCTAATTAATTAAAGTTCAATTTTGGGTATTTAGGCCAATTAGGGTTGTTCCATGTGAATTAACTCAAAACCTATTTTTCCTAGGTTCCTCTGGTCATAAGAAACATCACCAAATTTTCCTAGAATTTATTTCTCAACATGCTAATTATTGGAATTAAAATACTCAAAACCGTTACATGCAATTGAAAAATCAATAACTTCTCATAGGGATGGCCAATGACCTTGGAAAATTCAGGGAATGTTCCCAAGTTCAGAGGCTTTAAAAGCCCTGTGGTCTCATGCCATGGTGAATTGTCTATGGGCATGGAGAATTAAAATAGTGCAGAGAGTAATTAAATCATTAAAAATAAAATACTAAATGAAATTAATTGATTTCTTTTCCACATTATTCTCCTCTATTCACTGAGCAAGAGGGTATTTTTATTTTATTTTTAGAATTTTTCTACATAAAGTTATGGATTTTCTACGTTCTGGTAATTAAATAAATCCATAAAATCCTATTTTTCAATTTATCCGAATCGGCGCCGAGTCATCCTTAGCATCTCCGAACAGCCACGCGGTGCTTTCTGGTTCGACGCCGCCATCCGACTCAGCCGCCCCGGGTCCCGCAGTTCACACACGATCTCCTGGTCCGACGCAATCTGAGCGTCCGTCCAATACACGCGGAAATGAACGACATCCGTTCATCATTCCCAATCGCTCTCAGCCGAGAACCGTCCACACTGAATCCTTAATATCTCACTCGATACTTAACGGATTTTTTTGTTCTTGTGCTCTATGGATTCGTCTCGAAGAGACGAATACATCTACAGGTGATAATGCATTGAAATTAAGGCATTTGAAATATAGAATCCCCAGAAGCTCGGGATAAAGAATTAGCTCATACCTTAGCTCAGAGAAGTGTGGCTTCAATTTGAGAGTAGTGTCACATTCGATTGGGTCCAAGCAAGCTCCAGATGAAGTCTTTTGACCTGCTGAATTGTCTAGGTATGATTTCGACCAAGCCCGATCACAACCTTTGGAGTCTGGAACAGCTGGGTGGTCTGGAGAGGGGGTCTTGTGCAGGTGTGGGTGAGTTTAATTTGATTTTGGTGTGGGATTTGAAAGTGTCCTATTCTGGCCTGAGAATTAAGCTTCAAAATTGAGCTCAATCAGTAAAAATTGGGGCAGGAGAATGGTGGGGATCAAATGCTCTAAGTGTGGGGAGTAGTCTGGAACAATTTTGGCAGAGTTTCCTTAAGGTTTTTTTTCAGCCCCCCTCATGGCCGAGAGAGGTGGGGTTTAAATAGGAGTGGCTGGAGGGCCTCCCAGGGGGAGTTAGGGGTCGGGATCAGCTGCTCTGGTAAGGAGAAGAACAGCCATGGTGGCCACTGGGCTTGGGGCAACTCAGTAGGTGTGAATTCCAAGCTTGGGCTCACATGGTGCTCTCGAGGGTGGTGTTTTCCGGCGGCTCAGGTGGCTGGCCGGCAGGGTCAGGTCACTGTTGTCATCAGGAGGTTCAGAGCTTGATGTTTGTGAGTCCAATTGAGCTTTGCCATGTGTAAAGTAGTTGAATTAAAATGGGATGGGTAAAGGCTATTTTGGCTTGGTTTGGGTCAACCCAACACTTTGGGCTTGGTTCCCCTCCAAGGTAGCATTGGGTCTTGTGGGGAGTCGAAGGAATCAGTTTGGTTTGGAAAGGAGAAGTCCCTATCCAAATAGATTTGGATTAAATTTGGGTTAAGGGGAAACATGTTTAGGGTTAATGACTTTTAGGAGGTACTTAAAGGACCTCCTCCTTTTGACATTTAAGGAGAGTTGACAAATTATAGATTCTCATGGCTTGCCAATGGCTTACATGTGGCTTCATGGCTCCATATGGCTTGGGAAAAGATGACTCATTTGCATGAGAAAGGGTGTTGGAATTTTTGATGAATGTATGAAGAGTTAGCATGAAGCTTGATTTAGAATAATTTGATATTTTATTGGAACTTTAGGGATGGTTTTAATTGAAGTCATGATGAAGAAGAGTGTCATATGGGCTTTGGATGAATTTTTGGGCTTTTGAATTTGTTTTGGATGGGCTTTAGGTTTGAAAATGGGCTTTAGGCTTTCAAAATAAATTTATGGATGGGAATTTTATAAAAGGTTGGGCCAAATAATTTTTTGGGTTTGGTTTAGGGATGTGTCATGAGTGATTTGAAGCAAATTTGAGGTAATTTGGAATTGAATTGGGTTGGATTTGGGCTTCCTTGGTAAAGGGGCCAATGTAGGTCAAATTGGGCTAATTTGGGCCAATGTTGGGCTAAGGTCGAAATTGATGTAAAATTAATGTTAAAAAATGTTTGTGGGGGTGTTACAAATAGGTTTCAACTTTAGTTGAGTTTTGATTTTGGGATTTGGGCCCATTTGGGTTAGGTTTGGGTGTAGGCCCATTTAAGGGGTTTTGGGTTTGGGTTGAATTTGAGTAGAGTTTGGGTTCAAATTTTGGGTAAATTATGTTAGTTTTTTTTTGTGGGGATGTTAGGGAAGGTTTAGAAAAGGTTTGGGGTTAATTGGAGTGGTTTGGGATGGTTTGGGTTATGTTTGGGTTTAAAATGGGTCAAATTGGGGGTTTTGACAAAAGTGGGGTAAATTGACAAAATTGGCCCATGGTGTAGTTGAACAAAATGAAATTGGGAATATTTGGGATTTTCAGGAATTTTTTGGGAATTTTCTGAATTTTTGGATTTTTGGGTCAAGAGGAGCATTTTGGTAATTTGGAGGGTATTGGGGGTATTTTTGGAATTTTTGGTATTTTTGGCTGGAGATGGTCAATTTGAGTAGTGGGGGAAATTTTTGAGATTAACTTTAGGAAATTTTGGGTGATTTGGAAATTTTGAAGAATTTGGGTAGTTTCAAAGGCTTTTAGTAGGTTAGGCGAGTCCGGAGTCCCGGGGGTCAAAAATTTAAATTTTGGCAAAATAGAGATTGATCAAATTTGAGTAAAGTGTAATCACTTTGGTTGAGCCATGAAGCCATATTAAGCCCATAGGAGCCATGAGGGGACTCATTGAGGCACTCAATATGTTGTTCCTAACCCTCTTAGCCAGGGACTTAGGGGTTAAGGACCATCTACATGAATTATCCACATGAGTCAGGAAGTCGAGCTAGGCATGAATACTTTTAGGATTTGGAATGTGTGAGTGAGAGTGTAGTATATGTGTAAGTCAGCCCTCACCAGACCAGGCCACCCAGGGTAATCCTAAGGCCAAAGAGTCCTATAGGGAACTTATCCTTTAAACCTCCACATTTGATCTCAACCCTCTAAGTGACTCAGGGGCAGTGACTTGGGGGTTTACAATCAAGCTTATAGGGTTTGCAGGGAGTTAAGAAGTGGCTTGAATTTCTAAAGGATTGGTCCCAATTCTAGTCCTCTAGGATAGTCAAAGGAAAAGCCTAAGGCTAGATCCTAAGCACTAAAGAGAAAAGGGAAGACCTCATAAAAAATGAGGTCGACAAATGGACCCCGATAGGTGGGGTGTGCTAACCAAGCACACCGCGCGTATTGGTGTTGACCGAAGAGATCAACAAAACCAACACGGATGTCCAAGTGACAAACTTAGGACAGAGTAGAAAAGTTTCCGTTGGGGAGAATCAAGTATGTTTCCAAAACTGGAGGTTCTAGAACTCTCGCTGGGGAAAGGAAAAGGAGGTGAATTCCAAATCACAAAATTTGGAGAACTTCAGTTTAGATTTTGTTTCATTTTACGTTCAAGTTTTGATGTGTAAGTTTATATTTTGAGTTTTAATTTGGATTGAAGTTTGATTTAAAATCAATTTTTGGATTTGAAATGAGAATTGAAACCTAGGTTGCAACCTCGGGATTGCAAGGAAAAACTGGAATTTAGGTACCAGCCTCGGAGTGAGAATCGGAGTTTAAGTGTCGATTGAACAGGATGGGAATCAGAATTTAGGTACTGATCTCGAAAGGGATGAGAATTGAAATTTAAGTATCATTATTGAAAGAGAGTCGAAATTTAGGTATCGGCCTTAGAAAGGATGAGAATCAGAATTTAGGTATTGATCTCGGAAATGAGAATTGAAATTTAGGTATCAATCTCGGAAGAGAGTCAAAATTTAGGTATCGACCTTGAAAAGGATGAGAATCAGAATTTAGGTATTGATCTCAGAATGAGAACTAAAATTTAGGTACTAGTCTCGAAATGAGAGCTGGAATTTAGGTACCAGTCTTGGAAGTATAGAATTGAAATTTAGGTATCAATTCGAGATAGAATCAAAATTTAGGTATCGATCTCAAAATGAGAACTGGAATGTAGGTACCAGTCTCAGAAATTTTGAATTGAAATGTAGGTATCAATTCGAATGAGAATCGAAATGTAGGTATCGATCTCGAAATGAGAACTGGAATGTAGGTACCAGTCTCGAAATTTTGAATTGAAATGTAGGTATCAATTCGAATGAGAATCGAAATGTAGGTATCGATCTTGAAATGAGAACTGGAATGTAGGTACTAGTCTCGGAAATTTTGAATTGAAATGTAGGTATCAATTCGAATGAGAATTGAAATGTAGGTATCGATCTCGAAATGAGAACTGGAATGTAGGTACCAGTCTCGGAAATTTTGAATCGAAATGTAGGTATCAATTAGAATGAGAATCGAAATGTAGGTATCGATCTCGAAATGAGAACTTGAATGTAGGTACCAGTCTCAGAAATTTTGAATTGAAAAGTAGGTATCAATTCGAATGAGAATCGAAATGTGGGTATCGATCTCGAAATGAGAACTGGAATGTAGGTACCAGTCTCGGAAATTTTGAATTGAAATGTAGGTATCAATTCGAATGAGAATCGAAATGTAGGTATCGATCTCGAAATGAGAACTGCAATGTAGGTACCAGTCTAGGAAATTTTGAATTGAAATGTAGGTATCAATTCGAATGAGAATCGAAATGTAGGTATCGATCTCGAAATGAGAACAGGAATGTTGGTACCAGTCTCGGAAATTTTGAATTGAAATGTAGGTATCAATTCGAATGAGAATCGAAATGTAGGTATCGATCTCGAAGTGAGAACTGGAATGTAGGTACCAGTCTCGGAAATTTTGAATTGAAATGTACTGTGGAGATTTGGATTTAGCGAGAGATTGAAATGAGATATGAAAGTGTTCCATATCCCATGAGAATCAATCAAAGTTTGATTATTTGGCGAAGGGTACGAATCCATGCCATCCAAGTCAAATTAAAAATTCTTCGTAGTTCTGAAATCATCCCGAGAGAAGGTTTCAAAGGAGGTCTGAAGTTGATCTTGATTTGAAGAAGCATTAGAGGATTTGAAAAGATAGATTTAGACTGGAATTCAATTTGAGATTTAGATTTGTTTTGTTTGTCCTTTAACAATCTGATTTGTTTTTTTTATTATTTGTTGTTTATTTAGTGTTCGTGTAAATTTGAAGTTCATTTTACTCATTAGATTTTTAGGAAAAGTTCTCATTTATTATTATTTTTTTCTCTTCTGTTCTTCGTTCAAAGTTCATTTAACTCTAATGGTGTTTCCCAGTCAATTTGCACAAAAAGAGGTGAAGATAAAATATGACGTAGTCATTTTCATTTCAACTTGCTGAAAGTACATCATACAACTTGATCTAGTTATGATGACATTTTCCTTAGAAATTTCATGTCTTGTACAATTCATGTAAATCCAAAACGGACTGTGTGAACTTCTCGTTGATGTATCCAAAAGCGTCTGTAAAAAATCCATGTCTGAATAGTAAGAAACATGGGTAATAACATCACCTTCCAAGTCACCCTTGGCAGGAATGCCGCATGGATGTGCATTGGAGGTGTGCTTATTTCCCGTGTAACTCACAGCTCGTAGGGCCGGAGACTCCAATTCGGGATCTGGCTGGAAGTGGTAAGGTGCCTTTCTGTCGTCCATCCTTCTAAAAGTGACGGAGATCCGCTCCACTGGTACTCCCGGTATACAATGTTTTGCGATGTCTGCTCCATT
The DNA here is from genome assembly GCA_022702705.1 of Papilionanthe hookeriana x Papilionanthe teres. Classification (NCBI taxonomy): domain Eukaryota; kingdom Viridiplantae; phylum Streptophyta; class Magnoliopsida; order Asparagales; family Orchidaceae; genus Papilionanthe; species Papilionanthe hookeriana x Papilionanthe teres. The sequence continues at coordinate 85,202,792 of CM040427.1, read as the reverse complement.
TCCTTGTAATATCATGATGGAACCTACCGGAAGTGGTATCTCCACCGGCCCTTGGAACTTACCCGGGCCTGCTATCCGGAGGTCAGATCCGAACATGATATTGCATTGGTTGACGAACGAAACGCGTGCGAAAGGTCTGACAAAGTCATGGTGGTCTATGTGTGGAGGTATGCAGTCGCCCTTCTAATAAATGTTGATGATGCAACTGTTGGGTATGCATTCTGCTGGCAGTACCCTCCATGTTATCATTCTTTTCACCATTATTTTAAATATCCTCGGTATTGGATCCACCTCACTGTGACGGAGTAACCCTGGTGGATTTCCTTTTCTGTCCTCTGCGAAGTTATAGCAACATCCGCATTGTATTGTGACTCTTCCTTTCTCTGGCATCCATCTCCAGGGTTCCGAATAAGTCTTTTCTCTCAGACGGCCTGCTCGACCCATCTTCTGAAGATCTAAGATGCAATCCACAATTTGCTATTGCTCGTACTCTGAGAATACACCTGTGTGTAACTCGAGGCCTTCCAAAATGTTGATTCTCTTGCCTCTAATCCTTTCAAAGTATTCAAAAGTCTTCTTCTCAACATTTTGCATTCTTTCTAGTTCATATTCTGGGATGATCTGCAAGTGACGAGGCCTAGTAACGTATTGCGGGATGTATGGCTCAATCCCATCACGTTCTCCTGCATACCTTGGCTCCTCGGGGATTGTCTCTGTCGGGACATCCTCCGGGGTTGCTTTCACAACAAGGTTTCTTACCACTGGTGGCTCTGTCTGGCGTCGTGGTAATCTCTCTGCCTCTGATCTTCTTAGAGTTTCCCTTATCTTTTCTGTTGTTCTTGGAGCTTGTTCCCTCTTTTCAGGTTCCTGATGAACCGGTATCTTTGAAATGTGTGTGTCGGCGAAGGTGGTTATTTCCTCGTGTTGATCTGCTGCTAGCTTAGTCAATATCTTGCAGATACGGCGATTCTTATTCCTTCTTTGGGTAGCAGTGAGAGTAGCTCTCCTTACCCCTTGAATTTCTGCCGGCGCGGCGCTGACAAGCCTGCCCTCTGCCGTGGCAACTACAGACTTGATTTTCTTGCTTTCCTCGGTGTTTGTCTTTCTTTTCTTTTTGCTGAATTGGTGGCTTGGGCCACCCATCTTCATCACTGTCTGGCTATGAAGCTCTTCTCGGTCCACTGGGACCCAATCATTTTCTTCGTCTCGTAGGTTTGGCTGGTGTGAAGTCGGAATCAATTTCTATCACTGCTCCATCCTTCAACCTCTTTTCATCGAGTGCGAGACTCACGCCATTTTTAAAGTTTAGGACCAATCGCCCGTTCAACATTTCCCTGCGAAAAGACAAGGAAAGGATCAGGGACTGTACTAAGAACAAGAACATTAAGAAAATATTTATCACTGAAGATTCTTATTCTCTTATTTTAATTTTAATTTTTAAGGAAAGTAGGAAAAGATGAAGAAAGATCAGGAACAAGACTTGATTTGAACGGAAGGGTAAAACCTCGTTATTATGATTTCACATATTTTATTTTTAGTACACATTTTTTTTGTTAATGCTCTTTTTTTTTGTCATCCATTTTTATTCTTTTGGGTTCAGACCCAGTCACAAGTGGTTACTTCACCCGTGTTTCTAGGGATGAGAATTCATTCCTTCGAAACATCAGGTTGCATAATACTTCTTCAAATATCGTCCGTTGATTGGAAGCATTTGTCGTTCTCCTTGGCAATTCACAAGTTGGAAGGAGCCTCCGAGTAGATCTGTCTCGACCACAAACGGCCCTTCCCGAGTCGGTTCAAATTTACCTCCTATCTTGCAGTGTGCAAGAATAGGTCTCTTGAGGACAAAAACTAAGTCACCAACTTTGAAAGTTCTTGGGCGGACCGGTTTATCATGGGCTCGGATCATCTTAGCTTGGTACGGTTCCAAATTTTGCTTGCCTGCAAGTCTTTTCCCTTCCGAAGCTTTCCGGTTCTTCCGGTCGTAATCCGGCATTTTCTTCCGTAGTAATTTTATTTGCAATCGCAATTTCGAGTGATGGAAGTCGAACCTCTAAAGGTAAAAGCGCCTCGGACCCGTACACTAAAGCGTAAGGCGTAGACTGAGTAGGAGTCCTGAAAGTTGTCCTGTAGGCCCATAAGGCTTCTAACAACTTCTCATGCCAATTTCTTTTGTTGTCGTCCAAAGTTTTCTTTAAAATTTGAACGAGAGTTTTATTAAAAGCCTCGGCCAAGCCGTTTGCTCTTGGGTAATAGATCATTGAGTATCGCCAATCGATCCCGTGTCTTCTGAGAAAATTATTGACCTTTGTACTTTTGAATGCTGACCCATTATCTGGAATGATTCTGCGCGGTACCCCAAAACGGTAGACAAATTGATTTTTGAAAAACTGTAGCACGTGATGTGCCTTTACTTCTCTGAGTGAAACTGCTTCGCCCATTTAGAAAAGTAGTGCGTAGGCTGCGAGGATGAAGCGATGTCCTCTTGAAGAAGGTGGTTCTATCGGACCCACTATATCTATGCCCCAACACTCAAATGGACACGACGCAATTGTCGGATGTAGCACATTTGGAGGTAGGTGTAGAACCAATCTGTGCACTTGGCATTGGTGACAGCCCTTGGTGATCTTCATACAATCGGTCATCATTGAGGGCCAGTAGTACCCTAGTCTTTTAAACTTCATTTTCATTTTCGGACCCGACTGATGAGCGCCACAGAGTCCTGAGTGTACCACTTTGACAATTTCAAGAGCCTCGGACCCGCTCAGGCATCTTAACCACATCTGATCAAAAGACCTTCTGCATAATGTATTGTTTATTAATGCGTAAGACAGAGTTCTTTTCTTGATTTGATGGGCTAATGATTTATCATCTGGTAATTTCCCTGTTTGCGGGTAGTCTATTAGCGGTTGACGCCTTGATCTTCGTGTTTTTCGTTATTGCTGCAGTCGATTCCTCCGCTTTTCGATTTACGTATCATATCCATGTCGAGTCGTGATAGGACACGTCATCCATGAGCCGACACTTCAACTGACTCATCTTGTAAGCAGGCAAATTCTTTTGCAAGGCGAGCTAGCGCATCTGCGAGAGCATTTTCTTTTCTGGGAATTTTGTAGATTGTCATATTTGGGATTTGTTCTAACAGTTTCATGGCATACTGAAAGTACTGCTCGAATCTTGGCTTTAAAATTCTGTATTGTCCGGCGACCTGTTGAATAACCAACTGAGAGTCTCCGTAGATGTTGATGTCCGTTATTCCCATCTGAATGGTTAATTCCAATCCGGTTATAAGGGCTTCGTATTCTGCCTCGTTGTTTGTACATGGTTCTGTTAAGTGGTAGGAGTATCTTAATATCCCCCGTTCCGGTGTTATAAAGATTAGTCTGATTCCTGCCTTACCGGGCACTATCGTTTGCAATTCTTTGTTCTTCTTTGCTGAGGACGCTTCGTCGAAGTATAGTTCCCAACGTCGATCATCAGGGTCTCCTAGGTTCATTATCTGCTCGTCAGGCAAATCATCGTCGAGAGGCGAATCTGCCGATAAAGGGTGTGCTGCAAGAAAGTCAGCTAGAACTTGTCCCTTTACGGCACGAAGATGAACGAAAGTTATGTCGAATTGCAATAGTATCATCGACCACCTGGCAAGTCTGCCAGAAAGCGTCGGTCGGGTCATCAAGTATTGCAACGGATTAACTTTCGAAATAAGGTTGACCTTATGAGAAAGCATGTAATGCCTGAGCTTCTGTGCGGCGAAGATCAGGGCCAAACAATGCTTCTCAATTGGAGGATACTTTACTTCCGTCGGAATTAGACGACGGCTTAAGTAGTAGAGAGCATTTTCTTTTCCCTCATCATTGACTCAGGCTAGCGGGGCTCCGAGGAGTCGTCTAAAGCCGCGGTATAAAGTATCAACGGTCGACACGAGGCTCGGGGTCGCTAAGACGGGAGGTGTCATTAAGTATCGTTTGATGTCATCGAAGGCATGTTGACATTTGGAGTCCCAAGTAAACTTGGCATCCTTCTTAACCAAAGTAGAAAAAGGTTGACACCTTCCTGACAAATTCGATATAAAGCGTCGAAGATATGCCAACTTTCCTTGAAAGGATCGTAGTTGTTTCAAGGTTTTAGGAGGTGGCATTTCTAAGATAGCTTTAATCTTTTCCGGATCAATTTCAATTCCGCGACGTCGGACAACAAATCCTAAGAATTTCCCGGAGGTGACGCCGAAGGTGCATTTTAAGGGATTCATCTTAAGGATGTATTGCCTTAGTCGCTCTAAAACAATTCTCAAATCATACAGGTGATCTTTCTTCAGTTTGCTTTTGATGACCACATCGTCCACGTAGCACTCGACTTGGTTGTGAATGAGATCATCAAAAATCTTTGTCATTGCTCTTTGATATGTTGCTCCTGCGTTCTTTAGTCCGAATGATATTACTGTGTAGCAATACACTCCGATCGGCGTTCTGAATGCCGTGAGCTTTTCATCTTCTGGTGCCATCTTTATTTGGTTGTATCCTGATGATCCATCCATGAATGAAAATATTTCATGTGTTGACGCAATGCCGATCATCAGTTCTGGGATTGGTAGTGGGAATTCGTCTTTTGGACATGCTTTATTTAAATCTCTGAAATCCACGCAGACTCTGATCTGACCATTCTTCTTTCTGACTGGTACGATGTTGGCTAACCAAGTCAGGTATTGCTCTTCACAGACAAATTTAGCGTCTATTAGCTTCTTAACTTCGGCTATTACTTGTTGTTCGATTTCTAGACACATTCTTCTGGGAGCTTGTCGATCGGAACAGAAGTAGGATCTACTCCTAACTTGTGAACTGCGACTTCTGGAGCTAATCCTGGCATTTCATCGTAACTTCAAGCAAAACAATCCTTGAATTCCATTTGTAGCTTGATTATTTCCTCGGAATCTTCTTTATTGAGTAAGGAGCTAACAAAGGTTGGCCTAGGCTCTTCGCTAGTACCTAAGTTAACTTCCATTAACTCGTCTATTGTAGATTTGATTTCTTCTTCAAATTCTGGTGGAGCATCTCCGATTGGTAGATCTTCGAGATCTTCTGAAGCTTCGAAACAGTCTTCATTAGGTTAGCAAGTGACAACCAAGCAAAATTTCGTATCGTCAACTGAGCCTACTGTGCCAAATCCGAGACCACGTTTTGAATTGGGAGGCCGACCGGCATTATTCCATAATTTTTCAAAGTGTTGTGACCGGCCTTTTGTCCATTATCGAGGTAAGACACCACGTTGAATTAAGTTTTGAACACAGGGAGAGTACCACTCAAAAGGTAATTCCATTAATTCGGAAGAAGTAACATCTTCAAATTGTACATCCTTTTCATTATTGGAAGAAGAAGCACCATGGTAAAACTTGATTGGCTTAGTACCACCACCATGCACTTCTTTGACCACCATACCCTCGATCTTACTAGAATGGATCGGGGTCAGGGTCATAGTATGTACATGATGGTTAATCTTCTCGTACATTGATTTGTATTCTTCAATCTTTTCATCTTCGAGAGAGATCTGGAACTGGGGTCTCTTTTGACTTATTATCGCTGCTTCTTTCTTGATTTCTTCTCCTTCCTCGGAAGTGTTCTCCCAATCAACATCGATGACCGGTTTTTTCTGTCCAACTGTTCTAACATTTCTTCCACGTCCTCGTCCCCAACCTCGACCTCGGGTGCGAGTTCTGGAGAAATCTTCACCATCTCGCCGTAAGGGAGTGGTGGGTAACTGTTGAACTAGAACTTCAGGTTCTTCGTCGTCTCGGATTTCTTTTGCTTCATTTGGAATCGTATTTCTGGAAAACATTGTTTTCTTCGGAGGCGCGTAGTAGGCCGCATCTTCATGAATTCCAATCTCGTGTACGGAGAATGGTTGCAAGTCACCTTTGATGCACTGTTCCCCTCCTTCGTAATACTTTATGCATTGGTGCGGAGACGACGGCACCATCCGGTTTTAATGAATCCACGGTCGACCCAGTAGAGCGTTGAACAATGTCTCAGAATCAATTATGTGGAATTTTGCGGTTGTCTTTGCTAAATCTCTGGTCTTCATTAGTAGTGTTATCGATCCAAGAGCTCTTTCTCCTTTTTGATTGAATCCTCTTAATAGCATCTTGTACGCTTCGAAGCTCGCGAGCATCGATTTCCAAATATGCTAGCGTCTGAAGGTTCATTATGTTGATTGATGCTCCTGGATCAACACTCTGGAGAGCGTAAACTTTCCAATTGTGACTGAAATGTACAACGGTCGGTTGTGATCTGCTGTTCCCAGTAATAGATCATTGTCCGTGAAGGTAACACCTCGCTGTTCTTTTAACGAGCAAACCTCGTCAAAGGAATTACCGGCCATTTGAGCTAAACAGATCTCTGGATCAAGTAAAGCCTTGATCAGAGCCTCCCTCATCTCCTTTGACAGGATCAAAGCGTCGTATATGCTTAGTTTGTCTGGTAGCTTCCTAAGATGGGCTAGCACATTATAGTCCACTTTATTACCATGTTCCTCGGGTTCTTCCCGAATGGGCAATTCCTCTGCTGGGGTTGGCTCTTCTTGAGCAACCACCTGCTTACCTTTATCCTTCGGACCCATTCTCAGGGGAAGAACCTTTCCACCTCTTAAAATTACTTCAGTTATTTCTTCTGAATTTGGTGTTGAATCTACCGGTGCATCCTCTTGAATTGGAACAACTGGCTTCTCTGAAGTTGTTTCGGTATCTGATGGTTCTAATTCTATAGTGATCGGAGCCCCTTAGAATTCACAAATGGACTCGTTGCTTGTCGAGCTTTCGTAGCCTCCTTTGTGAACATCTTCTTCTTCGTGGTCATCGAGGTTATGTATGATTTGAGAATCGTTATTTGTATTCGAATCGAGATCCGGATTAGGTCGGTTGTCGCTAGTTACGTAATTGTTAGAAACAGTCAAAACGTAGCCAACGCCATAACCCTTATCATTATAAGATCCCGCCGGGGCGAGCAGATAATCATACAGAGTCAGGAGTTCGAGGGATTTCTCCCCCAAATCGGAAACAACCGTCCTAGGATAAGCAGCCCCTAGTCTACCCTTCGGAGCCTCGGTCTTCTTTTCTTCCACGATCTTCTCCTCCTTCTGGGGCGCTTCTTCAATCGCAAGTGATAGTGTCGGCTTGATAGGTTTCAAACTTTGAGTCGAAGCGTGTACCGAAGCGGTTTGGATGTGATCCAAAATTTTCTTTGAAGACTTTGTCCAGACGGTACTCCATCCATCATCAGTCGCGTAAGGGTCTATCAGAACAATAGGATCCGTTGAAATAACATTGACGGAACCTCCTTTCTGGGGCTCCTTCATGTATTCCTTTGGGATCGTTATGTTCCCTTTTCGGAGATTGTCATTAAGCCAAGTCTTGAAGGTGATGCAATCTTCTATCTTATGTCCAAGCATCTGGTGGTAAGGGCAATAGTTTGGATGATCTTTCTTATTGACTTCTTCCGACTTTATGGGCTCTGGCAGCTGAAAATCCGGTGTCTTCATTAAGCTGCGAAACATCTTTGCTACTGCTTCCGTTTTGAAAGGATATTCTTTATTTAGAAGTTCTCTTAAGGTATGCGACGAACGAGGCGGTTGTTCATAATGCTGAGATGACTGATAGCTCGGACGAGGTTGCTGATAGCCTTGTTGAGGTTGCTGATAAGTCCGTTGTGGTGGTTGATAACTAGGCTGTGGCCGCTCTGACTGTATCTGAACCGGCTGCTTGCCTTTATCTACTGCCGCGACAATTCTGGATTTCTTTTCAAATGTTTTCACAGGCTTCTGCTTATCATTCTTGTTCGCGAAACATAACTGTTTTGCCTCCTCTTGCAAGCTCTCGGCCTTGCTAAGCAACTTCTCAATAGTCTTGATTGTAAATCCTTTAAGGAGAAGTGCTATCAGGCCATGGATGCTCTTAAGCAGGATGCCGACTGCGTGTTGTTCTTGAAGCTGTGGTTTACACTTCATGCTTAAGTTTCTCCATTGAAGTATGTAATCCACTAAAGTCTCGTTCGGCTTTTGCTGCTCCACCACTAGATCACCAATAGTGATGTGGTGCTGAGCTCCAGTAAATCGTTTAACGAAGAGATTCTCCAGTTCTGAAAATGTCTTCACCGAGCCGTTCGGCAATTCTGCATACCAGTCGAAGGCAATCCCTGATAAGCTGCTGATGAACTATCGGAAGAGTAAAGCGTCGCTCCCACCGGCATTGCAACAACTAGCACGAAAATGTGCGACATGTTGTCGGGGGTTTCCTGTTCCATCAAGAGTCTTAAACAGAGGTGGTACGAAGCCTTTTGGGTATTGGACTGCATCGAACTCTTCGGGGTAAGGTCTACCCGTTTGAATAGATGCTCCATTCTTGGATTATGCTAGGGCCTCTCGCACCTACTTTTCTACCATATTTTTAATATCCTATTCTGGAATCATGCTTAGTGTAGAATCCTTCTTTGGTTACTCGTCCCCATTGACGGATGTGATCTCTTTTCCTCCATCCGCAATATGGATGATTTCTGGGGGTGTCTCTTTCTGATGCTGGGCCTGACTCTGGAGAGTGGCTAAGGCAGCAGCCATCTCTTCCATCCTCTTTTCCATTTGGGAAATTGTGTCATCACTTTCCCGAATCTGTGCTTTTAACACCTCTGGTTCATCTCTTTCCGCAGTTGATGGGGCACCTTGCGAAGCTGACGATGCCCGTGTCTCGACCATGTTGATCTCAGCATACTCCTCATCCATGAACTCTGAGGAGTCAACTTCATCTCCTAGCTCTTCTTCTCTTTCTTTTGCTAACCGACGGATGTCAGTCCTTATTTTATCCATGGCATCCTCCAGTGGCCTTTTTCATACGGCCCCGCAGTTGCCTTGTGACGGTTGTTGAATTTCCTTTTCGGGAGTCTCCTTCATCGCAGTAGCACTTTCTTCTGACTCGAGCAACCTGACAAGACTTTTCTTCTCAGGACATGGTTTTGGCCTCAGCTCACCAGTAGTAGGTCGCCATACCATCCTTCTTGCGGCGGAAGCCTAGGACTAGATGGTCCGTCGGCTATGTCTTCGGAAGGTGGTATCCTCCCTAATTTGCGGCCACGATACGATAACAGGTGAGCCTCTTTCACTAGCTCAGACTTTCTTCTTCGGTTGTTCTATGGCAGTGGCAGGCTCCACTCGTGGTCCGAGGCGGGATTTAATTGGCACTCGTCCCATCCTTCTCAGAATCTCTGACACAGGACATCCTTCCTTTCTGGCCAATTTCTCGACTAACGCTCGCAATCGGGTAAGCGGAGTAGCCTTGCACTTCTTCTTCTTGCTATCATTGTAATATGCGGGCTGAGGTAACGCAGCAGCAATCCTTCTGGCATCTTCCTCATTAGATGCGGCAGAGAGCAGGTGGAATCTAATTCCTTCTAACAGCGGCGAGTATTCGCGACAACGGCGGGTATTCGGCGAGTTCTTCTTCTTTTTCTTCAGGGATTCCTTCAAGAAAGGCGGCTTCAGCTTCTTTGACTTTCTTGATCTTAGCAATCTTCCTATTCTTATTCCTTCTCTGTGTCCGGGTTAAGGGTCTATACCTCAAACTGGACCCTATCTCGAAAACAGACGGTATTGCGGCAAAGTCCGAACCCTCCACGGTGATAGGCTCATAACCAACTTGGATTTCCTTTCCCTTTAGTTTGGAGGGAACAAGGGTAGGTGCAGTAATGACCAGACCGGAGAGACAACGGTTACGGGGACGAGCGGCTAACTTTACGTGAATGACAGTGTTTCTTTCAGTCGGGACCTTTTGCAGGGGAGGGAACTCTTGAGTTGACTTTAAGTTGAATTCAATCAGAGGTTTCTCAGTTTCAGGCAATTTGTCCGTAAGTGCGAAGAGAGTGACGTCAGTGATCTTGACATTTGTATTTTCGAATCCTTGTCCGAAACGGATGATCCCATTGTCAGGCAGCTCATCCTTGTAGACAGCTAGGTCCAATCCGTTGGTGAAGGAGAAAATTAGCTTTGGGGCAGTCATTTCTGCAGGGCAGATTTAGAGTATCAGTCCCGAATTATGCTTCTTTTCGCTGTAAAGTTTAGGACGAAAAAGAAAGAGTCCGAACACATTTTCGTTTATCTTAGTGTATTTGTGATTTTAAAAGGATTTATTCATCGAAAGAGTCGTTTATTAGAGGATTTGTTTATTAGGAATGGAATGTTTAAGGGTATAGAAAAGGTAAAGGATTCGATTTAGAATCAGAAAGGAATAGAAAGTCTTATGCAAGACTTCTAGACTCGCAGGACCTCTTCCTAAACTCACACCTATTGGGGGTCCACCCCACCTCAGAAAAGAGGTAAAAGGATCTCGGAACCTCTCTGTTTAGGGGTGTCTAAACAGTGGCTCCTAAATTCGAGAGGAGTTGGCTATACTCGTTCAAGACAGAAATGAACGGTGTATGCCAACGGAAAGAATAGTAGTTTGGTCTACTAGGGGCATGGACTCACTACCGATTTATGAAAGCAAAACCATCTGACCAAAAATGGAGAGAGGAATTGCTCCCCAGCGGAGTCGCCAGAAGTTGTCGGCATATTTTTAGGGTGTGTATTTTGAAAAGGGGGGGTCGCCTACAGAAGTTGTCGGCGAATTTTTTAATTTAATTTAAATAATTTGAAAAGTAGTATTTGATTTTTGAAAGTAATTTTAAGTTTGAAAATTTTAAGATATGAAATCAAACTGATCTCACATCCCAAATAGTTTATATAAACGAGCACCGCACCACAAACCATGTATCTATCCCTAAGGATAGACACACTGCTTGATGGTGGGGCTCGATTAAATAAACTAAAAGATTTGTGACATCCGTTCGGTCTGTGAACCAATTTTATAAGACGACAAGTTCCTCTGCTTAATATAAAGAAATTAAGCAGGGTTTATATTACCTGGGTTCTTAAAGTTCCCTATAAGGGCAAGCCCCTATAGTTACTTACATCCTAAGTGACGAGAATCACTTAAGAAAACTCTCGATAATGATCAGTGGTTTTGCTCTCAAGAATTTCAAAGATTAGGTTTCCAAGGAATTGAATTTTGGAAATTTCAATAGGGAATGGATCAAATTTGGAACAGTTATTTTCAGGAGTTCAATGAAAGAGAAGTAGGAGAAGCTGAGGATCCAAGAAGAATCTTGGAAACTTCCCAAACTATCCTATTGTTTGGCTTCGAGTTTAAGAAAATTATTTAATGTTGCAATCCTGCCAATTTTATTTATTTAGGTCTTATATTTGTATGACATGATCATAAAAATGGCCTCGAAGATGTGAGGGTTTATGTCGTACCGAACGACTACCTCGGAGTCCTAAGACTGGTTAAGGCTTAATTTGCATAACATGATTATGCAAATGCCTAACAAAAATTTGAGGATTTATGTTGCACTAGGCAAACTACCTCGAAGTTCTATGGCTTGGTTGTTTAATTCTAAGAAAGTTTTGCTAAAGTAGATCCGAGTTTTGCTGACGACGATGGTCGTGCTGCCCACTATGCTCCAAGCTCCTTGTTGTTGCAGAGGTTTGGTTTTAGAAATCATAAATCAGGAGATGAGAGAAGTGTTTTGGTTTAGAGAGAATCTTAAAATCTAAGTGTTTTTTTAATATTTTGATTAAAACAAATCTTAAAGTTATTTAAACAGAACCGATTAAGATCCCACGGTTCTGTCATCCCGACACCGTTATTTTCATCGGATTCACTTATTCCAGATGAATTTACTAAACTCAACTGAATGAGTTCCGCACTTTCATTTAGACCGTGGGAAATCCCGTTAGCAACATGTGGGTTGCATCATCCGAGGTATTCCCGATCATTCGACGAGACGTTTTAATTTAGTTAAAGTTGTAGTTTTGTTGTTCTGTTTGTGATTAAATATTGAGTTGTTTTATATTTTGAAATGTTGTGGCGGTGATTTTTATCTTGTAATGACTTTTAATTTAGTTTTGGTTTCGGTCCAGGGGCTATCCTAAAGGTTTTGGTTTTCATGCAACAGTTGTTTATCATGCAAGAAAAGTAAAGTATAGTGCATGTAAGTAAATTGCAATAAAGTAAATTGCCATAAAATAAAAGCGTACCTGGAGGGTCTTCCCGTCATCCCAGGCTGCACTCAAAACACATGTTAAGACATTTAAATTTTTCAACAAGTACCTAGGTAAAGCTAAGGGAAAGGTTTTGGTTGTCTACCAAAGTCCTAATCCTATAGCTAGTCATCTCCTATGACGTCTAGGTTCTTGTGTTTTGGTTTAAGGATGATTTTCTTCACCAAAGAACAATTAAGTTCAATTGTTCTTATAAACATCCCATCATATTGAGGAAGTGCTTAAGACGAGTCTTAAACATCTTTTCAATACTTCTAGGATTGTTTTAAGTCCAAGAGAGTTTAATTATACAAGTGAATTAATCATCCAGGAGTTTAAGTTTTGTTCTCTTGCTCAATGAACTAGGACATTTGAATATCCTATAAGTGAAGTAACACTTCACTTGATACCTCATTTAAGAGTTATAATAATAAGAGCTTTAAAAGGGCAAATCAACTTATTAAGTATTTTAATGATTTAAACTTAATGATTCAATTTTAATTTTGACTTAATTATAAAAAAAATAGTTTAAGTTTGGAATATTGTTCAAGTTATTTTAGATTTAATTCTTAATGATTTCATTTAGGTTTACTGTTAAATGATTTTAATTTAATTTAATTCAATGTAATTCAATTTAATTTTAATTTTAATTTAATTTGATTTGATTTTAATTTAATTTAATTTAATTTAATTTGATTCAATTTAATTTGATTTTAATTTAATTTAATTTAATTTAATTTAATTTAATCTTAATTTAATTTAATTTAATTTTAATTTAAGTTTAATTTAATTTAAATTTAATTTAAATTAAATTTTTATCTTAATCTTAATTTAATTTAATTTTAATTTTAATTTTATTTAATTTTAATTCTAATTATTAATTGAGATTATTATTTTGATTTTTTTAATTAAGAATTAAGTATTATTGAAGTGATTTATTTAGGGATTTTTAAATTAAAGAATAAATATCCTCTTAATAATATCCCTACTTTAATAATTCCAATTTCTATTATTCTTCCAAAATTTCAATTAATTAGTTAACTAAAGTTTTACTTTAATTATATTTGAAATGATTAGTAGGTTTCTACCCTCAATCATTTAAGTTTCAATCATCCAAAATTAGTTTAAAGTCAAATATTTTACCCTTTCCCTTTTGATTAATCCTAAAATTTTAATTAAATGTTGAAATTTTTAATTACCCTTTTGCCCTTCAAGCTTAATAATTCTATAACTCACTAAATTAAGCTCAAATGAACTTGAAATTTTTATGTAACCTCACTCACATGTCAATTAAGACATCAGAGGAGAAAATGTGATTTTTTCTGTATTTAATTTATTTATGTAATTATTTTTAATGGAAAATAGGGGTTTTCAAGGAAAATTCAATAACATGACCAAGGAAATATTTCTATCCTTAAGAAAATTATGGGATGTTCCTAATGACCAGAGGACCATTTGGACCAATTTTGGTGATTTTTTGAATTATATTTTATTTATTAGAATTATTTTGAGTTTTGGAGTATTAATTAATTTTAAAATAAAATTCAAGTTGAAAAATCGATTTTATATTTTTCATAAACCTCTCTGACCTCAAGGAGTCCAGAGAAATAAATTTTATATTTTTCTGATTTTTCTTTGATTTATTAGAATTATTTTAGTGAAAGGGTTGGAAAATACATTTTTTTAATATTAAGAATTACATTAAGCCTTTAAAATTCAATATCTTACCCTAGAGACTTAAGAAAAATATTTGGTTTCTTCCTAAATGATTAGAATTCAAAATGTGACATTTTGGTGATTTTTAATATTTTTATGATTTTTATTATTTTTTAATTATTAAAAATATTAAAATAATGATAAAAATCAACTTTTTTAGAAAATTACAATTTTAACTTTCTTAAATTCCCCTGAGGTCAGAGAAGCCCTAAGACCATTTTTGTGAATTTTTGAAAAGTATTTTGTGAGTTATGAATTTTTAAAGTTTAATTTCACTTATGGGGCTTAATCAATCATTTGGTGGATCAAATCAAGTCCAATTAGTTTCAAATTTTTATGTGAGGTTCTCCTAACCCTAAAGGATAGTGGAGAATTATTTTCAAGTAAATTTAATGTGTGGTTAGCCCTAATTAATTAAAGTTCAATTTTGGGTATTTAGGCCAATTAGGGTTGTTCCATGTGAATTAACTCAAAACATATTTTTCTTAGGTTCCTCTGGTCATAAGAAATATCACCAAATTTTCCAAGAATTTATTTCTCAACATGCTAATTATTGGAATTAAAATACTCAAAACTGTAACATGCAATTGAAAAATCAATAAGTTCTCATAGGGATGGCCTCTGACCTTGGAAAATTCAGGGAATGTTCCCAAGTTCAGAGGCTTTAAAAGCCCTATGGTCTTATGCCATGGTGAATTGTCTATGTGCATGGAGAATTAAAATTGTGCAGAGAGTAATTAAATCATTAAAAACAAAATACTAAATGAAATTAATTGATTTCTTTTCCACATTATTCTCCTCTGTTCACTTAGCAAGAGGGTATTTTTATTTTATTTTTAGGAATTTTCTACACAAAGTTATGGATTTTCTAAGTTCTGGTAATTAAATAAATCCATAAAATCCTATTTTTCTATTTATCCGAATCGGCGCCGCGTCATCCTTAGCATCTCCGAACAGCCACGCGGCGCTTTATGGTTCAACCCCGCCATCCGACTCAGCCGCCCCGGGTCCCGCGGTTCACGCACGATCTCCTGGTCCGACGCAATCCGAGCCGTCCGTCCAACACACGCGAAAATGAAAGGCATCCGTTCATCGTCCCCAATCGCTCTCAGCCGAGAACCGTCCACACTAAATCCTTAATATCTCACTCGATACTTAATGAATTTTTGTGTTCTTTTGTTCTATGGATTCATCTCGAAGAGACGAATACATCTACACTGTGATAATGCATTGAAATTAAGGCATTTGAAATAGAGAAACCCCAGAAGCTCGGGATAAAGAATTAGCTCATACCTTAGCTCAGAGAAGTGTGGCTTCAATCTGAGAGTTGTGTCACGTTCGATTGGGTCCAAGCAAGCTCCAGATGAAGTCTCTTGGCCTGCTGAATTGTCTAGGTATGATTTCGACCAAGCCCGATCACAACCTTTAGAGTCTGGAATAGCTGGGTGGTCTGGAGAGGGGGCTTCCACTGTGGAACTCCTTCTCTTGGTCTTGTGCAGGTGTGGGTGAGTTTAATTTGATTTTGGTGGAGGATTTGAAAGTGTCCTGTTCTGGCCTGAGAATTGAGCTTCAAAATTGAGCTCAATCAGTAGGAATTGGGGCAGGAGAACGGTGGGGATCAAATGCTCTAAGTGTGGGCGATAGTACGGAACAATTTTGGCGAGTTTTCTTAACGTTTTTTTCGGCCCCCTCATGGCCGAGAGAGGTGGGGTTTAAATAGGAGTGGCTGGAGGGCCTCCGAGGGGAGTTAGGGGTCGGGATCGAGCTGCTACGGTGAGGAGAAGAACAACCATGGTGGCCAGCTGGGCATGGGGCAACTCAGCAGGTGAGAATTCCAAGCTTGGGCTCACATGGTGCTCTCGGGTGTGGTGTTTTCCGGCGGCTCAGGCGGCTGGCCGGCAGGGTCAGGTCACTGTTGTCATCAGGAGGTTCAGAGCTTGATGTTTGTGAGTCCAATTGAGCTTTGCCATGTGTAAAGTAGTTGAATTAAAATGGCATGGGTAAAGGCTATTTTGGCTTGGTTTGGGTCAACCCAACACTTTAGGCTTGGTTCACCCTCCAAGGTAGCTTTGGGTTCTGTGGGGAGTCAAAGGAATCAGCTGGTTTGGAAAGGAGAAGTCCCTATCCAAATATATTTGGATTAAATTTGGGTTAAGGGGAAACATGTTTAGGGTTAATGACTTTTAGGAGATACTTAAAGGACCTCCTCCTTTTGCCATTTAAGGAGAGTTGACAAATTATAGATTCTCATGGCTTGCCAATGGCTTACATGTGGCTTCATGGCTCCATATGGCTTGGGAAAAGATGGCTCACTTGCATGAGAAAGGGTGTTGGAATTTTTGATGAATGTATGAGGAGTTAGCATGAAGCTTGATTTAGAATAATTTGATATTTGATTGGAACTTTAGGGATGGTTTTAATTGAAGTCATGATGAAGAAGAGTGTCATATGGGCTTTGGATGAATTTTTGGGCTTTTGAATTTGTTTTGGATGGGCTTTAGGTTTGAAAATGGGCTTTAGGCTTTCAATATAAATTTATGGATGGGAATTTTATAAAAGTTTGGGCCAAATAACTGTTTGGGTTTGGTTTAGGGATGTGTCATGAGTGATTTGAAGAAAATTTGAGGTAATTTGGAATTGAATTGGGTTGGATTTGGGCTTCTTTGGTAAAGGGGCCAATGTAGGTCAAATTGGGCTAATTTGGGCCAATGTTGAGCTAAGGTTGAAATTGATGTAAACTTAATGTTGAAAAATGTTTGTGGGGGTGTTACAAATAGGTTTCAACTTTGGTTGGGTTTTGATTTTAGGATTTGGGCCCATTTGGGTTAGGTTAGGGTGTAGGCCCATTTAAGGGGTTTTGGGTTTGGGTTGAATTTGAGTAGAGTTTGGGTTCAAATTTTGGGTAAATTATGTTATTTTTTTGTTTGTGGGGATGTTAGGGAAGGTTTATAAAAGGTTTGGGATTAATTGGAGTGGTTTGGGATGGTTTGGGTTATGTTTGGGTTTAAAATGGGTCAAATTGGGGGTTTTGACAAAAGTGGGGTAAATTGACAAAATTGGCCCATGGTGTAGTTGAACAAAATGAAATTGGGAATATTTGGGATTTTTTGGAATTTTCTGGAAATTTTCTGAATTTTTGGATTTTTGGCTCAAGAGGGGCATTTTGATAATTTGGAGGGTATTGGGGGTATTTTTGGTATTTTTGGCTGGAGATGGTCAATTTGAGTAGTGGGGGAAATGTTTGAGATTAATTTTAGGAAATTTTGGGTGATTTGGAAATTTTGAAGAATTTGGGTAGTTTCAAGTGCTTTTAGTAGGTTAGGCGAATCCGGGGTCCGGGGGTCAAAAATTTAAATTTTGGCAAAATAGAGATTGATCAAATTTGAGTAAAGTGGAATCACTTTGGTTGAGCCATGAAGCCATATTAAGCCCATAGGAGCCATGAGGGGACTCATTTGAGGCACTCACTATGTTGTTCCTAACCCTCTTAGCCAGGGACTTAGGGGTTAAGGACCATTTACATGAATTATCCACATGAGTCAGGAAGTCAAGCTAGGCATGAATAGTTTTAGGATTTGGAATGTGTGTGTGAGAGTGTAGTATATGTGTAAGTCAGCCCTCACCAGACCAGGCCACCCAGGGTAATCCTAAGGCCAAAGAGTCCTATAGGGAACTCATCCTTTAAACCTCCACATTTGATCTCAACCCTCCAAGTGACTCAGGGGCAGTGACTTGGGGGTTTACAATCAAGTTTATAGGGTTTTCAGGGAGTTAAGAAGTGGCTTGAATTTCTAAAGGATTGGTCCCAATTCTAGTCCTCTAGGATAGTCAAAGGAAAAGCCTAAGGGTAGATCCTAAGCACTAAAGAGAAAAGGGAAGACCTCATAAAAAATGAGGTCAACACCAGGCTATTCACATGATCGATATTAAGTGAGTGTAAGCCCTAAATAATAAAATTGGTAGGATGAAACATAAATAAATATCTCAAATAGAAGTGAAACCATAGGATAGTTTGGGAAAGAATATCAAGATTTTCCTTGGATCTATGTCTTTCCCCTAGATTTCTCTTCCTTTGGATTCCTATAATAATTGTTTCGAAACTTGAGCACTCACCTATTGGATTTCCTATTACCACATTTTCTTGAAGAAACCTACCTTTTGGAAGTCATGAAAATAATATTTCTTGAAATTTATCTATAGGTTTTTTCGATAACTTCGGTTACCTAAGATGTAATTAACTATAGGGGCTTACCCTAATTGAAGAATTTAAGACCTCTGATAAATATAAACCCTATCTAATTTCTTCATATTAGATAGGGAAAATTGTCGGTCAACATAAATGGTACACAGACCAAATGAATGTCATGAATTCTTTGATTTATTTAAGACTTTAGTGGGTATATTGGAAATTTTAAGAAAAGCTTAAACATATGAGTGTAATTCTTATCAAAATATCAAATTATCATTAGAACATCATTTAAGGGGATCAAATCAGTGGATTATTGACTTCCAAAGTCAACCCTAAGCCTAAGGATCATTTAATTTTAATTATCTTCTGAACTAGAACAATTAGGGAAGTTACAATTTTACCTTTTATGTGAGAAAAGTGATGTATGTTTCTATCATTTATCCCCTTTATGTTTCAATCGTTGAAATGGGTTGATTAATAGCATTCCTTACCCATTTACCCCTTTAATTAGACCAAAATGTTAATTAAGGCTAAATTCATCAAAATTACAACTTTGCCCTTTAAGGACTTGATACTTTATAATTAATCAAATTTAACTCAAGTGACTTTGAAATTTTTATGTGACCTCACTTATGGGTGATTAAAATATTGGAGGATAAAATGTGATTTTTCTAATTTTTAATTTAATTTTTACAATTATTTTCATGCAAAAGGGAGATTTTCAAAGATAATTTTACAACTTAATCAAACCACAATATTTATTTTTAAGAAAATTACTGGAGGATCAACTAGACCAAGGGACCACTTGGACCTAATTTCATGATTTTTTTGAATTTTGATTTAATTATTATAATTATTTTAATTTCTAGAGTATTAATTAAATATAAAATATTATTTACATTGAAAATTAGGTTTTAAATTTTCCAAAAATCTCTCTAAGGTTAGGGAACCTAGAGAATAAAATTTCATATTTTTGTGATTTTTCTTTCAATTATTAGAATTATTTTATTGAGAAATTAGGAAAAATCCATTTTTAGGCTTTAAAAACTATTTTTAACCCTTTAAATTTTAATATTTTTACTTAGAGGGTTAGAAAAATTATTTCAATTATTCCTTAGTGATTAGGAGAAAATATACAACATTTCCATCAATTTCATTATTTTTAGGATTTTTTATGAATTTTTAATTATTTAAATATTTAAAATAACCTTAAAAATGAAAACTTTACTTTAATACTAATTTTAATTTTTTTATGTTCCTCTGATCACAGAGCACACCCAAAATCAATTTGGTAAATTTTTTAGTTGTATTTTAACTATTAGAATTATTTTAATGTTAAAAATACAATTTAACTTGGAAAATTAAATTAGGTGATCAAATTAATTCTATATGACTTCAAAATTTTTATGGGAGTTCCTCTGACCCTAAGCCATAGTGGAGAATTAATTTTAAGTCATTTACACTTGTATTTAACCCAATTTAATTTTCTTTTAGTTTTAGGGTTGATGACCATTAGAGTTATATTTAATGAGTTAAACCAAGTTATAATTTTTTATGGTCCTCTGGTTACAGTGAACCTACCAAAATTTACTTTTTCATTTTTCTGATCTCTATTTTAATTATTATGATTTTTATACCAAAATAGACATGATAACTTGAAAAATAGAGATATCCTCATAGAGATCTCGCCTGACTTTGGAAAAATCAGGGAAGATTCCTCATGATAGAGAGATCAAGAACCCCAAAGATCAAGCCATGGTGAAATTTCTATGCAAATGGAGAATCAAAATACTAAATATAGTATTTAATTAATTAAAAATAAAATACACATCAAATAAACATAAAAACATTTCCACATCGTTCTCCTCTATTCACTGACGGTATTTTTGTTTTAATTTTTTTTTCTACACTAAGTTATGGATTTTTAAAGTTCCACTAATTTAATTAAATAAAAAAATCCATAATTTCCTACTAAAGTGACTCAACGCCACACAATACTATGACGCGACGAAGCCACACGCATCTCCTTTTGATTGGGTAACGCCTTCTGACTCAGCGCCACACAACCCTTACTTTATGTTAAGATATTCCATTCGGCGTGATCCCAACCATTCAACTGTTACACGCTCGATTCAACGACACTCCTCCTTCATCCCTAACTGGTGTGCAGAGAGAACCGTCCCTGGTATAACCTCAAGGTCTCAGCCTAGACTCAACCAAATCACATGGGGTTTGATACTATGGACTCATCTAAGTGAGATGAACCTATTTATATGGCTATATACCATGGAATACAATATAAATGCATGGAGAATTGAAATAGGCTTGGGATGAAGAGTGAGCTCAAAACCTCTGCTGAGAGCCTCAATCAGATGGTTGTGGTAGCTTTTGTTGGACCCAAAGAGCCTTCAGATGAAGCCTCTTGCTGTTGTAAAAAGCCTATACCCAATTTCAACCAGAGCTGATTTCAGGTTTTGATCAAAGTTCAGGTTAGAGGCTCTCTGTGATGAGGCTTTGATGGGGGAACTTCTTCTTTTAATATGTTGAAGGTCTAGGTGCAATTAA
The DNA here is from genome assembly GCA_022702705.1 of Papilionanthe hookeriana x Papilionanthe teres. NCBI lineage: Eukaryota > Viridiplantae > Streptophyta > Magnoliopsida > Asparagales > Orchidaceae > Papilionanthe > Papilionanthe hookeriana x Papilionanthe teres. Next base: position 85,182,211 of record CM040427.1, on the reverse strand, counting down.
ATTGGACTTGGTGCACTCTAGAGCTGTGGTGGAAAGTGTCCTGGTTTTGGCTGGAATTTCAGTGGGGAAATTGGCTCTAGACAGTATGGATTAGGGCTGGAAGACTGTGGAATTGCACTTAGGAGTTCTCAGGGAAGTGTGAGAGCAATTTGGCAAAGCCCCTTATGAAATTTTCAGCACCTCTCTTTGGCTGTGAAAGATGGCTTTTATTGACAAGGCTTCCTGGTGGATCTCAGGTCTTGCTGGTGGGTGGAATTATTCATTTAGGTGGAAGATAAATAAGCTCCAGTGAGCAACCAGAGCTTGACACTTTGAATGGGTCAATTGGGTCAAGTTTATCTTGGGGTGGCTCTCAGTTTTAGCTCCTCTAGCAATTAGGCCAGCTGGCTAGGCTAGGGGAGGGTGGTCAGAGGTCAGGCCATCATGGTGATGAACTTAAGTTGCTAAGTGTTTCTAGCAAATCTCCCTTAAGTTTACCCATTTAAGGAAGGGGTCCCCAATATTATGGGATCCTTGGTCCGTGGCTCAAGTAGAGTGGGCTAGGTGGATCTAAGGTGATTCCTAGGGTTCATTTAGCGGCTGTGGTGGACTTAGGTTGGTCATTTTTGGCTTGATTTAGTCACATTGGGTCATATGTTAAATTTGAGTCACTTGGGTTCAAGTTGGGCTAGGTTGTGTTCAAGCTTGGGTTATGTCCCATAAATTGTTCAAAATGGTGTTTATGATTTCTATAAAGATTTAGAAATGGATTGGGGTGATTTTGAGTAGGTTTGGGAGGTCAATTTGGCTTAAATTAGGTATTTGATCAAATTGGGGACATTTGGGCTAACTTGAGTTTAAGTTAGAATAGGTTTGGGTCAAAGGCCAATTGAAGGTTCAAAATGGTCGATGGGAATGTTATGAAGAGTTCCCAACATTAATTGGGTGGAAATTTTAGGGTTGGGGCATTCAATTTGATGGATTTTAGACATGTGATCAAATTAGGGTAAAATTGGGAATTTTGGATTTGGTTGGACTTGGGTGAGGTTTGGGCTCAAATTGGGGGAAATTGATTGTTCCATTTATTTTAGGGGAATGTCATGAAGAGTTTAAAATTCAAAATTGGGTAGAATTGATTGACACTAGGTTTAATTTAGGGTAATTGGGCCATATGGTTAAAATTGGGGTTTTTTAGTTTGGGTTGAAATTAGGTTCAAATGTGGGTCAAATTAGGCTTAAATTTGGTTTGGGTTGGCATTAGGGATGTTGAATTAAAGTTTGGATTGGTAATAAAGGAAACTTAAAGTCAGTTTGGTGGACACTTGGTGTAATTTAGTCATTAATAGGCTTAAAGGGCAAATTTGGCATTTTTGGTCAAAATAGGTCAATTTGGTCAAATTAGGTCAATGTGGTGATTCAAAATTGAAATTGGTAATATTTGGAGGTTTTTGGAAATTTTTTGGAAATTTTAAATTTTTTGATTTTTTGGGCTAAGAGGGGCATTTTGGTCATTTTGGGTATTTTGGGGGTATTTTGGTAAATTTGAGGTGTTTTGGGATAAGTTTTAAGGGATTTTGGTAATTTTGGTTGATTTTGGGAATTTTGGGCAAAATTAGGATTTTAGGGGTAACATGGTCATTTGGTGGACTTTAGGGGTAACTTGGTCATTTGGTGGAGTTTAGTGGTATGGGGGTCAAAGGTTGGATTTATTTTTGGTAAAATTGGGGTTTAATAGGATTGACAACCCATTTGGGCCATGGACCAAGGGAATTTCCCATTTAGACCCTCCATGTACTGGTACTAACCAAACCCTAGCTTGGGGCTAAGAGCTTGGAGAAACCACCCACATGAGTTTCCAAAATAGTAGGGCATCAAGCTTATGGAAAATTGGTATATTTGGCTTAAGTTTGTGAGGTAGTGTGAGAGTGTAATGTGCAAATGTGTGTGTGTGTCAGCCTCAGACCAAACAGGGTCCTATGGTTTGACCATTCTATAGGGAACTCCTCTTGAGCTTCTTAATGCTAGGTCTCCTCCTCCTAAGCATTTAGAGGTTAGACTCTAACATTTGAAAACTTCAAGTGAAGCAAAGAAGTGTTTTGGATTTCTTTGGGGTGAGGGTTCCATTGCTAGTCTTCTAAGATAGCTACCTAGAGAGTCCTATAGCTAGACCCTAGGCTACTCTAAAGAAGGACTAGACCTCAACAAAAGTGAGGTCAACTAATGGACCCCCAGTAGGTGTGGAGTGCTGGGCAAGCACGCTGCACGTACTGGTGTTGACTGATAAGATCAACAAAACCAACACAACTGTCTAAGTCAAAACTCAAGAAGAAACGTAGATTTCAATGAGGAAATGTCTGCTTGGGATGATCTGGGTAGAAAACCTTCAAGTCTCGGGAGCTCTCGCTAAGGGAGGAAAATGGAATACCTCCATTAGGGAGCTATGAACTTCAAGCTTCCAAATTATGAAGGAGACCGATCCAATTCGATTTGAAATTGGAACTTGAATTTATAATTAGGATTTGATTTAAATTTAATTTCAATTTAAATTTTGAGTTTGAATTTGATTTTAGACTTCATGGAATTTATGGAAATTTAAATTTTATGGAATTTTTTCTTTGATTTGATTTTGAAAATTTCAATTTCGTGGGATTCTTCGAGTTCAAGTGAGTGCAGAGAGGAGAGTTAGAATTTAGGTACCTACCTCGAAAAGAGGGAATAAGAATTTAAGCACTGATTGCGAAGGATGAGAACTGGAATTTAAGTACCAGCATAAAAAATGAAAATTGGAATTTTGGTACCTATCTCGGATTATCGCGAATGAGGAAAAAATCTCGAAAATGAAGCAAAAATTTAGAGAAATTTAGAGAATCAAATGACTGAGCTCCGACTCTAGAATTTCATGAAGAAGGGAAAATTTCTCGGATAGGATGTGGAAATTTTGGGAATTTAAAGGAATCGGACGATTGTGCTCCGACTCTGGAATTTCATGGAAAGCAGAAAATTTCTCCAATATGATGTGGAAATTTAAAGAATTTGAAGGAATTTGACATTAAGCTCCGACCCTGGAATTTCATGGAAGGTTGAAAATTTCTCGGATATGATGTGTAAATTTAGAGAATTTGAAGGAATCGGACGACTGTGCTCCGACCGTGGAATTTAATGGAAGGCAGAAAATTTCTCGGTTAGAATGTGGAAATTTAGGGAATTTGAAGGAATCATATGACTGTGCTCTGACCATAAAATTTCATGGAAGGTAGAAAATTTCTCGGATAGGAAGTGGAAATTTAGGGAATTTGAAGGGATCTTAGGAAGGAAAACTCAGGGACTCACATCCAGCCCAAGGTAACAGGAGGGAATTAGAATTTAGGTATTGATCTTGGGATTTCATGAAAAAGATTTAGAGATTGATGTTGACTTTCGAAGTAAAATTGTGCAATTCAGCCAAGACTCGTATCCATTTTGAGATTTGTAGAATTTTGTGACATTTGGATTTGTGGGAAGTGACGTTGTGTAAAGCGCCAAAGTGCGGAGTGCTTTTGGAAATGTGAAATCTGAGAATGAGTACAGAGACTCAGAGTTTCGGGAAAGAGTTGGTTTATCATTTATTTTCAATTTATCATCATTTTTTTTAATTTGCTTTATTTCAATTCATTTCATTTCACTTGGTAGATATCCGGTTTTAGATTTTATTTTCTTTTATTTCATTTTATCTTAACTTGTTTCTTGTTATCTTTTCTTTTTTTAATATTTTTTTATATCATTCTTTGTTCGTTTTAATTTGGGACCAAAATATGGTCCTGCGGCTTTTTGACCATTGCGCCAAAAGACACAATTCTGAAAAACTCGGTGAGCTGAAACATAAATCTTCACTAATTTTGGTGGAAGCAGTAGTACAACTGATCACATGTTGACAAACATCCAAAAATAGATCGAGTGTACATAGCTGAACAAAAACTATTATATCATATCATGTTAGTACAAAATGCGGTATCAACTACCATGAAATCATGCAAGAGGTTGTAGAATTCTGCCATCTGAGGCTTCCCCGTGAACAAGCCAACCTACCAAGGCTTTGCTCCGGAAAATAAGTCCCCTTACGAACACCCGAAGGTACCGTCATAGTGGCAAGGGATGAAGGCTTTCCAACTCTGGATCAGGCTCGTGGTAGAATCGTACCTTATCCTCGTCCATTCTTCTGAAAGTAACTGAAACTCTTTATCATGTGACTCTTGGGATGCAATGCTTTGTATGATTTGTCCCATTTCATTTTAGCACTAACACTGATCCAACTGGTAAATGGATCTCAACAGAACCTCAGAACTCTCCTGGCCTAATAATTTAATAATTTGGATCTCCTAGCCGAACAATATATTGCTTTCACTTATAAATGAGACCATGCAGAAAGGCCTTAGAAAGTCATGGTGGTCGATATGAGATGGGATACAGTCCCCATCCTCATAGATTGTTAGAATACAGTTGTTAGGAATACAGTCTGCAGGCAACATGTGCCACTCGAGCATTTTCTTTATCATCCTTTTAATTTGCGGTGGGATCGGATCCACCTCATCATGTTGTAGAATACCTGGGGGATTACTTTGTCGATAGCAGAACCCACACAGAATGGTGACCCTGCCCTTTTTTCTCTTCCATTTCATCAGGTCCAGAATTTTCTCTTGATCATTTTTCAAAAATACATCTTTGTAAAGCTCGAGGCCTTCCAATATATTGATGAATCTTCTTTGGATTTCCTCATAATGCCAGAATTCTTTATTTCTGTCTCTTTTGATCTTAGCCATCACGTATTCCAAGAATCCTCATTGCAATGGTGGTAGAACTGCTATGGTACGTAAGGCTCTATGTCAGAATGCTCCCTGCTTCTGAGTAGCATCGAGGCGGCTGCGTACGCCTTAAACGTGTCATACTCCTCCAACTATAGAACAAGACACTGCAGGCATTCTGAAAATGCCCTTGTGACAGAAGGCTGTTTGGGTAGACTGAGTTACAAGTCGATCACCCTGTAAAAATCTCTTTTATCAAATCTGATGTCACTGCGGGGTCCTCAGTAGTCTCCGACTCTGTCTCTGTGTGCAGTAAGCTGTCATTAATTTCTTTCGTTTCTAGCTCATAAAACTGCTCTAGAATAGGTGGTAGCCCAGCGGCTAACTCACGAGCTTAGCTCCTCTCTATCCTATCCAAGAAGCGATGCTTGCGGTAATTTGCACTTCTTTTCTTTGTGTGTGCTAACGACACGTCTGGAACCTTTTCAGCTGTAGCAGTGACAAGACCACCCTCTAAAGTAGTGATCATCGAGAGAATCTCACTGTGTCTACCGGTAGGAAGGTGTAAGTCAACAAAACCTCTGGTGCCTCCATGTCTTGACATCTATCTGGTCTCTCTATGACCAATATTCATCTTTGATCTCATATTCACAATCTCCTCAGAGCGCAAGGTCCAAGTATTCTTTGAAAGCAAATACCAACTTACGGCCTTACATTTCCTCCACAAGAAGATAGAGGGAAATGTCAGTGGCTAGTTTTTTGCATGAACAAGAACAATAAAAAACTTATTATTATTTTTTAGCAATTTTTTACAATTATTTTGATGTCATTATCATATTTAATATAATTTACAAAATTTGGATTTGGAAATTTAACAAGCGTATTTTTTCTTGTGAGAAAATTTATTTGATTTTGTTCAAATTCATTTCTTTACAAAATTTAGACCCAGTCACAAACACTGGCCACATGGCTCATATTGGAACAACGTCCTCTTTCAGAATTTTTCTATGTTGTGTAATATTTCTTCAGGTAACGTCCATTTTTCGGCAACATGGGCCTATCTCCTTGAGAATCCACTAGCTGGCATGACCTGCAGGAGTAAACCTACTCCACCACGAATGGTCCCTCGTAGGTTGGTTCAAATTTTCCACCTATCTTGTGGTGTGCAAGAATAGGCCTCCTGAGAACAAGAATAAGGTCACTAACTTTAAACGACCTCGGACAGACCAATTTGTCGTAGGCTTGAATCATCTTTGCTTAATAGAGTTCCAAATTCTACTGCACGAGCAATCTCTTCCTTTCAAGAATTTCCAACTCTGTAAGTCGGAGTTTGGCGTTCTCTTTTGTTGTAATCTGATTGGTGACGGTAATCTTGAGTAATGGTAGCTCAACCTCTAATGGAAACACTGTCTCAGCCCTGTACACAAATGCGTAAGGAGTAGACTGTGTCAGCGTTCTAACTGTCATCTTGTATGCCCACGAAGCTTCCAATAACTTCTCGTGCCATCCTCCATTATTGTCATCGAGCGACTTCTATAAGATCTGTACGAGCGTCTTGTTGAAGGCTTCTGCCAAGCCATTTGCTTTCAGATAGTAGATGTTTGAATACCGCTAATTTATCTCACGCCTTCTGATAAAGTTGTTGATCTTGGTACTCTTGAAAGTGGACCCATTATCTGAAATGATTCTATGCAGTACAACAAAGTGGTAGATGATCTGATTCTTAAAAAACTGTAAGACCTGTTGCGTTGTAACTTCTCGTAAAAGAACTGCCTCTGCCCATTTAGAGAAATAGTCCGTAGCTGCGAGTATAAACCTGTGTCCTTTTGAAGATGTAGGGTCTATCAGACCCATTATGCTTGTTGATCATCCTAAAATTACCTAATTTTTTATATCATTTTTAACTAATATTTTAAAGATATTACGCTTTAATGAAAGGTATTTTTTAATTTTTTGGTTATAGGTACAAGAAAATAAGTTTATGAAGTAAAAGAATAAAAAAAAGGAGTAAAAAGAGAAAAAATGAGTCAATTAAAGAAAATAAGAAAAAAAGGGCTGACTTTGGCGCCCAGGCGCCAAACTCAGCAGAGAATTCTAGAGAACTTTTCAACGGTTTTGTTATGGTTATTGATGACTCAGAAGCGATCTAGAAGCCTCTGGACAATTTTTCATATGTTATAAACAAGATACAATGAATTTATACACAGGGAATCAGTTATTCAATGAAGAGAACAGACTCAAAACCTGAAGAGATGCATCCATTCGTGCAAAAGACTGGCACCAAGGTGCCACAGTTACCTTCTAGAATATTCAATGAGTTTTGACAAATTTTGGAGAGATGCCTGAAGCAACCTCTACATTTTCAAAGATTTATAAATAGAGGACAATTCTAAAGTAATGTATGGTCGTTTGTAGTGTGTAAGTGTTATAAGAGTGAAAGAGGTGTGCCATTTCATTTAGTGAATAAGTGTTTAGTGTTATTTACTTTTTTTTAGTGAGAGTTCAGAGTGTTGGAGTCTTGTAGAAGTCAGTCAAAGTCAGAGAAACTTCAAAGGATTGCTTGGATATCTTTCCAGATAAGTATTGATAATTTAGTTCTTAAGTTTTGTACTTTAAATTTGAAGTATATAAATATGGTTTGTGGTGTGAATCCTATGCTTTCTGAGTAGTCTTCTTATCTTTCTCCCTACGAATATGAAATGATTTAGATAGGGATTTAGTTTAGTTTTGAGAACTTATTTTTCTTCATCAATAATTTGTGATGTTACTTTACCTGATTTTCATTTAAACCACAACTTGATCACTTGTAATGTTAAAATCTGTGCAGAGTTCTTAAGACCTATTCGTGGGCTAAGATTTCTTAACTTGTAAGTATCACATTTTCCTTGGAAAGGTAGATGGTAAATCCTGAAAAGGGGAGGTACGAATAGATAGGGAGATAATCGTTGAAGGGCGTAGAATTGAATATGTTTTTAAAGTGACATGCTAAATTCTATCAATTTGGTTTTAAGAGGAGGTGACGGGTTATTAGTAGGCCCGACCATAGGCACCTTTGGGGGGGGGGGGAATAGAAGTGAGAGCCTAGAACTTCGTCCCTTACTACTAACAATACATCATGATCCAATCCTGTAAAACTAGCCAATGTTCTTTATATGTTGTAACAAGGGTAAAGAAAATTTATGCTCATGTTCGTCACATTACCACATTACTTAAGTTATCAAACTAAATTAGATGTTTACTAATCATTAAATATTTCGTATGGGGAAAGAATCTTTGTTTATTGTGTTAAAGAATTTAAATTACTATTTTATTTCAACTACTACTTTAAATAACTTGTATATTTATACTTGATAATTGTATAGTTTATAAATAGATTTTCATCTTTCTTTTCTTATTTACTTAAAATTAACCTTCCCTGTGGGATCGATATCTGGGACTTAATTAGAAAGCTCTATGTTACTTGAAATGATATGTATACTTGCTTAGTACCCCTTGTGTGCGATTTATATTTATTTATAAAATCCTTAATCTTTAAATATCGTACATTAGCCGCTTAATCTAAATTGGGGTCACATTTGACCATAATTTTATAAGCTATTTTACTAGCGTAATTGCAGTCGTGTCAAGTTTTTGGTGCCATTGTCGGGGTGGTATAGAAATATAAGCACTAAAAATTAGATAATTAAGGAAAGATAAAAACTTTATTTTATATATAATATTTATATTTTTATTTTATTAATTAAAAAATATTTTCTAATTCCTTTTATGCAAAGTTCAGGATCTGAAGGATTAATACCTGATAATTCTCAATTAGAACGCACTGTCAGAAGAATTAGAAAAGAAAGAAGAATTTATAATTTGCTAGAAATGGCTAATATACCTCACAATAATATGGAACAAAATCTTGCAAAAAATGAACATCAAAATCAACATAGACCTTTAAGAAAGTATGGTAACCCTACATCTGATGAAATTCACTTAAGCATTCAAATTCTTGTTGTAGCAGCAAACTCGTTTAAATTTAAACCTGTAATGATCCAAAATAATCAGTTTGGAGGATCTCCTACTGAAGATCCTAATTTACACATTGCCGGTTTTCTAGAACTTTGTGCTACTTTCAAGTATGATAATGTTTCTGATGATGCTATTAGGCTTAAACTTTTTCCTTTTCCTTTAATGGATAAGGTTAAGATGTAGCTAAATTTGTTAGCAATAGGATCAATTAAAACTTGGGGAGAAATGGCGCAAAAATTTCTAGCTAAGTATTTTCTACCTTCCAAAACTGTAAAACTTAGAAATGATACAAATTCATTTACTCAATTTGAAGGAGAAACTATTTATGAAGCATGGGAAAGATTTAAAGAACTTCTTAGGAAGTGCCCACAACAAGCTTTACCAAACTGGTTAATTATACAAACATTTTATAATGGTTTAATGGGTTCTCTTAGATCTATTGTAGATGCTGCTGCTGGAGGTTCCTTAATGGCTAAATCATTTGAAGAAGCTTATGCTTTAATAGAAGAAATGGCTACCAATAATTTTCATTGGCCTTCTAATAGAATAAATACTAAAAGAGTGGCTGTTATATAAGAAAATAAAGCATTCTCTATTTTAGTATCTCAAGTTGCTGCAATATCTAAGAAATTAGATAATTTGTCTCAATTATCGCATTTAAGTAATGATAATTCTGGAAGTACTGATGAATCTCAAACTTTAGAGACATTGCTAGCTATCGCTAGCAAGACTAAAAACCCTTGTTCTAATTACTATAATCCATGTTGGAAGAATCACCACCCTAACTTAAATTGGAATAATGCAAATCCACAATGGGGTAATAACCAACCTAACCCAATTGGAAATTGGAATAATCAAGGTAATTCTAACTATCGACCTTCTTATCCTCCTGGTTTTAATAACCAGCAATTTAAGGAAAAGAAACTGTCTATAAAAGAATTAATTTTACAAATGGGTAGTCAGTTGCAAAGTCAAAATGCTGCAATAAGACATATTGATAATCAATGGGGGCAAATTACAAATGCAATTAATAACAGACCATAGGGAACATTTCCAAGTACTATTGAAGTAAATCCAAGAAAAAATTGAAAAGATCAAGAGCAGATAAAAGATGTATTACTTAGAAGTGGAAAAGAACTAAAGGTTGGAAAGGAAAATAAAATTCAAAAAGTGACTAAAGTGATAGGAGTTGAGAAACCTAAGGAAATACTTAATGAAGAAGAAAAACAATTTCCATCTCAAGGTGAATTTAAAAACCTCCACCCTCATTTCCACAATGACTTAAACAGTAGAAATTAAATCAAAAATTTTTGAAATTCTTTGAGGTATTCAAGAAACATACCATTAAAATTCCATTTGCTGAAGCTTTGGAACAAATGCTTAAGTATGCTAAATTTTTAAAAGATACTCTTTATAAAAAAAAAATCTGAAGCTTTTGAAATTGTTACTCTAAGCAAAGAATGTAGTGCAATTATTCAGAAAAAGCTACCTCAAAAGCTTAAAGTTCTTGGAAATTTTACTATACATTGTGTTGTAGGAGATAGATTTCATGGAAAAGCTTTATGCAATTTAGGAGCAAGTATTAAGCTTGTTCCTTTATCCATCTTTAAGAGGTTAGATTTAGGAGAAATGTCTCCTACTATTGTAACCTTACAATTAGCAGATCGATCTACTACTCACCCAAGAGGAATGATAGAAGACATTTTGGTAAAAGTGGATAAATTCATTTTCCCTGTAGATTTTATGATTCTGGATATGGAAGAAGATGAAGAGATTCCTATTAATTTTGGAAGACATTTCCTTGCTACCGGACATGCTATGATAGACGTATAAAAAGGGGAGTTAAACATGAGAGTTAATGATCAAGAATTAACATTTAATGTTCTTAAATCAATGTGGTATCATAATAAGAAGTGTTATATAATGGATATCTTTGACTATATGATAGCACAACATTATCAAGAAAAATGTCAGATCATTTCTAAAGAAGAAGAGTTCTTAAATCCTAAAGATTTAAGTGATGAAAATTATTCTGAAGAAGATATAAAAGATATTAATTATATTAATGAAAATTGGGAAATATTAGATACAACTGAAAGTAATGAATTCAAACCGTCAATTGAAAAGGCTCCTATATTGGAATTGAAGGAATTACCCTCTCATTTAAAGTATGCCTTTTTAGGAAGTCATTAGCTTTACCTGTAATTATATCTTCTGAAATAACTACAGAACAAAAGATGAAATTGATTGAAATTTTAAAAGAGTATAAAAAAGCTTTTGGATGGACAATAGCAGATATTAAAGGAATTAGCCCATCAATATGTATGCACAGAATATTATTGGAAAATGACAGTAAACCCAGTATTGAACCTCAAAGGAGATTAAACCCTGTTATGAAAGACATGGTTAAGAAAGAAATGTTGAAATGGTTGGATGCAGGAATAATTTATCCAATATCTGGTAGTCCTTGGGGTAGTCCCATTCATTGCATTCCAAAGAAAGGAGGAGTAATTGTTGCCAAAAATGAAAATAATGAATTGATTCCTACAAGACAAGTTACTGGTTGGCGAATCTGTATTGATTACATAAAATTAAATACTGCCACCAGGAAAGATCATTTTCCTCTTCCATTCTTAGATCAAATGCTGGATAGATTAGCGGGACATTCATATTTTTATTTTTTAGATGGATATTCTAGTTATTATCAGATATCTATAACTCCTGAGGATCAAGAAAAGACTATGTTTACAAGTCCTTATGGAACATTTACTTTTCATAGAATGCCTTTTGGGTTATGTAATGCACCTGCTACTTTTCAAAGGTGTATAATGGCTACCTTTTTTTGATTTAATTGAAAAAGGAATTGAAATTTTCATGGACCATTTTTCTGTATCTGGAACTACTTTTGATTCTTGTTTACATAATTTGATTAAAGTTTTAATGTGCTGTTAAGAAACAAATTTAGTTTTAAACTGAGAGAAGTGTCAATTTATGGTTACAGAAGAAATTGTACTGGTACATAAAATTTCTAAAAATCGAATGGAAGTTGATCAAGCAAAATTTCAAGTTATTATTGGATTGCAACCCCCAACTAATATAACGGGTATAAGAAGTTTTCTTGGACATACTGGATTTTATAGAAGATATATTAAAGATTTTTCCAAGATTACTAAAGCTTTATGCCATCTTTTAGAAAAAGATATAAAATTTGAATTCGATGAAAATTTCCTAAATGCCTTTAACTTATTAAAAGAAAAGTTAATCACTGTACTTATCATAGTTGCACCCAATTGGGAAAAACCATTTCAACTAACGTGTGATGCGAGTGATTATGCTATAGAGGTAACTTTAGGACAAAGATATGATAAGATGTATAAAGTTATATATTATGCAAATAAAACTCTTAATGGAGCTCAAATTAATTACAGTACTACTGAAAAAGAGCTTTTGGCTATAGTATATGCCTTTGACAAATTTTGATCATATTTACTTGGGAATAAATGTATTGTGCATATGGATCATTTTGTTATTAAATATTTGATGACAAAAAAAGGCTAAACTAAGATTGGTTAGATGAATCATTCTTTTGCAAGAATTTGAATTTCAAGTAGTTGATAGAAAAGGGTCTGATAATCAAATCGCTGATCATCTGTCAAGAATTGAAAATGATAAGGAATTGAATGATAAAGAATAAATTAATGATTTTTTTCCTGATGAACAACTTTATACTATTTTTGATGGATTAATCTGATGGTATACAGATATAGTTAATTATTTAGCTAGTAACAATATACCATATGTATTAGATCATCAACAGAAAAAGAAAATCTTATATGATGTGAAATTTTATTTTTAGGATAATCCCTTTCCGTTTAATCACTGTAAGGATTCTATTAGACGAAGATGTGTTCCTTATGAAGAAGCTTTCGAGATTAGTCAAAAATGCCTCAACTCTGAATTTGGCGTGCATTTCAGAATTGATAAAACTACTTTTAAAATTTTACAATCCGGATTTTAATGGCCTACATTATTTAAGGATGTTAAAAATTTTGTTAAATCTTGTGATCGATGCCAACATATAGGCAATATTTCTAGGAGAGATGAAATGCCTCTAAATTTTAATTTGGAAGTGGAAATTTTTTATGTCTGGGGTTTAAATTTCGTGGGACCATTTGTACCTTCTTCAGGAAAAATTTATATAATGTTATTTGTTAATTGTGTTTCAAAATGGATTGAAGCAAAAGCTTTACCTCATTGTGATGCCAAAATTGTTGAAATTTTTTTAACTTAAAATATTTTTACCAGATTTGGAATGCCCCAAATAATTATCATAGATGGGTTAAGTCACTTCAAGAGTTTTATGATTCAAAGATTAATGAGTAAATTTGGGATTAACCATAGCATTTCAATAGTTTATCATCCTAAACCTAATGGATTAGCTGAAGTATCAAATCGGGAGATCAGAAGAATTTTAGAGAAAACAATTAATACAAAATGAACTAATTGGGCTGATAGACTCAATGATGCTTTATGGGCTTATAGAACTGCTTATAAAACTCCTTTTGGAATGTCATCATATAGGCTCATATATGGAAAACCTTGTCATTTACCTGTTGAATTGGAGCATAAAGCTTATTGAACGATTAAACAGTTTAATTACAATTTAAGTGATGCTAGAGATAAACGATTCTTGAAATTAAATGAACTTGAAGAAATTAGAAATGATTCATATGAAAGTGATCGGATCTATAAAGAGAAAATAAAGAAGCTGCATGACAAAAGAGTATTAAGGAAGACTTTTGAGCCTACAAGAAGTTTTATTATACAATTCAAGATTAAATATTTTTAGAGGAAAATTGAAATCCAAATGGACAGGGCCTTTTATTGTTAAGAAAGTTTATCCTTATGAAGCAGTGGATATAATCGATCAAAAAAACAAATTCTATAATTAAAGTAAATGGACAAAGATTAAAGCCTTATATTGGAGGAACTTTGCCATCTTTTAAAGAAGTGTTATATTTAAACCATTTGGAATAAATTGTTGGTTATGTCGGGCTGACGACGTTAAACCAAGCACTTTATGAGAGGCAACCCATAGTACGATTTGATTTGTTTTGATAATTAAGAGTGCTTTATATGTGACTTCACTTAGTTACATATCTTTTGATCCACATTTTGAAACCCTATTTTGGTATGAAACTTACGAAAATTTGATGAAGGGCGAACCAGTGAATTATAGGATTCTGGTGCCTAGGCGCCATAACTGGCGCCTTAGCGCTAGACATCCAAATTACTGGCGCCTAAGAACCAAAATTGGCACCTAGGTGACACAGTTATGTATCGTGGTAAAACTGCCTAAATGCAGTTTTTACCCACCAAAATCTCTATAAATCGCTACTTCTTAGTCCCCAAACATCAGGCCATCAAATTTCTACCCTAGATTTATACTTTTGAGAGGAAAGAAAGGTTGGATTGCTTCTATGGAGAGAATTACAATGGAGAATGAAGGGAAAGCCAAGTTTATGCATAAGGATTCTCAAACCTACTTCAATGGCTACTTAGTCGTGACATTGGATAAGCTTTTTGGTCAACTTGAGAAGACTAAAGGAGAATTGGTGCATATTGGAGAAAGGTTGCATGAAATGTACGATCAATATGAGCATATGGAATAGCAAATGAAGGTACAATCTGATCATCTTGCTGCATTTGAAGACCACCAGGTAACCATGTATGCTCAAAACAAATGGATTGATGAAAAGACGGCCTTGGAATTTCCTCGTGTCCCTTTCTTCCACTCCTTTGTTCGAAGTGAATTACCTTGTGGAACTAACGAAGGTTCTGATGTGAATCCTTGAATTTAGGGTGACTTTATGTGGAGAAATCGATTGTGAATATGAAGTGTTAAGTGATTTGCTTAATGTATTATGTAAGTGATTTATATGAGTGTTATGTGTTGTGGTGAATTATGAGAAGTTGTATATGCGTGTTTTCTGTATTTTTTGAACCTTATCTTAAAGAGATGAAACGGAATGAAGTAAAAATTTGAGTTTGGATTGAATCAAATTATCTTTAGAATGAATCTTAAATTTGGAATCGGTTTTGGACATGGATAATCTTTTTAATTTCTGGGAGATGTTTGATGAAGTTTGTGACATTATTTTAAGTTTACAGAGGTTAGAAACTCCTAAATTACAGAATGTAAAAATTTGGGAATTTTTTGAAATTTTTGGTGAATCTGGCACCTAGACGCCAGAACTGGCGCCTAGGCGCTGGGTCACCTGAACTGAAAATTCAGCCATATAACTGAACCCAACACCATTTTTAATGCCTAAGCTTCATCTTCCTCCGTAAAACCCGCAAAAACAAGTCCTATGGCTCCTTATTGTGCTTGATTTGTGAAGTTTCGACATGTAAAAACACCGGATTCCAACTTCTCAAGGTTAGATCTACGCATTGGCATAATTATTTTGAGTTATCACCATAGATTTCTCTACATTTGAATAATGCTGAAATTTTGGAGAAAATTTTAATTTTTAAGTAGAAAATCCATGGATCTAAGCTTAATATAGTATTTTAAGTTTAGATTTTGTGCCATGTTTTGGATTTTTAAATTATTTGGAATTATTTTTAAATTATAGTATGGCACCAAAATCAAAGCATAGAAAGGAGCGGAGCAAATTTGATCAATCGAAGTTCGCTAGCACAAGTGTTCAAGTGCGCTACAATGAATTTGCGTCATCTCGCAAATTCATAGTGGAACGAAGTTTTTATAATCCCGGAGGATCAATCAAAAATATTATTGTTGCTCGACGGTGGGAACAGTTCTGTTATTTCTCTACGCTTGTTATCATTTTAGTGGTTTGAGAGTTCTATGCCAATCTTCCAGAAACAGCGGAAAATGAAGTTTATATTAAGGGAATGGGAGTAAATTTTACTCCTGAAGTCATCAACATGTTTTACGGTCTACCCCCAGCTACAGATTGCTTTTATGATATTTTTGTTCCTTCTGAAAGAGAGCTTGATGAAATTATAGCTTACCTGACTTACGGAAGAGGATCGTGGAAAACTCAGAACAATAAACGGGTAAATTTTTCCTCTTCTATGCTTAATGCAACTTCTAAGGCCTGACATTACTTTATTTATGCTCATATTCTTCCATCACATCACCTGAGTGAAGTGACGAATGAAGGAGCTATTTTAAATTACTGCTTTCAAAAAATGAAACCAATAGATGTGGGAGCCATAATATATGATGTGATAAACACTTCAGCAAGAGGAAGTGTTATTTCTGGTTTAGGCTTCCTGGCTCTCATTTTCTCGATTTGCAAGAATGTTGGTATTGCTTATTCTCATTCTGAAGAGATGCTTAAGCCACTTAAGTCAATTGGAGAAACTCATGTTGATATATACGAAAAGTCAAAAATTCAAGGTTCTACAGCATATACTTCTTCTATGCCTTCTACTTATGCACCTAACCTTCCACTTCTACTTCTGCACCTCTACCAGATGTGTGGAACACTGTTTGTCAGAGATATATGGAGCATCAAAGTGATATATTCTTGATGCATTGTAGAGTGGATGAGATGGATAGTAAGATTGATCATATGTTTGAATATATACAGAGGAAGAGTGACTATGATGGGGAGTATAATGACACACTGGTAAAATTTTTGAAGGGTGATATAAATATTGAGTTTCCTATATGTCCTAAATTCACCCCATGGATCAACCCCTGAAGTCCTTTACTTGATGATTCTTCTGATGATGAGGAGGCAACTGAGGATGATTAGACTTTATTTTTGCTTTGCTTTGCTGATGTGCCCGTTATGTGTGTTTTTACTTTTCATGTATTATTGTATTGATTAAGAACTTGGTTGCAACTCAGTTTATTTCTGTTATCTGATTGCTTAGAATTTAATCCTTTTTATGCTCCTGATCTTTTTAATGTTTAAAATATAAAATAGTTTTAGTTTTTTTATTGTTATTTACTTTGCTACTCTTTTATATTGTTGCTTATACCAGTATTATTTACTGTTTTAAATACCTTAAATGTTATACCTTTTCTTCATGCTTAGTTTAAAATTTCAAAGTGCAAAATGTTTTAAACCTTATTAAAAGAACTAAGTTTGGAGGAAGGAAAAGAACTTATATTTAAACCTTACTTGTCCTTAGTAAACAATATTTTCAAAATTAATAACATAACCAATGGAAGAAAAGTTAATTTAAGATAGATATGCTGTTGTTTTCATGAATACTATAATAAACTTATAAAATTATTTTTATATATCAATAGATAATTCTAAAAATTGTAATTATTTAATAAAAAAGGTGTTAGAATTTTGATTCAAATATCTAAATAAAAAAATGTTGTATTTTTGAAAGTATTAAGGAATCTAGATGTTTACTTGAGATGATAGAATTGAAACTCTATGAAAAATACTTTTGCTAAACACATATTCATTAAGTAAAAATGTGTTAAGTCTTTAAATATTAGTTAAGGATAGTGAAGTTCAAAATCATTAACAGGGTATCCAGATATCGTAATCCTCACTTGAAAAAGAAAAAAAAAAGAAAAGAAAAGGATTGAAAACAATCCCTGAAATTATATATATATATATATATATATATATATATATATATATATATATATATATATATATATATATATATATAGGATTGGAAAGCAATCCAAATATGAAAAGAAAATGAAAAAGAAAGTGAGGAGAAGCTTGAGGAAAAGCCTAAATCTAAAATTGGCTTCACTTGAATCATCTTATAAGAAAAGACCTAATGCAATTTTTTTACTTAAGGTCTTATGTATAAGCATCCTTACTAGTAGAGTTATCATGAAAATCTTTTTCCTGTAAATTATCTACATGTTTTTAATATGACAAATTGCAATTATTTTTTTAAAATAGATAGGAGAAGAAAGCTCATAACACTTGCATATTAAATATTTTACATATTTTGGTTTTAGCCTAAGTTATTTAGAAAGTTTTTTAAATTTCATTATTCTATTTATAAAATAAACAGTTGTAGAAGTCTTAAAGAAAATTCTTCTCCATAGATTATTATTTTTAGTAGTAAAGAGTTAAGAGTTACTTGAGGACAAGCAACGTTTAAGTTTGGAGGAATTGATCACCCTTAAAATTACCTAATTTTTATATCATTTTTAATTAATATTTTAAGGATATTACGCTTTAATGAAAGGTATTTCTTATGTTTTTTGTTACAGGTACAAGAAAATAAGTTTATGAAGTAAAAGAATCAAAAAGTGAGTAAAAGGAGCAAACATGATTCAATTGAAGAAAAGAAGAAAAAAAGAGCTGACTCTGGTGCCCAGGCACCACACTTAGCAGGGAATTCTAGAGAACTTTTGGACAATTTTGTGACGCTTATTGATGACTCAAAAGCGATCTAGAAGCCTCTGAACAATTTCCCATATGTTATAAGCAAGATACAATGAATTTAGATACAGGGAATCAGTTATTCAACGAAGAGATGTGACTCAAAACCTGAAGGGACGCGTCCATTTGCACAGAAGACTGGCGCCTAGGTGCCATAGTTACCTTCAAGAATATTCAACGAATTTAGACCAATTATGGAGAGGTGCCTAAAGCAACCCCTAGTCATTTTTGAAGCACTATAAATAGAGGACAATTCTACAGCAATGTGTGGTTGTTTGGAGTGTGTAAATGTTATAAGAGTGAAAGAGGTGTGTCATTTCATTTAGTAAAAGAGTGTTTAGTGTTATTTTCTTTTTCTTAGTGAGAGTTCCGAGTGTTGGAGTCTTGTAGAAGTCAGCCAAAGTCAGCGAAACTTCAAAGGATTGCTTGGATATCATTCTAGATAAGTATTTATAATTTAGCTCTTAAGTTTTATATTTTGAATTTGAATTATATAAATATAGTTTGTGGTGTGAACCCTATGCTTTTTGAGTAGTTTTCTTGTCTTTCTCCTTACGAATATGAAATGATTTAGATAATGATTTAATTAGTTTTGAGAACTTATTTTTCTTCATCAATAATTTGTGATGTTAGTTTACCTGATTTTTATTTACACTACAACTTGATCACTTGTAATGTTAAGATCTGTGGAGAGTTCTTAAGACCTAACCGTGGGCTAAGAAATTCTAACTTGTAAGTATCACATTTCCCTTGGAAAGGTAGATGGTAAATCCTTAAAGGGGGAGGTGCAAATAGATAGGGAGATAATCTTTGAAGGGCGTAGAATTGAATATGTTTTTAGAGTGACAGGCTAAATTCTATCAATTTGGTTTAAGAGGAGGTGACGTGTCACTAGTAGGCCCGACCATAGGCACCCTTTCGGGGGAACTAGAAGTGAGAGCCTAGAACTTCGTCCCTTACTACTAACAATACATTCTGATCTAATCTTCTAAAATTAGCCAACGTTCGTTAAATGATGTAACAAGGGTAAAGAATATTTATGCTCCTATTCGTCACATTACCACATTATTTAAGTTCTCAAACTAAATTAGATGTTTACTAATCATTAAATATTTTGTATGGGGAAAGAATCTTTGTTTATTGTGTTAAAGAATTTAAATTACTATTTTATTTCCAACTGCTACTTTAAATAACTTGTATATTCGTACTTGATAATTGTTTAGTTTATAAATAGATTTTCATCATTCTTTTCTTATTCACTAGTACTTAACCTTCTCCCTAGGATCGATATCTGGGGCTTAATTAGAATGCTCTATATTACTTGAAATGATACGTATACTTGCATAGTAACCCTAGCATGAGATATATATTTATTTATAAAATCCTTAACCTTTAAATATCGTACATTAGCTGCTTAATCTAATTTGGGGTCACATTTGACCATAATTTTATAAGCTATTTTACTTGCGTAATTGCGATCGGGTCATCTATGCCCTAACACTCAAATGGTCACGACACGATTATGGAGCGTAGAACATTCAGAGGTTGGTGCAAGACCACTCCATGCACTTGGGATTGATGACATTTCTTTATTGTGTACATACAGTCTGTCATCATTGCAGGCTAGTGATACACCTAAAATATATAGTGTTTTTAAATACATTTTTATAAATATTTTTGATGATATTGCACTTTAATGGAAGGTACATTTATGTTTCTCTTGTAAGTATGATTAAAATGACTGACTATGATGAAAGGAGCAAAAGAGTATCAAATTTGGAGCAAAATTTGAAGAATAAAAAAATTTGACATGTGGCGGCTAAGCACAGACGCTTAGCGCATAGGCGCGATAGTTAAAAATACGAATTAAATCAAATTTGGTGCCATTTTCAAGAGGTGTTTGAAGCAACTTTGGATGGTAGCATCCTTAACTTCTTTTGGGTGGCAGATTTGAAAGAAGAGATGCATTATTTGGTGGATACATTGAATCTGGACATGATTTGAAGAGACACCAAGGCACCTTTTGGAAATTTTAAAAAGAAGACTTGAAGATTAGAAAAATGGTCGTTGTTGGAGGGTGTGATTAGTTTTAAGAGTAAAGTTTATGTTAGAGAGTTTTTGAGAGCACACCTTTCCACTTCACCGCTTTTATTATCACTTGTATCTAGTTTTTATTAAGAGTAGAATAGAGATTCGGAGTTAACAGAGTTCGACGCCGACCACTATTGTGTCTTGTAAAAGGAAAGCAAAAAATTAAAGGAACTTCAAGAGTCTTGTAGAGAGGATTTTCTGATAAGTGTATATCTTTGTTTTACATTTGTTTTAAAGTAAAAATTGTTGTGTTTTCACTATGAATTCTACTTTCAAATCAAGTTGTGATTGTGTTTTCTCCATGAATTCTGAGTAGTTTTCTTTATCTTTTTCCTTTTAAATGATGAAGTAATTAAATTATGGAAGGAAGTTGTGTGAAGTATAGGATTTCAATGTTGGAAGAAGTTGTGATGATTCACTACCTTGCACTTCATTTACCTCTTAATTTGGCCAATTAAGATGTTAAAATTTGTTGTGAGAACATGAAAGAACCAATGTGGTATTGTCTCAATCAACAATTAGAAAGAATCACATGCAATTGTATGGGTGAGAATTGTAGTCCATATGGTTGGGTGCAAATAAATAGGAAGATATGTTTTTAATGGGGAGTAAAAATAGAGGACTTTAGAGTGACAATCTAAAGCACCCTAATTTGGTTTAATGTTTTAAATTTTGTTATGTGATGTTAGCCCCCAGGTGGAGGGAATCGAGTGAACTCTAGAGTGAGCTAGTATCTTCCCTGCCTAACCCATCTACATTATTTCAAAACTTCAAATTATCCAATATTCTTTATAGAACCAAATAAGGGTATGATGCCCGAATATTTATGCTTTCTATTTAGATATAAAATTTATGATTTATAATATGACATTCTAGAAAAGTATACGTATCGTGTATTAAGTCATATAAGACTTTCTGATTAAGCCCCGAGATATCGAACTCATAGGGAAATGTGTAAAAATTTAAAGAAATAAGAAAAATAACTTTTTACTTTTTAATTGATTTTTTTAAGTATTTTTTAAGGTTTTAATTTCAAAAAGTTTTTTTTTGATATTTTTAATAAAAAGTTAAGCATGCAATAAAATTACCAATACTCTAAACACGATGTAAATGTTATAAGAATCAAATATCTTTTTCCTTCTTCAATGAATCAGTAATAATTATGGATATTTATGTTGTGGAAGTATTTAAATGTATTGTGTCAAATATGAGATATTATATTTTTTAAACTTACTTGGTTCTATAAAGAAAATTGGTTATTTTAAATTTTAAAATAGGCAGGGAAGATACCAGCTCTCACTTTAGAGTTCCCTCAATTCCATCCACTTGGGGGCTAACAT
This sequence comes from Papilionanthe hookeriana x Papilionanthe teres, assembly GCA_022702705.1. Classification (NCBI taxonomy): domain Eukaryota; kingdom Viridiplantae; phylum Streptophyta; class Magnoliopsida; order Asparagales; family Orchidaceae; genus Papilionanthe; species Papilionanthe hookeriana x Papilionanthe teres. The sequence goes on along the minus strand of CM040427.1, from coordinate 85,160,602 downwards.
CTCATAACAAAATTTAAAATAACAAACCAAATTAGGGGGCTTTAGTCTGTCACTCTAAAGTCCTCTAATTTTACTCCTTAATAAAGCATATCTCCCTATATATTTGCATTCAATCATATGGACTACAATTCTCACCCATATAATTGCATGTGATTCTTTCTGATTGTTGTTTGAGACAATACCACATTGGATCTTACAGAATCTAACAACAAATTTTAACATCTTAAATGGGCAAATCAAGAAGTAAATTAAGTTTAAGGAATTGAATCATCACAATTTATTCCAGCATAAAACACTTATACTTTCCACAACATACTTCCATAATTTAATTACTTCATAATCTAAGAAAGAAAAAGATAAACTAAACTACTCAGATTTCATGAAGAAAACACAAACAAAACTTGATATGAAAGCATAAACCATAATGAAAACACGATAATCTTACTTAAAAACAAAGTCTAAAATCAAAGATAAATACTTATCTGAAATCCTCTCCACCAGACTCTGGAAGTTCCTTTGGAATTTTGCTTACCACAATACAACTCTACAGAGGTTGGCGCCCAACTCTGGTGACTCTAATAAAGACCTTAAAATTTAATAAAAACTAGATATAAGGATAAAAAAATGGTGAGAAGAAGGCTTCACACCAACCCTTTTTCCTTTCTTACTCTCTACTCTCTATTATATAAAAGAAGAACTCTCGAACTTAACACACTCTAATAACACACTCACTAACAATAACCACTTCAACACACTTGGAAATTATTAGGCTTCATTTTTATAATTTTCCAAAAGGTGCCTTGGTTCTCTTCAAATCATGTCTAGATTCAATGTATCCACCAAAAAATGCATCCCTTCAATCAAATTTGCCGCCCAAAGGAAGTTAAGGAAGTCACCATGGCGCCAAAATTTATTTAAATTCAATTTTTAACTGTGGCACTTAAGCGCTGGAACTTTAGCGCTTAGGTGCCAGAGGCCAAATTTCTCAAACTTCATAATTTTGCTCCAAATTTGGTCTTTTTTTGCTCATTTCATCATAATTAACTATATTCATCATACGTACAAGAAAAACATAAAATATCTTCTATTAAAGTGTAATATCATAAAAAATTGGCATAAAAATGTGCATAAAAACACTATATATTTTAGGTGCAACAAAATCCCCCAAACTTAAAATATTACTTATCCTCAAGTGACTCTTAACCATAAAAATTTTAACATGCAAATTATGTAAATGAGTTTCTTTAGGAAGATTTCAAAATTTTGTTCTAGAAATAAAATAATCCACTTTAGAAAAAATTTTAGTAAATAAGACCCATTTAAAGTTTAGAAAGTTCTTAAGTAAAGGATAATGAAAAAATAAGTTTCTACCTAATTCAGAAATACTTATATATTTTTTAAAATATAGGATTCAAACATTTTATTTTTCTTACTTTAAAATTTTAATTGAGAATAATTTTACTTACTATATTATAACCTTAAGTTTTAGATTTCCTCAAAACTTATATTTTAAACTTTAGGTATGGAACCAATTTTTGATTAGGCCCTCAAATCCTCAACCTTCTCATTCTTTTTCACATAATATTTTTCACTTTTTTCTTTTTCTTTTTTTTTTCTCTTTTTTTTTTCTTTTTCTTTTCTTTTCTTCTTTTTTTTTTCTTCTTTTTTTATAAGGCAAGGATTACTATATCTGGATAGGCCTTTAATGATTTTGAATTCCACCCTTCCATTTAAAATAAAGGTCTAATATTTATCTTTCACTTAAAAATCATAATAATAGTGTTGAAAATTATTTCTCAATAAAAGAAATTTAAGCTTTAAAAAATTAAAGTCAAATCTTCCATTCATTTCAACATACAACATTTCTTACTAAAGATAGTTTAATTATATTTAACATTTCTTTATTAAGAACATTTTAACTTTAAATTTCTCTTTATTACTACAAATTTTAACTAAATTATTTTCTTCATTTCTATATTCAAAATTTTGTTTCCCTAACATAACTTCACATACGTAATTATTTTCAATCAAAACCCACTTTTATTTAAGTATTCTTGAGAACAAATAAACTTTTAGATTTATGAAAAATTTAGTTTTTTTTAAATTCCCCCCAAACTTTAATTTTTAGTCAGGATAAAAACATTTAAGCATAAGAAATGATACATGAGTGAGAATTAAAAACTAAAATAACATGCTTGCAGGAATTTCAATATCTTAAATATGCAAGTATAACATTTTTAAAGATAAATAGGAGTAAAAAGAAACTAAATTCAGTTTTTCATAAAAGAAAATTTTCAAAATATTTCTACAGTAGTGGAGGTTTTCAAAGCAAATACACGCCAACTTAACATAACTAAAATCACAACAATACTAGATAATAATTGGTAGTAGATTTTGAAAAGGTTAAACATGCAATTTTCAAAAAGTGGTTTTTAATAGTGTTCTACAACTTAATAAATTTGGAATTAATTTACACTCTATTGAAAAATTCAAATACTAAATAAAAATTTAAAACTTTTACTACTACACACATATCACAAATTACAACATAAAACATTAATTTATCACATAAAAAATTTGAATGTGCATAAAAAGAAATATTCCAACTATGCTATATACAATATCAGAGTTCATATCATAAATACATCACACAACAATCAAGCATAGCATCACATATAAAAAACATCAAAATAGAAATATAACTACATATAAGAAATCACAGAACAAAACAAACTAAACACAACAACTGTAATCACCATCCTCATCATCAACTTCTCCAACCCAGTCTCTGGATGGCACATAAGGTATATAAAATGGATGAGGGGGTATCTCAGCACTGTGATCACCTTTAATCACTCTATCCATGTACTGCTGATAATTCTCCTCATATGCATCATGCTTAACAATATACCTTTCAATATTTTTAATCTTACCATCCATATCTCTAACATGCTCTCTGGTAAGACTCACTTTTTTCAAAATCTTCTTCAATAGTCCAGTTTATGAATCACTAGATGATGATGCTCTAGAAGTAGTGGCACGTGAAGTAGAAGCAATAGAAGCAGAAGCATTGGAAGTTCTAAATCCTCCTCCCCAACCAAACTCTGAATGTATTGTATAAGCATCAACGTTTACACCGGTAATAGGTCTCAATGGCTAATGAACTTCCTCCCATGTTTCAAACTTAACACCAGATCACTCACAAATCGTATGAATTAAGGATGGAAATCCCATACCTGAAATAGTAGTAGATCTGGCACAGTTCATCACATAGTCAAAAATAATAGCCCCTACATCAATAGGCTTTCCCAACTAAATACAATGATTCAGAACAGCTCTCTTCCTTGTAACTTCACTAGTATGACTTGAAGGCAACAATTTAGATGAGATAAAGTAATGCTATGCCTTTGAAATGACATTAAACTTAGAGGCCTGAAAATTTACACTTCTTTCATTTTTTATCTTCCATAAACCTCTTCCATCAGTCAATAATGATATGATCTCATCTAATTCCTCTTCAGAAGGATGATATATACAATAAAAACAAAACAAAGCAGGAGGCGAGTGGTAAAAGACATTGATTACCACAGGTGAAAAATGTACTTGTTCACCTCTAAACATCACCAAATTTTCTTCTACTGCAGGCAAGTTTGCATAAAACTCTCTGACCTTGAATCCTAAATAAAATCTGTCTCTGATTGCACATGGAATTGTGAAACTACCAGGATCTTTAAGCTTTTTAGGAAGCTTCTTCTGAATTATTGCACTGTACTCCTTACTAAGTGCAACTATCTCATTATCTTCAAGTTTCTTTTTTTTGTTGAGAATATTCTTCATAAATTTCACATAGTTTGGCATCTGTTCTAAAGCATCAGCAAATGGAATGTTGATTGTAAGCTTCTTAAATATCTCCAAGAATTTTGAAAATTGCTTATCCAATTTTTACTAACGAAGTCTTTGAGGAAATAGAGGTGGTGGTTTTTCCAAATCTTCCTTAAGTGGAGAAATAGGTCTTTCCAAACCTTTCAGAGCGTCCACTTTTGGTTCTTGAATCTCTTCTTTCTTTACTTTAATTTCTTTTTGAACTCTACCTTCCAACTCTCTTCTACTTCTCAGTTGAATTGATTTTACATGCTCTTTATTCTTATCTCTTCGATTTACTTCAGTATTACTTGTAAGCATACCTTGGGATCTATTACTTAACGTATTGGCAATTGTCTCAATTGATTTTCAATATTTCTTATTGTAGCTCCTTGACTTTACAATTGATTTCCCATTTGTACCACCACTTCTTCAATAGACAACTTCTTCTCCTTAAATTGTGAAGCATTGTTATAACCTAGAGCATTGGTTGGTCTATAATTATTATTCCTTTGGTTGTTCCAGTTTCCCAATGGGTTTACTTGGTTGTTCCCCCATTTTTTGATTAATACCACCTTGATTATTGGTATTCCAGTTAAAGTTTGGATGATTTTTCCAACCTGGGTTATAATAATTAGAATAAGGGTTATTAGGCTTACTTATAACATTCAAAGTTTCTGGTGAAGTATGAGAATCAACCATTTGACTTAATGAATTTTCTTCAATCATGGCAATTGGCTGAGAAAAATTCATTCCAAATTGGTCTATCTTCCTTCAAATTGCAGTAACTTGATTTGCTAACATTGCAAAAGCATCATTTTCATGAATATTGGCTACCTTTTTAGGATTTAACCCTTCAGAAGGCCATTGAAAATTATTTGTAGCCATTTCTTCTATCAAAGCATAAGCATCAGTAAACTGTTTAGACATCAGTGATCCTCCCGCAACGAAGATCGAAAATAGATCTAAGAGATCTAACTAATCCATTATAAAAGGTTTGAATTATTAACCAATCTGGTATCGAATGATGTGGACATTTCCCGAGGAGATCTTTAAATCGTTCCCATGCTTCATATATAGATTCACCGTCAAACTGACAAAAAGATGTGATATCATTTCTAAGCTTTGCAGTCTTTGATGGTGGAAAATATTTAGCAAGGAATTTTTGTGCTAAATCACCCCAAGTTCTGATAGATCCAGGTGCTAACGAATTTAACCATATATTAGCTTTATCCCTTAGTGAGAAAGGAAAAAGTCGAAGTCTAATAGCATCATCCGAAACACCATCATATTTAAAAATAGTACACAACTCTAGAAAGTTGGAAAGATGTAAATTAGGATCTTCAGTTGGTGCTCCCCCAAACTGATTATTATACACCATTTGGATAATAGCAGGTTTAAGCTCAAAATAATTAGCACCTACAGTAGGGTGTTGAATACTACCATGAAGTTCATCCACTATAGGGTTAGCATATTCTCTTAAAGGTTTAAATTCATGATGGATGTCAACATTTTGATTTTGATGATTTTCCATTTCTTGAATATTTTTATCTTTTTCATAATTAATTTTTTTGATTTTTCTGATTGTTCTTTCTAATTTAGAATCTTACGGCACAAGTCCCTCAGACCCTGAACTACTCATACAACGTTAAATAAAATAAAATAAAACACACTAACCAAAACAAAGAAAAGTAAAAAATTTTAATTTCTCTTAATTTTCTTTAAATGAAATTTTATTTAGTTCCTCGGCAACGGCGCCAAAAACTTGATGCCTGAATATTTATGCTTATGATTTAGATATAAAATTTATGATTTATAATATGGCATTCTACACAAGTATATGTATCGTTTATCAAGTAATATAGGACTTTCTGATTAAGCCTCGAGATATCGAACCCACGTGGAAATGTGTAAAAATTTAAAGAAATAAGAAAAAAAACTTTTTACTTTTTAAATTTTTTTTTTGTAAGTATGTTTTAAAGTTTTAATTTCAAAAAGTTGTTTTTGATATTTTGAATAAAAATTTAAGCAGGAAATAAAATTATCAATACTCTAAACATGATAAAAAAAGTTTTAAGAATCAAATATCTTTTTCCTTATTCAATGAATCAGTAATAATTATAAACATTTATGTTGTGGAAGTATTTAAATGTATTGTACCAAATAGGAGAAATTATATTCTTTACCCTTACTTGGTTCTATAAAGAAAACTGGTTAATTTGAAATTTTGAAATTTTATAGATGGGTTAGGTAGGGAATATACTAGGTCTCACTCTAGAGTTCCCTTCATTCCCTCCACCTGGGGCTAACAACTCATAACAAAATTTAGAATAACAAACCAAATTAGGGGATTTTAGCCTGTCACTCTAAATTCCTCTAACTTTACTCCCCAATAAAGCATATCTCCCTATATATTCGCATTTAATCATATGAACTACAATTCTCACCCATATAATTGCATGTGATTCTTTCTGATTGTTGTTTGAGACAATATCGCATTGGATCTTACATAATCTCACAACAAATTTTAACTTCTTAATTGGCCAAACCAAGAAGTAAATTAAGTTCAAGGAATTGAATAATCACAATTTATTCCAGCATTAAAAACTTGTACTTCCACAACATAATTCCATAATTTAATTACTTCATCATCTAAGAAAGAAAAAGATAATCTAAACTACTCAGATTTCATGAAGAAAACACAAACAAAACTTGATATGAAGCATAAACCATAATGAAAACACAATAATCTTACCTAAAAACAAAGTGTAAAAATGAAGATACTCTCCACCAGACTCTAGAAGTTCCTTTGGAATTTTGTTTTCCACAATACAACTCTACAGAGGTTGGCAACCAACTCTGGTGACTCTAATAAAGAATTTAAACTTCAATAAAAACTAGATATAAGGATAAATTAAAATTGGTGAAAAGAATGCTTCACACCAACCCTTTTTCCTTTCTTACTTTCTACTCTATACTATAGAAAAGAAGAACTCTCAAACTTAACACACTCTAATAACACACTCACTAACAATAACCACTTCAACACACTTGCAAATTATGAGGCTTCATTTTTATAATTTTCCAAAAGGTGTCTTGGTGTCTCTTCAAATCATGTCCAGATTCAATGTATCCACCAAAAGATGCATCCCTTCAATCAAATTTGCCGCCCAAAGGAAGTTAAGGAAGTCACCACTAAAAGTTGCTTCAAACACCCCTTGAAAATGGCGCCAAAATCCATTTAAATTTAATTTTTAACTATGGCGCTTAAGCGCCGATACTTTTACGCTTAGGCGCTAGAGGCCAAATTTCTAAAAATTCATAATTTTGCTCCAAATTTGGTCATTTTTTGCTCCTTTCATCATAATTAACTATTTTCATCATACATGTAAGAAAAACACAAAATACCTTCCATTAAAGTGCAATATCATCAAAAATAGGTATAAAAATGTTCATAAAAACACTATATATTTTAGGTGCATCAGGGTGTTGACCTCATTTTTATGAAAAATCTCAATGACCAACTCTACTGACCCAATAGGTTAACCCCTAACCCAAAAGTTAACTTTGGACAAAATGGTCAATCCTGACCCAATGACCAACACTACTGACCCAACAGGTCAAACCCTGACCCAAAATGTCAACTTTGGTCAAAATGGTCAACCTCGACCCAATGACCAAACTTACTGACCCAAAAGGTTAACCCTTGACCTAAAATGTCAACTTTGGTCAAAATGGTCAATCCCGACCCAATGACCAACCCTACTGACCCAACAGGTCAACCCCTGACCCAAAAGATCAACTTTGGTCAAAATGATCAATCCTGACCCAATAACCAACCCTACTGACCCAACAAGTCAACCTACGATCCAAAAAGTCAACCTTGGTCAAACTGGTCAATCATTGACCCAATAAGCCAATGTTTGACCCTGAAAACAACTTTGGACAAATTGATCAATTTTTGACTCAAACATCAACTATTGACTACCAAGTCAATGAAAACACTAAAATGATCAAATATGATCCATTAAACCACCTAAAGACATTAAACGATCATTAAGACAACTTTGGTGAATCCTTGACCTAGATAGGTCAAAAATTGATTAAAATGCCTAACCCATACCCCTTCTGTCACCAAATTGACTTCAATAATAGAAATTGACATAATTAAACTCACATTGATCAAAATTACCAAAAGTTAACCCAAAAGTCACCACATTAACCTTTAGGTTGACTAAAACCCTAAATTTGGTCAACATGACCAATTTAGACCACAAAATGACAAAATCACCAATCTTATGACTAAATCAATCATGACAAGGTGGAGAAAGTCACATTGGACATCTTTGGACTAAAATTGATCAACCTAGGCTAACTTAAGTCAACTTGAGTCAAGATTGTTCAACCTTAGTTAACATTCATCAAATTTGATCAAAATACTTAATTTTGAACAAAAAATAATATAAATTAATCAAATAATTATTCCAAAATTATTTTAATTAATTAATTCGCCAATAATATAATTTTCAACATTTTAATTAATTAAATAATTAATTAAAATGAAAATATAATCAAAAGCAATGAAATAAGACAAAATTCAATTTTAAATAAAAAATGACATGAAAACTAATCAAATAATTTGAAATTATTTTCAATTAATAATTGATTAAAAAAATAATTTCCAATATTTTAATCAATGACATAATTAATTAAAATGGAAATTAAATTAAGAAAGGGGTATGAAATGGAATTTTAACCCATGTCACCATGGTTTTCAAAAATTCCAATCTCCTTTATGACATCACACATGACTTCATATAAAGTCATCAATGGGTCACCCATGACCCATGGGACTCATTAGATATGGTTTAACACATAAAATAACACATAATTCACCTCTTTAACCATGGTTAAGGAGGTTCATCATGAAGGGAAATGAGTGTCATCCTCTCCCAAATTTAAAGCATGACTCATCACCTCCATCAAGATGAGTTGGCTCGCCACTTTAAGTGTCTCATGAACTCACCAATAGGAGTAAAACACTAATTAAACCCTCTTGGAGACCATGCTTAACTCAAGTTCCATCATAACTAAATTATAAAATTTTTTTAATGAGAGGTTTATGTGTCATCCCCTCATCAAAAATTTAAATGACCTGTTGAAAGGAAGAGGGCTTGCCTTCTTGACTCACCATTCACCTCTTAGACCACCCAATGGAAGGGAAACAAGAATCTAACCCACTCCCCACTATGGTTAGAAGCCATCATGGCTAAGCATGCATGTAATGACTAAGTGGCTAAGGTGTCACCATTCCTTCAAATGAAACAAATGGATTTAGAAATTACCTAGGGGAGGTGAATTCACCAGAATTCACCAAGCCCAAGCCACCTCACAAGGGATTCAATGAAGGCAAGACAAGGTCCAAACTAAAAAACTTCACCATGGTTAATCCTATGATGCCTAGGCTTGGAAATTGGCAATCCATCATTGTCATAGCCTAAATCATCCCCCAAAACATTAATAAGATAGATAGCAACCTCCTCAGATGATCTAAAGCTAGCCCAAGCTCACTTAAGGCCAGCCATGGCTACAAAAGGACCCAATCCCAAGCCATGGAAGGAGAGGAGACCAAATTTGAAACTCTCCAATTACTGCCAAAATCCTTTAGCTCCTAACATCAAAATTTTTTCTTAGAGCCTAGGCAATGGATCCCCAATGAAACCAGACTCCCAAACTCACCATAACTCCCCAATTTGACCAATCCAAGAGCACCAAAAACAAGTCAAAACCAGAACAAAAAGGAGTTCCAAATGAAGTTGTATAAAACTTCAAATTAACCTTCATTAAGCTTCCTAGGACCCTACGAAGAGGAGCCAAATTGAAATTAGCTATTCCCATAGCCTCTAACCTAGATATTGACTTTCTTCCCTTCAGCCGAGCTACCTTGAGGAGGATTTCATACCTAGACCCAATTTTAATTCATATTGGCTTGGGGAAATACTTTCTGAGGATGAGACGAAGCTTCAAAACCATTCAAATTAAATTCAAATCAACTGTGGCCAAGGTATGGTTTTTCCCCATTAATGGCGTTCACATTTGAAACATTGTGAAAGAAATCATTCTAAAATCCTTATAAAGCTGAATGGATGTCTTCGTCTCCTCAAGACAAAGCTGTAGGATCAAAAATCACTCGATTTCATCAAGAATCAAGTGAGATATTGATCCTAGACCATGGACGGTCTGCGGGATCAGAGGGATGAAGATGATGAATCACAGCCGTCCGTTCCCATTTTTTGGAAATGGACGGTTGAGATTAAATCCCGCTGTCTCCTATGTTCTGATCCCCGTAGGGGATTAAGCGTGTTTCGACCCTTCCGAGGACACGCAACAGCTAAAGATTTATCTAAATTTAATTAAATCCAGATAAACCTTAAAAACTTTAAAATTACATATCTCTACATAGAAAATTGACAAAAATATGACAAAAATACCACTGAACTCAGTAAGAAGAGGAGAAAATTATGAGACTAAAATCATAATTTTATTCTCTGTATTTAATTTTTAATTAATTAAATACTCTCTGAAGTATTTTAATTGTTAAAAATTATTTACAATTCAGAAAAATATGAAAATTTTACGGAAGAACCTTTAAGTCCTTAGACACATCTTCTAATTTTTCCAAGGCTAGGATAATTTTCTAAGACAAGATTTCCTAATTTTTAAGACACTTTATAATTATTTTTAACAATTATTATAAAATTTGAAAATATGGAAAATTAAAATTATGGAAAATTAAAATTTAAAAATGGTTAGGAATTTTAGGGTGACAGACAATAATCTTAAAATGACAACTTTTAAGCCATTAAGTCAATTTTAAAAGACATTTTAAGATAGGGTTAAAATTTATTAATTATAAATTAATATTTTATAACCCTTTCCTTCACCTACTTAGCCCATTTCACAATGGACTAAGTCAATGACGAGTCTAAACCCAAATAAACTCAAATCAATCTTTAATTAGGTTTAAGGACATATTAAACTTAATTAACTCATTAAACCTTAATTACATTAGGTTTAATAATAAATTAAACTTTAATTAGGTTTTAGGACAAATTAAACTTAATTAACTCATTAAACCTTAATTACATTAGGTTTAATAAAAAATCAAACCTTAATTAAGTTTAAGGAAATAATAAATTTAATTAACCCATTAAACCTTAATTACATTAAGTTTAATCTAATACAAAACATAACTAAATTTAAAGACCTATTAAACTTAATTAACCCATTAAACCTTAATTACATTAGGTTTAATCTAACGCAAATTATAATTAAGTTTAAAGACATATTAAACTTAATTAACCCCTTTAACCTTAATTACATTAGGTTTAAGACAAATCAAACCATGATTAGGTCTAATCTCTAATTATACCTAATTAAACACCTTAACCCTAATTACATTAGGTTTAAGTAACTTTTAAACTTTAATTAGGTTTAACCTACCCATATTAAACCTAATTAATCAACTTAAACTTTACTTACATTAAGTTTAAGTAACTCTTAAATCTTAACTAGGTTTAACTCACATTAAACCTAATTAATCAACTTAAACTTTACTTACATTAGGTTTAAGTAACCTTTAAACCCTAATTAGGTCTAACCCATTAAACCTAATTAAACCATTAAGTCTTAAACTAAATTAGACTTAATTAAACTATTAAACCTTAACTAACTAAGGTTTAATTAAACTTAAACTATAATTATGCCTACCACATTAGACTTAATTAAACTATTAAACCTTATCTAAGTAAGGTTTAATCAAACTTAAACTATATTTAAGTCTACCACATTAGACTTAATTAAACTATTAAACTTTAACTAAGGTTTAATTAAACTTAAATTATAATTAATTCTACCACATTATACTTAATTAAACTATTAAACCTTAACTAACTAAGGTTTAATCAAACTTAAACTATAATTAAGTCTACCACATGAGACTTAATTAAACTATTAAACCTTAACTAACTAAGGTTTAATCAAACTTAAATTATAATTAACTCTACCACATTAGACTTAATTAAGTTATTAAACCTTAACTAACTAAAGTTTAATCAAACTTAAAACTATAATTAAGTCTGCCACATTAGACTTAATTAAACTATTAAACCTTAACTAACTGAGGTTTAATCAAACTTAAACTATAATTAAATCTACCACATTAGACTTAATTAACTAAGTTTTAATTAAATTAAGTCTAACCCGTTAGACTTAATTAATGTTTAAACCTTACTCAAATAAAATTTAAATAACCTCAAATCCCGGTTAAGTCAAACCGGACTTAATTAAACCTTAAGCCTTACTTAAAAAGGATTTGAATGGTCTATAACTCTAATTAAGTCTAATCGATTTAGAATTAATTAACATTTAAGTACTATTTAAACAAGACTTAAAACTTAATTAAGTCTATTTTAACCAAACGTAACTCAAATATATCTAACTTAAGTTCAAACAGACATGAACTCAAGTTAATTAGATTCAATCTACATTGAATCCTACTTTAAATTTCTAACTTAAGCTCAAACAGACATGAACCCAAGTTAATTAGATTTAATCTACATTGAATCTAATTTTAAATTTCTAACTTAAGTTCAAACAGACATGAACTCAAGTTAATTAGATTCAATCTACATTGAATCTAACTTTAAATTTCTAACTTAAGTTAAAACAGACATGAACTCAAGTTAATTAGATTCAATCTGTATTGAATCTAACTTTAAATTTCTAACTTAAATTCAAGCAGACTTGAACTCAAGTTAACTCAAGATTTAGGTTTAAACCTAATTTGAATTAAACTTATGTTCAAACCACATCTAACTTACGTCGACCTTAAATTTAGGTTCAACCCAATTTGAACCTAACATTTAAATTCAATCCAATTTGAACCTAAACGAACCCTAAATTTAACCTTCACTTAAGTTCAATCCATACTAAACTTAAGTCAACCTAAAATAATCAACAATAAAATATTTGATTGAAACAATATTAAGTCTAATTATCAAAGTCTTAATATTAGACTTAATGTTCAAAATTTGAATCTAAAAAATTATAAATCTAACCTTTTGTTAGATTTTAAGTCTAATTATTAGACTTAACTTTTTAGGTTCAAACAATATTGAATCTAAAATATAAAAAAATTAAGTCTAATCAATACTAGACTCGATTAAAAATTTAACTTAGATTCAAACGATATCGAATCTAAAATATTAAAATCTAATCTCTTGTTAGATTTTAAATCTAAAATACGTTTAGATTCGAAGGACAACAAATCTAAAATATTAAAATCTAATCTCATGTTAGATTTTAAATCCAAAACATTTTAGATTCAAACGACACCGAATCTAAAATTTAACATTCAAATAACATCTGAATTAAACTTTAAGTTTCAATTCGACACTCAAACAAATCTAATCTGAATATTTGTTTTAGATTTAAAATCTAACTTCTTGTTAGATTTTAATTCTAATCAAAATCAAATTTAACCACATTAAATCTAAAACTTTAAAAACCTCTCAATCGACATTAAACAACATTTTGATTCAAATTAAATCTAAAATCTAACTTTTTTGTTAGATTTAACAAAATATTAACTTTTGATTACTATCAATCTAACATCCTTTTTTATTTAGGTTAAAAATAAATGTTAGATTTTCTTTGCATGTTATAGGGTGTACTAACTCTGTTTTGTAGGATAAATAAATGAAATGACGATATTAATTTCCTTTTAGATTTTATTTTCATGTTATAGGGTGTACTAACTCTATTTTGCATAACGATATGGAGCTGCAATGAAAAACAAAATTGACATTTTTAGGTTAGTCACAAAACCTAAAACAAAAATAAAATGAGACTAAAACTTTTAGGATAACTATCAAATGATAAATTATAAGACAATAAAATAACGACATTAACAAAACAAAAATTAAAACAACAAACAACAAAACAAAAACAAAATTGACATAAATGACATTGATGAAATCAAAACTTTAGGGTAGTATGATACATTACCAATAGAAAGAAACATTGATGTTTCTTTGTCCTCAAAATTTCTTAAAAAATAAGTGATTAACATTAATCAGAAGTTTTCTTAGACAATCATGATTGTTTAAGATGTAATTAAATATAGGAGCTTACTTCTATAGAAGATTTAAAGGACTCGGGATAGATATCACATCTAGAAATCTCTAGTTAAAACTTCATGATTTTTCTTATATAGAAATTCTAGGATAAGGTATTCTAGAATCTTTTTTATACTGATTATCATAAACATCCTTTTCTACTGTTTTCTATTAGCCCTTACTATCTTTAAATTTCTTAACTCCTTTATAGGATCTATAAAAATAAGATTAGGGCAATATTAAATAGAGTGGGCACTCCTTGACATTGACATGATACTGGAATTAACGGTGATGACATCGCGACTATTCGTCGCCATCACAGGGTAAAGAATATAATTGCTTCTATTTAACACAACACACTTAGATACTTCCACAAAAAAATTCCATAATTATTACTGATTCATTGAAAGAAGAAAAAGATATTTAATTCTCATTTGCTTTCATACTATTTTATATTTGTGTTAACTTTAGTTGTTTGCTTTACTTTTTATTCAGAAAATACCAAAATCAAATTTGAAAAACTTTATATCTAAAAATGTACTTTACAAAATCATTTTAAAAAGTAAAAAAGTTCTTTTTCTTATTTCTTTAAAATTTTAGACATTTCCCTATGGGTTCGATATTTCGGGGCTTAATCAAAAAGTCCTATATTACTTGATAAACGATATGTATACTTGCGTAGTATCCCATATTATAAATAATTAAAGTATAATTTCATATCTAAATCATAAGCATACATATTTGGGGATCAAGTTTCTTACGTCGTTGCCAGGAAAATTAATTAAAATATCATTTAAATAAAATTTAAGAAAAATTATGTTTTTACTTTTAATTATTTTTGTTAGTGTATTTTATTTTATTATGTTAATTATGTATGCGTAGTTTGGGTTCTGAGGGACTTGTGCCTTATAATTCTGAATTAGAGAGAACTATCAAAAAAATTTAAAAAATTAAAAATACATAAAAGTATAAAAATATTCAAAAAATAGCAAATCAAGATCATCAGAATGTTGAAATCCATCAAGAATTTAGACCTTTAAGAGATTATACTAACCCTACAGTGGATGAATTTCATTATAGTATTTAATACCCTGCTGTAGCTGCTAATTCATTTGAACTTAATCCTGTTATTATCCATATGGTATCTAATAATCAGTTTGGAGGAGCACCAACTGAAGATCCTAATTTAAACCTTGCCAATTTTCTAGAATTGTGCGCTACTTTTAAATACGATGGTGTTTTGGATGATGCTATTAGATTTAGACTTTTTCCTTTTTCACTAATGGATAAAGCTAAGATTTGGTTAAATTCATGAGCACCTGGATCTATCAAAACTTAGGGTGATTTAGTACAAAAATTTCTTGCTAAATATTTTCCACCATCGAAGACTGCGAAGCTTAGAAATGATATTACATCTTTTTGTCAGTTTGAAGGGGAATCTATAGAAGAAGCATGTAAATGTTTTAAAGATCTCCTAAGAAAGTGTCCACATCATTTGATACCAGATTGGTTAATAATTCAGACCTTTTATAATGGATTAGTTGGATCTCTTAGATCTATTATCGATGCCGCTACTGGTGGTTCATTGATTTCTAAACAGTTTGCTGATGCTTATGCTTTAATTGAAGAAATTTCTACTAATAATTTCAATAGCCTTCAAAAAAGTTAAAAAGGTAGCCAACATTCATGAAAATGATGCTTTTACAATGCTAGCACATCAAGTTGCTGCAATTTCAAGGAAGATAGACCAATTTGGTATGAATTTTTCTCAGTCAACTTCCATGATTGAAGAAAATTCATTAGTCCAAATGGTTGATTCTCAAACTTCATCAGAAACCATGAATGCCATAAGTAAGCCTAATAACCCATATTCCAATTATTATGACCAATGCTGGAAAAACATTCAAACTTTAACTGGAATAACAATAATCAAGGGGGTAGTAATCAACAATGGGGGAACGACCAAGTAAACCTATTGGAAACCAGAACAACCAAGGGAATAATAATTATAGACCAACCTATCCTGAAGGTTTTAACAATTCTTCACAATTTAAGGAGAAGAAGTTGTCTATTGAAGAAATGGTGTTACAAATGGGAAATCAATTACAAAGTCAAGGAGCTACAATCAGAAATATTGAGAATCAATTAGGATAGATTGCCAATTCATTAAGTAATAGATCCCAAGGAACGCTTCCTAGTAATATTGAAGTAAATCCAAGAGACAAGACTAAAGATCAAGTACAAGCTATTCAGTTGAGAAGTGGAAGAGATTTGGAAGGTAGAGTTCAAAAAGAGATTAAAGTAGAGAAAGAAGAGATTGAAAAACCAAAAGAGGACGCTCTGAAAGCTTTGGAAAGATCTATTTCCCCACCTAAGGTTGATTTAGAAAAGCCACTAACTCCATTTCCTCAGAGACTTCGACAAAAAAATTAGATAAGTAATTTTCAAAATTCTTGGAGATATTTAAGAAGCTTACAATCAATATTCCATTTTTTGAAGCTTATAAAAAATGCCAAGCTATGTGAAATTTATGAAGGATATTCTCAACAGAAAGAGGAAGTTTAAAGATAATGAGACTGTTTTACTTAGTCAAGAGTGCATTACTATAATTATGAAAAAGCTTCCTGAAAAGCTTAAAGATCCTAAAAGTTTCACAATTCCATGTGCAATCGGAGACAGATTTTTTGGAAAAGCTTTATGTGATTTGGGTGAAATCATTAACCTTATGACGTTATCAATATTCAAAAGACTGAGATTAGGAGAAATAACCCCTACTACTGTAACTCTGCAATTAGCTGATCGTTTGATCACATATCCTAAAATATTTATAGAAGATGTTTTGGTGAAAGTAGATCAATTTATCTTTCCTGATGATTTCATTGTGTTGGATATGGAGGAAGATAAAGAGACACCCATAACTTTAGGGAGACCTTAACTAACCACAGGCAGAATAATGATAGATGTGAAAAAAGGGGATTTAAGGATGCGAGTTAATGATCAAACTATTACAATCAATATTTCAAAGTCAATGAAATATCCTGCAAGAGGTAAAGATGATGAATTTTATAGGATGGATGTTATAAAATATTTGAGTGAATGTCATTTCAAGTCAACTTATGGAGAGAACTATAAAAGTAAAGAATTGGAACACAAGCAAGAAGAGGAATTACAACATTCTGAAGATTTTCATGAGAAAGATTTAAATTATGTTCATGAAAATTTTGAAATGTTGGACATGACTGAAAAAGATGAATCTTTTGGTTCATCAATTGAAAAATCTCTTAAACTTGATTTAAATATGCTTCCTAATAATTTAAAGTATGCCTTTTTAGGTGATTCCTCAACTTTTCCAGTTATAATATCCTCTCATTTAACTGTAAGAGAAGAAGAGAGTTTGCTTGAAATTTTGAAGAAATATAAGAAAGCCTTTGGATGGATAATAGTTGATATTAAATGAATCAGTCTTTCAATATGTATGCATAGAGTCCTTATGGAGGATAACTGAAAACCTTGGGCTGATCCTCAAAGAAGATTCAATCCTATTATGAAAGTAGTTGTTAAGAAAGAAATCTTAAAGTGTTTGGATGCTGGAATTATCTACCCTATTTCAGATAGTGCATGGATTAGTCCTATTCACTGTGTACGTAATAAAGGAGGAGTTATGTGACTGTGAATGAAAAGAATGAAATAATATCAGTAAGACAAGTTACAGGGTGGAGAATATGCATTGATTATAGAAAATTAAACCTTACCACAAGGAAAGACCATTTTCCACTTCCTTTCTATATCAAATGTTGGATAGACTGGCTGGGCATAAATACTTTTGTTTTCTAGATCGATATACTGGTAACCACAAAATTTAAATTGCTCCCAACGATGAAGAGAAAACAACGTTTACCAGTCCCTATGGTACATTTGCTTTTAAAAGAATGCCCTTTGGTTTATGTAATGCCCATGCAACATTTCAGAGATGTATGATGGCAATTTTTTGTGATTTAATAGATAAAGGAATTGAATTTTTTATGAATGACTTTTCAGTGTTTGGAATTTCATTTGAATCATGTTTCGAACATCTATCTAAATTTGTGAAACACTGTGAAGAAATTAATTTGGTCTTTAACTGGGAGAAATGTCAATTTATGGTAGTAGGAAGAATTTTTTCGGGACATCGCATATCAGAAAATGTTATGGAAGTATATATTACAAAAATTGATGTGATCTCTAATTTACCTTGCCCAACTAATGTGCATGCTGGATTTTACAGACGTTATATTAAAGAATTTTAATAAATTTCGAAGCCTTTATGCCATTTATTGGAAAAAGATGTGATTTTTAATTTTGATGATGATTTCCTAAAAGCTTTTAAAAATTTTAAAAAAAATTAATCACTGCACCTGTTATAGTTTCACCTAACTGGGAAAAACCTTTTAAATTAATGTTTGATGCTGGTGATTATGCTATTATAGCTGTTTTAGGTCAAAAACATGATAAGATTTTTAAAGTAATTTACTATGTTAGTAAAACTCTTAATGAAGATCAAATTAATTATACCACTACTGAGAAAGAGTTATTAGCTATAGTATTTGCCTTTAATAAATTCATATCATATTTAATTGGAACTAAATGTGGTGCATACTGATCATTCTATTATTAAGTATTTAATGAAGAAGAAGGATTCAAAACCAAGATTGATTAGATGGATTTTTCTATTGCAAGAATTTGATTTCGAGATAGTAGATAGGAAGAGTTGTGATAATCAAATTGTTGATCATCTGTCCAGGCTTAAAACTAAAAAATCTCTCTGTGATGCCGAAGAAATTAATGAAAATTTTCCTGATGAAAAATTGTTCGTTGTTAATGAGTGGTGTGTTCCGTGGTATGCCAACATTGTAAACTTTATTGTGAGTGATATTTTACCTTAAGTTTTGACATACCAAAAGAGGAAGATTTTCTATCTGAAGCTAAGACTTATTTTTTGGACGACCCATTTTTATATAAATAAGGAATGGATTTGATTATTCGAAGATGTGTGCCTTTAGAAGAAACTTATGAAATTATTCAAAAATGTCAGAATTCTGATTATGAGGGACATTTTGGAGTTGATATAACTGTATATAAAATCTTAAAATCTAGATTTTATTGGCCTATAATTTTTAAGGATGTTAATGTTTATATTAAAAACTGTGATTGATGTCAACGTGTAAG
This sequence comes from Papilionanthe hookeriana x Papilionanthe teres, assembly GCA_022702705.1. Lineage (NCBI taxonomy): Eukaryota > Viridiplantae > Streptophyta > Magnoliopsida > Asparagales > Orchidaceae > Papilionanthe > Papilionanthe hookeriana x Papilionanthe teres. Next base: position 85,141,358 of record CM040427.1, on the reverse strand, counting down.
AAATATTTCTAAAAGAAATAAGATGCCCCTCAATTATATGTTGGAAGTTGAAATATTTGACGTTTGGGGACTAGATTTCATGGGACCATTTATTCTAGCTTTGGGAAATACATACATTTTGATAGCAGTAGACTATGTATCTAAATGGATAGAAGTTGTTGCTTTACCTCAATGTGATACTCAAAGTGTTGTAAAGTTTTTAAATAAGAATATATTTTGTAGATTTGGAATACCAAGAGTAATCATAACTGATGGAGGAAGTCATTTTAGAAACACGATTATGGTAAAGTAACAAAGAAATATCATTTTAACCATCACATTGCTACTACTTATCATCTACAGACAAGTGGTTTGGTTTAATTATTCAATCTTGAAAATAAAAGAATATTGGAAAAGACTGCTAATCCAAATAGAAAGGATTGGTCAATCAAATTGGATTATACTTTGTTGTCCTATAGGACTACCTACATAACTCCTATAAGAATGTCCCCACATAGGTTAATTTTTGGGATAACTTGTCATTTACCAGTTGAACTTGAGCATAAAGCATATTAGGCTATTAAAGAGTTTAATTTTAATTTGAAAGATGCTGGAGAAAATAGATTGTTGCAATTAAATGAGCTTGAAGAGATAAGGAATTAATCTTATGTAAATGCTATGATTTATAAAGAAAAGATGAAGTTGTGGCATGATCAGAAGATTCTTACTAAAAATCTTGAGCCATGGTAAAAAGTTTTACTATATAACGCAAGATTGAGAATTTTTGCTGGAAAAATTAAGTCCAGGTAGATGGGCCCATTTATTGTGATGAAAGTTTATTCATATGGAGCTGTGGATATTAAAGATCCTAAGACTGGAAAAATATTCAAAGTGAACGGTCGGAGACTTAAACCTTACTTTTCAGTCAATCAATCTAAACCTGAAGAGAATCTGATGTTAGGTCACTCAGAATAACCCTTGGGTATGTCAAGCTGATGACGTTAAACCAAGCGCTTTGTGGAAGGTAACTCATATTTATCGGTGTGCTTTATTTTATGTTTTCTTTGTGTGCTTTTATTTGGTTTGATTTGAGAAATGTGATATCATTTTGGAGTTTTTTATGTTATACTGGTGTTTATTTGACCTTATTTGATGACTTAGAGGAGTCAGAACGAAGATTTTGATGTTTGGCAGAACTATACAAAAATGTGCACTAGCGGCTATGCACCGCTGGTTGGCGCATAGGCGCCATAGTTATAAAATATGAGAAAATTTTGGTTCAAGAAGTCTAAATCATGGGTGAGTAGTTCTTGGAGTTATTAAAGAGTTTTAAAACATCTAGGGTCAATTTTAAGGCTTCCTAAGTCTATAAAAAGGCCCTGAATTTATGAGATACTTGCCCCAGTTCTTATTTTCATTCCTGAGTCTTAAAAAGAGTATTTTGAATGCAATAATATCTTCTTGGGAGAGCGAAGTTAAGAAGAAGGAGGATGCCAACAAGAAGAAGTTTATTTGTAATAGTGTTCAAGAGTTATACAATGGATTTCTGGCTGTGAGTATCGAAGGAATAGCAGAAAGGATTAAGAAGATCAAGGCCAATGTGAAGTCTATTGATGCAATGGTAAATGAAATTAATGCACATTTAGAGCACATTGGATGGAAACTCAAAATGCATTTCAGTCATACAAGTCATGTGGAAGAAGTAGATAGAGCGAGGTTTCTGAAAAACAAATGGATAGAAGAAGAAGATGTAAGAGTTTTCAATCATCGCCCGTTTTATTAGATTTACATTCCAGATGGTTCAAATGGAACTAATGGTGGTTCTGGATATAATCCACCTAATGAAGATTGGAATTAAATTATGTGTGGTCTTGTGGTTTAATTATGTGTGTTTAGTGTTTTAAGTGTGTGGTTTTTTAATGTTTGTCTTTTTTGAACATTACATGTGTTTGTTACATCTTAATGATTTAAATTTGTGTTTAATTACATGTTTTTAAACTTATGTATTGGGGAATTTCATCCAAAGTGTGTGGATAGAAACTTGTAGTTTGTATTAAGTGTGTTTTGATATTTAAGTAATATTAGTTTTTTTTTGTGTGAGATTTGTGTGGAATCATTGGAGATTAAAGTGTACTTTTGGAGTATTAGAAGACTTTATGGGGAGAAATAATTGTTTGAAGTGATTAAAGGTGATTAACTTAGATTTTTTATGGAATTAACTTAATTTTCAAAATTTGGGCACTAGTGCCTAAGTGCCAAACCAACGGCACATAAGCACCAGATTTCGCGGCTAAGCGCCGTATGCCTTGCGCATAGGCTCCGGTTCGCGAAATTCAATTTTATGCAATTAAAAACCTGAAATTTGCCATTTTTAACACCCCCATCACCTTCAACCTCTCAATTTCGCAAAATATGAGCCTAGGGCATCACTATTTGGATGATTTTAGATCTGATTTCATCGAAATTTGTTGGATATGAATTCCTTAAGGTATGATCACTACTCCTAAATAAAAATTTTTTATTTTGACCATCTATTTTGAGTACATTATTGAAAAATCCGAAAATCACTATTCATGGTGAAAATTTAAGGAAAAGCATGAGAAATTGCTTAGATTTAGTGGAGTTTGCCTTTGAAAGTTGAGTTAACAAGTTTATTTTAAATTTGTTAGTTATGGTGATTTTTTTGTGAATTTTTAGAGATGGCTCCAATATCAAAACACTCGAAAGAAAAAGTAAAATTTGATTCCGACAAATTTGTCAGTTCTCAAGCTGAGAATCGTTACGTTGATGCACTCGCATCGCGGAAATTGATTCCAGAACAAGTTTTTAGCAAGCCAGAAGGAGATATTGAGGAGATGATTGCTAGAAGGAATTGGGAAAAATATTGTTGCTTCTCCATTATTGCAGTTGTTTCTGTGGTGAGAGAGTTTTATACTAACTTGCCAGCAGCTGATGAAAATTGTGGTAATGGTTAGGGGGCAACAAGTGCATTTTTCACCTACGGTAATTAATACTTTTTACCAATTACCTCCTGCGATGTTTTATTTTTATGAGAATTATCATCCTTCTGAGGGAGAGTTAGATGAGATTATAGTCTTTCTTACTGATGGAAGAGGTTTATGGAAGAAGAGTAAATTTTCAAGCCTCTAAGTTGAATGCAACTTCAAAGGCATGACATTACTTTATCTCATCTAAGCTTCTACCGTCAAGTCAGTCAGTGAAGATACAAGGGAGAGATCTGTTATGAACCATTGTGTTCAGCAGGGAAAGCCTTTAGATATTGGAGCTATTATTTTTTTATATTATGAACTGTGCAAGAGCTGCTACTACTACAGGTATGGGATTTCCTTCACTGATTCACTATTTGTGAGCAGTTTGGTGTTAAGTCTGAAACATGGGAAGAGGTTCTTCAGCCACTTAGACCTATTACCAATGTAAATGTGAACACTTCACTGTATATTCAATATTTGGCTGGAAAGGAGGATCTGTTAGAGCTTCCAGTGCTTCTGCTTCTACTGCTTCTACTTCTCGTGCTTCTACTGCACATGCATCATCCTCAAGAGATTCACAAACTGGATTATTACAGAAGATTTTGAAGAAGGTGGGTCTTACCAGAGAGCATGTTAGAGATATGGATGGTAAGATTGAAAATATTGAATGGTATATTGTAAAACATGATGAATATGAGGAAATTATCAGTATTACATGGCAGACTGATTAGAGGAGATCATTGTGCTGAGATGCCCCCTCATCCTTTTATATACTTTATGTGTCATTTAGAGACTGGAATGAAGATGATGATTATGAGGATGATGATTAGGATTGTTATGTTGAGTTTGTGATGTTGTAATGTGATTTTCTTATGTGTTGTGATGTTTTTGTTTGATGTTCTCATATGTGGTGTGATGTGTTTTGATATGGACTTTGATGTTGTGTAGATTATAATTGGACTATTTCTTTTATGCATATTCAGATGTTTGTGTGTTGGATCGATGTTTTATGTTGTAATATGTGATGTGTTTGTGGTAGTAAATGTTTTTATGTGTTTCTAGTGTTTGAGTTTTTAGTAGTGTCTAACTTAATTCCTATAAATATTACAAAAATTTAGAACACTATTAGATACCACTATTTATATAGCATGTTTAAACTTTTCAAAATTTGCTACCATTTAATTTCTAATATGTTGTGATTTGTGTTATGTTAAGTTGGTACGTATTTGCTTTGAAAACCTCCATTATTGTAGAAGTCCTTTGAAATTTGAAATTTCTATTTTATGAAAAATTAAATTAGATCTACTTTTTACTTCTATTTTTAAACTATTACACTTGCATAATTAAAATATTAAGATTCCTACAAGCATGTTATTCTACTTTTTAAATTCTTACCATGTATCATTTTTATGCTTAAATGTTTTATACTAATTAAAAATTAAAGTTTGAGGGGAGTTTAAAAAAAAATTCAAAAACTAAAATCTTATTTGTTCTCAAGAATACTTAAATAAAATTTGATTTTTGATTGAAAATAATTATGTATATGAAGTTATATTAGGGAAGCAAAATTTTGAATATAGAAATGAGTAAGAGAATTTAATTAAAATTTATAGTAATGATGAAAATTTTAAAATTAAAATTTTCTTAGTAAATAAATGTTAAATATAGTTAACTATCTTTAGTAAGAAGGGTTGTATTTTTGGATAAATAGAAGATTTGATTTTTATTTTCAAAACTTAAATTTCTTTTATTGAGAAATAAATGTCAACACTATTATTATGATTTTTAAGTGTAGGATATATATCAGACCTTTGTTGTAAATGAAAGGGTGGAATTCAAAATCATTAATGGCCTATCCAGATACAGTAATCCTTGCCTTATTAAAAGAGAAAAGAAAAAAAAAGTAAAAAAGAAGAAGAAAAAGAAAAAGAGAGAAAAATAGTATGTAAAAAGGAAGGAGAAGCTTGAGGATTTAAGGGCCTAATCAAAATAGGTTCCATACCTAAAGTTTAAAACAAAAATTTTGAGAAAATCTAAAGCTTAAGATTATAATATAGTAAGCAAAATTATTTTCAAATGAAAATTTTTAAGCGAGGAAGATGAAATGTTTAAATCCTATATTTTGAAAAATCTACAAGTATTATTAAACTAGATTGGAACTAATATTTTTCATTATCCTTTACTTAAGAAGCTTCTAAACATTAGGTTGGTCTCATTTACTAAAATTTTTTCTAAATTGGACTATTTCATTTCTAGAACAAAATTTTGAAACCTTCCTAAAGAAACTCATTGACATAATATGCATGTTAAGATTTTCTATGTGATTAAGTGTCACTTAAGGACAAGAAATATTTTAAGTTTGGGGAATTTTGAAAGACCTAAAATATAAAGTGTTTTTAAATACATTTTTATACCTATTTTTGATGATATTACACATTAATGGAAGATATTTTTATTTTTCTTGTAGGTATGATTAAAATGACTGACTATGCTGAAAGAAACAAAATAGGTTAAAATTTGGAGTAAAATTTGAAGAATGAAAAAATTTGACCTGTGGCGGCTAAGCGCCGGACCCTTAGCGCATAGGTGCGGTGGTTAAAAATACGAATTAAATCAAATTTGTCACCATTTTAAAGGGATGTTTGAAGCAACTTTTAAAGGTAAAATCACTAACTTCTTTTAGGTGGGAGAATGAAGAGATGCATTCTTTGGTGGATACATTGAATCTGGACATTATTTGAAGAGACACCAAGGAACTTTTTAGAAAATTTTAAAAAGAAGACTTGACGATTAGAAAAAAGGTTGTTGTTGGAGGGTGTGATTAGTGTTAAGAGTAAAGTTTATGTTAGAGAGTTATTGAGATCACACCTTTCCACTTCACCACTTTTATTATCACTTGTATCTAGTTTTTATTAATAGTAGAATAGAGATTCAGAGTCAACAAAGTTGGGCATCAACCTTTATTGTGTCTTGTAAAGGGAAAGCAAAAATTCAATGGAACTTCAAGAGTCTTGTGAAGAGGATTTTTAGATAAGTGTTTATCTTTGTTTTATATTTGGTTTTAAAGTAAGACTTGCTGTGTTTTCACTATGAATTCTACTTTCAAATCAAGTTGTAATTGTGTTTTCTCCATGAATTCTGAGTATTTTTCTTTATCTTTTTCCTTTTAAATGATGAAGTAATTAAATTATGGTAGGTAGTTGTGTGAAGTATAGGATTTCAATGTTGGAAGAAGTTGTGATGATTAACTACCTTGCACTTCATTTACCACTAGATTTGGCCAATTAAGATGTTAAAATTTGTTTTGAGAACATGTTAGAACCAATGTGGTATTGTCTCAATCAACAATGGGAAAGAATCACATGCAATTTTATGGGTGAGAATTGTAGTCCATATGGTTGGGTGCAAATAAATAAGAAGATATGTTTTTAATGGGGAGTAAAATTAGAGGACTTTAGAATGATAGGCTAAAGCCCCCTAATTTAGTTTGATGTTTTAAATTTTGTTATGTGATGTTAGCCCCCATGTGGAGGGAATCGAGGGAACTCTAGAGTGAGAGCTAGTATCTTCCCTGCCTAACCCATCTACATTATTTCAAAACATCAAATTAACAAATGTTCTTTATATAACCAAGTAAGGGTAAAGAATATAATTTCTTTTATTTGGCACAACACACTTAGATACTTCCACAACAAAATTTAATAATTATTACTGATTCATTGAAAGAGGAAAGAGTTATTTTATTCTCATTTTCTTTCATACTATTTTATACTAACTTTAGTTGTTTACTTTACTTTTTATTCAGAAAAAACCAAAAACAAACCTGAAAAACTTTATATCTTAAAACATACTTTACAAAATCATTCTAAAAAGTAAAAAGTTCTTTTTCTTATTTCTTTAAAATTTTAGACATTTCCCTGTGGGTTCGATATATCGGGGCTGAATCAAAAAGTCCTATATTACTTGGTAAACGATATATATACTTGCATAGTATCCCATATTTTAAATAATTAAAGTATAATTTCATATCTAAATCGTAAGCATAAATATTCAGGGATCAGCCAATAGTATCCAAGTCTCTTGATTTTCATTTTTATCTTTGGCCTTGAATGATGAGCTTCACATAGTCCGGCATATACCTCTTTGACGATTTTCTATGCTTCTGCTTTTCTGAGACATCTGATCTACGTCTGGTCGAAGGATCTTCTGTATAGAACGTTATCGATTAAGGCATATGATAAAGCCCTCTTCTCAATCTGATGTGCTTCAGACTTGTCATCTGGTAACCTTCCTATTTGCAAATATTCCATTACTGGATGATGTCAATCTTCTGTATCATCTGACACTGTAGCTGCCATCTCTTCTTTTCCAAGTTTATACAAATTGTCGAGGTCAATCTACGATAAAACTTGTCATCTTTGTATTGTAATGTCTATGTAGTCTTCTTGTGGACATGCAAATTCTTTAGCAAGTTTAGATAAAGCATCTTCATGGGCATTGTCCGCTTGATGAATCCTATAGAACATCACATTGAGAATCTGTTCCAACAATTTCATCGTATACTTGTGGTATTCTTCTAATCTAGGCTTTAGAATCTTATATTGTCCTGCCACTTGCTGTATGACGAGTTGTGAGTCACCATATATGGTGATGTTCATTATTTCAATTAGTATTGCTAATTCTAAATCAGAGATTAGAGCTTCATATCTACCTCATTATTGGTGCACAACTTTGTCAGATGGTAGGAGAATCTAAACATTCCTTGATCTGGAGTCACGAAGGTTAAACTGATTTTTGCTTTGGCTAGTATCACTATCTGTTATCCATTGTCTCTTCTGGCTGACGACATCCATCGAAGTACATTTCCCAACGTCTGGCACTTGGTCGTTCTACTTATAGTATCTGTTCGTCAGGTATTTTATAGTTGACCGGGGACTGATCTATAAAAAAATACCTATTTTTATGTCTTAATTCTTATCAATTTCTAAGGATATTATGCTTTAATGAAAGGTATTTTTTGTGTTTTTGGATGTAGATGATGTAAAAAGGTCTAAAAAGGAAAAAGGAGTAAAAAGGAGCAAAAAGGAGCAAAAATGAGCAAAAATGAAGCAAAATACAAAAAGTAAAAAAAAATGGCCTGGCGCCTAGGCGCCAGACTCGATACAGAAACTGTCAAGTTTTTGACAACGTTTGAACGGTTATTTTGACGGAGTGAGCGGTTATTGGACATTCTAGAAGACTGGCATTGTTCCTTGATAATAGGACATGTGATACATTGCATTTGGACGCTCCAAAATGGTTTTAATCGCGAAGAGGTGCGAGCCAAAGTGAAGAGGTGCGAATAACTGGACGCGGTGTCCGGCGCCTAGGCGCCAGATAGACCTTCTAGAAGATTCATTAAATGTGGACATGTTTTGAAGAGGTGCCTCAAGGCAACCCTTGAAGCCTATAAATAGGGGTCCATTTCCTCAGAAAAACGTGTCCCCCCATTGTAACCCCTTTCTCTTATCCACTTTAGGATCTCTCATCCTTAGAGAGAGAAATAGAGAGAGAAATTTAGGGCCACTTTTGTTTAGTTTAGTGAGTTTATTTCAAGTTGTTGCATCTGGAGTTCATTACACTGTGGAGTTAGTTGGAATCGAAGATCCGTAGAAGGAATATTCGAGATAAGTATTTTATATTTGATTCAAAGTTTATTTATTATGTTTTGTTGTTTATATTCAATGTGTTCTGAGTAGTTAGTTTACTTTCTTCCTTCAATTATGAAGAGATAAATAAGATAATAAAAGATTCGATGGAGAATTGAAATTCAAAATTTTTTCAAAACATTGTGATGACATTAATACCTGATCTTACTTTACTTTTTAAATTGGCCATTTAAATTGTTAAAACCTGTTGAAGAGTTTTAAGACCTAGAAGGAGAAGAAATCTTAACTTGTATATGTCACATGAATCCTTGGGTAGTCGAAGGCCATGTGCGGGCTATTTAAGGTGAAGTGCAAATAAATAGGAAGATAAGATTTAAAGGGCGTAGAATTGATAAGTTTTTAAAGTGACAGACTAAAATCTTATAATTTGATTTATATATTAGGAAAGGGTCACTAGTAGGGCCGACCATAGCCACCCTTGGACATCTAGTAGTGTGAGTCTAAATTAACCCATTCTACTAACAATACATCCGGACTCGATCCAGTAAATTAGCCAATGTTCTTTACGCCTGGATCAAAGGGTAAAGAATAGGAATGCTTCTTTTTGGCACAATACCATAAATCAAATTCTCCAACGAATATTAAATTATCTTAAAAATCTTAGATTAATTGAAGGGAAGAAAGTTGTTTATTTTATATAGTTTTCATAAATCATTGTCTTATTATTGTTTTCTTTATTTGCATCTAGTAAATTAATAGTAATTTATAGTTAGATTAAAATATTAAAAGATTTTTGAAATACAATATTTAGAAAATTTATAACTATAATTTTTCCCCGTGGGATCGATACTGGGGTCTTTGTTTCAAAGCCCTATATTACTTGAAATGATACGTATACTTGTGTAGTACCCAAAAAGTATATAAAATATTTTCTTTTTAAAATTATATATTGCTATATAAACATATATTTAAAAAGTTTTATTTGGTACACATCTATATAGCAAGTTATTCCAGGTCAAGTGTTTCGCGCCTTCGCCAGAAATTAAATTTTCTAGCAATGGTAACAAATTCTTGTATTTGGAAGTACAAAAATCGGGTCAGGGACCCAGTTGGCAGTGGGTGCGTTGCAAGAAAGTCTGCAAGAATCTGCCCTTTGATAGTGCGAAGGGGCAGAAATATTATGTTAAATTGCAATAGTGTCATCGACTACCTTGCTAAACTTGCGGAAAGTGTTGGTCCGGTCATCAAATATTGCAACAGATTAACTTTTGAGATTAGGTTGACCTTGTGAGACAACATGTAATGTCAAAACTTTTGAGCGGCGAAGACCAAAGCTAGATAATGTTTCTTAATAGGAGGATACTTTACCTCCATAGGTATTAGACATTGAATCAAGTAGTAGAGTGTGGTCTCCTTACCCTCATCATTGACTTGTACGAGTAAGGCTCTGATGGAGTTGCCTAAGGCCGCAGAATAAAGTATCAACGGTCGACCTAGGACAGGGGCTGCCAAAATAGGAGGTGTCATTAGATGTCATTTAATATCTTCAAAAGCTCATTGGGACGGCTCTCCCCAAGAAAATTTGGCATGCTTTCAAAGCAAGTTCGAAAAGGGTTGACACCTTCCTAACATATTAGATATAAAGTGTCTCAAGTATGTCAATTTATCTTGAAAGGAACGTAGTTGCTACAAGGCTTTGGGAGGAGGCATTTCCAAGATAGCTTTAATCTTATCTGGGTTGATTTTGTTTCCCCGAAGATGAACAACGAATCTTATAAATTTTCTAAAGGTGACGCCAAAACACACTTTAAGGGATTCATCTTGAGATTGTATTGTCGTAATCGTTCAAATACGATCCTCTAATCTTATAAGTGATCATTTTTCACTTTGCTCTTGATAACCAAGTTATCCAAATAGCATTCCACTTGGTTGTGAATGAGGTCATCGAAGATCTTCGTCGTTGCTCTTTGGTAAGTAGCTCTGGCATTTTTTAACCCAATCGGTATCACAGTGTAGCAGTAAATCCCAATCGAAGTTCTAAATGCTGTAAGTGTTGCATTTTCTGGGGCCATCTTTATTTAGTTGTAACTCGATGATACATCCATGAATGAGAAGATCTCGTGTGTCGACGCAATTTCTACTATTAATCCAGTATTGGAAACGAAAACTTACCCTTTGGACATGCCTTGTTTAAATCTTTGAAGTCGACACACTCGTATCTGTCCATTCTTATTTTTCACTGGCATACCATTAGATTACCACGTCGGATATTTTTCACTCCAAACAAAGTTAGCATCGATTAATTTAATTATTTCAACTGTAACTTGGCTTTCTATTTCGAGGCGCGTTCTTCCAGGAGCTTGCTTCACTAGCGTTGTATTTTGATCCACTCTGAGGCGGTGAATTGTAACTTCTGGAGATAATCCTTGTATTTCATCGTAGTTCAGTGAAAAATAATCTTTGAATTCTGACAATAACTCGATCAAATCTGTAGATTCCTCTTTATTGAGTAATGAGCTTATAAAAGTTGGTCGGGGCTGCTCTTCAGTCCCGAGGTTGATTTCTTTTAATTTGTCGACTGTTGATTTATCTTCTTCTTCAAACTCTAGCGAAGCATCATCTATCGGTTGATCTTCGAATTCATCTCGAATGTCTAAGCAATTTTTTTCTGACTGGCTAGTAACAACCATGCAAAATCCTGAGTCATCGATGGGTCCAATCATACCAAACCCAAGGCCTTCTTTTGAGTTGAATTTCTTTCCTTTTGTATTCCATAATTTTTTAAATGATTGCATCTTATCTTTTGGCATTTGCTTTGGCACATTTTCTTTGGCACATATCCATGTTGAATTAATTTCTATGCACACAGCGAAAAGTAACCAAAAGATAATTACATAAATTCATTAGAATTATTTTCTTCAAGAGTTGCACAAGGTTCAAAGTGCTGCTCTTCAGTCTCGAGAATGATTTCTTTTAATCCATCGATTGTTGATTTGATTTCTTTTTTGAACTCTAGTGAAACATCATTTATCAGTTGATCTTCAAATTCATCTTGAATGTCTAAACAAATTCCTCTTCTGACTGGCTAGTAACAACCATGCAAAATCCCGAGTCATCGATGGGTCCAATCATACCAAACCCAAGGCCTTCTTTTGAATTGAATTTCCTTCCTTTAGTATTCCATAATTTTTCAAATGATTGTAAATTTTCTTTTGGTATTTGTTTCGGCACGTATCCTTGTTGAATTAATTTCTCTACACACGGCGAAAAGTAACCAAAAGGTAATTCCATTAATTCATTAGAATCATTTTCTTCAAGAGTTAAACAAGGTCCAAAGTATAAGATATAAGTTCTGAGAAAATCTAAAGCTTAAAGTTATAATATAGTAAGTAAATTTATTTTCAAATAAAGATTTTTAAGTGAGAAAATAAGTGTGTGAATCCTATATTTTGAAGAATCTACAAGTATTTTTGAATTAGATAGAAACCTATATTTTACATTATCATTTACCTTAGAACTTTCTAAACTTTAAGTTGATCTTAATTACTGAAATTTTTTCTAAATTGGACTATTCCATTTCTAGAACAAAATTTTTTTACCTTCCTAAGAAACTCATTACATAATTTTAATGCTAAAATTTTCTTTGTAATTAAGAGTCACTTGAGGATAAGTAACATTTTAAGTTTGGGGGATTTTGATACACCTAAAATATATAGTATTTTTATGCACATTTTTATACATATTTTTTATCATATTAAACTTTAATGGAAAGTATTTTGTGTTTTTCTTGCAGGCATGATGAAAATGAGTGGTTATGATGAAAGGAGCAAAATTTGATCAAATTTGGAGCAAAAAAAAATGAAAAATGAAAATTTGGGCACTGGCGGCTAAGCGCTCACTGGCCGCGCTTAGCCGCCACAGTTAAAAATCGAAATCTAAAGGAATTTGGCACCAATTTCAAAGGGGATGGGATGCAACTCTTGGTGGTAACTTCCATAACTTCCTTTGAGTGGCAAGTTTGAATGACGGGGTTCATTTTTTGGTGGATACATTGAATCTGGACACATTTGAAGAGACACCAAAGCACCTTTTGGTTTACTATTTAAAGAGAGTCTTAGGAAAGATTAAGGGGCTCTTCCACTTGCATTTTGAAGAGAGTTTTTACAGTATTTTACTTTTATTTTGTGAGAGCTTTTATTAAGAGTAGGAGTAGAGAGTAGAAAGGAGGAAAGGGTTGGAGTGAAGTCTTCTTCTTCCCACTTCTTTTCTTTCTTTTAAATTAGTTTCTATTGAAGTCTGAAGTTTTTTCTAAGTCTTAAGAGTTAGGAGATCCGCTCTGAGGAGTAGTTTAGTGAAGAGTTAAAGTTTCAGAGGAACTTCCTGAGTCTTGTGGAGAGAATTTTCAGATAAGTGTTTACTTTTGTTCTTACATTTAGTTTTTAATTTATACTTTTTTTTCTTATGGTTTTTAATTTCAAATCAATGTGTTTTTGTATTTTCTCAATGCATTTTGTGTAGTTTACTTTATCTTTTTCTTTCTTAAATGGAGAAGTAATTATTTTATAGAGAATTGTTGTGGAAAGTATAAGTGTTTAAAGTTGGAAGAAGTTGTGAAGATTGATTCTGAAAACTTTGTTTACTTCTTAATTTGGCCTGTTAAGTTGTACAATTTCTTGAGATTATGTAAGATCCAATGCGGTATTGTCTCATAAATGTTAGTAAGAATTACATGCAATTATATGGGTGAGAATTGTGGTCCATATAATTGAATGTAATATTAGAAGATATTTTTATGGAAGGGAGTAAAATTAGAGGATTTTAGAGTGACAGTGCTAAAACCCCCTAATTTGGTTTGAAGTTCTGAGTTTTGTTATGAGAAGTTAGCCCCCAGTTGGTGGGAATCGAGGGAACTCTAGAGTAAGAGACTAGTATCTTCCCTGCCTAACCATGTTCAAAATGATAAAAATTTCAAATTAATCTATGTTCTTTATAGAACCAAGTAAGGCTAAAGAACACATTTGCTTCTATCTGTCACAAGAAATTTAAATACTTCCACAACAATACTTTAATAATTATTACTACTTCATAAAAGGAAAGAAAAAGATATTCTAGTTAATAGTGTTTTACATACAGTGTTATTAGTTATTATAATTTTAATTTCTTACATAACATTTTATTAAGGAAATTTCAAAAGAAAATTCAACTTTCAGAACTTTTCAAAATCAAGACATACTTTCAAAAGCCATTTAAAAAAATGTAAAAAGATATTTTTCTGATTCCTTTAAAGATTTTCATATTTTCCCTGTGGGTTCGATATCTCGGGGCTTAATCAGAAAGTCCTATATTACTTGATAAATGATACATATACTTACGTAGTATCCACATTATAAATCAAAATCATCATGACATATATATCCTACAGTATCAAGCTTTTGGTGTCGTTGCCAATTTTCATATCATATTTGTAAGCATAAATATCAGGTGGATCAAGTTTTTGGCGCAGTTGCAAAGGAAAATAATTAAATTGCATTTTAAAGAGAATTAAGAAATTTTAAATTTTTACTTTTTTTTGTTTTTGTTAGAGTGTTGTGCTTTGTTTTGTTTTATTGTTGTATGCGTAGTTCAGGTTCTGAGGGACTTATGCCTTACGATTCTGAATTATAAAGAACTATCAGAAAAATCAAAAAAATTAAAAATACAGAAAAAGATAAAAATATTCAAGAAATGGCAAATCATCAAAATCAAAATGTAGGCATCCATTAAGAATTAAGACCTTTAAGAGATTATGTTAACCCTACAGTAGATGAATTTTGTGGTAGTATTCAAAACCTTGCTGTAGCTACTAATTCTTTTGAGCTTAAACCTGCTATTATCTAAATGGTGTCTAATAATTAGTTTGGGGGAGCAACAACTGAAGATCCTAAGGGATAAAGCTAAAATATGGATACATTCGTTACCACCTGGATCAATAAGAACTTGGGGTGAATTGTCACAAAAATTCCTTGCTAAATATTTTCCACCATCTAAGACTATTTGAGAAATGATATAACATTTTTTTGTCAGTTTGAAGGTGAATCAATATATGAAGCATGGGAAAGATTTAAAGATCTCCTCAGGAAATGTCCACATCATGCGATACAAGATTGGTTAATAATTCAAACTTTTTATAATGGATTAGTTGGATCTCTTAAATCAATCATTGATGCTGCTGCTGGTGGATCATTAATGTATAAACCATTTTCTGATGCTTGTGCTTTAATTGAAGAAATGGATACTAATAAATTTCATTGGCCTTCTGAAAGGTTAAATCCTAAAAAGGTAGCCAGTGTTTATGAAAATGAAGCTTTTACAATGTTAGCAAATCAAGTTGTTGCTGTATCAAGGAAGATAGACCAATTTGGGATGAATTTTTCTTAGCTAAATTTCATGATTAAAGAAAATTCATTAGGCTAAATGGTTAGTTCTTATTCTTCACCAGAAACTGTGAATGCTATAATCAAACCTAACAACCCATATTCCAATTATTATAACCCAGGTTGGAAGAATCATCCAAATTTTAACTGGAATAACAATAATCAGGGTGGTGTTAATCAACAATGGGGGAACCACCAAGTAAACCCATCGGGGAATTGGAACAACCAAGGTAATAATAATAATAGATTAACTTATCCTTCTAATTATAACAATGCTTTACAAAATAAAGAGAAGAAGTTGTCTATGGAAGAAGTAGTATCACATATGGGAAATCAATTACAAATTCAATGAGCAACCATCAGAAATATAGAAAATCAATTGGGAAAAATTGCAAATGCCTTAAGTAATAGATCCCAAGGAATGCTTCCAAGTAATACTGAAATGAATCCAAGAGAAAAGAATAAAGAACAAGTAAAAGCAATTCAACGAGAAGTGGAAAAGAATTGGAAGGTAGAGTTCAAAAAGAAACTGAAGTAGAGAAAGAAGAGATTGAAAGACCTAAAGAGGATGCTCCAAAAGGTTTTGAAAGTCTTATTTCTCCACCTAAGTTTGATTTAGAAAAACCACCACCTCCATTTCCTCAGAGACTTCATCAACAAAAGTTGGATAAGCAATTTTCAAAATTCTTGGAGATATTAAAGAAGCTTACCATTAATATTCCATTTGCTGAAGCCCTAGAACAAATGCCAAACTATGCGAAATTATGAAGGATATTCTTAATAAAAAGAGGAAGTTTGAAGAAAATGAGACGGTTGCACTTAGTGAGGAGTGCAGTGTGATAATTCAGAAAAAGCTGTCTGAAAACCTTAAAGATCCTGGTAGTTTCACAATTCCATTTGTAATCGGAGAAAGATTCTGTGGAAAAGCTTTATGTGATTTGGGTGCAAGCATTAACCTTATGCCTCTATCAATATTCAAAAGACTGGGACTAGGAGAAACATTGGGCTGACGAAGTTAAAGCAAGCGCTTCATGGGAGGTAACCTATGGTTGTCTATGTGAATTGCTTTTCGTTGTTTATTATTGTAAGGTTTATAGTTATGTGGTTTTTTTGAATATATTAAGCTTTTTTGAGACCTACATGATGAGAAGAAGTACAAAACACTAATATAATGATCCATATGAGGTTGGGACATGTTATTTGGACCGTAGGTGAAGCAGTTCTAATTCTAGCACTGGTGCCTGGTAGCCAAAACCTGGCGGCTAAGCTCCCAGTTATAAAAAGCCAGACGCCTAAGCACTAGAGTAAGGAAAATTATGATAAATTGTCCCTAACTATTCTAAACCTGCTTCTTCCCCTTTAAAACTACCATAAACTTTCATGAAGATCATAAGGATGGATTACTTTGACATTTGGGAGTATTTGGGAGGATTTCATGGCATCTAAAACTATGGGAAACAAAGGAAATGTGTTTTTGATAGAAATAATTTCATCAACGAAGAAGTGCAAAAAGACTACAATGGATTTCTTGTGTTGAATAAGTTGATTAAGGAAAGAGGATTTATTTCTTCTGGTGGTCAAGTGGAAGCAGTAACTACTGAAATATATTGGTAAGTGTTTTGTTGCTATACCGCTGCTGCAGTTATTTCTGTCGTTACGTAGGCCTACGTCAATCTTCCGCAGTTTCATTCTGAGTATTTTAATTCTAATATTTAGCATGTTGTGAAATAAATTCTAGGAAAATTTGGTGATGTTTCTTATGACCAGAGGACCCTAGGGAAAAATGGTTTTTGAGTTAACTCACTTGTAACAACCCCAATTGGCTTAAACACCCAAAATGGAGCTTAATTAATTAGAGCTAATCATACATCAAATTGACTTGAAATCAATTCTCCACTAACCTTTAGATCTGAGGAACCCACCATAAAATTTTAAAGTCAATTGGACTTGGTTAGCCCTATCAAATGGGTTGATTAAGTCATTTAGCCAAATTTAAAACTTAAAAAATTCATAACTTTCAAAATACTTTTTAAAAATTCACCAAATTGGTTTTGGAGCCTCTCTGATATCAGGGGAATTTAAGAAAATTAAAATTGCAATTTTCCAAAAAATTTGATTTTTTGCATTATTTTAATATTTTTAATAATAATTAGAAAAATAATAAAAATCACAAAACAAATAATAAAATTACCTCAAATGTCACATTTTGAATTTTAATCATTTAGGGAACAAACCCCATATTTTCTTAAGTCTCTATGATGAGATATTAAATTTTAAAGCCCTAAGGTAATTTTAAAATTAAAAAATGTATTTTCTAGCATTTCCACTAAAATAATTCTAATAAATCAAAGAAAATCAGAAAATTATAAAAATTGTCTTCTGGTTTCTTGATATCAGAGAGATTTTTTGAAAATATAAAATTCATTTTTCAACCTTTATTTTATTTAAATTAATTAATACTACAAAACTCAAAATAATTATAATAAAATAATATAATTCAAAAAAATCACCAAACTTGGTCCAAGTGGTCCTCTGGTCATTAGGAATGTCCCATAATTTTCTTAAGGATAGAAACTTTCCCTTGGTCATGTTATTAAATTTTCCTTGAAAATTCCCATTTTCCACCAAAAATAATTATATAAATAAATTAAATACAGAAAAATCACATTTTCTCCTTACCTGCCTTGATTGACATATGAGTGAAGTCACATAAAAATTTCAAATTCATTTAAGCTCAATTTAGTGAGTTATGAAATTAGTAAGTTTAAAGGGCAAAATGGTAATTAAAATTTTAACCTATAATTAAAAATTTTAGGTTTAATTAAAAGGATGGGTAAAATATTTCATATTGTTGATTTTGGATGTTTGAAACTTAGGTATTTAAAGGGTAGAAACCTACCAAGTAATTTGAAAGTAATCAAAATAAACCTTAATTAAATAATTAATTAAATTTGGAAGAATAATAAAAAATTAGAATTATTAAAATATGGATGTTATTAGGAAGAAATTTATTCTTTAATTCAAGAATCCCTAAATTAATCACCTCAATATTATTCAATTCCTAATTAAATGATAATCCAAATTCAAAACTTAAAATGCTTAATCATTAAATTAAAAATTAAAATATTTAAATTAAATCCTTTTAAAATTTCAATTAAAATAATACTTTAAAAATTAAAATTAAATCATCCCTAAAGCATAAAAAATAATAATAAAATATTAAATTAAAATTAAAAAAAGTAATAATAATATAAAATTAAGTTAAAATTTAAATTTAAATTAAAATTAAAAATAAAACTAAATTAAAATTTAAATTAAAAATTAAATTAAATGAAATTAAATTAATCACATTAAATTAAATTAAATTAAAACATATTAAATTAAATTAAATTAAATAAAAATACTAGATAAAATCAAGTTAAAATAAAATTAAAATTGAATAAATAAAATTAAATTAAAATTAAAACCAAATCAAATTAAATTAAAATTAAAATTAAATTAAATTGGAATTAAATTTAACATCACTTAAGACATAAAAAGAATTCAAAAGTAAATCTAAAACAACTCGACACTCGTTCCAAACTTAAACCCATTAATTGAAATTAAATTGAATCACAAATCACTTGAATATCGATTTGCCCTCAAAAGCTCTTGTTGTCATAACTCCTAAAACGGAGTGTTAAGTGAAGTGTTACTCACTCATAGGATATTCAAATATCCTAGTTCATCGAGCAAGATAACGAAACTTGAAACTCCCGGATGATTAATTCATTTTGTATAATTAAATTCTCTTTCTTGGACTTAAAACAATCCTAGAGGTATTGAAAGATGTTTAAGATCTGCCTTAAGCACTTCCTCAATATGATAGGATGTTTATAAGAACAATTGAACTTAATTGTTCTTTGATGAAGAAAATCAGTTCTCAAACTAAAACACAAGAACCTAGACGTCATAGGAAATGACTAGCTATAGGATTAGGAACTTGGTAGAAACCCATAACCCTTCCCTAGCTTTACCTAGGAACTTGCTTTAAATGATTAAATATCCTAAATTGTGTTTAAGTGTAGCTTAGATGACGGGAAGACCCTCCCGTACACGCTTTTATTTTATTGCAATTTAATTACTGCAATTACTTTATTGCAAATGCACTTTACTTCTTTTCTTTGCATGATAAACAACTGTTGCATGAAAACCCACACCTTTAGGATAGCCCCTAAACCAAAACCAAAACTAAATTAAAAGTCATTACAAGATAAAATTCACCGCCACAACATTTCAAAATATAAAACAACTCAAAATTTAATCACAAACAGAATACAAACTACAATTATAACTAAATTAAACGTCTTGTTGGATGATCGGGAATACTCGGATGATGTAACTAATGTGTTGCTAACGGGATTTCACGGTCTAAATGAAAGTGTGGAACTCATTTAGTTGAGTTTAGCAAATTCATCTGGACTAAGTGAATCCGATAAAATAACGATGTCGGAAGGATGGAACCGTGGGATCTTAACTGCGTTGTTAAATCAACTTTAAGATTTGTTTTAATTAAAACATAAAACACTTGACTTTAAGATTTCTAAAACCAAATTCTTCTTTCTCTTTGATTACAATCTTCTAAAACTAAACCTCTGCAGCAACAAGAAGCTCGAGCATGGTGGGCAGCACGGCCATCATTATCAAGAAACTCCGAGTCTACTTCAGTAAAACTTTCTAGAATTAAAATAACCAAACCATAGGACTTCGAGGTACTTTGCCTAGTGCAACATAAATCCTCAACCTTTGTTAGGCATTTTCATTGTATATTAAGCCCTAACCCAGATGGTTCTAGGACTCTAGGTAGTCGTTCGACACGACATAAACCTTCACATCTTCGGAGGCTGTTTGTATGATTGTGTCATACGAATATAAGTCCTAATTAATTAAAATTAGTAAGATCAAAACATTAAATAAACATTAGGACTTTCCTAAATTCAAGCCAAACAATAGGATAGTCGGGAAATTACCGAAGTTCGCTTCGAATCTGTACCTCCTACCTTTCTTCCTTTGAATTCCCAAAATAAAATGTTCCAAACTTGATCCATTCCATATTGAAATTCCAAAATTCAATCCCTTGAAAACTTAAACTTTGAGATTCTTGAAAGCAGAATTACTGATTATTATCGAGAGTTTTCTCTAAGTGATTCCCGTCACTTAAGATGTAATTAACTATAGGGGCTTACCCTTATAGGGAATTTTAAGAACCTAGGGTTATAAACCCTGCTTAATTCATTTATATTAAGCAGGGGAATTTGTCGGCTTATAAAATTGGTTCTGCATCAAACGGATGTCACAAATCTTCTAGTTTATTTAATCGAGCCCCATCACCAAACAGTGTGTCTATTCTTTCGGGATAGATACACGGTTTGTGATGCGGTGCTCGCTTATATAAATTATCCGGATGTGAAGTCGGTTTGATTTCATATCTTAAAATTATTTTCAAAATCAAATACTACTTCCTAAATCATATATATATATATATATTTAAATTAAAATTAAAATATAAAATTCGCCGACAATTTCTGTAGGCGACCCTTTTTCAAAAATACAACACACCCAACCTAAAAATAAGCCGTACAATTCTGGCGACGTCATTGGGGAAAATTCTCTCCATTTTAATCGTATAGTTCGCTTTCAAAAATCGGTAGTGTGTCCATGTCCCTAGTGGATCAAACTACCTTTTTTTCCGTTGGAATACTATGTTCATTTCTACCTTGAACAAGTATAGCCAACATTCTCTCGGATTTAGGAACCACTGTTTAGACACCCTAAACAAGAGAGGTTCCAAGATCCTTTACCTCATTTCGAGGTGGGTGGACCCCCAATAGGTATTAGTTTAGGAGCGGTCTGGCGGGTCGAGACTTTCTTCCTTTTTCCAGTTCCTAATCAATTCCTTTACTCCTTCCTACAATTCTCCTTCTTTTTAAAAAATTCTCTGTCCTAACTAACAAATCTTTTTCGAAAAACAATTATCTAAATAAATTTTTAATACCACAAATACACTAAGATAAACGAAAATGTGTTCGGACTTTTCTTTTTCGTCATTAGTTTTACGACAAGAAGAAGTATCGATTCGGGGACTAACACTTGGAATCTGCCTTGCAGAAATGGAAGCCCTAAAACTGATCTTCTCCTTCGGCCAACGGACTGGACCTGGTCAGAAGTTCAAGGAGGAACTGCTCGATAATGGAATCATTCGATTCGACAAGGATTCGGGGACACCGAGACATCAAAATCCCCGACGTCACTCTCTTTTCACTCACAAGCAAAGTACCGGAAACTGAGAAGCCGTTGATTAAGTTTAACCTCAAGTCAACTCATGAATTCCCTCCTCTGCAAAAAAAGATTCCAACTGAGAGGAATATTGTTGTTCGCAGAAGAACTGTTGTTGCTACCCCCACTGGTCTAGTTGTCTCTGCACCTACCGGCTGCTGCCAGACTAAAGGGGAAGGAAATTCAGAACTTGATGAATCCTTGTGGAGGGTACAGATCTTCCTGTGAGACCTTCCGTTTTTGAAATCGGGTCCAGCCTGGAATTCCATCACTCTGACACGGACTCAGAGAAGGAACAAAAGTAGAAAGATTGCTAGAGAAGCCAGAGTTGCTGAAGTTGCTTTCCTAGAGGAAATCCCAGAACTGCCCGAGTATACACCGCTGCCTGAATACATACCACTTTTAGGAGGAAGTAGGTTCCATCCTCTCCGCCGCAGAGGATGAGGAAAATATTTGCAAGATTGCTTCCGCATTGCCTCAGCCCGCATATTACAACGACAGCCGTAAGAAAAGGGCTAGAATTACGCCATTTGCTCGACTGCAAACCCTGATAGAAAAGTTAGCAAGAAAAGAAAAATGCCCCGTGTCAGAAATTTTAAGAAGGATGGGGCAGGTGCCAGCCAAGTCCCGTCTTGGGCCGCGAGTAGAACCTGTTATCGCTGCGGAAAAGCCAAATAAGAGAATGAAAGATAGTCCAATTGTCATTGTTTCAGGACTACAAATTAGGAGGATACCACCTTCCAACATTTGAATGACAGACCATCCGGTCCTAGACCTTCTGCTGCTAGAAGGATGGTATGGCGTCCCACTACCGGAAAATTAAGATTAAAACAACAACCTGAAAAGGAAAGTCTCAGTCAGAGACTTGAGTCCGGAAGCAGTGCTACCGCAGTGAAGGGGACTCATGAGAAGGAAACCCGACAGTTATCGCATGACAACTGTAAGGATGTACAGAAAATACCACTAGAAGATGCTATGGAAAAGCTAAGAACTGATATTCAGCGATTAGCAAGAAAGAGAAGAAAATTCGGAGATGAAGTCGACTCGTCAGAGTTCATGGATGATGAATATGCAGAAATTAACATGGTTGAAACACGAGCTTCGTCAGCTTCACAAGATACTCCTGCAGCCGCAGTAAGAGAGGAGCCAGAAGTAATGAGGATACAGCTTCAAGAGAAAGATGATACGATCGCCCAAATGGCAGTAAAGATGGAAGAGATGGCCGCAGCCCTAGCCACTCTCCGCAGTCGTGTTCAACCCCAAAGAGAAACACCCCAGAAGATTCACATTGTAGACGGAGGAAAGGAGATTACATCCGTCAACAGGGATGATCAATTAAAAAAGGATGCAACACAAAGCATGATTCCGGAAAAGGATATCAAGAGTATGGTGGAACAAAGAAAGTGTGAGAAGCCTGACACAATCAAAGAACGGGACATCCATTCGGACGGGTAGACCTTACCCCGAAGAATCTGACGCTGTCCAATATCCGAAAGGCTTCGCGACCACCTCTGTTCAAGACCTTGATGGAACCGGAAACCCTCGCAGCATGTTGCACATTTTCGCCAGTTGTTGCAATGCCAGCGGAAGTGATGCTTTACTTCCTCTTCAGACACCGTTAGCCTGTCAGGAATCGCCTTTGATTGGTATGCGAAATTACCGAACGGTTCGGTGAAGACATTTTCTGTGAATTAGAGAACCTCTTCATCAAGCGATTTGCCGAGCTCAGCACCACATCACTATAGGTGATTTAGTGGTAGAGAAGCAGAAGCCGAACGAAACTTTGTGACTATATACTTCGATGGAGGAACCTATGATGAAGTGTGAGCCATGCCTACAAGAACAGCATGCAACCGCATTTTACTGAAGAGCACTCATGGCCCGATAGCACTTCTCCTCAAAGGGATTTACTATTAAAACTTTCGAGAAGCTGTTAAGCAAGGCCGGAAGCTTGCAAGAGGAGGCGAAGCAATTAAGTTTCACCGACAAAACGTACAAACAGAAGCCCGTGAAAACTTTTGAAAAGAAGTCTAGGATCGTCGCAGTTAGGTCGATAAAGGCAAGCAGCTCAATACAAATACCGGCCAGAACGGCCGCAGCAAATTCAACAGAATCACCAGCAACCCCGACCCAGCTATCAGTCATCTCAACAAGTATGAACAACCGCCCTCGTCCACAACGTACGTTAAGGGAGCTTCTGAGTGTGAGACCTGTTCAAGAATGAGGCAGTGCTTCTAAAATGTTTCATAGCTTGATGAAGACTCCAGATTTCCAACTCGCCGTAATCCCAAGAGACCAGAAGAAGTCGACAAGAAAGGTGATCCCAACTTTTGCCCTTACCACCGGATGCTTGGACACAAGATAGAAGATTGTATTACCTTCAAAAGTTGGCTCAACGACAATCTTCGAAAAGGGAATATCACGATCCCGATGAATACATGTATGAACCCTGCAAAGGAGGTTCCAGTCAATGTTATCTCGACGGATCTCATTGTTCTGATAGATCCCTATGCGACTGATGATGGATGGACTACTGCCTGGACAAAGTCTTCGAAGAAGATTTTGGATCGTATCCAAACCACTTCGGTGCGAGCCTCAATTCAGACCAAACTCCGTCAAGCTTCGGCATTATCACTTGCGATAGAAGAACCACCTCAACAAGAGACGATTGAAGAAAAGAAGAAAATTGATGAAGAAGAAAAGACTGAGGCTCTTAAGGCTAGACTAGGGCTGCTTATCCTAGGATGGTTTTTTCCGATTCGGTAGGAGAAATCCTCGAACTTCCGACTCTCGTATGATTTACTGCTCACTCCGTGACTTTATAATGATAAGGGTTATGGCGTTGGCTACGTTTTGACTGTTTCAGCGATTATTTAACTAGCGACAACCAACCTAATCCGGACATCGATTCCGATACAAGTAACAATTCTCAAATCATACACAATCTCGACGATCACAATGACAAAGAAGACATCCACCAAGGAGGCTACGAGAGTTCAACAAGCAGTGAATCTATTTGCCAGTTTCGAGGGAGCTCCAGTCACAATAGAAATAGAGCCTTCACTTGAAGCTAATCCAAGAACCTCGCTGTTCCGATTCAGGAGGAGACACCAAGAAACTCAATACCAGATTCAGGAGAAATTACGAAGTCAACTTAAGAAGTGGAAGAGTTTTACCTCCGAGAATGGGTCCAAAGGACAAAGGAAAAGCAGGTGGTTGTTCAGGAAGAACCAACCCCGGCAGAAGAAATACCCATTCGGGAAGAAACCGAGACACATGAAAATAAAGTGGACTACAACGTGCTAGCCCATCTTAGGGAAACTACCGGCCAAACTAAGCATCTACGACGCTCTCATCTTATCAAAGGAGATGAGAGAAAGCTCTGATCAAGGCCTTGCTTGATCCAGAAATTTGCTTAGCTCAAATGACCGGAGATTCCTTAGATGAGGTTTGCTCATTAAAGGAACAGCGAGGTGTTACCTTCACGGACAATGACCTACTACTTGGGACAGCAGACCACAACCGACCGTTGTACATTTCAGTTACAATTGGGAAGTTTACACTCTCCAGAATATTGGTGGATCCAGGAGCATCAATCAATATAATGAATCTTCGAACGCTAGCATACTTGAAATTGATGCTCGCGAGCTCGAAGTGGACAAAATGTTATTAAGAGGATTCAACCAGAAAAGGAGAAAGAGCCCTCGGATCAATAACACTGCTAATGAAGACCGGTGACTTGGCAAAGACAACTCGAAATTTCACATAATTGATTCAGAAACGCCATTCAACGCTCTACCGGGCCGACCATGGATACATGAAAACCGATGGTACCATCATCCCTACATCGCTGCATCAAATACTACGACGGAGGGGAACAGTGCATCAAAGGTGACTACAACCATTCTCCGTACATGAAATTAGAATCCATGAAGATGCAGCTTATTACGCACTCGAAGAAAACAATCTTCTCCAGAGATACCATAACGAAGTCGAAGCTAAAAGGAAGTTTGGGACGACGAAGAACTCAGTTCTAGTCCAATAGCCACTCACCACTCCCTTACGGCGAGATGGTGAAGGTTTCTCCACAACTCGCATCCGAGGTCGAGGCCGGGGACGAGGTCGTGCGTAGACGTTAAGACAGTCGGACAGAGGAAACCAGCCGTCAATGTTGATTGGGAAGATAGTTCTGAAGAAGAAAAAGAAATCAAGCAAGAAACCGCGACAATAAGTCGGAAGAAGCCGCAATTCAGGATCTCTCTCTCAAGATGAAAAGAACGAAGAATATAAATCGATGTACGAGAAGATTAACCACTATGTACATACTATGACCCTGACCCCTGATCCATTCTAATAAGATAGAGTGTATGGTGGTCAAAGAGGTACGTAGCAGCGGTGCAAAGCCTATCAAATTCTACTGTGGTGCTCCTTCCTCCAAAAACTGAAAATAATGTACAATTTGAAGATGCTACTTCATCAGAATTAATGGAATTACCTTTTGAGTGCAAGTTACTTCCCCTGTGTTCAAAATTTAATTCAGCGTGGTTTCTTACCTCGACAATGACAAAAAGGTCAATCACAACATTTTGAAAATTTATGGAATAACTCTGGTCGTCCACCCAATTCAAGGCATGGTCTCGGATTCGGCACAGTAGGATCAGTTGACGATATTGAATTTTGCTTGGTTGTCACTTGCGAGTCTAATGAAAATTGCATGGAAACTACAAGGAGTTTGGAAGATTTACAAATTGGAAAAGCTCCACCAGAGTTCGAAGAAGAGATCAAATCTACAATAGATGAATTAACGGAAGTTAACTTAGGTACTAGCGAAGAGCCTAGACCTAACTTATTAGCTCCTTACCAATAAAGAAGACTCCCAAGAAATAATCAAGTTATTAATGGAATTTAAAAGACTGTTTTACTTGGAGCTAATGGCGAGATGCCAGGATTAGCTCCAGAGGTCGCAGTCCATAAGCTAGAGTGGATCCTACTTCTGCTCCAGTCAGACAAGGTCCCAGAAGAATGCGTCTAGAAATCGAACAACAAGTCATAGCTGAAGTTAAAAAGCTAATAGACGCCAAATTTGTCCGTGAAGAACAATACCCGAATTTGGTTAGCCAATGTTGTGCCAGTCAGGAAGAAGAATGGTCAGATCAGAATTTGTGTGGATTTCAGAGACTTAAACAAAGCATGTCCAAAAGATAAATTCCCTCTACCGATCCCAGAATTAATGATCGACATTGCTTCAACACATGAAATATTCTCATTCATGGATGGATCTTCAGGATACAACCAGATAAAAATGGCTCCAGAAGATGAAAAACTTACAACATTCAGAACGTCGATCGGAGTATATTGCTACACAGTGATGCCATTCGGACTGAAGAACGCAGGAGCAACCTACCAGAGCGATGACAAGAATTTTTGATGATCTCATCCACAATCAAGTCGAGTGCTACGTGGATGATGTGGTCATCAAAAGCAAAGTAAAGGAAAACCACCTGTATGATTTGAGAATTGTTTTCGAACAATTAAGACAATTTAACCTTAAGATGAATCCCTTAAAATGCCTCTTCGGCTGCCACCTCCGAAGTTCTTTGGATTCGTTGTCCGACATCTTGAATTGAAACTGACCCGGAAAAGATTAAAGCCATCTTAGAAATGCTGCCTCCCAAAACCTTAAAACAACTACGATCTTTTCGTTAGCGCAGCTGGTATATCTTCGACGCTTTATCTCGAACTTGTCAGGTAGGTGTCAGCCTTTCTCGCATTAGTTAAAAAGGACGCCAAATTTATTTTAAGAGAAATGCCAGAGGGCCTTCGAGGACATTAAACAATATTTAATGACACCTCCTGTCTTAAAGGTGCCCCAGTCTCAGGTGTAGACCGTTGATACTTTATACCGCAGCTTTAGACGACTTTCTCGGAGCCCCGTTAGCCCAGGTCAATGATGAGGGTAAAGAAAATGCTCTTTACTACCTAAGCCGCTGCTTACTTCCAACAAAAATAAAGTATCCCACAATTGAAAAGCACTGTTTGGCCCTGATCTTCGCCGTTCAAAAGCTCAGGCACTACATGCTTTCATAAGGTCAACCTGATCTCTAAATTTAATCCATTGCAATACTTGATGACCCGTCCAACTTTCTGCGTACTTGCCAGGTGGTCAATGATATTATTGCAATTCGATATAACTTTTATGTCTCTTCGTGCCATAAAAGGGACAAGTCCTAGCAGACTTCCTCGCAGCACACCCTTTGCCGGCAGAATCTCCTCTCAATGACGACTCTGCCGTACAAACAAATAATGAGCTTAGAAGACCCTGATGATCGACGTTGGGAATTATATTTCGACGGAGCATCTTCAAGACACCAAGATGAAGAATCACAAGTGATAGTGCCCGGTAAGGCAGGAATCAGACTAATCTTTATAACACCGGAGCGGGGGATGTTAAGATACTCCTACCACTTGGCAGAGCCGTGTACAAACAACGAAGCAGAATATGAATAGATTCTGAATGTGACGATCTACAAAATTCTCAGAAAGAAAATGTGTTTTTGCGTATGCGTTAGCCCGCTCCTGCAAAGAATTTGCCCGCTTGCAAGATGAATCAAGAGGAAGTGTCGGCTCACGGACGTCAGGTCCCATCACAGCTCGACATAGACACAATACACAAATCAGAAAAAGAAAAAGAATCAGTTGCAGCAGTGACAGAAAACACGTAAGATTGGCGACAGCCATTAATAGATTACCCGCAACAGGAAAACTACCAGATGATATGTCGTTAGCCCATCAGATCAAGAAAAAGAACTCTGTCCTACGCAATAATAACAACACGTTATACAGAAGGTCTTTCGATCAAATGTGGCTAAGGTGCCTAAGCGGGTCTGAGGCCCATGAAATTGTTAAAGAGGTGCATTCAGGACTCGTGGTGCTCACCACGGGTTCAAAGATGAAAATGAAAATTAAAAGACTAGGGTACTACTGGCCCTCGATGATGACCGACTGCATGAAATGCCAAGAGCTGTCACCAATGCCAAGTGCACGGAGTGGTGCTACACCAACCTCCAAATGTGCTACATCCGACAATTGCGTCATGATCATTTGAATGTTGGGGCATGACATAGTGGGTCCAATAGAACACCATCTTCAAAAGGACATCGCTTCATTCTTGCGGCTACAGATTACTTTTCCAAGTGGGCAGAGGCAGTTCCACTTAGAGAAGTGAAAGGCCACCACGTGCTACATTTTTTTAAGAACCAAGTTGTCTACCATTTTGGGAGTGCCGCGCAGGATCATCTCGTATAATGGATCAACATTCAGAAGCACGCAAATCAACAATTTTGTCAGGAGACACGGAATCGACTGGCGGTATTCAACAATTTACTATCCAAGAGCAAACGGCCTGGCTGAGGCTTTTAATAAAACTCTCGTTCAAATTTTAAAGAAAACTTTGGACGATAATAAGAGAAATTGGCACGAGAAGTTATTAGAAGCCTTATGGGCCTACCGGACAACCTTCAGAACTCCTACTCAAGCTACACCTTACGCTCTGGTGTATGGGTCCGAGGCAGTGTTACCCTTAGAGGTCCAACTTCCTTCACTCATAATTGCAATTGCAAACAAAATCACGACAGAAGAGAATGCCAAATTACGACTAGAGGAATTGGAAAGCCTGGAAGGGAAAAGACTTGCAACGCAGCAGAATTTAGAACTATACCAAGCTAAGATGGTTCAAGCCCATGACAGACTGGTCCGCCCAAGAACCTTCAAAGTTGGTGACTTAGTTCTCGTTCTCAAGAGACCTATCCTCGCACACCGCAAGATAGGAGGAAAATTCGAACCCACTCGGGAAGGACCGCTTCGTGGTCGAGGCACATCTACTCGGAGGCTCCTACCAGCTAGTGAATTGCCAAGGAGAACGACATATGCTTCCGATCAACGGACGATACTTGAAGAAGTATTACGCTACCTCGATGTTTCGAAGGAATGAATTCTTCATCCCTAGAAGCACGGCGAAGTAATTACTTATGACTCGGGTCCGAACCCAAAAATAATAAAAAAATGTGCTAAAATAAATAAAATCATGATAATAAAGTTTTCCTTGTTCTCTCTTCCAAATCAAAATCTTTTTCCCGATCTTTTCCCACTTCATTCCTGTTGAATTTAAAAATATAAAAGGAATAATAAAAAAAGAGAAAAAAGAAAGAAAACTTTGTCTCTAACAAACATTTTCTTAATGTTCTTGTTCTTAAGACAGCCCTCGATCCTTTTCCTCGTCTTTTCACAGGAAATGTCGAACTGGCGGCTTGGTCCCGAACTTTAGAAATGGCGTAAGCCTCGCACTCGACGAAAAGAGGGTGAAAGATGGAGCGATAATAGAGATCGACTCGACTTCGCACCGCCAGCCTCGCAATACGAGGAAGGTGACCGGGTCCCGCTGACCGAGAGGAACCGCCCAGCCGACAAGAATGAAAGTGGGTGGCCCAAGCCACCAACCCAAGCAAGAAGAAAAGGAAAACAAACACCGAGGAGGACAAGAGAATCAAGTCCGTAGTCGCTACAAGCAGAGGGCAGCTTGTCGCCGCCGCGCCCACGAAATTCGTGAAGTACGAAGAGCTACTCTCACAAAGCAACTCGCCGAAGAAATAAAAATCGCCGTATCCGCAAGATGTTAACTAAACTAGCAATGACCAACGCGACGAGGCAAGTCGCTACTACCAAGTGCATATACTTCAAGGATACCGGTTCGCCAGAACCCGAAGAAAGGAGGCCAGCTCCGAGGATAACAGAAGAGACCAGTGGAAATCTCAAGAAGATCGAAGAAGGAAGGCTACCACGCCACCAGCATAAAGCCACCAGCAATGCATAACCTTGTTGGGTAGTAGCAACCCCGGAGGATGTCCCGACGGAGACCATCCCCGAGGAGCCGAGGTATGCAGGAGAACGCGAAGGGATCGAGCCATATATCCCACAAGACGTCACTGTGCCTCGCCATTCTGCGATTATTCCAGAATACGAGCTAGAAAGAATGCAGAATGTCGAGAAGCAAACTTTTGAATACTTCGAGAGAATCAGAGGCAGGAGGATCAATATACTAGAAGGCCTCGAGCTACATACAAACGTGTTCTCATAATACGAACAACAACAAATCGTGGACTGCATCCGGGATTTGAAAAGAATGGGTCGAGCAGGCCGCCTAAGAGAAAACACTTACTCGGAACCCTGAGATGGATGCCAGGGAAAGGGAGAATTACAATACAATGTGGATGCTGCTACAACTTCGCAGAAGACAGAAGGGAAACCCACCGGGATACTCCGTCATGGCAAGGTAGATCCAATGCCATTAGTCATCAAAAGGATGGTAAAGAGAATGATAACATGGAGGGTACCGCCACAGATCGCATACCCAACAGCTTGCATCATTAACATTTACAAGAAGGGTGATCGCATACCCCCACACATCGATCACCACGACTTTGTAAGACCTTTCGCACGCTTTCTTCTCGAACGAGTGTAATATCATGTTCGGATCCGACCTCCGGATACAGAGCCCGTGTGAGTTCCGAGGGCCAAGCAAAGATACCATTACCGTAGGTTCCGTCATGATACTAAAGGGCAACGGAGCAGATGTCGCTAAACATCGCATACCGGGAGTACCAATGAAGCGGATCTCGCTACTTTCGAAGGATGGATGACAGAAAGCACCTTACCACTTCCAACCGTACCCGTAGCTAGAGAGCCTCCGCCTTACGAGCCGTGAGTTACATGGAAAATATCACACCTCCAACGTACATCCATACGACATCCTTGCCAAGGATGGCTTGGAAGGTGATGTTATCGACCATGTACCTCACTATTCGGACATGGATTTTCGATGTATGCCTTTTGGATGGATCGACAAAGATCATACATATCCGTTTCGAGTCTACATGGATTGTATGAGATGTATTCCGCATCGAGTTGTATGATGTATCTTCAACATGATTGGAATGAAAGTGACCATGTCACATTTTTCGCCTTCACCTCTTTTAGTGCAAGTTGACTGGGAAACGCCATTAAAGTTAAATGAACTTCGAACAAAGAACATAAAAGAAACAAAAGAATAAAAGAAAACTTTCCTTAAAAATCTAAAAAAAAATGATGAACGCCAAATTCACATGAACATTAAATGAACGATAAAGCAAATTTGAATCGTTAAAGGACAAACAAAATGAACACAAATTTTAAATCAAATCTCAATCAAATTCAAATTCAACCTTCCAGATCTCAAATCAAATCTCAATCAAATTCAAATTCAACCTTCCAGATCTCAAATCAAATCTCAATCAAATTCAAATTCAACCTTCCGATTCAATCAAATCTCAATCATTCAAACTCAACTTCCAAATCGAAATCCAATCCGTTCTACTCTTCGTCGGATGGAAGCGGTCGATTCCATCGACACGGAGCCACGAGGTTTTCGATTCGGATCCGATGGCGAGGAATTGTATCCAATCCAAACCAAGCAACTTTCGATCAACTCTTTTGAATGGGATATGTAACATCTACATATTCCCTCCTAATCTGTTTCTTTCCACAAAAATCTTTTACAACTCTCATGAAATTCTCGAAACACCAAAATTCCACACTTTTCAAATCAACATTACAAATCTTTGCAAAATCAATTACCATTCAAAATCAAATTCTTGGGCCGAGGATTTTACATCCGAGACCGCATTGCTTTAGGATTCTTTCCCTATCGCAATGAAATACATCAAAATCAAATTCTTGGGGCCGAGGATTTTACATCCGAGATCGCATTGCTTTAGGTTCTTTCCCTATCGCAATGAAATACATCAAAATCAAACTTTTGGGGTCGAGGATTTTACATCCGAGACCGCATTGCTTTAGGATTCTTTCCCTATCGCAATGAAATACATCAAAATCAAACTTTCGGGGCCGAGGATTTTACATCCGAGATCGCATTGCTTTAGGATTCTTTCCCTATCGCAATGAAATACATCAAAATCAAACTTTTGGGCCGAGGATTTTACATCCGAGACCGCATCGCTTTAGGTTCTTTCCCTATCGCAATGAAATACATCAAAATCAAACTTTCGGGGTCGAGGATTTTACATCCGAGACTCGCATCGCTTTAGGTTCTTTCCCTATCGCAATGAAATACATCAAAATCAAACTTTCGGGGTCGAGGATTTTACATCCGAGACCGCATTGCTTTAGGTTCTTTCCCTATCGCAATGAAATACATCAAAATCAAACTTTCGAGGTTAAGGATTTTACATCCGATACCGTATCGCTTTGGAGTTCTCTCCTATCGCAATGAAGCACACCAAATCAAACTCTTGAGGTTAAGGATTTTACATCCAATACCGCATCGCTCCGAGATCTCTCCTCATTGTAATGATTCAATCCAATCAATTCAATTTTCTTTTCGAGGTCAAGATGTTACATCTAAAACCACAAAATTCCAATTTTCATTTCAAGTTCAAATCCCTTCAAATTAATTTTAACAAAACTTCAATCTAAATTGAAACTCAAACTAAAATCTGAACTTACACATCAAAACTTAAACTCGAAACAAAATGAAATCTAAATCAAAATTCCCCGCATCATGCGATTCGGGATTCACCTCCTTTTCCTTTCCCCGCCGAGAGTTCAGTAATCTCCGCCTCCGTAGATATACTTGACACTCCCCAGCGGAAACTCTTCTACTTTCGTCCCAAGTTTGTCACTTGGACTTTCGTGTTGGTTTTGTTGATCGCTTCGGTCAACACCAATACGCGCGTGTGCTCCGTCAGCCACCACACCTATCGGGGTCCATTTGTCGACCTCATTTTCGATGAGGTCTTCTCTTCTTCTTTAGTACTTATGGATCTAGCCTCAGGCTTTTCCTTCGACTATCCTAGAGGATTAGAATTGGGACCCACCACTTAGAAATTCAAACCACTTCTTAACTCCCCGCAAACTCCACAAACTCGATTGTAGACCCCTAATCACCTAGAGGGTTGAAATCAAATGTGGAAGTTTAAAGGATGAGTTCCTATGAGACTCTTCGGCCTTGGATCGCCCCGGTGGCCCGGTCTCGGTGAGGGCCGACTTACACACACACTACACTTATACACTACACTTTCACACACCTCCTAAAACCACACCTATACCCAACTCGACCTCCCGACTCATGAAGGTGATTCACATGGATGGTCCTTAACCCCTAAGCCCTCGCTAAGAGGGTTAGGAACAACATAATGAATGCCTCAAATGAGTCCCTTCATGGCTCATGTGGGCTTGATATGGCTTCATGGCTCAACCAAAATGATTTCATTCCACTTACATTTACCCAATCTTCAATTTTCTAAATTTTCAATTTTCGACCCTCGGACCCTACACCCGCCTAAACTCTACCCAAAACCCTCGAAATTACCCAAATTTTCCAAAAAATCTCCAAATCACCCAAAATTCCTCAAAACCAATCCCAAACATTCCCACATTACTCAAATTGATCATTCATAGCCAAAAATACCAAAAATTCCAAAAATACCTCCCAATACCCTCCAAATACCCAAAATGCCCCTCTTAGCCAAAAAATCCAAAAATTCAGAAAATTCCCAGAAAATTCCAGAAAATCCCAAATATTCCTAATTTCATTTTGTTCAACTACACCATAGGCCAATTTTGTCAATTTACCCCACTTTTGTCAAAATCCCCAATTTGACCCATTTTAACCCAAAATGAACCCAATGTCAAACCAAACCTACCCAATTGACCCAAATTCTGGTCCAATTCAATTCTAAACTTCAATTCAACATCCCCAACACCAATCTAGACCAAATCCAAGTCCAATTTGATTGGCATTTGAATCCAATTTCACTTTTGACCTTAAAGCCCAATTTGGACCCATGACCCAAACTTAGCCCAAACTAACCCAATTCAACTCCAATTAACCCCAAACCTTTTCTAAACCTTCCCTAACATCCCCACAAACAAAACACTAACATGATTTACCCAAAATTTAGACCCAAACCCCACTCAAATTCAACCCAAAGCTAAAAGGCCCAATTTCGACCTAAACCCAAACCTAACCCAAATAAGCCCAAACCCCAAAATCAAAACCCAACCAAAGTCAAAACCTCTTTGAAACACTCCCATAAACATTTCCCAACATTAATTTTACATCAATTTCAACCCTAGCCCAACATTGGCCCAAGTTAGCCCAATTTGACCTACATTGGCCCATTTACCAAAGAGGCCCAAATCCAACCCCATTCAAACCCAAATCACTCCAAACTCATTTCAAATCACTCATGACATATCCCTAAACCAAACCCAACAATTATTTGGCCCAAACTTCTACAAAATTCCCATCCATGAATTCATTCTTAAACCTAAAGGCCCATCCCCTAACTCTTCCTAAAAGCCCATCAAAAATAATTTCAAAAGGCCCAAAGCCCACATGACAATCCTCTATCATCATCCATTTGATAAAACCATCTCCTAAGTTCTAAATCCATGATAAAATAAATCCAAATCAAGCCATATGCCAAATCCCATCAAATCACCCCTAAATTACCAAAAATTTTAAAGCCTTTTTCATGAAATTGACTTAACTTTTCCCAAGCCAAAGATGAGCCAAGAAGCCATGCATGAGCCACATGGAAGCCATGAGAGCCTCTTTACATGTCACCATGCCATTTTGGGCAAAAGAAGGAGACTCTTTCCTTAATCTCCTAAAGTCATTAGCTCTTAACCATGATTCCCCTTAACCCAAATTTAATCCAAATATATTTGGATAAGGACTTCTCCATGCCAAACCAACTCGATTCCTTCGACTCCCCACAACACCCAAAGCCTCTCGAAGGGTGAACCAAGCCCAAAAGGTGGACTTCGACCAAATCAAGCCAAAATTGGCCTTCCCCCATGCCATTTTAATCCAAGCTTTCGACACATGGCAAAGCCCAATCGCCTACACTAAACCCCGCCCCCGACCCACCCGGACCCGAGGGTGACCCATGCCCGCCGCCACCGCCCGGATCGCCGGAAAACACCATGGCCGAGACCTCGGGAGGAGCCAAAGTTTGGAATTCCCACCCGCCGAGTCGCCCCATGCCCAATGGCCACCATGGTCGTTCTTCCCCGACCTAAGCAACTCGATCCCAAGCCTTAAACCCCCGGGAGGCCCTCCACCCTCTCCTATTTAAACCTCACCTCCTCTCGGCCATGAGAGGTGCCGAACCGCACCTTACCGAAACCCCGCCAAAATTCCTCCGTACCACTCTCCACACTTAGAGCAAGCTTGATCCCCAGATGACAATTTGCCCTAATCCCCACCAACGAGCTCAATTTCTCAGCCCAAAATTCCACCCAAAAACATGACATCTCCCAACTCTCCACCAAATTCAAATTAAACTCACCCACACCCGCACAAGGTCAAGAGAAGGAGTTCCCCAATGAAAGCCCCCTCTCCAGTGCCACCCATCCGTTCCGTACTCCAAGCTTTGTAATCGACCGTGGTCGAAATCATACCCTGACAATTCACCAGCTCCAAGGGACTTCATCTCGGAGCTTGCTTCGACCCAATCGAAGGTGACACAACTCTCGCATCGAAGCTTCACTTCTCTGAGCAAAGGTATGGACTCACTCTTCTTCCCGAGCTTACAGAGATTCTCTATTTAATTTGAGTCAATTTCAATACATGTTTACCGTATGGATGTGTTCGTCTCCTCAAGACGAATCCATAGAGCATAAGAACACGAAAATTCATCGAGAATCGAGCGAGAAATTAGTGGTTAGAAGGTCGACGGTCACGGTGCACACCGCCGTAGACGATGACCGGGAGCCGTCTGATCGAGCGTGTATCGAGCGGACGGTCCGGATCGAGCCGACGACGCCGCGATGGTACGTGAACCGCGCGGCCCCGGAGCACCGAGTCGGATGGCGGCGCCGAACCGAAGACGACGCGTGTGCGTTCGGAGCCGCCGAGGTTGAGCCGGCGCCGCGTCACTTAAGTAGAAAAATAGGGATTTTTCTTATTTATTTAATTACCGTAACTTCGAAAATTCATAACTTTGTGTAGGAAAATCGAAAAATAAAATAAAAATACCCTCTCGCTCAGTGGAATGAGGAGAATAATGTGGAAAAGAAATCATTTAATTTCATCAAGTATTTTATTTTTAATTATTTATTTACTCTCTCGCACTATTTCAATTCTCCATGCATGTATACAATTCACCATGGCATGAGACCATAGGGCTTTAAGCCTTCCGAACTCGGGAACATTCCCCGAATTTTCCAAAGTCGAGGCCACCCCTATGAAGAGTTATTGATTTTTCAATTCTAGGTCACTATTCCGAGTATTTTAATTCTAATAATTAGCATGTTGTGAAATAAATTCTAGTGAAAATTTGGTGATGTTTCTTATGACCAGAGGACCCTAGGGAAAATGGTTTTGAGTTAACTCACTTATAATAACCCTAATTGGCTTAAACACCCAAAATGGAGCTTTAATTAATTAGAGCTAATCATACATCAAATTGACTTGAAATCAATTCTCCACTGACCTTTGGGATCAGAGGAACCCACCATAAAAGTTTGAAGTCAATTGGACTTGGTTAGCCCTATCAAATGGGTTGATTAAGCCATTTAGCCAAACTCAAACTTCAAAAATTCATAACTTTCAAAATACTTTTCAAAAATTCACCAAATTGGTTTTGAAGCCTCTTTGATATCAGGGGAATTTAAGAAAAATAAAATTGAAGTTTTCCAAAAAAATTGATTTTTTACATTATTTTAATATTTTTAATAATTAAAAAATAATAAAAATCACAAAAATAATAAAATTCACCAAAATGTCACATTTTGAATTTTAATCATTTAGGAACAAACCCCATATTTTTCTTAAGTCTCTATGATGAGATATTAAATTTTAAAACCCTAAGGTAATTTTAAAATATAAAAAAATGTATTTTCTAGCATTTCCACTAAAATAATTCTAATAAATCAAAGAAAAATCAGAAAATTATGAAAATTGGTTCTCTGGTTTCCTTGATATCAGAGAGATTTTTGAAAAATATAAAATTCATTTTTCAACCTTTATTTTATTTTTAAATTAATTAATACTCCAAAACTCAAAATAATTATAATAAAAATAATATAATTCAAAAATCACCAAAATTGGTCCAAGTGGTCCTCTGGTCATTAAAAATGTCCCATAATTTTCTTTAGGACAGAAACTTTCTCTTGGTCATATTATTGAATTTTCCTTGAAAATCCTTATTTTCCACTAAAAATAATTACATAAATAAATTAAATACAGAAAAATCACATTTTCTCCTCTAATGTCTTGATTGACATATGAGTGAAGTCACATAAAAATTTCAAGTTCACTTAAGCTCAATTTAGTGAGTTATGAAATTAGTAAGTTTAAAGGGCAAAATGGTAATTAAAATTTTAACCTATACTTAAAAAATTTTAGGTTTAATTAAAATATTTGATGCTAAGTTGATTTTGGATGTTTGAAACTTAGGTAATTAAAGGGTAGAAACCTACCAAATAATTTAAAAATAATTAAAATAAACCTTAATTAAATGATTAATTAAACTTGGAAGAATAATAAAAAAATTGGAATTATTAAAATAGGGATATTATTAGGAAGAGATTTATTCTTTAATCTAAAAAAAATCCCTAAATTAATCACCTCAATAACATTTAATTCCTAATTAAAATGATAATCCAAATTCAAGATTTAAAATATTAAAAGACTTAATCATTAAATTAAATTAAAGATTAAAACATTTAAATTAAATCCTTCCAAAGTTTCAATTAAATTAATACTTTAATAATTAAATTAAACCATCTTTAAAATATAAAAAAAGAGATATAAAATATTAAATTAAAATTAAAAATTTAAATTAAATTTAAATTAAATTAAAACATATTAAATTAAATAAAATAAAATTAAATTAAAACATATTAAATTAAATTCAATTAAATTAAAATGTATTAAACTAAATTAAATTAAATAAAATTAAATTGAAAGTAAAACTAAACCAAATTAAATTAAATTAAAATTAAATTAAATTGAATTAAATATAACATCACCAAAGACATAAAGAATTCAAAATAAATCTAAAACAACTTGAACACTATTCCAAACTTAAACCCATTAATTGAAATTAAATTAAATCACAAATCACTTGAACATTAATTTGCCCTCAAAAGCTTATGTTGTCATAACTCCTAAATGGAGTGTTAAGTGAAGTATTACTTCACTCATAGGATATTCAAATGTCCTAGTTCACTGAGCAAGATAACAAAACTCGAACTCCCTGGATGATTAATTCATTTTGTATAATTAAATTCTCTTGGACTTAAAACAATCCTGGAGGTATTGAAAAGATGTTTAAGATTCGTCTTAAGCACTTCCTCAATATGATAGGATGTTTATAAGAACAATTGAACTTAATTGTTCTTCGATGAAGAAAATCGTCCTCAAACCAAAACACAAGAACCTAGACGTCATAGAAGATAACTAGCTATAGTGAGTAGGACCTTGGTAGAAAACCATAACCCTTCCCTTAGCCTTTACCTAGGAACTTGCTTTAAATGATTAAATATCCTAAATTGTGTTTAAGTGTAGCTTGGGATGACGGGAAGACCCTCCAGTGTACGCTTTTATTTTATTCGCAATTTACTTTATTGCAAATGCACTTTACTTTTCTCGCATGATAAACAACTCGTTGCATGAAAACCCACACCTTTAGGATAGCCCCTAAAACCAAAACCAAAACTAAATTAAAAGTCATTGCAAGATAAAATTCACCGCCACAACATTTCAAAATATAAAACAACTCAAAATTTAATCACAAACAAAACAACAAAACTACAACCACAACTAAATTAAAACGTCTTATTGGATGATCAGGAATACCTCAGATGATGTAACCTACGTGTTGCTAACGGGATTTCCCACGGTCTAAATGAAAGTGTGGAACTCATTTAGTTGAGTTTAGCAAATTCATCTGGACTAAGTGAATCCGATAAAAATAACGATGCCTGAAGGATGGAACCGTGGGATCTTAACCGGTGTTGTTATAATCAACTTTAAGATTTGTTTTAATTAAAACATAAAAAAACACTTGGACTTTAAGATTTCTAAAACCAAACTCTTCTCTTCTCTTTTGATTACAATCTTCTAAAACTAAACCTCTGCAACAAGGAGCTCGGAGCATGGTGGGCAGCACGGCCATCGTCATCAGCAAAACTGGAATCTACATCAACAAAACCTTCTTAGAATTAAATAACCAAACCATAGGAATTCGAGGTAGTTCGCCTAGTGCAACATAAATCCTAAACCTTTTGTTAGGCATTAGCATTGCAAATTAAGCCCTAACCGGTCTTAGGACTCCGAGGTAGTCGTTCGACACGACACAAACCCTCATATCTTCGAGGCTATTTGTATGATCATGTCATACGAATATAAGTCCTAATTAATTAAAATTGGCAAGATCAAAACATTAAATAAACATTAGGACTTTCCTAAATTCAAGCCAAACAATAGGATAGTCGGGAAATTACCGAAGTTCGCTTCGAATCCGTGATTTCTCCTACCTTTCTTCCTTTGAATTCCCAAAATAAAATGTTCCAAATTTGATCCATTCCCTACCGAAATTCCAAAATTCAATCCTCGAAAACTTAAACTTCGAAATTCTCGAGAGCAGAACTACCGATTATTATCGAGAGTTTTCTTAGGTGATTCCCGTCACTTAAGATGTAATTAACTATAGGGGCTTGCCCTTATAGGGAATTTTAAGAACCTAGTGTAATATAAACCCCGTTTAATTCATTTATATTAAGCCTGGGAACTTGTCGGCTTATAAAATTGGTTCGCGTACCAAACGGATGTCATAAATCTCCTAGTTTATTTAATCGAGCCCCATCATCAAGCAAAGGTGTCTATTCTTCGGGATAGATACACGGCTTGTGGTGCGGTGCTCGTTTATATAAACTATTTGGGATGTGAGATCGGTTTGATTTCATATCTTAAAACTTTTAAACATAAAATTACTTTCAAAAATCAAATGTTATCTTTTAAACTATATATATATTTAAATTAAATATGAAAATTCGCCGACAATTTCTGTAGGCGACCCCTTTTCAAAAATAAAATATTCAACCTAAAATATGCCGACACTATCTTTTGAAAATTTACACTTATAGCAGCACCGATCAAGTTTTTGACGCCATTGTCGGTGAAGTATAAACGGTAACTGTCAAATTTATAGTATTTTAAAACCTTTACTTTGTAATTTGGAATTGTGTGTGCTTGCTTACTTTTTAGTGTATTTAGTGTGATTTTATCTGGGTAGTATTGGATCTATAGGTTTAGTGCCTTATGATTTAGAATTAGAGCGTATTATTAGAAAATTCGAAAACAACAAAAAAAATCTGAAAATCCTCACAAAATGGTTAAGAATCAAAATAATCAAAATGAACATATACCAAGACCTTTAAGAGATTATGCTAACCCAACAACAGATGAAATTCACTTAACTATCCAAAATCCTGATGTTGCTGCTAATTTATTTGAGCTTAAACTTGTTATAATCAAAATGTTACAAAATAATCAATTTGGAGGAATACCTAATGAAGATCCTAACTTGCATCTTGCTAGTTTTCTGTAATTGTGTGCTACATTTAAACATGATGGAGTGTCAAATGATGCTGTCAGACTTAGACTTTTTTCTTTTCATTAAGGGATAAAGCTAAGGTGTGGTTAAATTTGTTAGCACTGGATCTATCAGAACTTGGGGAGAACTTTCACAAATATTTTTATCAAAATATTTTCCTCCATAAAATTTGCTAAGCTTAAAAATGATATTACATCCTTTGGTCAGTTTGAAGGGAAATCTATTTATGAAGCTTGGGAAAGATTTAAATATCTCCTCAGGAAATGTCCACATCATGCTTTACCAGATTGGTTAATAATTCAAAAATTTATATAATGGATTAGTTGAATAACTTATATCAATTATTGATGCTGCTACTGGTAGATCATTAATGTCAAAACTTTTTGATGAAGCATACTCTTTAATAGAAGAGATGGCTACTAATAAATTTTAATGACCCTCTGATTGAGTAAATCCTAAGAGAGTAGCTAGTATTCATGATTCTGATGCTATAACTATAATAATCTCTCAAATTGCTACTCTTACAAAGAAAATAGATCAATACAGAATGAACTATTCTCAAACACCCTCAGTGTTAGAGAAAAATTCATTAGGACGGATAATAGAATCTCAAACATCTTATGAGACCTTGAATGCTATAAAAATAGACCCAACAATCCTTATTCAAATTATTATAATCCAGGTTAGAAGAACTACCTGAACTTAAATTGGAATAATAATAACAATATTGTTGTTAACCCTCAATGGGAGAAAAATCTAGTGAACCCAGTAAAAAATTTAAAAAACCAAGGAAACACAAACTATCGACCTTCTTATTCTCCAGGTTTTAATATTAACCCAAAATTTAAGGAAAAGAAATTGTCGATGGAAGAATTAATCTTAAATATGGGTAATCAATTACAAACTTAAGGTAATCAATCACAAATTCAGGGAGATGCAATTAGAATATTAAAAATCAATTAGGACATATTTTCACTGCGCTTAATAATCGACCTTCAGGAACTCTTCCTAGTAATGTTGAGATCAATCCAAAAGATCAAAATAAAGAGCAAATAAAGGCTATACAATTCAGAAGTGGAAAATAATTAGAAACGAGAGTACAGAAAGAAATTGAAACTGAGAAAGAGAAGGTGGAAATCGAAAAATGGAATAACAAAATTTATCCAGACTTAGAATATCCACTTGAACCAATGAAAATTACTATAGAAAAACCACCACCTCCATTTTCTCAAAGATTAAAAAAACAAAATAAGGATAATCGATTTACAAAATTTTTAGAGATCCTTAAGAAATTAACCGTAAATATTCCTTTTGTTGAAGCCTTAGAACTGATGCCTGATTATGCGAAGCTTATGAAGGATATTCTTAAAAAGAAAAGAAAGTTCATAGATCACGACACTGTTGCACTTAGTGGAGAGTGTAGTGCAATTTTTCAGAAATAGCTTCCCGAAAACTTAAAGATCTTGATAGTTTCACTATTCCTTCGCTATAGGTGAAACCTTGTTTGGAAGAGCCTTATGTGATTTAGGAGCCAGTATTAACTTAATGCCTTTTTCAATTTTCAAAATATTAGGAATAGGAGAAATTTCACCTACTTCTGCAACTCTTCAGTTAGCTGATCGTTCAATCACTTTTCCTAAAGGAGTTGTGGAAGATGTATTAGTTAAGGTAGACAAATCTATCTTTACTATGGATTTTATTGTCTTAGATATGGAAGAAAATAAAGAAATTTCCATTATTTTAGGAAGACCATTCATTGCTACTAGAAGAGCTATGATTGATGTTCAAAAAGGAGAATTAACTATGAGAGTTAATGTTAAGAGGTGACATTTAATATTTTGAAATCTATGAAATATCCCTCAACAGAAAAGGATGATGAATGCTTTAGAATGGAAATATGTGATTATGTGATAGATGATCATTTTAAGGAGATGTTTTAAAAGAAAATAGAATATCAAGGTTGGAAATGTGAAGATGATAATGAAATAGAAGATAATGTTGATGAGATGAAGAATGAAAACCTAGATTATGTTCAGGAAAGATTTGAAATGTTGGACACTATAGAAAAAGATGATAAAAGTTTAATTCCATCTATCTTAAAATCTTGAACATGAAATGAAAATTCTTTTGAATTATTTAAAATATATATTTTTAGGAGAATTATCTACTCTACCAGTAATTGTATCTTCAGATTTGAATGAATATCAAGAATAAAAATTATTGGAAACATTAAAAAGATACAAGAAGGCGTTTGGTTGGACATTAGCTGATATTAAAGGAATCAGTCATTCGGTCTATATGCATAGAATTTTGTTGGATGAACAACATAAACCTAGAGTTGATTCTCAAAGGAGATTAAATCCAATGATGAAAGAAGTAGTAAAAAAGGAAATTATAAAATGACTTGATGCTAGAATTATTTATCCTATTTCCAAAAGTTCTTGGGTAAGTTCAATTCATTGTGTCCCTAACAAAGGAGGAGTGACAGTTGATGTGAATGAACAAGTTGAAATTATACAAACGAGACAAGTAACTGGTTGGTGAATTTGTGTTGATTATAGAAAATTAAATGCCGCCACTAGGAAAAATCACTTTCCTCTACCTTTTCTGGATCAAATATTGGATAGATAATGTGACTTTGTTATATGCAAGAATTTACGAACCCAGATTTATATATTTATAATGATTTTGTAATGTCACAACTTCAAAACGTAAGTATACGTATCGCTCAAGTAATACAGGGCTCTAGTGGAGTCCCATTTATCGATCCCACAGGGAAGCGAGGCAGGAGGTTCTTAGTCAAATTTTAGTCTACTATTATCAAACTTTAGATTGGAGGGTCAATAAAAGTGGTGTTTTAACAAATACTCTTAAAGGTAAATCTTAATTTTAAAATAACTAATAACCACTCCTAAAGGAAAATATTAATACTAAAGATAACCCTTTCTGGATGAGTTGGTTTCGTGAATTTTGAGATAATAAAATCTTCTATTCTTATGTAGTGAATTGGATAATGTAAAGGAATGAGATGCATTAAATATTGTATGTGTCAAATAGAAGTAATCTTATTCTTTAACCCTTTTTCAACGTATAAAGAACATTGGCTAATCCTAAGTTTAGTCCCTAAATCTGTGGTTAGGCTGGGAGGATACTGGCTATCACTCCAGAGCTCCCACTTCCCTTTCCCTGAAGGCTAACTCTCATTTTAGTTTCCAAACACTAGGATCAAATTGTGGATTTTAGTCTGTCACCCTAAAATCTTCAATTCTACGCACATCAAAGTTTATTTCCCCATTTATTTGCACCCAATCCCCATAAACTTCACCATTCGTGGAATTTGAATGTGGTTCCACTTTGTTGAGAATTACACCACCCTTTCCGATCATAATGCAATTACAATGAATTTTAACACTACAACAAGCTCTTATTGTAAAGTAAATGAAGTGAAAGTAAAAACCATCACATTTATAATTAAATCCACTTTTAACATGCATCACAATATCCTAAACATAAATCCTACTCATTGTAAAA
The DNA here is from genome assembly GCA_022702705.1 of Papilionanthe hookeriana x Papilionanthe teres. NCBI lineage: Eukaryota > Viridiplantae > Streptophyta > Magnoliopsida > Asparagales > Orchidaceae > Papilionanthe > Papilionanthe hookeriana x Papilionanthe teres. The sequence goes on along the minus strand of CM040427.1, from coordinate 85,096,800 downwards.
GAAAAGTAGAATGAAAACAATAGCATAATCTTCTTATGCCACTATTTCCAAATAAGAAGAAAGAGTAAGAGAAAGACATCACAAAGCATGAAGAAAACATAACGGAAAACTTCATTTTAAAGCAAATCCACAAAATAAGTGTTTAAAAAATCATAAGATAATGAAGAACACAATACTTAGCTTTTTCTCCTTGAAAGAAATAAGAAGATCTCTCCCACAACGTCTTCCACAGATCCATGCAATGCTAGTACAAACCCTTACAATTTCTCTCAAATTGCCCTCACTAATCTCTCTAAAAAGGTAGAAATCTACATATCTACTCCTATTCTAAGATCTCTAAGCATTATCCACATTTTTGCCTAACATTATACCTTTTTTTTGCTTCAAATTTGCTTTAAAATAGTGTAGGGATGAATTTCCCAAGAGGTGCTTGAAGAAACCTTCTAAAAAGCGTCCAGATTCGACGTATATGGCCAATAAGCACCCAAAAATGCATCTAAACTGTTTGGGGCGTGGTCCAGCGCTATTTGGGCGCCGTTCGGTGCTATTTCCATGAACTTTTTCTGCTTCTCGGGACACTGGTACAGTCCGGCGCTGGTACTGCGCAGCTCCACCATTTTGCTTCGTTTGGCTCCGTTGCTCTAATTCGCCCCATTTCAGTTGCATTGCATTCCTACCAGATAGTCCTACAAAATAAACATAAAAACAAATTTTTTTAAAATAATAATCTCATTCTAAAAATATGCAAGAAGTGTAAAATATATTAAGCAAAGAAAGAATTATCAAAATGTGTCAGGCCAAAATTTGCGTTTTTGCTCGTTTTTGCTCCAAATTGAACCATTTTTGTTTTTTTTCTCCAAAAGCCACTTCTTATACCAAAAACTAGAAAACATACAAAATACCTTCCTTTATAGTGTAATATCATCAAAAATAGGTATGAAATAGACAATAAAAAACTATCAAATTTTCAGTGGATCAATAGAGTAGCTGGGCACAAGTACTACTATTTTTTGGATGGATATACTGGTTATCACCAAATACCTATTGTTTCTGAGGGTCAAGAAAAAAACTATATTTACTAGCCCATATGGAACTTTTGCTTTCGAAGAATGCCCTTTGAATTATGTAATGCACCTGCAACATTTCAAAGATGTATGATGTCTATTTTTAGTGATATGATTGATGATGGAATATAAGTGTTTATGGATGATTTTTCTGTATTTGGAACTTCATTTGATATATGTTTAAATAATTTAGAAAAATTTTTGGAGCTTTTTGAAAGAATAAATTTAGTTCTAAATTGGGAAAAGTATCAATATATGGTTGCAGGAGGAATTGTACTTAGGCATAAAATAACTTAACGGTATGGAAGTAGACCCTGCAAAAATTTAGGTTATTTAGAAATTACCACCTCCTACTACAGTGAGAGGGGTAAGAAGTTTCTTAGGACATGCTAGGTTTTACAGGCATTATATTAAAAGTTTTTCGAAAATTACTAAACCTCTATGCCAACTTTTAGAAAAAGACAAGAAATTTGATTTTTAATGAAGAATGATTAAATGCCTTTGAAATATTAGAAGAAAAACTAATCACTGCCCCTATAATTGTTCCACCATATTGAGGAAACCATTTGAACTTATGTGTGATGCTAGTGATTATGCGATTGGAGTTGTTTTAGGGCAAATGTATGCTAAAATGTTTAAGGTTATTTACTATGCTAATAAAATTCTTAACGAAGCTCAAATTAATTACACTACCACGGAAAGAGAATTATTAGCTATTTTGTATTCATTTAAAAATTTAGATCGTATTTGATTGTAACTAAATTTATAGTGCATATGAAACATTCAACTATCAAATATTTAATGCAAAAGAAGGATGTCAAACCAAGATTAATTAGATAGATATATTTACTACAAGTGTTTAATTTTGTGAAAGTTGATAGAAAATGAACTGATAATCAAATAACTGATCATTTGTCTAGACTAGAACATCATAAAACTATCTGAATTTGAAAAGGAAATTACTGAAACTTTCTCTGATGAACAACTTTATAACATTAGAGAAAGGAATTTACCTTGGTATGCTGATATTGTGAATTATCTTGTGAGTGATATTTTGCCACCTAAATTAACACTGCAACAACAAAAGAAATTTATATATAACGTAAAATTTTATTTTTGGGATGAGTCATACTTATTTAAACAATGCAAAGATCTTATTATTAGAAAATGTGTGACACTTGAGGAGACTAAACCGATCATTCAGAGATGTCATTGTTCCAAATTTGGAGGACATTTTGGAACCGATAAAACTACACATAAGATTCGGCAATCTGGATTTTATTTGTCTACTCTATTTAGAGATGTTTATAGATATATTAAATCATATGATTGATGTCAGAGAGTATGTAATATTTTTAGAAGAAATGAAATGCCTCTAAATTTTACATTAGAAATTGAGATCTTTGATGTGTGGGGATTGGATTTTAAGGACCATTTACTCCTTCATTTGGAAATTTATATATATTGGTTGTTGTTGATATTGTCTTAAAATGGATCGAAGTAATTGCTTTACCAATATGTGATGCTCCAAGTGTTTCAAAATTCTTAGTGTGAAACATTTTTACAAGGTATGGAATGTCAACAGTGATCATTACTGATGGTGGATCTCATTTTAGAAATAATCTGATTCAAAGATTGGTGGTAAGATATAATATTATTCATAGAATATCTACTGCTTATCATCCCCAAACTAGTGGTTTAGTAGAGTGTCTAATCGGGAAATTAAATGAATTTTGGAGAAAATTGTGAATCTTCATAAATTAGAATGGTCTGTTAGATTAGATACTTCATTATGGGCTTATAAAACTGCTTGCAAGACCTTTATAGGAATGTCTCCTTATAGAATAATATTTAAAAAAACTTGTCACTTACCTGTAGAATTGGAGAATTAAGCATATTGTGCGACAAAAGAGTTAAATTTCAATTTAAAGAATGCAGGTGAGAAGAGATTGGTACAATTGAATGAATTGGAAGAAATTAGAAATGAATTTTATGAAAATGATAGGATATACAAGGAGAAAATGAAAATATGGCTTGATTGGAAGAGTATAAGAAAGAAATTTGAACCTGGATAGAAAGTTTTGCTATATAATGCAAGATTAAAATTATTTCCTGTAAAATTGAAGTCTAGGTGGATAGGACCTCTAACTGTTATAAAAGTTTATTCATTTGGAGCTATTGATGTTTGATGCACCAAAAATATATACGCTTTTTACTATACATTTTTGGTGATATTACACTTTAAAAGGAAGGTATTTTGTATGTTTTTTAGTTTTAAGTACAAAAATGGTGATTGGAACAAAAAGAAGCAAAAATGGTGCAATTTGGAGCAAAAACGAGCAAGAAAACAAATTTTAGCTTGACACCTTTCGATAAGTCTTTCTATGTTTAATCTCTTTTACACTTCTTGCATATTTTTGCATGAGATTACACTTTAAAGAAAGGTTGTTTTTATGCCTATTTTGTAGGGTTGTCTGTTAGGAACGCAACACAATTGAAACGGGGCGAATCGGAGCTGTAACGGAGCCAAACGGAGCAAAATGGTAAAGCTACACAGGATGGTCGCCGGGGGCGCCCAAACTGGCGCCAGAAGCCTGAGACCACAAAAAATAGGGTGCCAGAAGCCAAAAATGAAGAAGAGATGTTAGGAAAAACTTGGAGAATGCTTAGAGATCTGAGAATAGAAGTAGAAATGTAGATTTCTACCTTATTGGAGAAATTGGTGAGGGGATTTTGAGAGAATCTGTAAGGGAATGTTCTAGCATTGCATGGATCCGCGGGAGACTTTGTGGGAGAGATTTTCATCTTCTTTTCAAGGGAAAAAAGCTAAGTATTGTGTTCTTCATTATCTTATGATTTTGTAAACACTTATTTTGTGGATTTGCTTTGAAATGAGTATTTCCGTTGTGTTTTCTTTGTGCTTTGTGAAGTCTTTCTCTTACTCTTTCTTCTTATTTAGAAATAGTGGCATGAGAAGATTATGTCTTTGTTTCCATTCTTCTTTTCTCTTGCAATGAGTAGGACTCATGTTTAGGATATTGTGATGCTTGCTAAAAGAAGTTTTAATTACAAATGTGATGGTTTTTACTTGCACTTCATTTACATTACAATAAGGGCACGTTGTATTGTTAAAATTTGTTGTAATTGCATTGTCCTGAAAGGGCAGTGTAATTCTCAATAAAGTGAAACCACATTCAATTTCCATGAACGAATTGCATATTTCATGGGGATTGAGTGCAAATAAAAAGGGAAATATGGTTTTGATGAGCGTCGAATTGGAGGTTTCAGGGTGACAGGCTGAGATCCCCAATTTGGTCTTAAGATTTGTAACTAAACTCGAAGGTTAGCCTTCAGGTGAAGTGTGAGTGGGAGCTCCGCAGTGACAGCTGGTATCCTCTAACCTAGCCTTAGATTTAGTGACTGAACTTAGGATATGCCAATTTTCTTTACATGCTTGAAAGAGGGGGTACTCTTTTGAGGGTAAAGAATAGGATTGCTCCTATTTGGCACATACAATATTTAATGTTTCACATTCCTAAACTTTATCCAATTCATTACATAAGAATAGTAGATTTCATTATTTCAAAATTTACCAAACCAATTTCCCCAAAAAGGGTTATCTTTAGAAGTAATATTTGCATTTAGGAGTAGTTATTATCCTTACATATAATCATCTGCATTTAGGAGTAGTTATTAGAAAAACCACTTATATCACCCTTCCAAACTAAGGTTGTTAGTAGTAGACTAGAATTTGACTAAGAACCTCTTATCTCGCTTCTCTGTGGGATCGATAAATGGGACTTCATTAGAGCCCTGTATTACTTGATACGATACACATACTTGCGTTTGAAATTGTGACTTTACAAAAATCATTATAAATATATAAATCTGAGGTCATAAATTCTTACATATAAAAAAGTCGCATCAAGTTTTTGGCGCCGTTGCCGGGGAAGCTTCGGTAAGAACTTTAGGAGAATTTTAGTTGAAGTAATTAGGCTTAGACTTGGAAAACTGTAGTATCGTAAAACTATTTTTGTGTGAAAAGTGTTTTTATATGAAAACGTGTTGTGAAAAAAGAAAAAAAATTGTTTGTGTGAAAAATATGGTGTTCGTGAAAATGTTTTGTTGTGTTGAATATATTTTTCATTTAATTTATTTAATTGTTAATGTATTGTTTGTTGTGTTACGTATGCGAAACAAAGGATCTGCAGGACTTGTGCCTTATGATCCCGAGTTTGAAGAAAATAAAAAAATAAAAATACAGAAAGGACTCGAAAAACTAGAAATGGAGATGGAAAACTTTCAAGATAATAACTTAGAAAATCATCATACTTCATTGAGGGATTACGTAAATCCTACGACAGATGAAATTCACTCAAGTATACAAAACCCTGTCGTAGAAGCTGACTCATTTGAAATAAATCCTGAGATTATCCAACTGGTGCAGAATAATCAGTTTGGGGGAACTCTTTTGGAGGATCCCTATTTACACTTATCAAATTTTTTAGAACTTTGTGTTATATTTCGTTATAACGGTATGTCAGAAGATGTTGTTAGACTAAAGCTTTTTCCTCTCTCACTAAGGGATAAGGCTAAAATGTGGTTATACTCATTAACACCTGGTTCTATTAAAAATTTGGAGGAGTTAACTCAAAAATTCCTAGCTAAGTATTTTCCACCTTCAAGGACTACTCAACTTAGAAACAATATTATCACATTTTGTCAGTATGAAGGGGAATCAATATACGAAGCCTGGGAAAGATTTAAGGAACTCCTAAGAAAGTGTCCACACCATGCTTTGCTCGTTTGGTTAATCATTCAAACTTTTTACAATGGGTTAGTAGGATCCCTTAGGTCTATAATTGATGCTGTTGCTGGTGGATCATTAATGTCAAAACCATTTGATGAAGCGTATGTGTTAATTGAAAAAATAGCTACAAATGAATTTCAATGGCCATCTGCTATAGTAAATCATAAAAATGTAGCTAGTGTTCATGATACAGATGTGATTACAATTCTTGCATCTCAGGTTGCTGCAGTATCAAGAAAGTTGAACCAATTTGGAATGAAACAACCTTAATTTACTCCTGTAAGTGAGGAAAGTTCATTAGGGCATATGATTGATTCTAACTTATCCTATGATGCTTTAAATAGCATAAACAACCCGTACTCTAACTTTTACAACCTAGGTTGGGAGAACCATCCTAAATTTAACTGGAATCATATTACTGATGGTGGAAACCAAAAATGGGAAAATAATCATATAAATCCTAATGGAAGTTGGAATAATCAGGGGAACACAAACTATAGACCTTCATATCCACCGGACTCTAACAATGATCAACAATTTAAGGATAAGAAGACGTCTATGGAAGAAGTGATATTGCAAATGGGAAACCAATTGCAAAGTCAAAATGCTGTGATTAGAAACATAGAGAATCAACTGGGACAAATTGCTAATTCACTTAGCAATAGACCCCAAGGAACACTTCCTAGCAACATTGAGATCAACCTAAAGAGAACACTAATGAACAAGTAGAAGTTTTCCAATTAAAAAGTGGAAGAGAGATAGAGGATGTGGTTAGAAAAGAGAAATATGTTGTGAGAGAAATAAAAGAAACTAAAAGACCTGAAGAACATGTTTCTAAGGATCTAGAAAAATTAATATCTCCAACTAAAAGCAGTTTGGAAAGACCACCTCCATTTCCTCAAAGACTTAGACAGCATGAGTTGGATAAAAAATTTTCAAAGTTCATGAAAATACTTAAGAAGATAATGATAAATATTCCTTTCACTGAAGCATTGGAACAGATGCCAAGGTATGCAAAGTTTACAGAGGATATATTAAAAAAAGAAAAGGAAATTTGGGGATTACGAGACAGTTGCACTAAGTGAGGAATGCAGCGCTCTACTTCAGGAAAATTTTCCTCATAAACTTAAAGATCCTTGTAGCTTTACAATTCCTTGTGGAATTGGAAAAAGATTATGTGGAAAAGCCTTATGTGATTTAGGAGTGAACATTAATGTGATGTCTTTATCTATATTTAAAAGGCTAGGTTTAGTCAATATTTCTCCCACTACTGTAACCCTTCTGTTAGATGATCAATCTATCATTTATCCAAAAGGAGTTATAGAAGACGTGCTTGTTAAAGTGGATAAATTTATCTTTCCTTTGGACTTTATTGTATTAGATATGGAGGAAGATAAATAAATTCCAATTATTTTAGGAAGACCTTTCCTTGTTACTGTACAATCTATGATAGATGTGCAAAAAGGAGAGCTGTCTATAAATATTAATGACCATGAAGTCACTTTTGATGTATTAAAGACTATGAAATATCCAGCTGAGAGAAAAGACGATGATTGTTTTTGGATAAATGAAATTGATTATCTAAGTAAAGATCATTTCCAAGAAATTTTTGAAAGTAAGTTAACAAATGAGAATGAAATAGAATTTCATGATGAGTCAAAAATGTTATGTAAAAAAGATTATATGTATGTTCAGGAGAGGTGTGAAATGATGGACGCTACCAAAAATAGTAATCTTTTAATTCCATCTGTTGAAAAATCTCATGAACTTAAGATGGATGTACCCCACACAATTTCAAAGCCTATCTATTTAGGGAATTCATCTACACCACCGGTCTTTATATCTTTAGATGCGACTCAATCACAAGAAAAACCTAAATTGAATGATGAACAAGATAAAATTATTGAACTAAGACTTGGAAGAGAATTTGAGGATAAATTTCAAAAGAACAATGAGTTGAGTAAAGAGGATAAGGATATTGGAAGACCATTGGAAGAAATTCCTAAGGAATTAGAAAAACCTATTTCCTCAACTAAGATAGATCCTCCATCATTTAATAGTTATAAAGGGGAAGAATTGGAAGATAACTTAAAACAGAAGAGTGACATAGAAGAATTTGATCCTAAGTCTGAATTATCTAAAGAGAATCTGATCCAAAATTTGGGAGATATTGAAGTATCTTATAAAGATCCATTTCTTATACATTTCAAGGATGATATTAATACGCAATTTCAAAAAATCAATAGAAGAATATTGCATCTAGAAAGAAATATGAGGAACATTGATATAAATCCATCTAAAAAGGAAGAGGTGAATGAAAAATTACAATTTGAGGATTTTGTAGGAATTCCTGGATCTGAAAAAAATTAGGCAATTAATCGAGGATTACTTAATTGGAATTTTGATCAAGGAGAAATCATTTGTCGGGCCCGCGACGTTAAAACCAAGCGCTTTATGGGAGACAACCCATAGTTATCAGTGTGTTTTGATTTAGTGTGCTTGAGAGTCTTGATTGTTAGTGTTGTATGGTGTTTGGATTAGTGGATTGACTTGATCTTTATGTGTCATTATGGATTGATAAGTTTGATTGTTGATTGGTATTGTTTGGATTGTTAGTAGTTTGATTTGATCTTTCTGTGTCATGAGGGAGGTGATTCCTTAACTTCTTATTTTGGTTAGACATGTATGTTCTCTTATAGTAGTTGGATTGATGAGTCCACTATGACTCGGGTCTTGCTCGAACTTGAGTTTTACAAGAGATATCATGAATTTGAACAATGACAGCTTCATCTCAATTTTGTTACATCCTTTCTCTAACTTTGTTTTCATTTGGTAGGAGTCGCGAACCTATTTGATGAATAACATTAGGATGATCTTACACTATCTTTATAACTGTTAGAGGTGCTTAACTACAGGGACTAGATGATACCTGAGATTGGTGTCCGGAAACCAATTTGTTAGGGATAATCTTATCTTTGGGATTATAATCTATAAAATTATTTTAAAAAGTACCTAATTTACTAGGGTAGTGATTCCGTTAGAAATTGGAGGTAAGGTAGTGAGATTGGATGAGTTAAAGGATGAATTGACCTCATTTATCTTATGTGTGTTTATGTTTGTGTTACAATTTTATATAATAATTGAAGAACATTTTTATATTCCCTTGTTGTTACCTGCTATGCTAGTTAAACTTTTATTTAGTGAATTTCATTCTGGCATGATTAGTTTAGATTTACTTTCTGTTGCATATTGTTCTGTCCTAATGAATACTTGTAAAGGGTTTTGATAGAAATGTGTGGTAGAGAGAATTTCTGAATTTTTTTCTTCCTGCTTATATTTTCTGTACTAAATGCTATACATGTTAAAAATCAAGTTTGGGGGTAGGAAGAAAAATAAAATTTTAATGTGCAATACTTCCTTTTAGTGTAATTTTATTATAAGCATGTTTTAGGTTAGATTTACTTTCTCCTACAGTCATTCTATCATAATTATGCATGTATATGAATTTGATAGGATGTTGTAGTAGTAAGAAGATTCAACCTTTACTTTTTCATCCTGCAACATTTTATGGAATTTATTGCAAAATATTTTTGAAATTTATGGTTGGGGGAAAGAAAAATGTTAACTCTTATTTGTTCTCAATTGTTATATTTACAAAAATTATTAGCATAACTTCTGGCAGTTGAACTTTGCTTGAGATAACTAAAACGTTTTATTTTAGTTGAATATTATGGAAGGATTGGATGAAAGTTTTTAGTAATAAAAGTTAATTTTATAAGGATAAGATATTTGGTATGAAAGAATTTTAATAAAATTAACTATTTAAAGTAAAGAAAACTGTATTTCTGAAATGTTAAGAGACTTAAAGTACTGTGTGTTAAGAAGAGATTGTGACTTTATGATGAATAATAAAGCTCATACCTAATTATAAAGTAAGGAGGTGTTTCAAGTTTGAACTTTAGAAAGAGGAGAGTGAAGTTCAAAATCATTACAGGCTATCCAGATATAGTAATCCTCATAAAAAAAAAGAAGATAAAAAGAAAAAAAAAAGAGAAGGAATGAAAAACAAACCAAAAAAAAGAGAGAAAAAGAAAACGAAAGAAAATATTTATGAGGAGAAGCTTGAGAAGATGTCTAATCAAAAATTGGCTTCACTTGAGTCACCCTAAAGGGAGAACTTGAATTCATTTTTGAATTTATATTTAAAGTATTGGGCTACATTCTGATGAAGTTTGCATAAACTCATTTTTCACATAATCTTTCAAGGCACTCTTAATGTGACAAATTATGGTTTATCTTAAAATAAATAGAAGACTAGAACCCTTAGACTTGATAGCTGAACATTCTTATACCTGTAGTGTTAACCCGAGTTACTGAATTTCTTTCTAAAAGTCTAACCTGAAAAATTTTAGTTTCTTACAGGTGAAAAGTACATTTCCTTGAGTTATATTTTTATGTAGTAAAAGGGTTACTTGAGGACAAGTAACAGTTAAGTTTGGGGGATTCTGATGCACCAAAAATATATACGTTTTTTACTATATGATTTTAATCATTTTAGGTGATATTACACTTTAAAAGGAAGGTATTTTGTATGTTTTTTGGTTTTAAGTACAAAAATGGTGATTGGAGGAAAAAGAAGCAAAATGGTGCAATTTGGAGCAAAAACGAGCAACAAAACAAATTTTGGCTTGACACCTTTCGATAAGTCTTTCTATGTTTAATCTCTTTTACACTTATTGCATATTTTTGAATGAGATTGCACTTTAAAGAAAGGTTATTTTTATGCCTATTTTGTAGGGCTATCTGTTAGGAATGCAACGCAACTGAAACGGGGCGAATCGGAGCTGTAACGGAGCCAAACAGAGCAAAATGGTGGAGCTGAGCAGGATGGGCGCTGGGGGCACCCAAACTGGCGCCGGCGGCGCCAGAGACCTGAGACCACAAAAAATAGGGCACCAGCAGCCTCTTTATCAGCGCCGACGACGCTCGAGACGGCTTGGACATGATATTAAGCGGTTTTTGGCCAAATACATCGAATCTGGATGCTTTTTGGAGGGTTTCTTCATGCACCTCTTGGGAAATTCGTCCCTACTCTATTTTAAACCGAATTTGAAGCAAAAAATGAAGAAGAGATGTTAGGAAAAACTTGAAGAATGCTTAGAGATCTGAGAATAGGAGTAGAAATGTAGATTTCTACCTTTTTGGAGAAATTGGTGAGGGAATTTTGAGAGAATCTGTAAGGGAATGTTCTAGCATTGCATGGATCCGCGGGAGACTTTGTGGGAGAGATTTTCATCTTCTTTTCAAGGAGAAAAAGCTAAGTATTGTGTTCTTCATTATCTTATGATTTTGTAAACACTTATTTTGTGGATTTGCTTTGAAATGAGTATTTCCATTGTGTTTTCTTTGTGCTTTGCGATGTCTTTCTCTTACTCATTCTTCTTATTTGGAAATAGTGGCATGAGAAGATTATGTCATTGTTTCCAGTCTAATTTTCACTTGTAATGAGTAGGACTCATGTTTAGGATATTGGGATGCTTGCTAAAAGAAGTTTTAATTATAAATGTGATGGTTTTTACTTGCACTTCATTTACATTACAATAATGGCCCTTTGTATTGTTAAAATTCATTGTAATTGCATTGTCTTGAAATGGCAGTGTAATTCTCAATAAAGTGGAACCACATTCAATGTCCATGAATGAATTGTGTAGTTCATGGGGATTGAGTGCAAATAAATAGGGAAATATGGTTTTGATGAGCGTCAAGTTGGAGGTTTCAGGGTGACAGGCTGAGATCCCCAATTTGGTCCTAAGATTAGTAACTAAACTCGAAGGTTAACCTTTAGGTGAAGGGTGAGTGGGAGCTCTGTAGTGACAGTCGGTATCCTCCCAGCCTAGCCTTAGATTTAGTGACTGAACTTAGGATATGTCAATGTTCTTTACATTGTTGAAAGAGGGGGTACTCTTTTGAGGGTAAAGAATAGGATTGCTCCTATTTGGCACATACAATATTTAATGCATCACATTCCTAAACTTTATCCAATTCATTACATAAGAATAGTAGATTTCATTATCTCAAAATTCACTAAACCAATTTCCCCAAAAAGGGTTATCTTTAGAAGTAATATTTGCATTTAGGAGTAGTTATTATCCTTACATATAATCATCTGCATTTAGGAGTAGTTGTTAGAAAAATCACTTATATCACCCTTCCAAACTAAGGTTGTTAGTAGTCGACTAGAATTTGACTATGAACCTCTTATCTCGCTTCTTTGTGGGATCAATAAACGGGACTCCATTAGAGCCCTGTATTACTTGATACGATATGTATACTTGCATTTAAAATTTTGACTTTACAAAAATCATTATAAATATAGAAATCTAAGGTCATAAATTCTTACATATAAAAAAGTCGCATCAATGTTGAGGAACCTAAAACTGGGAGATTATATAAATTTAATGGCACAGATTAAAACCATATTATGATGGGTCTCGACCAAATTTTAAAGTGGTTTTAATGTTAAGTCATCCTGAATAACTTAATGTCTGTTGAGTTGACGACGTTAAACCAAGCGCTTTATGGGAGGCATATTTATTTTTATTGTATTAGTTTGTTTGTGTTAATTTTACTTTTAGTTAATCATATTTGAGTCCTACTTACTCATAAACATCATAAAGAATGAAAATTAATGGATCGTATCGAAGATTTGGAATATTTTGGACTAAAATGAAGTTTGGTGCATTTTTTAACACTAGCGCCAGTGGTGCCAGAACGGGCACCACCAGTGCCCAATTCCAGAGAGCAGCACTAAAATTGGAGGTTTAGGAGCTGATGGCGCCCTATCAAGCATGGATGGCGCCGAAGAACAGAGGACGTTTTTTGGAGTTTCAAATTGTGATTTTTTACCGTTTTAGGTGGGATTTTCATCTTTAAAACATCGCAACCTCATTTTTGAACCCCTAAACTCCAGAAAAATGAAGGATTCATTCCCAATTTGCACCTGATGGATTCCAACTCTGTAGAAACTCTGAAATTTAGAGTTTTCAACTGACAAAAGTTCATTAGTTTCGAGGTGCAGCGATTGTTCAACAAAGTGATGATAAAGAGAAGATTATCAAAGATTGAGGCTTTCTAAATCAAGATATGGATACTCCAAGTACTCGAGTAGAAGAGATTATTGTGTAGAGGCATTGGGAAGTGTTATGTTACACTACTGTTGCTGTAGTTGTTCCTGTTATGAAAGAGTTTTATGCAAATCTTTATGGAATCAACCAAGGATTTGTCTACATACTAGGCAGGTTTGTAGCATTCACTCCTAAGATTAATGACTTGTTTATGATTGAAAATGTGTCAATCTGCCATTATACAAATTTTGATGTGACAAGAGACAACATGAATTAGATTTATCAATATTTGACGGATGAAAGTGAAGATTGGGAGATAAGAGACGGCTGATTTGTAAGTTTTTCTACTACATTTTTAAATGCAGTGTTGAAGCAATGACATTACTTCATTTCTATAAAGTTACTCCCAACTATGAAAATTAGTAAAGTGACAAAAAAGTGCAATTTTGAATTAATGTATTCAAACGAGAAGGCCTGTCAATATTGGTACTATAATTGTTAAATCTGTATTATGATTGATTGTTCATAGATCTAAATATTGGCTTGGAAATCCTCCCACCTTATTTCTTCTTTGCAGCCAGTCACAGGTGCCAAATGAAAGTTGGGACAAAGTGCTTCTTCCTTGGAAACCTATAAACCTAAATAATCCTAATGACTGTCAGGCAATTGGAGATGAGAATGATATAAGCATCATTGTAGATCAACTATCTCAGAGTTCACGACCTATTCATCCTTACTTTCCTGAAAGTTCACAGGTGATTTTGAAGAAGATCAATAAATTGGAGAAAGAGGTACAGAATCTGATGAATGTTATTAATAACATTCTTGATTTATTTGATCACTTGGATTGGAGGATGAAAGAATAGTTTGATCATACTAGACAAATTGAAGATATTTTGGTAAATTTAATGAAGAAGACGGTTGTGATTTCGGAGGATTCAACTGAGACTCTACTATATCTAGTATTTAGTGTTTATCTTTTATGATGCTTGGGTGTGCTTAGCAGTTGGCTTAATTGATTATGTAATAGTGTTCAAACTTATTATGCTTTGAATTTTTGTCTTTGTTTAGTATTCAGCGTTAGAATATTGTAGTTTGTTTGCGACGCTGAATCTTTATACTAGATGGCTTGAAGAATTTATTTAGTGAGTATTTAAAAGTGTAAGTTGTAATGTGGATTTTATATATTAAAGTGATTTTTTTGTGTTGTTTGTGTGAAATTGATGTTAAATACTTGCATAATTGGTGAAAAAGATGCTTAAAAGGGCCAATTATATGATGGCGTGACTTTGAATTGATCGAAATTGTAATTCGAACCAAAATTTGAACTAGCAGTGATAGTGCAAGAATGGGCGATGCCGGCCCCAGAATATAAAGGGTTTGGCTATTTTAAATAAATAAAGCGCCGACGGTGCCCTATCCAGTGCTGACGGTGCCCTATCCAGTGCTGACGGTGCCCAAATACATAAAAGGCCTGAAACCTCTTAAATTTGTGATTTTTGCCCTAGGACCCGTCATTTTTGCCACTTCCATTGTCTTCAACCTCCAGCCAACACCAAATTGAGATCTAGAGCTTGCTAGATCGTGGATTTTAAGTGATTTCAAGGCTTAAAAAGTGTAGATCTTGTCTTCTCTTGGTAAGAGCTCTACTCTAAACTTAATATTTTTTATTTTCACCATGGAAATTTCCCACATTATATAGATCCAAAATTTGGAATTTTTCATAAAGTTTCGAGATTAACCATGGTGATATAAGTTCTTACTTACTAAGCTTTTCTTTTGGAGTCTTCTAGATTGTGATTTTGGAATTTATTAGATTTATTTTGCACATTTTTAGAAAACATTGTTATGGCTCCATAGAAAGGTAAAGGGATGAGGAAAATGGATTTTGATGAAGATAGATTTTTTAATGCTGAAACACAATTTCATTTCAATTCAACCCTTTACAATAAGAAGAGTATTCATGATCAAGCTTTTGAAAATCCAGGCGGAATGATAGAGCAATTAATTTCTGATAGAAAATGGGAGATTTTTGCTATTTTACTGCTGATGCGATCATGGGGATAGTTCGAGAATTTTATGCAAATTTTTCTTGGACTGAAGGTGAATATGTGCTTGTGAGGGGCAAAATGGTAGAATTTACTCCTGATCATATTAATGATTTTTACCAGTTATGAAGAACAAGATTTTTTTAATATGAAAATTTGGTACTATGGATACTAAAAAGAATGAAGTGATTTATTTTCTTACTGATGGAGAAGGGGAGTGGAAGATAAAGCAATGACAAAGAATTAACTTCCCTGATTCCACATTCATTGTAACATCTAAGACCTGACATTATTTCATCTTAGCAAGATTACTACCTTCTTATCATCACAACAAAGTTACTAGAGATAGAGCTATCCTTAATTTATGCATTCAGAATATGAAACAGATTGATATTGGTGCTATTATTTATAAGAGTATCCAGACTATTGCTAGAGGGGAAACCACTGGTGGACTCACGTATTATGTGTACAGTCTGGAGTGGAGTTTGCAACATTGAGGAACTTGTCCATCCATTTGAGCCTATTACCAAGGCTAATATTCGTACTTATGAAGCTCATGTGGGATGGAGAGGAGGAAGCAGAAGTACTAATATTCCTTCAGCTAACCAGGACTTACCTTCTACCTCAGAGGCACCTACTTTGTCTGATGTCTGAAGCAGTTAAGGAGTCAGAATGCTAGTATTGATAGACTCCATAGCAGGATAGATGGATTAGAGGCTCGGAGCAATATTAATGATGATTATATGAGGAGAAGATTTGAATATGATATTGCTTACCATAATGCTCAAGTCAGATTCATGAGGGGAGACACTGGAGTTATATTTCCTACATGCCCCAGCTATGTTCCTTACCGAACTGATGATGTAGAAGAAGCAAAAGGAGCTGCTGATGATGAGTGGTGGTTGTGAGATTTCTATTCTCATTTGCATTATGTAGTACTTTTATGTGTTAGTTATTTGTTTCTCTGTGATGTGCGTAACTTGCAAATGTAATGGTGTTAAAAATGAAAAATGTAATAAACTCTATGTTAGATATTTTAATGATTTGGATTGAGATTGTGATGCTTATGTTGGATGTTTAAAGTTTAAGTCTTTAATATTTCTTCTCCCTACAAATTTTCAAATATTATATACAACACTGCTTCTAACTGTTTCACGCTTGCTAGCTTAAATTTTTGATTAATACCAGCATAGCTTCAGAAGATTTTAGAATCCCAATGCAAAAAAGTTAGTTTTCTTTCTGTTTCACTCCTTACCTTTGAAAATTTATATTTAATGAAAAACTTAAGTTTGGGGGAGTAGAATATTAACTCTTATTTGTTCTCATTTAATATAGTTTCAAAAAAAAATTATTAACATAACTTTTAGTAGTTAAACCTAACTTTAAATAACTGAATTTTTTATTTCATTTAAATATCATAGTGAATTTGAATGAAAATTTTTAATGACAAAAGTTAAGTTTATGGGGTAAGATATTTAGTATAAGAGGATTAGACTATAGTTGACTATTTAGAGTAAATGAAACTATATTTTTGAAATGTTATGAGACTTAAAGATTTATGTGAGAAGGAAAGATTGTGACTCTATGATGAATTATAAAGCTAATATATCTTTATAAAGAAAGAGGTGTGTCAAGTTCCAACTTTAACAAGAGGAGAGTAAAGTTCAAAATTATTAAATGCTATCCAGATATAGTAATCCTCACAAGAAAATAAAAAATGAAAAAAAAATGAGAGAAAGGATTGAAAACAATCCTAAAAGGAAAAAAAAGAGAAAATATATGTAAGGAGAAGCTTGAGGAGACGCCTAATAAAAAATTGGCTTCACTTGAATCAAATTAAAGGAAGAGCTTTATTACATTTTTGAATTTGTATTTAAAGTACTAGCTTACATTCTAATAGAGTTTGCATGGACTTCTTTTTCATATATTCCTTCAAAGCACCCTTAATGTGCCAAATTATGGTTATTCTTGAAATAAATAGGAAACTAAAACTCTTAGACTTGACTACTAAATGTTCATATACCTGTAATTTTGACCTAAGTTACTGAATATTTTTCTTAAAATCTTACTATTATACTCGTTTAAATCAAAAAAATTGTAGTATTCTTAAAGTGAAAGTTCACTACTATGAGTTATATTTGTATGTAGTAAAAGAATTACTTGAGGACAAGTAATGATTACGTTTGGGGGATTCTGATGCACCAAAAATATGTTAGTTTATATATATATATATATATATATATATATATATATATATATATATATATATATATATATATATATATATATATATATATATATATATATATAAATTGTACGCATTTTTTGTGATATTTCACTTTAAATGAAGGTATTTTTCATGTTTTGCTACAGGTATGATGATTTTAGGTGTTTGGAGCGAAAGAAAGCAAGAAGGAACGAATTTGCAGCAAAATGAGGCAAAAAAAAAAATTTAGCCTACTGGCGCCGATGGAGCCAGAATGGGCGCCACTGATGCCCAAATCTGGAGAGCATTGTGATTAATTCAACAAGAGGGCACCGACGGTGCCCTATCCAGCTTCGAGGACGCCTAAAGTCAGTGGAGATCAAATTCAATGCATTTGAAAAATTTTTGAAGAGTTGCTTTAGGAAGCTCTTGAAGAATTCATTTCTAACTTATCTTAGATAGTTATGGATGCCCTTTTGAAGAGGTGTGGGGGGGTGGGGAAGAAGTGATTTTAGAGAGAGTAAAGTGTGTTAGGGTTTTGGAGAGTTAGCGTAAAAGTGAGTATAGTGTGTAGAAGTCTTGTTTTGTGAGGAATTCTTCTCTAGAGAGTGTAGGAGAAGGAGAAAAGTGAGAGTTTGCTTCTTCCTTACTATTCTAAAGAGGGAATTGAGTGATGTTGTGAAGAGAGAGAAGGATTCAAAGGAACTTAAAAGGACTTACTGAGAAGAAATTGAGATAAGTTGTATTTACTTCTTGTGGTTTGTATGACTTTGCTTTATATATAAAATCCATGTTTTATTGTATTTTTCTTATGAATTCTGAGTAGTTTTCTTTGTCTTTCTCCTTGCAATGTAATGTGGTGAAGTGGTGATATAGATTTGATGTGTCATTTAAATTTTAACAAATTGCGATGATTTTTTACTTTGTACTTCATTTACATTTCGATCTAACCAATTGAATTGTTAAAACTTGTTATGAAACATTCAATCCGAAAGGACTAAGTGTTCTACAACAAAAGTGGAGAATTCATTCAATGTCCATGAATGGGTTACGTAGTTCATGGGGTTGAGTGAAAATAAATAGAGAAATGTCTTTTGATGGGCGTTGAATTGGAGATTTTAAAGTGACAGGCTGAAATCCCCAATTTAGTTCTAGTACAGTACAAAACTTTATCAATCTATATCATTCACTCATCATAATATCATTGTAACGAGAAAGATGCTTTCCATATTTAAACATTTCAATACAAAACTTAGTATGTGTTAGTTAATTTAGAAAGTAATTTTAGTTAACTTAGCTTTTAGCAATCATTACATTAGCAACTTAAATATTGCCTGAACTTGCATTGTGAATTGAGTATTGGATTTCATTACTAAATTACACTTTGAATTGTTCCAAACTTCCTCATGAGATCGATAACTAGGACTCCACTAGAGCCTTGTATTACTTGAATGACATGTATACTTGCGTATACAAGTGGTACGCTTAATTATTAAATTGATCTTACTGTGAAACTGAATTGAAACTACCTTTTAAAAATTTACACTTGTAACATTACTTGTCAGCCCCCAATTTAATTTATTATTTTATGTCTTGATAATTGATGTTAGCCCCCAGGTGGAGGGAGAAGAGGAAACTCCAGAGTGAGATCTAGTATCCTTCCTACCTCGCTCGTCTTCAAGATTACTAAAACATTACATTAACCTATGTTCTTTATAGCATCTCTAGTTAGGGTAAATAATATAATTGCTCCTATTTGGTACAAAACATTTTAGATTCTTCCACAATAGAAATCCATGACGTGTTATTGATTCATAGTAAGGAAAAAGATATTTTATTTGCATTTGCTTTAATCTTACAAAAATAGTTAAAGTAGTTGTTTGCATTCATTTTAAATTAAAAAAATTAGCAAAAATAAACGAAATTTTTTTCAGAGAATATAATCTTTAGTTTGAGTAAGAACTTTCTTAAAAAGTAAAAAAGATTATTTTTTATGTTTTCTTTCTTTTAAGTGAATTTAACATTTTCCCTGTGGGTTCGATATCTCAAGGCTTAATCAGAAAGTCATATATTACTTGATAACGATACATATACTTGCGTAGTATCCCATTTTATAATAATAACAATTAAAACTATTATTTGCAATGGCATCAAGTTTTTGGCATCGTTTTAAAGAAAGTGATATCTTTAAAAAGAAGTATAAGTTAATATATAAAACATACACATAAATATCAGGGATCATAGCTTCATAGCAGGATTGATGGATTGGAAGCACAAAATAGCATCAATGATGATTATCAGAGGAGAAGAGTGGAATTTGATATAGCTTATCATGATACTCAGATGAGATTTATGAGAGGAGAAGCTGGTATGATATTTCCTACTTGCCCCCGTTATATTACATACCAGCCTGAGGAAGAAGGAGCTGAAGAAGAAAGAGAGGATGATTGGTAGTGTAGTATTCTTCAGTTTATTATTGTTGTGTAGGTTTTTTGTTTGTTATTTATTTTTATGTAGTAGATGTGTATAGTAATTATACTCTTTTAATTTAGTTAGGTTGTATGGAAACCTATGTTGGTTTGTTATTAGTTGTATTAAAATTGTAATGGATGTTGTATTAAGTGTTTAAAGTTGTGTTTTAAATTTTCTTCACCCTACAGATCTTTGTTATATATATGTGAACAATGCTTCTAACTATTTTATGCCTGTTGTTAAATTTTTAATTAATAATTGCATGCTTCGGAAGAATCAAAAAACCCGAGACAAAAAAGGTTAGTTTGCCTTTTGTTTTTCTCTCTCATTTATTAATTTGTTATGCAGTGAAAAACTTATGTTTGGGGGAAGAAAAATTAACTTTTATTTATTCTTAATTATAATATATTTTCAAAATTAGTTTAGCATGACTTAAAATAGTTGAGCTTAACTTTAGATAACTAAATTTTTATTTCATTTAATTATCATACTAGATTTGAATGAAAGTTTTTAGTAATGAAGGTTAACTTTATGGAGCTAAGATATTAAGTATAAGAGGATTAGACTATAGTTGACTATTTAAAGTAAATAAAACTGTATTTTTGAAATGTTATGAGTCTTAGAGGTTTATGTGAAGAGAAAATATTGTGACTCTATGATGAATCATTTAAAAGTTAATATATCTATAAAGTAAGGAGATGTTTCAAGTTCCAACTTTAGGGAGAAGAGAGTGAAGATAAAAATTTTTAAAAGCTGTCTAGATATAGTAATCCTTACAAGAAAAGAAATAGATAAAAACAAAAAAAAAACAAAAAAAGAGGATTGAAAAGCAATCCAAAAAAGAAAAGAGAAAAGAAAGAAAAATAAAATATATTTGAGGAGAAGCTTGAGAAGATGTCTAATAAAAAATTGGCTTCACTTGAATCAACTTAAGTGAAGAGCTTAGTTACATTTCTAAATTTATATTTAATTGGAATCCTTACTAATAGAGTTCTCATGAGCTTCTTTTTCATATGATCCTTCAAAGCGCCCTTAATGTTACAAATTAAAGTTATTCTTGAAATGAATAAGAGACTATAACTCTTAGCCTTTATTACTAAATGTTTTTACACTTATAGTTTTGACCTAAGTTGTTGACAATCTTTCAAAAAGTCTTGCTATTATTTCATTTAAATCAAAAATCATAGTATTCTTTAAGTAAAGTTCACTACTAAGATCCATATTTCTATGTAGTAAAAGGATTACTTGAGGACAAGTGATAGTTATGTTTGGGGGATTTTGACGCACCAAAAATATGTATGATTTTTCTTATATATTTTGTACTCATTTTTGGTGATATTGCATTTTAAAGGGAGGTGTTTTTCATGTTTTGCTGTCGGTATGATAAATTTAGGCAATTGGAGAAAAAGAAGCAAAAAAGGAATGAATTTGGAGCGAAAAAGGGTAAAAACCAAAATTTCAAAGTTCTGGCACCATCGGCGCCAGAATGGGTGCCGACAGTGCATTTTTCCAAAGAGCCTATTTTAATTAAGCGTGATAGGGAACCGACGGCACCCAACATCTGTGAAGGCCAAATTCAATGTATTTAAACGAATTTTGAGGGATTCTTAAAGCATCTCTTGATGAAATCATCCCTATACTATTTTAACATGATTTTGGCACCATAATTCAAGAGAGAAGTATAGAGAAGAAATGGTGTGAGTGAAGCAAAGTGTGTGTAAGTTGAAAGGAAGTGTTTGTAAAGAGTTTAGAGTCTAGGGATTGGTGTAAAATGTTGTTTTGTGAGAGATTCTTCTCAAAAGAGTTGTAGAAGGAGAGAGAAAGTGAGAGATTGCTTCTTCCCTACTGTTCGAAGAGAGAATTGTATGTTATTGTTAAGAGAGAAAGAAATTCAAAAGAACTTCAAGGAATTTACTTGGTAAAGAAATTGAGATAAGTTTTATTTCCTTCTTATTATTTGTATGACTTTGCTTTTATATATAAAATCTTTGTTTTGACTTATCTTTCTCATGAATTTTGAGTAGATTTCTTTGTCTTTCTCATTGCAATGATATATGATTTAGTAATGGTTTAGATTATAAATGTTAAGAATATGTGATGATTTTTCACTTTGTACTTCATTTACTTTTCGATCAGGCCAACCAAATTATTATAATATGTTGTGAAACATACAATCCGAAGGGACTACGCTTTCTACAACAAAAGTGAAGATTACATTCAATGTTCATGAATGAGTGATGTAGTTCATGGGGGTTGGGTGCAAATAACTAGGAAAATATGTTTATTGGGCATAGAATTGGAGATTTTAGGGTGACAGACTAAAATCCCCAATTTGGTCCTAGTGTTTGGAAACTAAAGCAAGAGTTAGCCTTCATGCGAGGGAAGTGGGAGCTCTGGAGTGAGAGCCAATAATCTCCTAGCATAACCACGGATATAGGGACTAAACCTAGGATTAGCAAAAGTTTCTTATAGCACCCGGAAGAGGGTAAAGAATAGGTATGCTCCTATTTAGCACAATACAAGAATCTTACTAATATTTATCATTCAATCACCATAACATCATTGTAAGGGAGAGGACACTTTCTCTAAACTTGAACCTTGCAATACAAAACTAATTGTAGTAGTAGTTAATTTTAATTTGAAGTATGAAAGTACTTTAGTGATCTTAAAATCTGTAGCATCGTTAAACTTTAGCAACTTTAGTATTTACTTTAAGTGCATTGCAAATATGAATATTAGATTTCGATGCTATGTTTTAAGGTTTGCTTCCTCCCTGTGGGATCAATAACTAGAACTCCGCTAGAGCCCTGTATTACTTGAGTGATACGTATACTTGCATATAGATTGGCTGATTTCTTATTAAAATGATTATACTTTATGATTGAACTAAAAATACTTTTCAAAATTTATTCTAAGTTAGCAGCCTTCGATCAATGTGTGCCTCTCTAATGCTTCACAGAACTACTAAAAAATAGAAAGAGTCGATGGTGGAACCAAACCCAATGACTCTTTTGTGGATTCTTCTTTCATGGAATAGTAGGAGTAAAATGTCATTGTCTCATGTAGTAAATAGGCTTCACTTATTGATCCTTCTGATTGGACCTTATTCTTCATAGTTCTCTTAAATTTATTCAAATCTAAAAATAAATGTTGCTTATAACTTGTTGACATTCTTCTTTATGAATGAGTCGTTAACTACCCTAATGTCAATGTAATTATCTCTGAAACAGATACATCTGTCGGCATATTTTTAGGTTGAGTGTTGTATTTTTAGAAAAGGGGTCGCCTACAGAAGTTGTCGGCGAATTTTAAATTTTAAATTTAATTTAAATATATATATAATTTAGAAAGTAGTATTTGATTTTGAAAATAATTTTAAATTTGAAAATTTTAAGATATGAAATCAAACCGATCTCACATCCCAAATAGTTTATATAAACGAGCACCGCATCACAAACCGTGTATCTATCCCGAAGAATAGGCACACTGCTTGATGATAGGGCTCGATTAAATAAACTAGAAGATTTGTGACATCCGTTTGGTCTGCGAACTAATTTTTTAGGCCGACAAGTTCCCCTGCTTAATATAAATGAATTAAGCAGGGTTTATATTACTTGGGTTCTTAAAGTTCCCTATAAGGGCAAGCCCCTATAGTTAATTACATCTTAAATGATTGGAATCATTTAAGAAAACTCTCGATAATGATTAGTGGTTTTGCTCTCAAGAATTTCAAAGTTTAAGGTTTTCAGAGGATTGAATTTTGGAATTTCAAAGGGGGATGGATCAAATTTGGAACAGTTATTTTTAGGAGTCCAAAGGAAGAGAAGTAGGAGAAGCTGAGGATCCAAGAAGAAATCTTGGCGACTTCCCAAACTATCCTATTTTTTGGCTTCAACTTGGGAGTTTATTTAATGTTGAAATCCTGCCAATTTTAATTAATTAGGACTTATGTTTATATGAAATAATCACACAAATAGCCTCGAAGATGTGAGGGTTTATGTCGTATCAAACGACTACCTCGGAGTCCTAAGACCGGTTAGGGCTTAATTTGCATAACATGATTAAGCAAATGCCTAACGAAGAGTTGAGGATTTATGCTGCACTAGGCAAACTACCTCGAAATCCTATGGCTTGGTTATTTAATTCTAAGAATGGTTTAGCTGATGTAGAGTTGTTTTGCTGACGAAGATGGCCGTGCTGCCCACCATGCTCTTATTGTTGCAGAGGTTTAGTTTTAGAAGTCATAAATCAAAGGATGAGAGAAGTGTTTTGGTTTAGAGAAAATCTTAAAATCCAAGTGTTTTTAATATTTTAATTAAAACAAATCTTAAAGTTGTTTAAACAGAACCGATTAAGATCCCACGGTTCCGTCATCCCGACACCGTTATTTTCATTGAATTCACTTAGTCCAGATGAATTTGCTAAACTCAACTGAATGAGTTCCACACTTTCATTTAGATCGTGGGAAATCCCGTTAGCAACAAGTTGGTTACATCATCCGAGGTATTCCCGATCATTCAACAAGATGTTTTAATTTAGTTGCAATTGTAGTTTTCTTGTTATGTTTGTGATTAAATTTTGAGTTGTTTTATATTTTGGAATGTTGTGGCGGTGAATTTTATCTTGCAATGACTTTTAATTTAGTTTTGTTTTCAGTTCAAGAACTATCCTAAAGGTTTTGGTTTTCATGCAACAGTCTTATTTAACATGCAAGAAAAAGTAAAGTACAGTGCATGTAAGTAAATTGCAATAAAGTAAATTGCAATTAAATAAAAGCGTACCTGGAGGGTCTTCCCGTCATCCCAAGATGCACTTAAAACATATGTTAAGGCATTTGAATATTTCAACAGATACCTAGGTAAAGCTAAGGGAAGGGTTTTGGTTGTCTACAAAATTTCTAATCCTATAACTAGTCATCTCCTATGACGTCTAGGTTCTTGGTTTGGTTTAAGGATGATTTTCTTCATCAAAGAACAATTAAATTCAGTTGTTCTTCTAAAACATCCCGTCATATTGAGGAAGTGTTTAGGACGAGTCCTAAACATCTTTTCAATACTTCTAGGATTATTTTAAGTCCAAGTAAATTTAATTGCACGGGTGAATTAATCATCCAGGAGTTTAGTTAAACTTTGTCTCTTGCTCAGTGAACTTAGGTATTTGATTACCTGATGAATGAAGTGACTTCTCACTTAATACTCTATTTAAGAGTTATAATAATTAAAGCATTTAAGGGCAAGTTGATTTATCGAGAATTTTAATCATTCTTGATTTAAAGTTTGAGTTTTAGTTTAATGATTTTAAGTTTGTAATAGTGTTCAAATTATTTTAGATTTGATTTAAATCTTTACATTTTAAATTATCTTGGAATTTCAAATTGATGTTCATGTTTTAAATTTACTTAGATAGAAAGAGGCGTTGAAATTATTGATATGTTTTGATTTAATTCTTAATGATTTCATTTAGGTTTGTTGTTAAATGATTTTAATTTAATTTAATTTTAATTTAATTTAAATTTAATTTAATTTTATTTTATTTAATTTTTAATTTAATTTTAATTTAATTTTAATTTAATTCAATTTTAGTTTAATTTAAATTCAATTTAATTTATTTAATTTTAATTTAATTTTAATTTAATTTTAATTGTTAATTTTAGTGTTGATTGTTAATTTGGATTATTATTTTAATTTTAGATTAAGAATTAAATATTGTTAAAATGGCTTATTTAGGGATTTTTAAATTAAAGCATAAATATCCTCTTAATAATATCCCTATTTAATAATCCAAATTTTAAATATATTCTTTCCAAAATTTAAATTATTTAATTAATTAAAGTTTCATTTTGATATTTTCAAAGTGTTTAATGGGTTTCTACCCTTTAATTTCACTAAGTTTCAATCATCCAAGAGAGAGTTAAAATCAAATATTCTACCCCCCCATTTTGATTAAACCTAAAGTTTTAATTAAGGGTTAAAATTTCTAATTACCTTTATGCCCTTTTAAGCTTATTTATTTCATAACTCACTAAATTGAGCTCAAATGAATTAGAAATTTTTATATCACCTCACTCACATGTAAATTAATACATTAGAGGAGAAAATGTGATTTTTCTGAATTTAATTTATTTATATAATTATTTTTAGTAGAAAATAAGGGTTTTCAAAGAAAATTCAACAACATGATCAAGGAAAGGTTTCTGTCCTTAAGAAAATTATGGGATATTCCTAATGACGAGGAGACCACTTGGACCAATTTTTGTGATTTTTTGAAATATATTTTATTTATTATAATTATTTTGAGTTTTAGAGTGTTAATTAATTTTAAAATAAAATAAAAGTTGAAAAATAAATTTTATATTTTTATTAAATTTCTCTAGCCTCAGGGAGTCTAGAAAAACAAATTTTATAATTTTTTGATTTTTCTTTGATTTATTAGAATTATTTTAGTGAAAAAGGTTGAAAATTCATTTTTTAATATTAAAAATTACATTAAGCCTTTAAAATTCAATATCTTACCCTAGGGACTTAGGAAAAATATTTGGTTTGTTCCTAAATGATTAGGAGTCAAAATATGACATTTTTATTATTTTTAATGTTTTTATGATTTTTATTATTTTTTAATTATTAAAATATTAAAATAATGTGAAAAATCAACTTTTTTAGAAAATTCCAATTTTAATTTTCCTAGACTCCCCTGATATCAGAGAAGCTTCAAAACCATTTTTGTGAATTTTTGACAAGTATTTTTGGAGTTATAAATTTTTAAAGTTCCATTTTGCTTATGAGGCTTAATCAATCCATTTGGTGGGCTTAATCAAGTCCAATTGATTTTAAAATTTTATGTAAGATTCCTCTGACCCTAAACGAATAATGGAGAATTGTTTTCAAGTCAATTTGATGTGTGGTTAACCCTAATTAATTCAAATTCAATTTTTGGGATTTAGGCCAATTAAGGTTATTATGAATGAATTAGCTCAAAATATATTTTTCATAGGGTCCACTAGTCCTAAGAAACATCACCAAATTTTCCTAGAATTTATTTCACAACATACTGATTATTGGAATTAAAATACCTAAAATAGTGACAAGAACTTGAAAAATCAATAACTTTTCACAGAGATGGCCTCTGACCTTGAAAAATTCAGGGAATATTCCCAAGATCAGAGGCTTCAAAAGCCCTATGGTCTCATGCCATGGTGAATTGTCTATGCAAATGAAGAATCAAAATATTGAAAACAGTAAATAAATTATTAAAAATAAAATTCTCATCCAATTAACTTGATTTCTTTTCCACATTATTCTCCTCTGTTCACTGAGCAAGAGGGTATTTTTTATTTTATTTTTGTGATTTTTCTATGCAAAGATATGAATTTTCTAAGTTCTGGGTATTTAATTAATTCAGAAAATAGGGATTTATCTACTTATACACGCTCGATCCAACGGCGGCCGATCATCGTCTCCGACTGGTGTGTCCCGAGAGCCGTCCACACTCAAACCCTAAGATCTCTCTCATTTCTTAATGAATTTTTGTGTTCTTATGCTCTATGGATTCGTCTTGAGGAGACGAACACATCCATACGGTTTATAGGCTATGAAATTAACCCAAACAAAATGGAGAATTGCTGGAAGCTCGGGGGGAAGAATGAGTTCATACCTTTGCTCAGAGAATTGAAGCTTCGATCTGAGAGTTATGTCGCCTTCGATTGAGTCCAGGCAAGCTCCAGATGAAGTCTTAGGCTCTGGGGAATTGTCTAGGTATGAAAGTGACCAAGGTCGATCACAAAGCTTGGAGGCTGGAAGCAATGGCTGGCCCGGTGAGGGGGCTTTTGCTGGGGAACGTCTCCTCTTGGTCTGGTGAAGGTGTAGGATCAATCAATTTGGAGATTGGCTCATTGTGGTGAAGTGTCCTATTTTTTGGGTGGATTTTCAACTCAAAAATTGAGCTCACAGAGAGGGTTTTAGGGCTAGATTTCAGTGGAGATCAAGTTCTCTTAGTCTGGATAGGGGTCTGAAATGATTTTGGCAGAGTTTTGGTAAGGTTTTGTTCAACTCTTTTTTTGGCCGAGAGGTGGTGTTGTTTAAATAGAGGTGGCTAGAGGGCTTCCCAGGGGCAATTGGAGGCTGGGATCAGCTGCTCAAGGGAGGAGAAGAACAACCATGGTGTCCATTTGGGTTGGGACAGCTCAGCCAGGGAGAATTGAAAATTTTGGCTCACATGGAGCTCTCGGCCATGGTGTTTTTCGGTGACCCAGGTGGCTGGCCGGCCAGGCATTGGTCACCATCTTGACCAGTGAGGTCAGGTTGGGGTTTGGTGAGTTCAATTGGCTTTGGACATGTGTAAAGGATTTGATTTAAAAGGAATGGGGAGAATTGATTTTGGCTTAATTTGGTCCAATGCATGGATTAAGCTAGGTGCACCTCCCGAAGTCCGGTTTGGGTCGAAGAGAAAGTCATTTGGATCGGCTTGATTAGTGGGGTCAAGTCACAATCCAAGTACAATTAGGCTTAAGCATGAGTTAGGGGAGACATGGGAATGGTTAATGACTCTTAAGGAGTGCTTAAAGGCCTTCCTCCTTTTTCCACTTATGGGGTGTTGATAATCCTAAGATTCTCATGGCTCTCATGTAGCTTGTGCATGGCTCCAAGGCTTGCTCATGGCTTAGGAATGGCTTGGCTCACTTGCATGAGAAAGGGATTTTGGGATTTTTGAAATTTAGGGGTATTTTGGCATGATGCTTGATTTAGATTTATTTGATGATGGAATTGGAACTTAGGGAATGATTTTGATTAAATGGATGATAAATGAAAATGTCATATGGGCTTTAGAATTAATTTTGGGCTTTTGAAATTGTCTTGGGATGAGCTTTTAAAGTGGTTTAAGGAAGTGGGCTTTTGGATTTAAAATAAATTTGGGATGAAAATTTTGTAAAGGATTGTGCCAAATAAATGTTGCAATTGGTTTAGACATGTGTCATGAGTGGTTTGGAACAAGTTTAAAGTAATTTTGAATTGTATTGGGTTGAATGTGGCCCTTTTTAGTGATGGGGCCAAGGTGGGCCAAATTGGGCTAACTTGGGTTAAGGTTGGGCTACAGTTGGATTTGATGTAAAATTAATGTTGAGAAATGTTCATGGGAGTGTTACAAAGAGTTTTCAACTTTGGTTGGGCTTTGATTTTGGGATTTGGGCCCATTTAGGTTAGGTTTGGGCTTAGGTCAATT
This sequence comes from Papilionanthe hookeriana x Papilionanthe teres, assembly GCA_022702705.1. Classification (NCBI taxonomy): domain Eukaryota; kingdom Viridiplantae; phylum Streptophyta; class Magnoliopsida; order Asparagales; family Orchidaceae; genus Papilionanthe; species Papilionanthe hookeriana x Papilionanthe teres. Next base: position 85,067,860 of record CM040427.1, on the reverse strand, counting down.
TAAGGGATTTTGGTTTTGGGTTAGGTTTGGGTGGAGTTTAGGTTCAAATTTTGGGCAAATCAAGCTAGTGTTTTGTTTATGGGGGTGTTAGGAAGGTTTTAGAAAAGGTTTGGGGCCAATTGGGGTTGAGTTGGGTTGGTATGGGTTAGGTTTAGGTCATGGGCCAAAATTGGGCCTTTAGGCTTCAAATTGGAATTGGGCCCAAATGTCAATCAAATTGAAGTTGTATTTGGTCTAAATTGATATTGGTGATATTTAATTGAAGTTTAGAATTGAATTGGACCAAAATTGAGGTCAATTGGGGTGGTTTGGTTTGACATTGGGTTCACTTAGGTTAAAAATGGGTTAAATTGGGGGTTTTGGTAAAAGAGGGGTAAATTGGCAAAATTGGCCCATGGTGTAGTTGAACAAAATGAAATTGGGAATATTTGGGATTTTCTGGAATCTTTTGGGAATTTTCTGAATTTTTGGATTTTTGGGCTAAGAAGGGCATTTTGGGTATTTTTGGAAATTTGGGGGTATTTTTGGAAATTTTGGTATATTTGGCCAAAGATGGTCAATTTGAGTGATGGGAAATGTTTAGGATTGATTTTGAGGAATTTTGGGTAATTTAGGTGATTTTGCAAATTTTGGGTAGTTCCAATGGCATTTGGTAGGTTTAGTAGGTGTAGGGCCCCGGGGGTCAAAAATTGAAATTTTGGAAAAATGAAGATTGATCAAATTTGAGTAAAATGGAATCACTTTGGTTGAGCCATGAAGCCATATTAAGCCCATATAAGCCATGAGAGGACTCATTTGAGGCATTCACTTATGTTGTTCCTAACCCTCTTAGCTAGGGGCTTAGGGGTTAAGGACCATCCATATGAATTACCTACATGAGTCAGGAAGTCAAGTTGGGTGAGAGTGTGGTTTTAAGACTTGGAATGTGTGTGAGAGTGTAGTGTATGTGCAAGTCAACCCTCACCGGACCAGGCCACCCAGGGTATTCCTAAGGCCAAAAAGTCCTATAGGGAACTCATCCTTTAAACCTCCACATTTGATTTCAACCCTCTAGGTGATTAGGGGTCTACAATAAAGCTTGTGGGGTTTGCAGAGACGTAGTTTGGATTTCTAAATGGTGGGTTCCATCTCTAGTCCTCTAAGATTAGTCAAAGGAAAAGCCTAAGACTAGATCCTAAGTACTAAAGAGAGAAGCAAAAGACCACATCAAAAATGAGGTCAACAAATGGACCCCCAATAGGTGTGGTGTGCTAACCAAGCACACCGCGCGTATTGGCGTTGACCAAAAAGATCAACAAAACCAACACAGATGTCCAAGTGACAAACTTAGGAAAAAGTAGATGAATTTCCTCTGGGGAGTATCAGGTATATTTCCAAGGCTGGAGATTCCTGAACTCTCGCTGGGGAATGGAAAAGGAGGTGAACTCCAAATCACAAGATCCGGGAATTCGATTTAGATTTCGGTTTACGTTTAAATTTCAAGTTTCAATGTGTGAGTTTGGATTTCGATTTGTTCTGAGTCTCAATTTCGATTGAAGTTTAATTTAAAATCGATTTAAGGAAATTTTGAATTTGAAATTTGGATTTGAAATGAGAATTGAAACTTGGGTTACAACCTCGGGATTGCGAAGAGAACTGGAATTTAGGTACCAGCCTCGGAGTGAGAATCAGAGTTTAAGTATCGATAGAAAAAGGGTGAGAATCAGAATTTAGGTACTGATCTCGAGAGAGTGAGATTTGAAATTTAAGTATCAAACCTGAAAGAGAATCGAAATTTAGATATCGATCTCGAATGAGAGTCAGAATTTAGGTACTAACCTCAAAGGAAGAGAACTGGAATTTAGGTACCAGTCTCGGAATTTAGAATTGAAATTTAGGTATCAATTCGAAAGAGAATCGAAATTTAGGTATCGATCTCGAATGAGAGTCGGAATTTAGGTATCGACCTCGAAGGAAGAGAACTGGAATTTAGGTACCAGTCTCGGAATTTAGAATTGAAATTTAGTTATCAATTCGAAAGAGAATCGAAATTTAGGTATCGATCTCGAATGAGAGTCGGAATTTAGGTATCGACCTCGAAGGAAGAGAACTGGAATTTAGGTACCAGTCTCGGAATTTAGAATTGAAATTTAGGTATCAATTAGAAAGAGAATCGAAATTTAAGTATCGATCTCGAATGAGAGTCGGAATTTAGGTACCGGCCTCGAAGGAAGAGAACTGGAATTTAGGTACCAGTCTTGAAAATTAGAATTGAAATTTAGGTATCAATTTGAAAGAGAATCGAAATTTAGGTATCGATCTCGGAAAGAGAGTCGGAATTTAGGTAACGACCTCGAAATGAGAACTGGAATTTAGGTACCAGTCTCGAAAGTTTGAAAGAGGACTAGAAGTTAGGCTCTAGCCTCGAAGAGAACTGGAAGTTAAGCTCCGGTCTCAAAGATTTATCTGTATGAAGAGGGACCCAGTCTCATGCCATCATAACCAAATCGAACAAAGTTCGTGGCTCCGTTTCAATAGAACTAGTCGATCCTCTAAGACACAGAAGAAAGAGAATTGAAAGGAGCCGGTAAGGGTACCAAGCTGAAAAGACTTGACTTAACGACAAGTCGAAGAGAATATTCAAATTTCAAAAGAGTTTCAAACAGATTTCAATTGAGGAAAGAACTGAAAGGTTTGAATCAGAGGATTCAGATTGGAATTCAATTTGAGATTTAGACTCGTTTTGTTTGTCCTTTAACGATCCTTTTTTTTTGTTATTTATTTAGTGTTCATGTGAATTTGAAGTTCATTTTAATATTCAGATTTTTAGGAAAAGTTCTCATTTATTTTCTTTTCTTTTCTATTCTTCGTTCAAAGTTCATTTAACTCTAATGGCGTTTCCAAGTCAATTTGTACAAAAAGAGGTGAAGGCAAAATATGACGTAGTCGTTTTCATTCCAACTTGCTGAAAGTACATCATACAACTTGATTTAGTCATGATGACATTTTCCTCAGAAATTTAATGTCTCATACAATCCATGTAAATCCAAAATGGACTGTGTAAATTTCTTTCTGATCCATCCAAAAGTTTCTGTCAAAAATCCATGTCTAAATAGTAAGAAACATGGGCCATAACATCACCTTCCAAGCCATCCCTGACAGGAATGCCTCATGGATGTGCATTGGAGGTGTGTTATCTCCTATGTAACTCACAGCTCGTAGGGCCGGAGACTCTCCAATTCTGGATCTGGCTGAAAGTGGTAAGGCATTTTTCTGTCGTCCATTCTTCTAAAAGTAAGCGAGATCCGCTCCACGAGCACTCTCGGAATGCAATGCTTCGCAACGTCTACTCCGTTTCCTTTTAACACCAGGACGGAACCTACCGGTAGTGGTATGTCCACCGGCCCTCGGAAATCACCGGGGCCTGCAATCCGGAGGTTAGATCCGAACATGATGTTGTACTGGTTGACGAATGATACTGTCCAGAAGGGTCTGACAAAGTCATGATGGTCTATATGCGGAGGTATGCAGTCGCCTTCCCTGTAGATGTTGATAATGCAGCTGTTGGGTATGCAATCTGCAGGAAGTACCCTCCATGTTATCATCCTTTTCACCATTCTCTTGATGACTCTTGGTATTGAATCCACCTCACTGCGACGGAGTATCCCTGGTGGATTTCCTTTCCTGTCTGTGGCAAAATTGTAGCAACATCCGCATTAGATTGTAACTCTTCCCTTTCCTGGCATCCATCATCGGGGTTCTGAAATGTTTTTTCTCTCAAGCGGCCAGCTCGACCCATTTTCTGCAATTCAAGGATGCAGTCTACAATTTGTTGTTGCTCATAATCTGAGAAAACATCTGTATGCAGCTCGAGGCCTTCCAAGATGTTGACCCTCTTGTTTCCAATTATTTCAAAGTATTCAAAGGTTTTCTTCTCAACTAATTGCATTTTCTTCAGCTCGTATTTCGGGATTATCTGAAGTCCTCGGTGTCAAGTAACATACTGCGGGATGTATGGCTCAACCCCATCACATTCTTCTGCATGTCTCGCTCCTCGGAATAGTCTCCGTAGGGACATCCTCCGAGGTTGCTTTCGCAACAAGACTCTTTGGATCCGGTACATATGCTTGGCGTCGAGGTACCGACTCTATTTCTGCTTTTCTTGGTATTTCTTTTATCTGTTCCGACCTTCTTGGAGTTGACTTTCTTCTTTCTGGTTCCTGACGAACCGGTCTCCTTGGGACATTTGCACTAACAGTATCCATTGTCTGTTCATGTTGATCTTCTGCTAACTTGGTCAACATTTTGCGAATGCGACGATTTTTATTTCTTCGCTGGGTAGCAGTGAGAGTAGCTCTCCTTACCCCTTGAATTTGCGGGTGCGGCAGCGACAAGCCTACCCTCTGCACGTGGCAACCACGGATTTAACTTTCTTATCTTCTCCGGTTGCATGCGCGGTGTTTGCTTTTCTTTTCTTGTTCTTGGATTGGTGGCTCGGGCCACCCATTTTCATCACTTGTCCGTCGTGAAGTTCTTCTCGATCAACTGGGATCCAATCATTTTCATCGTATTGTAAGCCGGCTGGTGTGAAGTCTGAGTCAATCTCTATCACTGCTCCATCCCTCACCCTCTTTTCATCAAGTGCTAGACTCACGCCATTTCTAAAGTTTAGAACCAACCGCCCGTTCGACATTTCCTCGCGAAAAAACAAGGAAAGGATCGAGGTCTGTACTAAGAACAAGAACAATAAGAAAAACACTTAAAAATTCTTATTCACTTCTTTTAAATTTAAAGGAAGAAGGAAGAGATGAGAAAATATCAGGAATGAATGGATTTAAAAGGAAAGATTGACATTTTATTATTATGATTTCCCATGTTTTCTTTTTAACATTTTTATTGATGAGATTTTTTTTATCATCCATTTTATTTTGTTTTGGGTTCGGACCCAGTCACAATGTGATTACTTCACCCGTGTTTCTAGGGATAAGATTCTATTTTAGAGGCCACCCTTCAAAACATCAGGTTGCGTAGTATTTCTTTAAATACCATCCATTGATTGGAAGCATGGGTCGTTCTCCACGGCAATTCACCAGTTGGTAGGAACCTCCTGAGTAGACTGTCTCGACCACGAACGGTCCTTCCCATGTTGGTTCAAATTTACCACCTATCTTGCGATGTGCAAGAATAGGTCTTCTGAGAACAAGAACTAAGTCACGAACTTTGAAAGTTCTTGGGCAGAGCAGTTTATCATGGGCCTGGATCATCTTGGCTTGATACAGTTCCAAATTCTGCTGCGCGGAAAGTCTTTTCCCTTCCAAGCTTTCCAATTCTTCCAGTCGTAGTCTGGCATTTTCTTCTGTAGTGATCTTTTCTGCAACCGCAATTCGGAGTGACGGAAGCTGAACTTCCAGGGGCAAAATGGCCTCGGACCCGTACACTAAAGCGTAAGGCGTAGACTGAGTAGGAGTCCTAAGAGTCGTCATGTAGGCCCATAAGGCTTCTAACAACTTCTCGTGCCAATTTCTCTTGTTGTCGTCCAAAGTTTTCTTTAAAATTTGCACGAGAGTTTTATTAAAAGCCTCGGCCAAGCCGTTTGCTCTTGGGTAGTAGATCGTTGAGTATCACCAATCGATCCCGTGTCTTCTGACAAAATTGTTGATCTTTGTACACTTGAATGCAGACCCATTATCTGAAATGATCCTGCGCGGTACCCCAAAACAGTAGACAACTTGGTTCTTAAAAAACTGTAGCACGTGGTGTGCCTTCACTTCTCTGAGTGGTATAGCTTCTGCCCATTTAGAAAATTAGTACGTAGGCTGCAAGAATGAAGCGATGTCCTCTTGAAGAAGGCGGTTCTATCAAACCCACTATATCTGTGCCCCAACACTCAAATGGCCACGACGCGATTGTCGGATGTAGCACATTTGGAGGTTGGTGTAGAACCACTCCGTGCACTTGGCACTGGTGACAACTTTTGGAAACTTTCATACAATCGGTCATCATTGAGGGCTAGTAGTATCCTAGTCTTTTAATCTTCATTTTCATTTTCAGACCCGACGGATGAGCGCCACAAAGTCCTGAATGTACTTCTTTAACGATTTCACGAGCCTCGGACCCGCTCAGGCACCTTAGCCATATCTGGTCAAAAGACCTTCTGTATAACAGATTGTTTATTAATGCGTAAGACAGAGTTCTTTTCTTGATTTGATGGGCTAATGACTTATTGTCAGGCAGGTTTCCTGTCTGCAAGTAGTCTATTAATGGCTACCGCCAATCTTTTGTATTTTTTGTCACTGCTGCAATTGTTTCTTTTGCTTTTCTTTCTGATTTATGTATTGTATTCATGTCGAGCTGTGATAGGACCTGTCGTCCTTGAACAGGCACTTCAACTGACTCATCCTGCAAGCAGGCAAATTCCTTTGAAAGGCGAGCTAATGCATCGGCGAGAGCATTTTCTTTTCTGGGAATATTGTAGATTATTACGTTTGGAATTTGTTCCAACAATTTCATGGCGTACTGAAAGTACTGCTCGAGTCTTGGCTTTAAAATTCTGTACTCTCCAACGACCTTTTGAATGATCAACTGAGAATCTCCGTAGATGTTGATGTCCGTTATTCCCATCTGAATGGTTAATTCCAGTCCTGTTATGAGGGCTTCGTATTCTGCCTCATTGTTTGTACACGGTTCTGTTAAGTGGTAGGAGTACCTTAACATTCCCCGCTCCGGCGTTATAAAGATTAGTCTGATTCCTGCCTTACCGGGCACTATCGTTTGCAATTCTTTGTTCTTCTGTACTAAGGACGCACCGTCGAAGTATAGTTCCCAACGCTGATCATCGGGGTCTTCTAGGCTCATTATCTGCTCGTCAGGCAAATCGTCGTCGAGAGGCGAATCCGCCGGCAAAGGGTGTGCTGCGAGGAAGTCTTCTAGGACTTGTCCCTTTACGGCGCGAAGAGGAATAAAAGTTATGTTGAATTACAATAGTATCATCGACCACCTGGCAAGTCTGCTAGAAAGCGTCGGTCGGGTCATCAAGTATTGCAACGGATTAACCCTCGAAATAAGGTTGAACTTATAAGAAAGCATGTAATGCGTGAGCTTTTGAGCGGCGAAGATCAAGGCCAAACAATGTTTCTCAATAGGAGGATACTTTACTTCCGTCAGGATTAGACGACGGCTTAGGTAGTAGAGAGCGTTTTATTTTCCCTCGTCATTGACCTAGGCTAGCAGGGCTCCGAGAGAATCGTCTAAAGCTGCGGTATAAGGGGCTGCTAAGACAGGAGGTGTCATTAAATATTGCTTAACGTCCTTGAAAGCCTGCTGGCATTTCTCATCCCAAACGAATTTGGCGTCCTTTTTAACCAATGCCGAGAAGGGCTGACACCTACCTGACAAGTTTGAGATAAAGCTTCGAAGATATGCCAACTTCCCTTGAAAGGATCGTAGTTGTTTCAAAGTTTTGGGAGGAGGCATTTCTAAAATAGCTTTAATCTTCTCTGGATCGATTTCAATCCCGTGATGTCGGACAACAAATCCTAAGAATTTCCCGGAGGTGACGCCGAAGGCGCATTTCAAGGGATTCATCTTAAGGTTGAATTGTCTTAATCGCTCGAAAACAATTCTCAAATCATACAGGTGATCTTCCTTCAGTTTACTTTTGATGACCACAGCATCCACGTAGCACTCAACTTGGTTGTGAATGAGATCATCAAAAATCTTCGTCATCGCTCTTTGGTATGTTGCTCCTGCGTTCTTTAGTCCGAATGGCATTACTGTGTAGAAATACACTCTGATCGGCGTTCTGAAAGCCGTGAGCTTTTCGTCTTCTAGTGTCATCTTTATCTGGTTGTATCATGATGATCCATCCATAAATGAGAAGATTTCATGTGTTGAAGCGATGTCGATCATCAATTCTGGAATTGGTAACGGGAATTCGTCCTTTGGACATGCTTTATTTAAATCTCTGAAATCAACATAGATTCTGATCTGACCATTCTTCTTTCTGACTGATACCACGTTGGCTAACCAAGTAGGGTATTGTTCTTCACAGACAAATTTAGCGTCTATTAGCTTCTTAACTTCGGTTATTACTTGTTATTCAATTTCTAAACGCATTCTTCTGGGAGCTTGTCTGACTAGCACGGAAGTAGGATCCACTCCTAGCCTGTGAACTGCGACTTCTGGAGCTAATCCTGGCATTTCATCGTAGCTCCAAGCAAAACAGTCCTTGAATTCCATTAGTAGCTTGATTATTTCCTCGGAGTCTTCTTTATTGAGTAAGGAGCTAACAAAGGTTGGCCTAGGCTCTTTGCTAGTACCTAAGTTAACTTCCATTAACTCGTCTATTGTAGATTTGATTTCTTCTTCCAATTCTGGTGGAGCATCTCTGATTGGTAGATCTTCGAGATCTTCTGAAGCTTCCAAGCAGTCTTCATTAGGTTCGCAAGTGACAACCAAGCAAAATCCCGTATCATCAACCGATCCTACTGTGTCGAATCCGAGACCATGTTTTGAATTGGAAGGCCGACCGGCATTATTCCATAATCTTTCAAAATGTTGTGATTGACCTTTTGTCCATTGTCGAGGTAAGACACCACATTGAATTAAATTTTGAACACAGGGAGAGTAACACTCAAAAGGTAATTCCATTAATTCAGATGAAGTAACATCTTCAAATCGTACATATTTTTCAGTATTGGAAGAAGAAGCACCATGGTAAAACTTGATTGGTTTAATACCACCACCATGCACTTCCTTGACCACCATACCCTCGATCTTATTATAATGGATCGGGGTCAGGGTCATAGTATGTACATAATGGTTAATCTTCTCGTACATTGATTTGTATTCTTCATTCTTTTCATCTTCAAGAGAGATCTTGAACTGGTGTTTCTTTTGACTTCTTAAGATTTCTGACACAGGGCATCTTTCTTTCTTTGCCAACCTTTCTATAACAGCTTGCAGTCGAGCCAATGGAGTAGTCTTATCCCTTTTCCTCTTGTAATTGTTGTAGTACGCAGGTCGGGGTAATGCAGCGGCAATCCTACGGACATTCTCTTCATCTGATGCAGCTGAGAGAGGGTGAAACCTGCTCCCTTCCAACAGAGGTATATACTCAGGCAGTTCTTCTCTTTCCTCAGGGATTTCTTCTAGAAAAGCAACTTCTGCAGCTCTGGCTTTCTCAATCTTAGTGATCTTTCTGCTTCTATTTCTCCTCTGAGTCTAAGTTAGGGGTGCAACTCTTGAAATGGACCCAATCTCAAAAAAAGATGGTACTGTAGCAAAATCTGTACCCTCCACGGTGACAGGCTCATCACAGACTTAGATTTCCTTCCCCCTCAATTTGGCAGAAGTCGGGGTAGGTGCAGAGATGACTAGACTGGTGGGGGTAGAGACAACGGTCCTCCTACGAACGATAGTACTCCTTTCGACTGGAATCCTTTGCGGGGAGGGAATTCTTGAGTCGATTTTAGGTTGAACTCGATCACGGACTCTTCGGTTTCGACACTTTGTCCATTAGTGTGAAGAGAGTGACATCGACAAACTTGATATCCGTGTTGCCGAATCCTTGTCCGAAACGGATGATTCCATTGTCGGGCGACTCATCCTTGTAAACGGCGAAGTCCATTCCATTGGTGAAGGAGAAGATTAACTTTAGAGCGATCATTTTCACGAGGCAAATTCCGATTGTCAGTCCCGAATTATGCTTCTTTTCATCGTAAAGTTTAGGACAAAAAAGAAAGAGTCCGACCACATTTTCGTTTATCTTAGTGTATTTGTGATTTTTAAAAGAGATTGTTTGTTAGGAGGTTTGTTTGTTAGAAACAAAACGATTGAAGGAAAAAGGTTATAGAAAAGGTAAAGGGCCCGATTTAGAATTGGAAAGGAAGAGAAAGTCTTATGCAAGACTTCTCGACTCAAAGGACCGCTCCTAAACGAACACCTATTGGGGGTCCACCCCCACCTCAGAAAAGAGGTAAAAGGATCTCGGAACCTCTCCGTTTAGGGGTGTCTAAACAGTGGCTCCTAAATCCGAGAGGAGTTGGCTATACTCGTTCAAGACAAAAATGAACGGGGTATTCCAACGGAAGAATGGTAGTTTGCTCCACTAGGGACATGGATACACTACCGATTTATGAAAGCAAAACCATCTAATCAAAAATGGAGAGAGGAACTAGTCCCCAGCGGAGTCGCCAGAAGTTGTCGGCATATTTTTAGGTTGAGTGTTGTATTTTTAGAAAAGGGGTCTCCTACAGAAGTTGTCGGCGAATTTTAAATTTTAAATTTAATTTAAATATATATATAGTTTAGAAAGTAGTATTTGATTTTAAAAATAATTTTAAATTTGAAAATTTTAAGATATGAAATCAAACCGATTTCACATCCCCAATAGTTTATATAAACGAGCACCGCATCACAAACCGTGTATCTATCCCGAAGAATAGACACACTGGTTGATGATAGGGCTCGATTAAATAAACTAGAAGATTTGTGACATCCGTTTAGTCTGCGAACCAATTTTATAGGCCGACAAGTTCCCCTGCTTAATATAAATGAATTAAGCAGGGTTTATATTAGCTGGGTTCTTAAAGTTCCCTATAAGGGCAAGCCCCTATAGTTAATTACATCTTAAATGACAGGAATCATTTAAGAAAACTCTCGATAATGATTAGTGGTTTTGCTCTCAAGAATTTCAAAGTTTAAGGTTTTCAGAGGATTGAATTTTGGAATTTCAAAAGGGAATGGATCAAATTTGGAACAGTTATTTTCAGGAGTCCAAAGGAAGAGAAGTAGGAGAAGCTGAGGATTCAAGAAGAAATCTTGACGACTTCCCAAACTATCCTATTGTTTGGCTTCAACATAGGAGTTTATTTAATGTTGAAATCCTGCCAATTTTAATTAATTAGGACTTATGTTTATATGACATAATCACACAAATAGCCTCAAAGATGTGAGGGTTTATGCCGTATCAAACGACTACCTCGGAGTCCTAAGACCGGTTAGGGCTTAATTTGCATAACATGATTATGCAAATGCCTAACGAAGAGTTGAGGATTTATGCTGCACTAGGCAAACTACCTCAAAATCCTATGGCTTGGTTATTTAATTCTAAGAAAGGTTTAGCTGATGTAGAGTTGTTTCTTGACGAAGATGGTCGTGCTGCCCTCCATGCTCTTGTTGTTGCAGAGGTTTAGTTTTAGAAGTCATAAATCAAAGGATGAGAGAAGTGTTTTGGTTTAGAGAAAATCTTAAAATCCAAGTGTTTTTAATATTTTTAATTAAAACAAATCTTAAAGTTGTTTAAACAGAACCGATTAAGATCTCACGGTTCCGTCATCCCGTCACCGTTATTTTCATTGAATTCACTTAGTCCAGATGAATTTGCTAAACTCAACTGAATGAGTTCCACACTTTCATTTAGACCGTGGGAAATCCCGTTAGCAACACGTGGGTTACATCATCCGAGGTATTCCCGATCATTGAACGAGATATTTTAATTTAGTTGCAATTGTAGTTCTGTTGTTCTGTTTGTAATTAAATTTTGAGTTCTTTTATATTTTGGAATGTTGTGGCGGTGAATTTTATCTTGCAATGACTTTTAATTTAGTTTTGGTTTCAGTTCAGGGACTATCCTAAAGGTTTTGGTTTTCATGCAACAGTCTTACTTAACATGCAAGAAAAAGTAAAGTACAGTGCATGTAAGTAAATTGCAATAAAGTAAATTACAATTAAATAAAAGCGTACCTGAAGGGTCTTCCTGTCATCCCAAGCTGCACTTAAAACATATTTTAAGGCATTTGAATATTTCAACAGATACCTAGGTAAAGCTAAGGGAAGGGGTTTGGTTGTCTACCAAATTCCTAATCCTATAATTAGTCATCTCCTATGACGTCTAGGTTCTTGGTTTGGTTTAAGGATGATTTTCTTCATCAAAGAACAATTAAATTCAGTTGTTCTTCTAAAACATCCAGTCGTATTGAGGAAGTGTTTAGGACGAGTCCTAAACATCTTTTCAATACTTCTGGGATTATTTTAAGTCCAAGTAAATTTAATTGCACAGGTGAATTAATCATCCAGGAGTTTAGTTAAACTTTGTCTCTTGCTCAGTGAACTTCGGTATTTGATTACCTGATGAATGAAGTGACATCTCACTTAATACTCTATTTAAGAGTTATAATAATTAAAGCCTTTAAGGGAAAGTTGATTTATCGAGAATTTTAATCATTCTTGATTTAAAGTTTGAGTTTTAGTTTAATGATTTTAAGTTTGTAATAGTGTTCAAATTATTTTAGATTTGATTTAAATCTTTACATTTTTAATTATCATTGTATTTCAAATTGATGTTCATGTTTTAAATTTACTTAGATAGAAAGAGGCGTTGAAATTATTGATATGTTTTGATTTAATTCTTAATGATTTCATTTAGGTTTGTTGTTAAATGATTTTAATTTAATTTAATTTTAATTTAATTTTAATTTTATTTTATTTTATTTTATTTTATTTTTAATTTAATTTTAATTTAATTCAATTTTAGTTCAATTTAAATTCAATTTAATTTATTTAATTATAATTTAATTTTAATTGTTAATTTTTGTGTTGATTGTTAATTTGGATTATTATTTTAATTTTTAATTAAGAATTAAATATTGTTAAAATGGCTTATTTAGGGATTTTTAAATTAAAGCACAAATATCCTCTTAATAATATCCCTATTTTAATAATCCAAATTTTAAATATATGCTTTCCAAAATTTAAATTATTTAATTAATTAAAGTTTCATTTTGATATTTTCAAAGTGTTTAATGGGTTTCTACCCTTTAATTTCTCTAAGTTTCAATCATCCAAGAGAAAGTTAAAATCAAATATTCTACCCCCCATTTTGATTAAACCTAAAGTTTTAATTAAGGGTTAAAATTTTTAATTACCTTTATGCTATTTTAAGCTTATTTATTTCATAACTCACTAAATTGAGCTCAAATGAATTTGACATTTTTATTTCACCTCACTCACATGTCAATTAAGACATTAGAGGAGAAAATGTGATTTTTCTGAATTTAATTTATTTATATAATTATTTTTAGTAGAAAAAAAGGGTTTTCAAAGAAAATTCAACAATATGACTAAGGAAAGGTTTCTATCCTTAAGAAAATTATAGGAAATTCCTAATGACCAGAAGACTACTTGGGCCAATTCTTGTGATTTTTTGAATTATATTTTATTTATAATAATTATTTTGAGTTTTAGAGTGTTAATTAATTTTAAAATAAAATAAAAGTTTAAAAATAGATTTTCTATTTTTCTTAAATTTCTCTAACCTCAAGGAGTCTAGTGAAACAAATTTTATAATTTTTTTATTTTTCTTTGATTTATTAGAATTCTTTTAGTGAAAAAGGTTGAAAATTCATTTTTAAATATTAAAAATTACATTAAGCCTTTAAAATTCAATATCTTACCCTAGGGACTTAGGAAAAATATTTGGTTTGTTCCTAAATGATTAGGAGTCAAAATATGATATTTTTATTAATGTTTTTATGATTTTTATTATTTTTTAATTATTAAAATATTAAAATATTGTGAAAAATCAACTTTTTTAGAAAATTCCAATTTTAATTTTCCTGGACTCCCCTGATATCAGAGAAGCTCCAAAACCATTTTTGTGAATTTTTGAAAAGTATTTTTGGAGTTACGAATTTTTAAATTTTCATTTTGCTTATGAGGCTTAATCAATCCATTTGGTAGGGTTAATCAAGTCCAATTGATTTAAAAATTTTATGTAAGGTTCCTCTGACCCTAAAGAGTAATGCAGAATTGTTTTCAAGTCCATTTGATGTGTGGTTAACCCTAATTAATTCAAATTCAATTTTAGGGGTTCAGGCCAATTAAGGTTATTATGAATGAATTAGCTCAAAATAAATTTTTCATAGGGTCCTCTGGTCCTAAGAAACATCACCTAATTTTCTTAAAATTTATTTCACAACATGCTAATTATTGAAATTAAAATATCTAAAACAGTGATATGAACTTGAAAAATCAATAACTTTTCACAGAGATGGCCTCTGACCTTGAAAAATTTAAGGAATATGTCCAAGATCAGAGGTTTCAAAAGCCCTATGGTCTCATGCCATGGTGAATTGTCTATGCAAATGAAGAATCAAAATAATGAAAATAGTAAATAAATTATTAAAAATAAAATACTCATCCAATTAACTTGATTTCTTTCCCACATTATTCTCCTCTATTCACTGAGCAAGAGGGTATTTTAATTTTATTTTTGTGATTTTTCTATGCAAAGATATGAATTTTCTAAGTTCTGGGTATTTAATTAATTCAGAAAATAGGGATTTATCTACTTATCCATGAGGCGCCGCGTCAACCTTGGCAGCTCCGAAGCCCCTACGTGTCGCACTGTGATTCGGTGCCGCCACTTGAGTCAGCAGCCATGCGTCCCGCGGTCCCGCTTCATCTTCTGATCCGACGCGATCTGTACCGTCCATTCGATACACGCTCGATCCAACGGTGGCCGATCATCGTCTCCGACTGGTGTGTCCCGAGAGCCGTCCACACTCAAAGGCCTTAAGCATTAGTGGGGTCAAGTCACAATCCAAGTACAATTAGGCTTAAGCATGAGTTAGGCGAGACATGGGAATGGTTAATGACTCTTAAGGAGTGCTTAAAGGCCTTCCTCCTTTTTCCACTTATGGGTTGTTGACAATCCTAAGATTCTCATGGCTCTCATGTGGCTTGTGCATGGCTCCAAGGTTTGCTCATGGCTTAGGAATGGCTTAGCTCACTTGCATGAGAAAGGGATTTTGGGATTTTTGAAATTTAGGGGTATTTTGGCATGATGCTTGATTCAGATTTATTTGATGATGGAATTGGAACTTAGGGAATGATTTTGATTAAATGGATGACAAATGAAAATTTCATATGGGCTTTAGAATTAATTTTGGGCTTTTGAAATTGTCTTGGGATGGGATTTTAAAGTTGTTTAAGGAAGTGGGCTTTTGGATTTAAAATAAATTTGGGATGAAAATTTTGTAAAGTATTGTGCCAAATAAATGTTGCAATTGGTTTAGGAATGTGTCATAAGTGGTTTGGAACAAGTTTAAAGTAATTTTGAATTGTATTGGGTTGAATGTGGCCCTTTTTGGTGAAGGGCCCAAGGAGGGCCAAATTGGGCTAACTTGGGTTAAGGTTGGGCTAAAGTTGGATTTGATGTAAAATTAATGTTGAGAAATGTTCATGGGAGTGTTACAAAGAGTTTTCAACTTTGGTTGGGCTTTGATTTTGGGATTTGGGCCCATTTGGGTTAGGTTTGGGCTTAGGTCAATTTAAGGGATTTTGGTTTTGGGTTAGGTTTGGGTGGAGTTTAGGTTCAAATTTTGGGCAAATAAAGTTAGTATTTTGTTTATGGGGGTGTTAGGAAGGTTTTAGAAAAGGTTTGGGGCCAATTGGGGTTGCGTTGGGTTGGTTTGGGTTAGGTTTAGGTCATGGGCCAAAATTGGGCCTTTAGGCTTCAAATTGGAATTGGGCCCAAATTTCAATCAAATTGGAGTTGTATTTGGTCTAAATTAATATTGGGGATATTGAATTGAAGTTTCTAATTGAATTGGACCAAAATTGAGGTCAATTGGGGTGGTTTGCTTTGACATTGGGTTCACTTAGGTTAAAAATGGGTCAAATTGGGGGTTTTGGTAAAAGTGGGGTAAATTGAAAAAATTGGCCCATGGTGTAGTTGAACAAAATGAAATTGGGAATATTTGGGATTTTCTGGAATTTTTTGGAAATTTTCTGAATTTTTGGATTTTTGGGCTAAGAAGGGCATTTTGGGTATTTTTGGAAATTTGGGGGTATTTTTTGAAATTTTGGTATATTTGGCCAACGATAGTCAATTTGAGTGATGGGAAATGTTTAGGATTGATTTTGAGGAATTTTGGGCAATTTAGGTGATTTTGAGGAATTTTGGGTAGTTCCAAGGGCATTTGGTAGGTTTAGTGGTTGTAGGGCCCCGGGGGTCAAAAATTGAAATTTTGGAAAAATGAAGATTGATCAAATTTGAGTAAAATGGAATCACTTTGGTTGATCCATGAAGCCATATTAAGCCCATATAAGCCATGAGAGGACTTATTTGAGGCATTCACTATGTTGTTCCTAACCCTCTTAGCCAGGGGCTTAGGGGTTAAGGACCATCCATATGAATTACCTACATGAGTCGGGAAGTCAAGTTGGGTGAGAGTGTGGTTTTAGGACTTGGAATGTGTGTGAGAGTGTAGTGTATGTGCAAGTCGACCCTCACTGGACCGGGCCACCTGGGGTATTCCTAAGGCCGAAAAGTCCTATAGGGAACTCATCCTTTAAACCTCCACATTTGATTTCAACCCTCTAGGTGATTAGGGGTCTACAATCAAGCTTGTGGGGTTTGCAGGGAGTTAAGATGTAGTTTGGATTTCTAAATGGTGGGTTCCATCTCTAGTCCTTCAAGATTAGTCAAAGGAAAAGCCTAAGGCTAGATCCTAAGTACTAAAGAGAGAAGCAAAAGACCTCATCAAAATTGAGGTCAACAACATCCAGCAGTACAGTACTGGACTTCGAATTAATGCCTCATAGCAGATGATCCATCGAGTCGAAGAAGCAAAGAAAAAATATTCTCTCGATATTACAAAGTGTTATAGGAATGTTTTCTTACAAGTAACGTACGCCATCAAGTTTCAATTAAGCTGCATATAGTTCCTTGAAGAATACACTGATTTCAATCAATGGAGTAAGGATTTAACTCTATAAACAACTAAGTGAGGTTGGAATCAAATTTTTTAGTAAAATATGACAGTCGTGACTTTTCATTCTAAATATATTTTGAGCACTCATATCAACACAATAGCTTAAATTCGAAGCATATCCACTCGAGAATTTTAGTGATTGGAGCCTCTCATAAATTGTTATTTGTTGGGAGAAAGTTAGGAAATATTTTGCATTGAACGTAATGAGCTTGCCGACAGCATTTTCTTGGATTTTCAAATCTCAACTTTTGCATATCTCCTTCAAATCAAGTTTGGCATTCACGTTATCATTTATTTTTCTGTTAAAATCCATCATAGTATTGAAGGTGTTATCAAAAAATTTAATTTCTTTATGTGCATGACATTCAAATTGTGTTTGATCATGTTATCCTTCCAATAAGGTAGATCCTAAAAAGTTTACTTCTTTAGTCAATTATGAGTGGCACCTAATCCGGGTGGATGATGTGAAAAAAGGTCTGGTGGCATCTGGATGTTGTGGTGTGCCGACTCATCGCCGGCCCATCTCAGCTGAGATTCTCTAATGTTTTTTTTTTGTTGAAAGAGCATTATTTGGCTCCTTATGCGTTTCATCTAAAAATAAGATTTACAAAGAGAGGATTGTCGGCATGTTTTTAGGTTTGTGTGTTGTATTTTAAAAAAAAAGGGTCGCCTACAGAAGTTGTCGGCGAATTTTAAATTTTAAATTTAACTATATATATATAATTTAGAAAGTAATATTTGATTTTGAAAATAATTTTAAATTTAAAAATTTTAAGATATGAAATCAAACTGATCTCACATCCCAAATAGTTTATATAAACGAGCACCGCATCACAAACCGTGTATCTATCCCGAAGAATAGACACACTGCTTGATGATGGGGCTCGGTTAAATAAACTAGAAGATTTGTGGTATCCGTTTGGTCTGCAAACCAATTTTATAAGCCGACAAGTTCCCCTGTTTAATATAAAGAAATTAAACAGGGTTTATATTACCTGGGCTCTTAAAGTTCCCTATAAGGGCAAGCCCCTATAGTTAATTACATCTTAAATGACGGGAATCATTTAAGAAAACTCTCGATAATGATTAGTGGTTTTGTTCTCAAGAATTTCAAAGTTTAAGGTTTCAAATGATTGAATTTTGGAATTTCAAAAGGGAATGGATCAAATTTGGAACAGTTAATTTCAGGAGTCCAAAGGAAGAAAAGTAGGAGAAGCTGAGGATCCAAGAAGAATCTTGGCCACTTCCCAAACTATCCTATTGTTTGACTTCAATTTAGGAATTTATTTAATATTGCAATCCTGCCAATTTTAATTAATTATGACTTATATTTTTTATGACATGATCATACAAATAACCTGGAAGATATGAGGGTTTATGTCGTACCGAACGACTACCTCGGAGTCCTAACACCGGTTAGGGCTTAATTTATATGACATGATCATGCAAATGCCTAACAAAAAGTTGAGAATTTATGTTGCACTAGGCAAACTACCTCGAAGTCCTACGGATTTGTTATTTAATTCTAAGAAAGTTTTGCTGAAGTAGACCCGAGTTTTGCTGATGACGATGGCCGAGCTGCCCACCATGCTCCGAGCTTCTTGTTGTTGCAGAGGTTTAGTTTTAGAAAATGATAAATCAGGAGATGAGAAAGTGTTTTGGTTTAGAGAAAATCTTAAAATCCAAGTTTTTTTAATATTTTAATTAAGACAAATCTTAAAGTTATTTAAACAGAACCGATTAAGATCCCACGGTTCCTTCATCCCGGCACCGTTATTTTCATCAAATTCACTTAGTCCAGATGAATTTGCTAAACTCAAGTGAATGAGTTCCACACTTTCACTTAGACCGTGGGAAATCCCGTTAGCAACACGTGGGTTACATCATCCGAGGTATTCCCGATCATTCAACGAGACGTTTTAATTTAGTTGCAATTGTAGTTTTGTTGTTCTGTTTGTGATTAAATTTTGAGTTGTTTTATATTTTGGAATGTTCTGGCGGTGAATTTTATCTTTTAATGACTTTTAACTTTGTTTTGGTTTCAGTTCAGGGACTATCCTAAAGGTTTTGGTTTTCATACAACAGTCTTATTTATCATGCAATAAAATGTAAAGCGCAATGCATGTAAGTAAATTACAATAAAGTAAATTGCAATAAAATAAAAGCGTACCTGGAAGGTCTTCCCGTCATCCCAAGCTACACTTGAAACACATGTTAGAGCATTTAAACATATTTTGCAAGAGATACCTAGGTAAAGCTAAGGGAAAAGGTTTTGGTTGTCAACCAAATTCCTAATCCTATAACTAGTCGTTTCCTATGACGTCTAGGTTGTTCATTTGGTTTAAGGATGATTTTCTTCATCAAAGAACGATTAAATCCAATTTTTCTTCTAAAACATCCTGTCATATTGAGGAAGTGTTTAGGACGAGTCCTAAACATCTTTTTAAGACTTCTGTGATCATTTTAAGTCCAAGTAAATTTAGTTGCACATATGAATTAATCATCTAGGAGTTCGGTTAAACTTTGTCTCTTGCTCAGTGAACTTGGGTATTTGATTACCTGATGAATGAAGTGACATTTCACTTAATACTCTATTTAAGAGTTATAATAATTAAAGCCTTTAAGTGGCAAGTTGGTTTATCGAGAATTTTAATCATTCTTAATTTAAAGTTTGAGTTAATGGTTTAAAGTGTTTTAATTTAATTATGAGGTTTTAATTAATAATTTTAAGTTTGGAATAGTGTTCAAATTATTTTAGATTTAATTTAAATCTTTACACTTTCAATTATCTTAGCATTTCAAATTGATGTTCATGTTTTAAATTTACTTAGATAGGAAGAGGTATTGAAATTATTGATATATTTTGATTTAACTCTTAATGATTTCATTTAGGTTTGATGTTAAATGATTTTAATTTAATTTAATTCAATTTGATTTTAATTTAATTTAATTTTATTTAATTTTAATTTAATTTTAATTTTAGTTTAACTTTAATTTTAATTTAATTTAATTTTATTTTTAATTTAATTTTAATTTAATTTAATTGTTAAGGTGTTAATTTAATTTAACTTAAACTTTGACTTAACTTAATTTAATTTAATTTAACTTAATTCCAAGATTTTAAATTTGATTTTTAATTATTAGAGCATTTAAAATTTTAAGCTTTAATTCGTTTAAAGATTATCTTCTTTTAATTTTTATTTTATTTAATTTGGATTATTTTTTAATTTTTAATTAAGAACTAAATATTGTTAAAGTGACTTATTTAGGGATTTTTTTAAAATTAAAGAATAAATATCCTCTTAATAATATCCCTATTTTAATAATCCAAATTTTAAATATATTCTTTCCAAAATTTAAATTATTTAATTAATTAGAGTTTCATTTTGATATTTTCAAAGTATTTAATGGGTTTCTACCCTTTTAATTTCCCTAAGTTTCAATCATCCAAGAGAAAGTTAAAATCAAATATTTTACTCTCCATTTTGATTAAACCTAAAGTTTTAATTAAGGGTTAAAATTTTTAATTACCTTTATGCCCTTTTAAGCTTATTTATTTTATAACTCACTAAATTGAGCTCAAATAAATTTGAAATTTTTATGTCACCTCACTCACATGTCAATTAAGACATTAGAGGAGAAAATGTGATTTTTCTGAATTTAATTTATTTATATAATTATTTTTAGTAGAAAATAAGGGTTTTCAAAGAAAATTCAACAACATGACCACGGTAAGGTTTCTGTCCTTAAGAAAATTATGTGATATTTTTAATGAACAGAGGACCACTTGGACCAATTTTTGTGATTTTTTAAATTATATTTTATTTATTATAATTATTGTGAGTTTTAGAGTATTAATTAATTTTAAAAGAAAATAAAATTTGAAAAATAGATTTTATATTTTTCTTAAATTTCTCTAACCTCAAGGAGTCCAGAGAAATAAATTTTATAATTTTCTGATTTTCCTTTGATTTATTAGAATTATTTTAGTGAAAAAGGTTGAAAATTCATTTTTTTAATATTAAAAATTACATTAAGCCTTTAAAATAAAATATATTATCCTAGGGACTTAGGAAAAATATTTGGTTTGTTTCTAAGTGATTAGGAGTCAAAATATGACATTTTTACGATTTTTAATATTTTTTTTATTTTAATTATTTTTTTAATTGTTAAAATATTAAAATATTGTGAAAAAATCAACTTTTTTTAGAAAATTCCAATTTTAATTTTCCTAAACTCCCTGATATCAGAGAAGCTCCAAAACCAATTTTGTGAATTTTTGAAAAGTATTTTTGGAGTTATGAATTTTTAAAGTTCCATTTTGCTTATAAGGCTTAATCAATCAATTCAATGGGGTTAATCAAGTCCAATTGAGTTCAAAATTTTATGTAAGGTTCCTTTGACTCTAAAGAGTAATGGAGAATTATTTTCAAGTCAATTTGATGTGTGGTTAACCCTAATTAATTCAAATTCAATTTTAAGGATTTAGGCCAATTAAGATTATTATGAATGAATTAACTCAAAATATATTTTTTATAGGGTCCCCTGGTCCTAAGAAACATCACCAAATTTTCCTAGAATTTATTTTACTACATGCTAATTATTGAAATTAAAATACCTAAAATAGTGACATGAACTTGAAAAATCAATAACTTTCACAGAGATGGCCTCTAACCTTGAAAAATTCAGGGAATGTTCCTAAGATCAAAGGCTTCAAAAGCCCTATGGTTTCATGCCATGGTGAATTGTCTATGAAAATGGAGAATCAAAACATTGTAAATAGTAAATAAATTATTAAAAATAAAATACTCATCCAATTAACTTGATTTCTTTTCCATATTATTCTCCTCTGTTCACTGAGCAGGAGGGAATTTTTATTTTATTTTTGTGATTTTTCTATACAAAGATATGAATTTTTGAAGTTCTGGTATTTAAATAATTCAAAAATACCCTAATTTTCTACTTATCCGACTCAGTGTCGCGTCATCCTACGGCGGATCGAAAGCCCACGCGTCGTTCTGTGATTCGGTGCTCCAGGGGCCAGCGGTTCACGTAACATTCTGCTGTTCGGCTTGTTCTCGACTGTGCGCTCGATACACGCGCGATCCAACGGCTCCTGGTCATCGTCTACGACTGGTGTGCACCCGTGACCGTCCACACTCAAACCCTAATATCTCTCTCGATTCTCAATGGATTTTCGAGTTCTTATACTTTATCGATTCGTCTTGAAGAGACGAACACATCCATACGATTTATAGGCTATGAAATTAACCCAAACAAAATGGAGAGTTGCTGGAAGCTCGGGAAGAAGAATGAGTTCATACCTTTGCTCAGAGAAGTGAAGCTTCGATCTGAGGGTTGTATCACCTTCGATTGAGTCCAAGCAAGCTCCAGATGAAGTCCCTAGCTCTGGGGAATTGTCTAAGTATGAAAGTGACCAAGGCCGATCACAAAGCTTGGAGGTCGGAAGCAATGGCTAGCCTCGGTGAGGGGGCTTTTGGCTGGGAACTTCTCCTCGTGGTCCGGTGAAGGTGTAGGGTCAATCAATTTGAAGATTGGCTCACCTGTGGTGAAGTGTCTTGTTTTTGGGTGGATTTTCAACTCGGAAATCGAGCTCGTTAATGGGGATTAGAGCAAAGGAACACTGGGGATCAACTACTCTGGGTTAGGAGAGGGTCCTGGAGCAATTTTGGCAGATTTTCCTTAGATCTGGTTCATCACCTTTTTTGGCCGAGAGGTGAGTGGGTTTAAATAGAGGTGGCTGGAGGGCCTCCCAGGGGGGTTTAATGGCTTGGATCAACTGCTTTGGCCAAGGGAAGAACAGCCACAGTGGCCATTGGGCATGGGACAGCTCAGTAAGTTCAAATTGAATTTTTGATTCAAATTAAGCCTCTCGGCCTGGTGGTTTTCGGTGGCTGTGGTGGCTGTCCGGCCAGGTATGGGTCACCCTCAGGGTCAAGGAGGTCAGTGCTTGAGTTTGGTGCCAACAATTGGCTTTGGACATGTGTAAAGGAGTTGGATTGAAATAGCATGGGGAGAAGGTTATTTTGGGTTCAAATGGGTCAACCCATGGTTTTGGGCTTGGTGCACCACTCGAGGCCTGGATTTAGGCCGAAAAGGTTCATTTGGGTCGACCAAGAGGAAATGGTATAGTCTCCATCAAGGATTAGGCGGCTAACTTGGTTTAGTGTGTATCATGGATGAGGTTAAAAAGGCTTAATGAAGGCTTAAGAAAGGGGCCCCTCCATTTGCCATAAATGACATGGTGAGGTGTCAAGAGTCTCATGGCTTCATATGGCTTGTAAATGGCTCACATTTGGCTTACATTTGGCTTGGAAAAGGTTGGCTTGTTTCATGAAAAAGGGTTTTAAGGAATTTTTGGTATTTAGGGGTAATTTGGCACATGGCTTAGTTTGGAAAAATTCAATGATGAATTTGAAATATAGGGAGTGATTTAATTGAATGAATGATGAGATGTAAGTGTCATGTGGGCTTTGGATTGATTTTGGGCTTTTTGAAATCATTTTGGATGGGCTTTTAAAGTGGTTTAAGGAAGTGGGCTTTTGGATTTAAAGTAAATTTAGGATGAAAATTTTGTAAAGGATTGAGCCAAATAAATGTTGCAATTGGTTTAGGCATGTGTCATGAGTGTTTTGGAACAAGTTTAAAGTGATTTTGAATTAAATTGGGTTTAATTTGGGCTTTTTTGGTAAAGGGGCCAAGGTGGGCCAAATTGGGCTAACTTAGGCTAAGGTTGAGCTAAGGTTAGATTTGAAGTAAAATTAATGTTGGGAAATGTTTATGGGAGTGTTACAAAGAGTTTACAACTTTGGTTGGGCTCTAATTTTGGGATTTGGGCCCATTTGGATTAGGTTTGGGCTTAGGTCAATTTAAGGGATTTAGGTTTTGGGTTAGGTTTGGGTGGAGTTTAGGTTCCAATTTTGGGCAAATCAAGTTAGTGTTTTGTTTGAGGGGATGTTAGGAAGGCTTTAGAAAAGGTTTGGGGCCAATTGGGGTTGAATTGGGTTGGTTTGGGCTATGTTTAGGTCATGGGCCAATATTGGGCTAGGCTTCAAATTGAAATTGGGCCCAAATTTCAATCAAATTGGACTTGTATTTGGTCTAAATTGATATTGAGGATATTGAATTTAAGTTTAGAATTGAGTTGGACCAAAATTGAGGTCAATTGGGGTGGTTTGGTTTGACATTGGGTTCACTTGGGTTAAAAATGGGTTAAATTGGGGGTTTTGGTAAAAGTGGGGTAAATTGGCAAAATTAGCCCGTAGGGTAGTTGAAAAAAATGAAATTGGGAATATTTGGGATTTTCTGGAATTTTTTGGGAATTTTCTGAATTTTTGGATTTTTGGGGTAAAAGGGTATTTTGGTAATTTTAGGGGGGCTATGGGGTATTTTGGAAATTTTGGTATTTTTGGCCAAAGATGGTCAATTTGTATGGTGGGAAGTGTTTAGGATTGATTTTGAGGGATCTTGGGTAATTTAGGCAATTGTGCAAATTTTGAGTCATTTCAAGGGTATTTGATAGGTTTGGTGGGTCCGGGGCCTCGGGGGTCAAAAATTGAAATTTTGAAAAAAGAAAGATTGATCAAATGTGAGTGAAATGGGATCACTTTGGTTGAGCCATGAAGCCATATTAAGCCCATATGAGCCATGAGAGGACTCATTTGGGGCATTCACTATGTTGTTCCTAACCCTCTTGGCTAGGGGCTTAAGGACCATCCATATGAATTACCTACATGAGTCAGGAAGTCAAGTTGGGTGAGAGTGTGGTTTTAGGACTTGGAATGTGTGTGATAGTGTAGTGTATGTGCAAGTCAACCCTCACCAGACCAGGCCACCCAGGGTATTCCTAAGTCCAAAAAGTCTTATAGGGAACTCATCTTTTAAACCTCCACATTTGATTTCAACCCTCTAGGTGATTAGGGGTCTACAATCAAGCTTGTGGGGTCTACAATCAGAGCTCGAGCCCTCCTCATTGTCCATGGCTATAAAATCCACCTCTCACAACCAAAAGGGGAGATGATCTAGAACCTTGGCGAAGCCCTGCCTAAGTCATTCCAGAGCTTCTCCAGACCTTCCTAAGCTCAAGCCCACCATTCTTCAACCATCTCCCCCACTACCTGAGCTTCATTTCTCCATCCAAAATAGCTAAGAACAGGAAATTTGTCACTCCACCAAACTCCACAAACCTCTAAATTGAATTGTACTTGAGCATCCCAAGACCAAAAGAGGAAGATCACCATTGAAAGCACCATCTCCCAAGCTATATGCACCTAACTTGGATCAAGGTCGCACCACCTGTTTGGAGGAACTCCTACTCAGGCTTCATCCCAAAGCAAGGTGACACTTCGAGGAGGTTCGTCAGACTCCACTAAAGCTTATGCAAGAAACCAATCGAGGCCACACCTCTTGGGCTCAGATATACACCATTTTCCCACAAATCGAGCTCAGTTTGGGTCTTTATAAAGAAAAGTTTGATTTCATGCTTGATTAACCTTGTACATGTGTTCGTCTAGACTAGATGAAGGTGTAGGAACAAACTCCACGTGATTTGGTTAAGTATATATGAGATCTTAGGTCTAGAAGGTGGACGGTTTACATGTTACACCAGTTAAGGATGAAGAGGGAGAGCCGTTTGATCACGCGTGTATCATATGGATGCTTCAGATCAGGTCGGATGAGAGAATGGAGCATAAAGCGTGGGCTGAGTCAGCGGCTACATGGTTGGCGACGTCCAATAGTGTGGCTACATGTGTGGCTTGGACGGGTACGAGGAATGAGTCAGCGCTACGTTGATAAGTAGAAAATAAGGGTATTTTTTATTTATTTAACTACTGAAATATTAAAAATTCATAACTTGGTGCAAAAAATTATAAAAAAAAATAAAAAAGCCTTGTTGCTCAGTAAATAGAGGAGAAAATTATGAACTAAAAATAAAAATTATTTATCATATATTTTATTCTTAATTAATTAAATACTTCATATTGTATTTTAATTATATTTAATTAAATAATAATAATTTTGGCATAAAATTTGGAGCGCTTATTTTGCATATGTCGTTCTCTAATTTTTTCAAAGTCAGAGGACACCTTTAACCCTAAAAGCCCAAATTTTCAAGTCTAGTTGCCTAATTTTGCTTAAAATAATTATATACATTAAGGTAAAAATCAGAAAAATATGGGATTTGTTTTGGTAGAACTCTAGGAAAATTTTAAAATAATTTTAAATAATCATGTACATTATTTTAGCTAATTAATCCCTAAAATTCATAAAAAAATAATTAAATATAATATAATCCAAAAATTGTAAAAATTTATCCCACTTTGTAAATAATGACAATTTTAACCCTGTGTAAAAATTTGAAACCTGTTTGAAATATATTCATGTTAAAGTCTATTTCTCAAATAAAATGAGATTTTTGCATTAAAATAATTATAATAAATAAAAAATAATTAGGACATTTATGAAAAGTGATTTTAAGTGTTCCTTGTGATCAGAAGAACTTAGGAAAATTAGAATTGATATTAAAATAAATAGATCTTTTTGAGCTACTTTTTAAATTAAAAATAATTAAAAATTATAAAAATATAAAAATATACCAAAGTGTTCATATCTATCCTCCGATCATTTGGGACTCTTTAAAATATTTTTCCTAATTTTTCTAATATAGTTATGTATTTTTTATATGCTAAAAATATATTGTTCTTAATTTTTCATTAAAATAATTATAACAAATAAAATAAAGATCATAAAAAAATGAAAAGTTTGTTTCTCTGATTTCTTTGGACTTAGAGAGATTTAATAAAAATATAAAAAGTAATTTTTGATATTAATGTCAATTTTCTATTTAATTAACTCCTAAAATTAATAAATAATTATAATAATTAAAATATAATTAAAAAAAATTATGAAATTTGGTCCAAGTGGTTGTCTGACCTATGTGAACCTCCAATAATTTTTTCATAAACTGAAACTTTACTTTAAGTGATTAAATGAATTAATGTTGAAAATCATTATTTTTGAATAAAATAATGATTAAAAATTAAATAAAAATTAGAAAAATCATTATTTCTCCTTTGATATTTTAATTAACCCATGAGTGGGGTAACTATGAAATTTCAAAATCATTTGAGTTGTATTTAATGAATTTTGAAGTGGAGTGTCCCAGAGGTAAAATGTTAATTTTAGGATTTTAATAGTCTAATCAAAATTTAAGTTAAACTGAAGGGTAAATGGGTAACGAATGATCTTAATCAACTCTCTTGTATGATTAAAACATGAGGGATTAAGAGGAAGAAACCAACTCACCACCTTTTCATAACAAGGGCAAAATGTTAATTCCCTAAGTGATTATAATTTGGAATATAATTGAAATTAGATTCTCTTAGGATGAGGGGTTTGATTTTGGAAGGTTATAATTCATTAATTCAAAACCTTAAATTAATGTTTGAATGACAATGTAATCTTTAATAAAAATTGAGTGCCACCGAACTTGGTATTTTTGAAAATTACAGACTTAACCATAATCTTAAGGGCTTAGTAGTAAATCAAAATCTACTTATTTGAGGTTTAGAAAAGAATACATAATTGAGTGTGAAATTTTGAAAACACTACTTGCTCAATTTAAATCAGAAGAATAAAGATTCTTAAATAGCTTCACTTGTCGCTAAGGCTTTCACTCGCATAATTTCTTAAATGAAACATCAAGTGAATGCATGAGTTCCCCCCTCATGGGATAATTAGAATATCAAGGTTCATTGAACACGAGTTAAAAAATATCCATTAAAATTTGATTCACGTATGGATGAATGATATAGCAACATAATAAGTTCAAGAGAACTCGGGACGTTCCAAAGTGTTTAAAAGAGGTGTAGGATAATGCCCCACACTCTTTTACAGTCATTTGGATACCTTGAAGGACAATTAAACCTATTATGTCTTTGCTCAAGAAGATCATCCTCAATACACAAATAAATAGGAATCCACAAAGTTATGGCCCGAAACCCGGCAGGAGCACTCCGAACTATTTTTCCTTCTTCCTTTCTTGTTATTTATTTAAATTCCTTTTTAAAAAATATACATTGCAAAAGCTAACCTTTCAGCGGTTACACAAGAACATGACAGGCACGCATTTATATTTTGGTATTGTAACTTCCTTACATTTTACTTTACCGCACTTTCTTACCTGTATTTGTTTACTTTACCTGCAAAATTCAAAACAAATTTGCATATAAAACCAAAACCAAAACCAAACAAAACAATTTTAAAAGTTAAATACTCTTAGTCAAAATAAAAAAAAATAAAAATGAACTAAATTTAATACACCCCTTTTGGATGACCAGGAATCCCTCGGATGAGGCAACCTATGGCTGCTAACGAGATTTTCCTGGTTTAAATGGCCAAACAATTCAGTTAGACTAAGTGAGTTCAAAGAAAATAGTGGTGTCGGAATGAGGGAACCATGAGATCCTAACTGGTATCACTGAATCAACTTAAACCTCCCACCATAAATAAGATACTTAAACAACAACAATAGAACCAAACATTGAAACAAACTTCATAAAACCTTTTGAACCTTAGACTTTAAGACTGCTACTTCAACGAGGAGCCAGGAGCAAACTTTGTGGGCAGTAGGACGAGGACATCTTCAAGAGAGCAAAACCAGTCAGCAACATCAAATCTTTCCTTATAAATAAATAACGAGCTATAGTATTTTGAGGTTGTCTGCCTAGTGTGACATAAATCCTCAACTTATTTTTAAGCTTTGAAACAACCCTGCTATGTAATATAAACCCTAACTCATCTTAAAATTCTAAAGTATTTAGTACAACATAAACCCTCCTATCTTTCAAGCTAGTTGTGTGGCCTGTAAGCCCTACATAATAAAATCAGCAGGATGAAATATTAAATAATTTTTCTTCAAAATTTAAGCCAAACCATAGAATATTTTGGGATGTCACTGTGGTTCTTCTCAGAATTTGTGACATATCCAAGATTTTATTCCATTTGATTCCATAATAACTATTCCAAATTTGACACATTCCCTTTAAAATTTCCTATGTCAGACCTTGAAAACCCTAAAATTTTAAATTCATGAAGCAAATATTTCCTGATCTAAATTGAGAGGTTTCTTAGGTGACTTAGGTCATTTAAAATGTAATTAACTATAGGGGCTTGCCCTTATTGGAAACTTTAAGAACCCAGGTAACATAAACCCTATCTATTTTTTTATATTAAGTAGGAAAACTTGCCGGTCAACATAAATGATTTGTAGACCAAAAATAATATTATGGATTCTTTAGTTTATTTAATCGAACCTCGTCAGTAAGTAATGTGTTTACTCCTCGAGGTAGATGCATAGCTTGTAATGTTCTGCTCGTTTATTTAAACACTTGCATATATGAGGTCAGTTTGATTTCATATTTGCAAATTAAAATGTTATTTTATAAATTATATATATATATATATATTAAATTAAATTAAATATTTTAAAGAGGATGACGAGATTCTCATTCTAGCGACCGAAAACTTTCTAATTCGGCATCGACAATATGTTCCTTTTTGTCACATAATCACTAGATAGTTTTATCAATTCTCTTACTACTTATGCCATTATCTTCATTTTACTTTTCTTTTGCAATGAATTGGATGCATGTTTAGGAATTTAGATTTTCTTAAAAATTCTTTTATATTTTAAAGTGATGATATTTTCACAGGTTCTTAATTTACTTTGCAAACTGTTATTTGTAATGTTAAAATATGTTGCGAAACTTAATGACCCAGTAGAGCTATGATTTCACTCAACTAGTGAATAACACACTATCATTATGATGGAGGGGGACCAAGTTCTAAGGGGAGTGCAAATTGATAGGAGTTAAGTTTTGATGGGTGTAGAATAAAGTGACATACTGGATTCTTAACCAATTGAGTTTAGAGTGTAGAACCTGAGGTCTGACTAGTCCTATAGGAGGGCCTAGTGAGTAATATGGATGTGAGAGGATAAAACCTACTCAACATAACCATATAAATTGGGAACTTACTTTCGATTAGTCAATGTTCTTTATAAACTAGGGAGAGGGTAAAGAAATATGTATGCACCAATTTATCACCGACCACATTAAATTCTAAGCATTTCATTCCTACGCATTATCAAGAATGTTGCATGTAAAAGTTAGCTTTTAACATCTCAAAATTTTCCAAACCAATTTATCTAGTTAGGTTTATCTTTAGACTTAGGTTTGTATTTCAAAGTACTTTACAGGAAATAACCATAATCATCATTCCAAACTAAGACTTGACAGTTGTAGACTAGAATTAGCCTAAGGGATTCTTACCTCGCTTCTCTGTGGGATTGACACTCTAGTTTTAAAAGAAAACCCTATACTACTTGGAAAGATACGTGCACTTGCGTAGTACCTTTAGTGTGTGAACTATAAATTAAATTATAAACTCTTCAACATAATTGTTTTGCATACTAGCCGCCATAATTAAATTGGGACAAGTTTTTTTTTCCATAGAATTAAATATCTACATAATTATGTGTGGGATCAAATATTTGGTGCCATCACCGGAGATTGAAATTGAAGTAATTATATATATATGTAAGTGCACATTCTAGGGGGCATCAAGGGCAGAGGATGAATCACCATATCCTAAATGGATGGTGGCCTATTGGCAATAGTGGCCATTAAGATGACATCAACAAAAAGTAACAAAAGGAAGAATAGGCTCAAAAAGGCTCAATAAATGAGAGGTAAAATCCCTAAAAAGTTAGAGGTAGCTGGATCCTGATACCATGGATCTGTCATCCCAAGCTATGGAGACCCCAAGTATACTTGGTCGTAAAGGTAGTCGACTCAACTCGATCAAAAACCCCTTGTCAGTAATCCATGAATTACATCATTTAGAAGAATCTCAAAAGCTCTAAGGTCAAGAGAGTGAAACTCTAAGTCCTATAACCCTATAAAGGTAGAGCTCAAAGAGGTTGGACTTATACCCGCAAAGTAAATGATAATGAAGCTACAAAAAAAGAGGAAGAGAGGTTCGTCTACAAATCCAAAACACTCACACGAAGGACTTATACCCCCGTTTGGGTTGAGAGAGCCTTTAACACCCTAGTCGTTGCTAGACAACCTCTAAAGTAGAAATGATATGCTTAGCTAAATCATATGAAGGAGCATGATGACTCCTCATTAGGACATGCAGAATGATGTTGTTATTTGTAATTAAATTTAAATGTGGAGGCTCTATTAGAGATGATTTAGGAAATAACCATGCAATACAGGCCATTTTAAAATTGACCCAAAGGGCATACAAAAAAGCAAAGCAGAAAATAATGCTCATTTTAAAATTAAATTATTTTAGTCTTAAATTTTGATTTATCTTATTCTTTTAAAAATTTAGGATTATTGAAAGAATAATTTTGGGTCCTTAATGAGCATAGATTGCATTCTCATAGAATTCTTAGACAAATCATAATCAGTAAGAAAGAGGAAAGAGAAACACACTACTTAAAGTAACTAAGCCAAAGTAACTAATATATAATAAACCGGTATTGTTGAGTCAACAACATATCCAAGAAAAGTAGAAAAATGCAGTTAAGCTCTGCATATACATGCCTTATCCTAAAGCTATACAATAATAGGACATTCAGACTTAAGATATGAGACACGCACAACCTGCTATTAGACCTCATCACATGGTTCGATACTTGAGTCCCATGCATGTACCTTATTTTCAATACAGACTCTGTAAAAAATCTAAACAAATACATGAAGAAGTCTAAAAAAGACTCAATCCGTAGAAGAGTTAGTACGAGTTATATTCATATAGCACATAATGAATCATGCCTGGCTGGAGGGGAGCTTAATAACACATACAGAAAATGTTAGCTTTTAAATCACATAAGATCTCAAGCTTTGATTTATGAATGTGTTGTGAAGTTATCTCTGAATTTGGGAATGAAGTGAGGGGTTTCCTTCAATTCTTTAAAGAAAATCCTTCGTAACTTGGAGAATGAAGTAGCCAAGGAGCTTTTTAATTCTTCAAGTTTCAAGTGTTCCAATCTCTCCATAGATGATTGGAGCCACCAAAATCATGGAAAGATGGATTTCGACTGATGGGATCAATGATCTAAGGGTTTAGGAGAAGATCTCAAGCATTCATAAGGATTATGAAAAGGCTCCTTAACCTATTGGTTTCCTCTAATACAGATTCCTAGCCTTAATTCTCTAACATCATACCTAAAAGGCTTACTAGAATTGAAATTGCAAAGATTTGGAGATTTTCCAATCTAGGCGATAGTTGAAAATGTGTTCTCTATGCTTTCTCCAAGTTCGCTCATTTTCTTGGATGGCCCCGAGTCAACGTACCTCACAATGCGTATGAACAAAAATAGTGAGAGCACATGAGATATGCTTGTATTCATAAAAAAATTGATCAGAGCATATGAAATCATGACTATAACATACCTTTACGAGAAGGATTGCTCGAGTCTCTATATGTCGCAACACTGTTGCTGCCTCGCCTGTAGTTAGATCTCCAGTGAAGCTTTTGACCGAAAGTAGAAGTAGCTTGGCAAAGTCGCTGACAAGTTGGGTTGTCAGCCATATGGAAAGGAGAACACCGAGCCTAGTATTGCGACTTTTTAATTTGCCAAAATTTATGAACTCAGGTTTAGATATATATATATTGATTTAGTTTTATAGTGAGTCACACAATTAAACTCAAGTATACATATCGCTCAAGTAATACAGGACTCTAGTGGAGTCCTGGATATCGATCCCATAGGGAGGCATTAATTTTATGGCGTAGCACAGAAATCACTTATCGAATCACAGCACAATTGCAAGTAAGTTCAATTCTTAAAAGAAAAACAAACAATTTTAATTACTATTTCTACCAAAATACGTTCTAAACTCTAATAAGTTAAACTAGTATAAAACTAAATTTATAACAAAGTTCAGTTGCAAGAAAGAGTCTTCCTCCTTTCCAATCATAATGTGATTATTATTATGACATAGATCAGTGATGCAAATGTATTATGCCAAATAGGAGCATTCCTATTCTTTACTCATATTTCAACGTATAAAGAACATTGGCTAATCCTAAGTTTAATCCCCAAATCCGCGGTTAGCCTGGGAGGATACTAACTCTCATTCCAGAGCTCCCACTTCCCTTCGCCTGAAGGCTAACTCTCTTTTCAGTTTCCAAATATTAGGACCAAATTGAGGATTTCAGTTTGTCACTCTGAAATCTCCAATTCTACGCCCATCAAAGTATATTTCCCTATTTATTTGCACTCAATCCCTACGAACTACGTCTCTCATTCATGGACATTGAATGTGACCTTCACTTTTGTTGTGGAACTCATAATCCTTTTGAAACATATGTTTCCCAACAAGTTTTAACAATTCAACTGGCCAGATCAAAAAGTAAATGAAGTTCGAAGTGAAAAGTTTGTCACAAATTCTCCAAAATAAATCGACACATCATTTCCATATCTTAAAAGGAGAAATACAAATAAATCTACTCAAGACTTATGATAGCACTAATGTTGATATTCTTCATGTTCTGAATACAGTAATTCAGAACAGCTCTCTCTACTGTAACTTCGCTGTGCTGGCTGGTAGGCATAAGTCTTGCAGAAATGAAATAATGTCAGGCTTTTGATACAGGATTCAATTTAGAAAGGGGGAAGTTGACTTTTTGCCTCTGTTTAATCTTCCATTGCCCTTTTCAATCAGTCAAGTAATTTATAACCATATTAAGTGCCTCATCATTAACAGAAATTCTCATATTCACAAGAGAAAGGTTCTCTCAACTGGTAAAATGCATTGATGCATGCGGGGTGAACTCTACTATTTTTCCTCTAACAAGTATATATTCAGTTTCAGTGTAAAATAGATTAGCATAAAATTCAGTGACTATCTCTAGCATCGTATCGGCAGAAAAATAACTAGAGATTTCCCACTGACGATTTGCAATCAATTTTTCTATCACTCCTCCTGGATTTTCAAAAGCTTTCTCTTGAATGCACTTCTTTTGGCTAAGAAAATTACTATAATAGGTGTAAGCTCTAAAACTAACAAATTTCTTCTCATCATACTCAAATTTTCTCTTCCCTTTTGCTATTTTTGGAGCCATTTTTCTAAAAATATCAAAATAATCCAAATCAATCTCAAAATTACAATTTAATAGGCTCCAAAGTAAATTTAAGTAAATAAGAACTTCAACACCATGGAAAATCTCCAAATTTTCTCTAAAAACCTCAAAGCTTCATATCTTTCTAATGTACGAGATTTCCACGATCAAAATTGAAAAAAATTAGTTTAAAGTGAAGCTCTTACCGAGAGAAGATAAAATCCAAACTTTTCCGGCCACGAAATCGCTTCAAATCCAAATGCAAGTGAGCCCTAGGTGCGAAAATCAGCCTTGGCTAGAGGTAGAAGACGATGGTTTGGGTAAAAATGGTGGTTCCCAGGGTTAAATCGTGAAATTTTAGGGTTTAAGGGCCTTTTGTCTGTCGGGCACGGTCTGCCGTAGGTGACAGTGCCTTTCAGTGCTATTTCTGTTCAATAAGCCAAACTCTCTGACTTTTAATGTGGTCTGGTACAGGTAGTTGGCCGTCCATAGCCAGTTCTAAGTCTGTGCTTCCAACTTTCTTTTGTAATTTCGAACATTTTAAGTCTGCACCGACGCCTACTTAGTCCATTTAAGCATTGAATAAAGTACTAAAGCCATGGAAAATTATAATTTTTACACAAACAACACAAAATATCACTTTGATATATATAAAATCTAAATTAAAAACACACATAAGTGACTCTAAACTCTACACATCGTCAAGCCACAAAACATTAAATTTCCACATCGCTCACAACCACGACACACTAAAGCTGAAAACGGAACAAGAAAGCAAATTCAAACATAACATTCAAGCAAAGAAAATTAAGTAGTAAGTTCAAACACATAAACACATAAACGCAATAATCAAGTCTCTATTCTTCCTCAGAACTATTATCAACTCTTATATCTCCAATTGATTGAATGTGAACGAACAGATTATAGAATGGATGAAATGGAAATTCTTCAATTGAATCCTCCTCAATCCAATCCCTTCTTCTTGTCAAACGTATCAGACTTCCTTCAAGGTACCCAGAATGATCAAAGTGTTCCTTCATTCTCCAATCCAAGTTTAGATATATTGTTGATTGCATTCATCAGGTGTTGCATTTCTTTCTCCAATTTCTTAATCTTCTTCAAAATGATCTGTGAACTTTCAGGAAAGTAAGGAGGAATAGGTGTTGAACTCTGAGATGGTTGATCTTCAATGATACTTATGTCATTCATATCTCCAACTATCTTGTTACTATGTTCGTCTGTTAGGTCTATAGGCTTCCAGGGTAGAAGTACTCTCTCCCAATTTTCATATGGCACTTGTGATTGGCTGTAGAGGAGAAATATGGTGGAAGGATGTCCAAGCCCATATTTTGATCCGTGTACGATCAATCCCAAAACATATTTCACAATTATAGAACCAACATCAATAGGCATCCCCATTTGAATACAATAGTTCAAGATAGCACATTCCTTGGTTACTTTACTGATTTTCATAGTTGGGAGTAATTTTGCACATATAAAATAATGCAAGTGCTTCGACGTAGGATTCAGCAGTGTGGTCGAAAAATCACATACCTGTTATCTCTTATCTCCCAACCATCACTTTCATCCGTCAAATATCTGTATATATCATGCATGTTGTCTTTCGTTGGGGAAAAATTTAAATAGTGGCAGATTGGCACATTCTCAATCATATATAAGTTATTAATCTTCACAGGAGTAAATTTGACAAACCTACCTCGCACATAGACTGATCTTTGGTTGATTCCATGAAGGTTTGCATAAAATTCTTTCACAAAAGGGATGACTATGGCGGCAGTGGTGTAACATAACACTTCTCAACGTCTTTGAACAATGATTTCTTCAATCTGAGTAGTAGGAAAGTTCAAACCTCAATTCACAAAGCCTCGCTCCTTAATCAGCCTCTTCTTAGGGATATACTTGTTGAATAGACATTGTGCTTCGAAACTGACAAACTTTCTACGGTTGAAAACTTGAGATCTTGAAGTTTCGATCAAGTCAGAATCCATTTGGATGAGATTTGGGAACTTCCTGTTCATTTCTCTTATGGTTTTGGTGTCTATGGGTGATTTTTGAGAGTTTAAATGGAAGAATTGCCACCTAGAACCGCCAAAATTCAAATTTTAGAATGAAAAACCATTTTCTGAACAGTAGCGCGGTCCAGCGCTGATGAAAGCGCTAGTTTAATTTTTGTCAAACTTTCATTTTGTCCAAATTCTTTCCAAACTTCGATTTGATTCATTTTTTTAATGTTGTTTATGATATTTAAGGAAGGGTATGACTTAATTAAGTGACAATCAAATAAAAATAACACATCAAACAAGCAAAACACTCAATATCTATGAGTTGCCTCACACAAAGAGCTTGGTTAACGTCGTCAGCCTGACATAACCTTAGGTTATTCCGGTTGATCCAACATTAAAACTTCTTTAAAATTAGGTCTATTTCCTTCAAAATATGATTTTAATCTTTTTCCATTAACATTGAATATCTTCCAGATTTAGGGTCTTCAATAATCACAACTCCAAATTGATAGACTTTTACGATAGTGAAAGGTCCTATCCATCTAGATTTCAGTTTCCCAGGAAATATCTTCAATCTTGTAATGTATAATAAAACTTTCTTTCCTTGTTCAAATTCCCTTTTAACAATTTTCTGATCATGCCATATTTTTCTTCTCTCCTTTTATATTCTATCATTATCATATGATTCATTTCTGATTTCTTCCAACTCATTCAACTGCAACAGTCTTTTCTCACCAGCATCTTTCAAATTAAAATTCAATTTCTTTATCGCCGAATATGCTTTATATTCAAATTCAACTGGAAAGCACAATTCTTTCCAAAAATTAATCTGTAAGGGGACATTCCTATAAGAGTTTTATAAGCAGTTCTGTATGCCCATAAAGCGGTGTCTAATCTAGCAGACCAATCTAATTTCTCAGGATTTATGGATTTTTCTAAAATTTATTCAATTTCACGATTAGATACCCCAGCTAAGTCATTATTTTGGGGATGATAAGTTGTAGAGATTCTATGCATAATATTATATTTTTCTACCAATCTCTGAATCAGATTATTCTTAAAATGGGATCCTCCATCAGTGATGATTACTCTAGGCATTCCATATCTTGTGAAAATATTTTTCATTAAAAACCTCAAAACACTTCTAGCACACAATTAGGTAAAGCTATTTCCCCAAAAATAAAATTTAGCATCATTTTTGAATTTCTTCCATTGTTGCATTGTTAATTCTAGCGGTAAAATGTTACTAACGATGTAGTTTACAATATTAGCATACCACAATATATTTCCTTCTATAATATTATACAGCTGCTCATCAGGGAAAGTTTCGATTATTTCCTTTTCAAGATTAGTCAATTTAATTTGTTCAAGTCTAGATAAATGATGAGTTATTTTGTTATCAACCCCTTTTCTATCGACGATCACAAAACTGAATTCTTACATTAAAATTATCCATCAAATTAATCTTGGTTTAGCATCCTTCTTTTGCATTAAATATTTAATAGCAGAATAATCAATATACACTATACATTTGGCTCCAATTAAGAAAGATCTAAATTTTTCAAAGGCATAAATGATAGTTAATAACTCTCTTTCTGTAGTAGTGTAAAGCATCAGTAAGAGTTTTACCAATGTAGTATATAACTTTAAACATTTTCTTGTACCTGTTGACCTCATTTTTGATGAGGTCTTCTCTTCTTCTTTTAGTGCTTAGGATCTAGCCTTAGGCTTTTCCTTTGACTATCTTAGAGGATTAGAATTGAGACCCACCTTTTAGAAATTCAAACCACTTCTAAACTCCCCGCAAACCCCACAAACTCGATCTGTAGACCCCTAATCACCTAGAGGGTTGAAATCAAATGTGGAAGTTTAAAGGATGAGTTCCTATAGGACTTTTTGGCCTTAGGACTGCCCTGGGTGGCCTGGTCTGGTGAGGGGCTAACTTACACACACACTACACTTATACACTACACCTACACACTACACTTTCACACACCTCCTAAAAAAACACACCCATACCCGACTTGACCTCCCGACTCATGTAGGTGATTCACATGGATGGTCCTTAACCCCTAAGCCCTCGGCTAAGAGGGTTAGGAACAACATAGTGAATGCCTCAAATGAGTCCCTTCATGGCTCATGTGGGCTTGATATGGCTTCATGGCTCAACCAAAATGATTTTATTCCACTTACATTCACCTAATCTTCCATTTTCCAAATTTTTAATTTTTGACCCCCGGGACCCTACACCCGCCAACCTACCCAATTGACCCAAATTCTGGTCCAATTCAGTTCTAGACTTCAATTCAACATTCCCAATACCAATCTAGACCAAATCCAAGTTCAATTTGATTGACATTTGGATCTAATTCCATTTTTGGCCTTAAAGCCCAATTTGGACCTATGACCCAAACCTAACCCAAACTCACCCAATTCAACTCCAATTAACCCCAAATCTTTTCTAAATCTTCCTTAACATTCCCACAAACAAAACACTAACATGATTTGCCCAAAATTTAGATCCAAACCCCACTTAAATTCAACCCAAAGCTAAAAGGCCCATTTTTGACCTAAACCCAAACCTAACCCAAATGAGCCCAAACCCCAAAATCAAAGCCCAACCAAAGTCAAAACCTCTTTGAAACACTCCCATAAATATTTCTCAACATTAATTTTACATCAATTTCAACCCTAGCCCAACATTGGCCCAAGTTAGCCCAATTTGACCTACATAGGCCCACTTACCAAATAAACCCAAATTCAAACCAATTCAACTCCAAATCACACCAAATTGACTCCAAGCCCTTCATAGAACATCCCTAAACCAATTATGACATTTATTTGACAAGGTCCTTCACAAAATCTTTACCCAAATGCCCATCCTAAAATCAAAAAGCCCATTTCCAATTAAACTTTCCTAAAAGCCCACTTCCTTCAAATTCAAAAGCCCAAATTCATCCAAAGCCCATATGGCACTTCCCCTCATCATCCATTTAATCAAAATTGTCCCTAAGTTCCAAAGTCATCAATTAAACAATTCCAAATCAAGCCCCATACAAATTCCCATCAAAATATCAAAATTTTCTTAAATCCCTTTTTATGAAATTGACCCAAGCTTTTCCCAAGCCAAATGGAGCCAAGGATGAGCCATTCACAAGCCATATGAAGCCATGAAAGTTTGGCATGTGACCATGCCATTAATGGCAAAAGGAGGAGGTCCTTTAACCATCTCCTAAAAGTCATTAGCCTTAAGCATGTTTCCCCTTAACCAAGATTTAATCCAAATATTCTTGGATAAGGACATCACCACCTCTCGACCAGCTAGCCTAACCGATCTTCTCAGCCCAAGACCAGCCATGGGGAGGTGAACCCTACCCAAACCAATGGGTTGACCAATTTCAAGCCAAAGTGGCCTCTCCCCCATACCATTTTAATCCAAACACTTTACACATGTCCAAGCCCAATTGACTTCACCATTGCCAAGCCCTGACCTCCCTGGTCAAGATGGTGACCCATGCCTACCGGCCAGCCGCCTGGATCGCCGGAAAACACCACACCCGAGAGCTCACATGTGAGCCAACTTTGGAATTCCACCTTGTCGAGCCGCCCCATGCCCAATGGCCACCATGGTCGTTCTTCCCATGACCAGAGCAGCTGATCCCAACCCTTGGCCATCCCCGGGAGGCTCTCCGACCACCTCTATTTAAACCCGACCCCCTCACGGCCATGAGAGGAGAGTTGCACAAACCTTGCCGAAACTCGCCAAAATTGTTCCGGACCCTTCTCCACCCTTAGAGCGCTTGATCCCGATGTCGATTTGCCCTAATCCCCATCGATAAAACTCAATTTCCCAACTGAAATTCCACCCAAAACCGGGACACTTCTCCACGAGTGAGCCAATCCCCAAATTGATTGGTTCTACACCTTCACTGCACCAAGGGAAGGTGTCCACCAACAAAAGCCCCATCTCCAGGCCACCAGGTTGCTCCAGCCTCCAAGCTTTGTGATCGGCGCGTGGTCGAAGTCCAACCTAGACAATTCACCAGACCAGGAGACTTCATCTGGAGCTTGCTAGGATCCAATCGAAGGTACAACAACTCTCAGATCGAAGCCACACTTCTCTGAGCAAAGGTATGAACTCCCTCTTCTGCCCGAGCTTCAGTCAATTCTCCATTTTGATTGGCTTGATTTCATAGCATGTTCAACGTATGGATGTGTTCGTCTCTTCAAGACGAATCCATAGAGCATAAGAACACGAAAATCCGTTGAGAATCGAGTGAGTTCTTAGGGTTAGAGCGTGGACGGTCACGGGATCGCACCAGTCGTAGACGATGACCAGGAACCGTCGGATCGCGCGTGTATCGGATGGATGGCTTGGATTGCGTCGGACCGGCAGATGGTACGTGAACCGCGGGGCCCCGGACAGCCGAGTCAGATGGCGGCGCCGAATCAGGGAGCGACGCGTGTCGATTCGGAGCTGCCGAGGTTGACGCGGCGCCGCGTGGATAAGTAGGAAAATAGGATTTTTTCTTATTTATTAAATACCCAGAACTTCAAAAATGCATATCTTTGTGTAGAAAAATCACAAAAATAAAATAAAAATACCTCTCTTGTCTCAGTGAACGGAGGAGAATAATGTGGAAAAGAAATTAATTAATTTTGCCCAGTGCTTTATTTTTAATTAATTATTTACTCACTGCATTGTTTTAATTCTCCATGCATTCATACAATTCACCATGGCATGAGACCATAGGGCTTTTGAAGCCTCTGAACTTGGGAACATTCCCTGAATTTTCCAAGGTCGAGGCCATCTCTGTGAAAAGTTATTGATTTTTCAAATGCATGTTGCTGTTTTGAGTATTTTAATTCCAAAAATTAGCATGTTGTGAAATAAATTCTAGGAAAATTTGTTGATGTTCTTTATGACCAGAGAACCCTAGGAAAAATAGGACTTGAGTTAATTCACTCAGATTAACCCTAATTGGCCTAAATACCCAAAATTAAACTTTAATTAATTAGAGTTAACCATAGATCAAATTGACTTGAAATCAATTCTCCACTGACCTTTAGGATCAGAGGAAACCACCACAAAAGTTTGAAGTCAATTAGACTTGGTTAGCCTTACTAAATGGGTTGATTAAGCCATTTAGTCATTTTAAACTTTAAAAATTCATAACTTTCAAAATACCTTTCAAAAATTCACCAAATTGGTTTTGGAGCCTCTCTGATATCAGGGGAATTTAAGAAAATTAAAATTTCAATTTTCTAAAAAAGTTAATTTTTTAGTATTATTTTAATATTTTAATAATTAAAAAATAATAAAAATCACAAAAATAATAAAATTCACCAAAATGTCACATTTTGAATTTTAATCACTTAGGAACAAACCCCATATTTTTTTCTTAGGTCTATTTGGTGAGATATTAATTTTTAAAGGTCTAGGGTAATTTTAAAATTAAAAAAATGTATTTTCTAGCATTTTCACTAAAATAATTATAATAAATCATAGAAAAATCAGAAAATTGCAAAATTTGCTTCTCTGATTTCCTTGATATCAGAGAGATTTTTGAAAAACATAAAATTCATTTTTCAACATTTATTTTATTTTTAAATTAATTAACACTCCAAAACTTAAAATAATTATAATAAAAATAATATAATTCAAAAAATCACCAAAATTGGTCCAAGTGGTTCCCTGGTCATTAGGAATGTCCCTAATTTTCTTAAGGACAGAAACTTTCCCTTGGTCATGTTATTAAATTTTCCTTGGAAATCTCTATTTTCTACCAAAAATAATTATATAAATAAATTAAATACATAAAAATCACATTTTCTCCTCTTATGTCTTTATTGACATATGAGTGAAGTCACATAAAAATTTCAAGTTCATTTGAGTTCAATCTAGTGAGTTATGAAATTATTAAGCTTAAAGGGTAAAGTGGTAATTAAATTTTTTTTTAATCCTTAATTAAAACTTTAGGTTTAATAAAAAAAATTAACAAGTAAAATATTTGATCCTAATCTGATTTGGATGATTGAAATTTAAATAATTGAAGGGTAGAAACCCATTAAGCAATTTAAAATGATTAAACTTTAATTAAATAATTGATTAAATTTGGAAGAATAATAAAATTGGAATTATTAAAATAGGGATATTATTAGGAAGAGATTTATTCTTTAATTTAAAAAATCCCTAAATTAATCATTTCATTAATGTTTAATTCTTAATTAAAATGATAATTCAAATTTAAAACATTAAAAGACTTAATCATTAAACTAAAATTAAATTATTGAACTCTTTTAAAATTTTAATTAAAATTAAAATGAATAAAATTAAATTAAAAAATTAAATTAAATCAAATTAAAAATTAAATTAAAAATTAAATTAAATTAAATTAAATTAAATAAATTAAATTAAATTAAATTAAATTAAATCAAATTAAATTAAAAAATTAAATTAAATAAAATTAATTTAACATCAAATCAAACTAAATTGAATTAAATTGAATTAAATTAAATTAAACTAAATTAAATTAAATTAAATTAAATTGAATTAAAAACAACATCACCTAAGACATGAAGAAATTCAAAATAAATCTAAAACAACTTGAACACTATTCCAAACTTAAATCCATTAACTAAAATTAGATCACAACTCACTTGAACATCCATTTGCCCTCGAAAGCTCGTGATGTCATAACTCTTAAAAGGAGTGTTAAATGAAGTGTTACTTCACTCATAAGGATATTCAAATGTCCTAAGTTCACTGAGCAAGACAACAAAACTTAAACTCTCGGATGATTAATTCATTTGTGTAATTAAATTCATTTGGACTTAAAACAATCCTAGAAATATTGAAAAGATGTTTAAGATTCGTCTTAAGCACTTCCTTAATATGATAGGATATTTATAAGAACAATTGAACTTAGTTGTTCTTTGATGAAGAAAATCGTCCTCAAACTAAAATACAAGAACCTAGACGTCATAGGAAATGACTCAGCTATAGGATT
Source organism: Papilionanthe hookeriana x Papilionanthe teres (assembly GCA_022702705.1). NCBI lineage: Eukaryota > Viridiplantae > Streptophyta > Magnoliopsida > Asparagales > Orchidaceae > Papilionanthe > Papilionanthe hookeriana x Papilionanthe teres. The sequence goes on along the minus strand of CM040427.1, from coordinate 85,024,909 downwards.
AGGATTTTGGTAGAAAACCATAACCCTTCCCTAGCTTTACCTAGAAATTGCTATAAATGCTTAAATGCTCTTAATTGTATTTTAAGTGCAGCTTGGGATGACGGGAAGACCCTCCAGGTACGCTTTTATTTTATTGCAATTTATCTTACCGCAATTCATTTACTCGTGTTGCACTTTACTTTTTTTTTTGCATGATAAACAACGATTGCATGAAAACCTACACCTTTAGGACGTAAACCAAAACCGAAACCCATAACTAAATTAAAAGGCACTACAAGATAAAATTCACCGCCACAACATTTCAAAATATAAAACAACTCAAAATTTAATCACAAACGAACAACAAAACTACAACCGCAACTAAATTAAAACGTCTTGTTGGATGATCGGGAATACCTCGGATGATGTAACCTACGTGTTGCTAACGGGATTTCCCATGGTCTAAATGAAAGTGTGGAACTCATTCAGTTGAGTTTAGCAAATTCATCTGGACTAAGTGAATCCGATAAAAATAATGATGCCGGAAGGATGGAACCGTGGGATCTTAACCGGTGTCGTTATAATCAACTTTAAGATTTGTTTTAATTAAAACACAAAAAACACTTGGAAATTAAGACTTCTCTAAACCAAAACACTTTTCTCATCCCCGATTTATGATTTCTAAAACTAAACCTCTCGCAACAACAAGGAGCTCGGAGCATGGTGGGCAACGACGGCCATCGTCGTCACAGAAACTTGAACCTACTTCAAAGAAACTTTCCTAGAGTTAAACGACAAAGCCATAGGACTTCGAGGTAGTTTGCCTAGTGCAACATAAATCCTCAACTCTTCGTTAGGCATTTGCATTGCAAATTAAGCCCTAACCGGTCTTAGGATTCCGAGGTAGTCGTCCGATACGACATAAACCCTCATATCTTCCGAGCTATTTGTGTGATTCTATCATATAAATATAAGCCCTAATTAATTAAAATTGGCAAGATTAAAACATTAAATAAACATTAGGACTTTCCTAAATCCAAGCCAAACAATAGGATAGTCGGGAGATTATCGAAGTTCACTTCGAATCCGTAATTTCTCCTACTTTTCTTCCTTTGAATTCCCAAAATAAAATGTTCCAAACTTGATCCATTCCCTATTGAGATTCAAAAATTCAATCCTTTGAAAACTTAAACTTTGAAATTCTTGAGAGCAGAATTATTGATTATTATCGAGAGTTTTCTTAGGTGATTTCCGTCACTTAAGATGTAATTAACTATAGGGGCTTGCTCTTATAGGGAATTTTAAAGAACCCAGGTAATATAAACCCTGTTTAATGTTTTCATATTAAGCAGGGGAATTTGTCGGCTTATAAAATTGGTTCGCGGACCAAACGGATGTCACAAATCTTCTAGTTTATTTAACCGAGCCCCACCATCAAGCGAAGGTGTCTATCCTTAGGGATAGATGCACGGTCTGCGATGCGGTGCTCGTTTATATAAACTATTTGGGATGTGAGATCGGTTTGATTTCATATCTTAAAATCTTCAAATTTAAAATTATTTTCAAAATCAAATACTACTTTTCAAATTACTTATTTAAATTAAATTAAAAATTCGCCGACAACTTTTGTTAGGCGACCCCCCTTTTAAAATAATACACATAACCTAAAAAATATGCCGACAGTACCTTTGTTCTAAAATTACTCCAATAGCATAATCGCTCACATCGCACATTAATTCAAAAGGTTTCTCCCAGCCAGGTGAAACTATTATAGGAGCAGCAATTAATTTTTCCTTTAATAAATTGAAAGCTTCTAAGCATTCATCATTAAAATCAAACTTCTTATCTTTTTCCAAAAGTTGGCATAGAAGCTTAGTATTTTTGAAAAATTTTTAATATATCCCGTGTAAAATTTTTTATAAGCTTCTTACCCCTCTCATAGTGGTTGGAGGTGGTAATTTTTCTATAATTTGAATCTTCGCAGGATCTACTTCCATGTCATATTCAGATGATTATCCTAAAAACATATACTTCAAATGATTAGGGAGAATTTTTATCTCAAGTTCAGGAGTTTTTATGATAGATGGAATTATACTTTTATCTCCACTTTCTATAGTATCCAATTTTTCAAATCTTTCCTAAGCAAATTCTAACTCTTCATTCTTCATATCATCCAAATCATCTTCACTTTTACTTTCATCCTCATATTCCAAATTCTCTTCAAACACTTCTTTAAAATTATCTTCTCTCAAATAATAGTAGATTTCCATTCAAAAGAACTCATCATCTATTTCAGCTGAAGGGTATTTCATAGATTTCAGTATATTGAAAGTCACCTCTTGATCATTAACTCTCGTAGTTAATTCTCCTTTTTGAACATCGATCATAGCTCTCCCAGTAGCAAGGAATGGTCTTCCCAAAATAATTGGAATTTCTTTATCTTTCTCTATATCCAATACAATAAAGTCCACATGAAAGATAAATTTATCCACCTTCACTAATACATCTTCCACAACTCCTTTAGGATAATTAATAGAATGATCAGCCAATTGAAGAGACACAGATGTAGGTGAAATTTCTCTTATTCCCAATCTTTTGAAAGTTGATAAAGGCATAAGATTAATACTAGCTCCCAAATCACATAAAGCTCTTCCAAAAAATTTCTCACCTATAGCACACGAGTCAGGGTCTTAATGTTTTTTAGGAAGCTTCTTCTGAATAATTGTACTACACTCACCGCTAAGTGCAACAGTCTTGTGGTCTATGAACTTTCTTTTCTTTTTAAGAATATTATTCATAAACTTTGCATAATCAGACATCTGCTCTAATGTTTCAACAAAGGGAATATTAATCGTTAATTTCTTAAGGATTTCCAAAAAAATTTGCAAATTTGTTATCCTTGTTCTGTTTTTTTAGTCTTTGAGGAAACGGAGGAGGTGGTTTTTCAACAGTAATCTTCTTTAGCTCAATCGAATATTCTGAGTCTGGAAATGTCTTAATAAAACCTTTTTCAATATCCACTTCCTCTCTCTCAACTTCAACTTCTTTTTGTACTCTTGTTTCCAATTTTTTCCAATCCTCAATTAAATAGCCTTAATTTGCTCCTTATTTTGATCTTTTTGGTTGATCTCAACATTTCTAGGATGATTTTCAGAAGTTCTATTATTAAGCGCAATGAAAATATGTCACAATTGATTCTCAATGCTTTTCATCGCAACACTTTGAGCTTGCATTTGATTACCCATATTCAGAATTATTTCTTTAGTAGACAACTTCTTTTATTTAAATTGTGGGTTACTATTAAAACCAGAAGGATAAGAAAGTCTATAATTGGTATTTCTTTGGTTGTTCAGATTTCCAAATGGATTGATAGAATTGTTCCCCATTGCGGGTTAACAACAGCATTGTTATTATCCCAGTTGAAATTTAGGTGATTCTTCCAACCAGGATTATAATAATTTGAATAAGAATTGTTCAGTCTATTATTTATAGCATTCAAGATTTAATAAGGTGTTTGAGATTCTATCATCTGTCCTGATGAATTTTCCTCTAACACTGGGGTGTTTAAGAATAATTCTTTCCACATTGATCTATTTTCTTCGAAAGAGCAGCAATTTGAGAGACTATCATAGTTATCGCATAAGAATCATGAATACTAGCTACTCTCTTAGGATTTACTTGCTCAGAGGGCCATTGAAAATTATTAGTAGTCATCTCTTCCATTAACGAATATGCTTCGTCAAAGGGTTTTGACATTAATGATTCACCAGGAGCAGCATCTATAATCGATCTCAAATATCCAACTAATCCATTATAAAATGTTTGAATTATTAATCAGTCTAGTAAAGCATGATGTGGACACTTTCTTAGAAGATATTTAAATATTGTCCAAGCTTCATATATAGATTCTCCATCAAACTGACTAAAAAATATGATACCATTCCTTAGCTTAGCAGTTTTTGAAGGAGGGAAATATTTTGACAGAAACTTTTGTGAAAGTTCTCCCCAAGTTCTGATAGATCCAGGTGCTAACGAATTTAACCACGCCTTAGCCTTATCCCTTAATGAAAAAGGAAAAAGTATAAGCCTAACATCATCATTCGACACTCCATTGTATTTAAAGGTAGCACACAATTCTAGAAAACTAGCGAGATGTAAGTTAGGATCTTCATTAGGTGTTCCTCCAAATTGATTATCCTGTACCATTTAGATAATAGTAGGTTTAAGCTCAAATGAATTAGCAGCAACATCAAGGTTTTGGATAGTTAAGTGAATTTCATCTGTTGTTAGATTAACATAATCTCTTAAAGGTCTTGGTATATTTTCATTTTGATTATTTTGATTGTTCAAGTTGTTCGCCATTTTGTGAGGATTTTCAGATTGTTTTTGTTGTTTTCAATTTTTTTAATAGTACGCTCTAATTCAAAATTGTAAGGCACTAAACCTATTGATCCGATACTACACATACAATCGCAGTAAGCACACTAACAATAAACAAGCACACACAATTATGACTTGTAATTCGAATATAAGTTTTCAAATACTACCGAATTAATTTTTATAGTTATCTCCCCGGCAACGATGCCAAAAACTTGGTTTGACTTTTTTAAATTACCAAAATTTGTGAACTCAGATTTACATATATATTGATTTAGTTTTCTATTGAGTCACACAATTAAACGCAAGTATATGTATCGCTCAAGTAATACAAGGCTCTAATGGAGTCTTGGTTATCGATCCCACAAGGAGGTATTTAATTATATAATGGAGCACAAAAATCACTACATGAATCACAGCACAATTGCAGTAATTACTAATAATAAAAAGATGATTAAACAGTTGGAGTTACTAAGTCTACCACAGTATGTTCTAACTTCCTAACACGGTTAACTAACACAAGACTAAATTTATGACAAAAGTTCAAATGTAAGAAAGAAATCTCATGCTCTCCAATCATAATGTGATGATTTAGTGACATAGATCAGTGATGCAATAGTATTTTGTCAAATAGGAGCATTCCTATTCTTTACCCTCTTCCGAGCAATATAAAGAATATTGGCTAAACCTAAGTTTAGTCCCCAAATATATAGTTAGGCTGGGAGTATACTGGCTGTCACTACGGAACTCCCACTTCTCTTCGCTTGAAGGCTAACTCTCGCTTTGGTTTCCAAACCCTAGGACCAAATTGGGGATTTCAGTCTGTCACTCTAAAATCTCCAATTATATGCCCATCAAAATATATTTCCCTATTTATTTGCACCTAACCCACCCCCTTGAACTACGTCACTCATTCATGGACATTGAATATGAACTTCACTTTTGTTGTGGAACTCATAATCCTTTCAAAATATATGTTTCATAATAAGTTTTAACAATTTAATTGGCCAGATTAAAAAGTAAATGAAGTACGAAGTGAAAAGATCAACACAAATTCTCTAAAATAAATCGACACATCATTTCAATATCATAACATCAACACATCACATGAAAAGGACGAAGACAAAGAAATCTACTCAAGACTCATGAGGAAAAGACGACAAAATATAGATTATATATATATATAAGCAACATCATACAAACAGAGTAAACAAAATACGACTTATCTCAAACTCTTCCCCAAGCGAATCTCAAGGAATTCTTTTGACTCTTCTTCTTTCCTTACAACAACACACAATTCTCTCTTTAGATAAGTAAGGAAGAAGTCTCTCACTTTTCCCCTCCTTCTACACTCCTTAGAGGAGAACACACATAAACCCTGGTTTCTCTCTAATAGACTCTCTACACTAGAACACTCACTCTCTTCACTAACACACTCAAAAGGCTCTCTTCCCCTCTCAATATTTTGCTCCAAAATAGTTTAAATTTGTATGTAATTGATTTTCCAATAGTTTCCTCCAACAACCCTCCAAAATCCGGCCAAATACATCGAATCTAGAATTAAATTGGGATAGGGCACAGTCCGGCATAGGATATGGCACCGTCCGGGTCTATTTCTAGAAAATAGCCCAAACTTTCTGTAAACAGGTGTGGTCCAGCGCTGGTTGCTGCGTCGTCTGGCGCTCCAAGTTAAAAAGTGCATTTCGCTCCAAATTTGCTCATTTTTGCTTCCTTTTGTTCCAAAGGCCTAAAATCATTGTATCTGCTTGAAATCATGAAAAATACTCTTCTTTAAAGTGAAATATCATCAAAAATAGATATAAAATAGACATTAAAAAGTGATCCCCCCGATAAATATATGTGCGCAAAAAAACTTAACTCCACACTGAATATATGTGTTGATGATTAAAAAAAGAAAATTATGATTTTATAATATGGGATACTACGCAAGTATACGTATCGTTTATCAAGTAATATAGGACTTTCTGATTAAGCCCCGAGATATCGAACCCACAGGGAAAGTGATAAATCTTTAAAGAAATAAGAAAATTATCTTTTTACTTTTTTAATTGGCTTTTGAAAGTATGTTTTGATTTTGAAAAGTTTGATAGTTGATTTCACTCTTTAAATTTTCTTGTAAAAGTCAAACAAGAAATTAAAATGATAATAACTGTAAATACAGTATGAAAAATACTATTAACTAGAATACTTTTTCTTTCTTTTATAAAGTAGTAATAATTATGAAAATATTGTTGTGGAAGTATTTAACTTTGTTGTGAAAAATAGAAGCAAATGTATTCTTTACCCTTACTTAGTTCTATAAAAAACATTGGTTAATTTGAAATTTTATTATTTTGAACATGGTTAGGCAGGGAAGAAACCAGCTCTCACTCTAGAGTCCCCTCAATTCCCTCCACCTGAGGGCTAACTTCTCATAACAAAATTCAAAACCTCAAAACAAATTAAGGGTGTTTTTCCTGTCACACTAAAAATCCTCTAATTTTACTCCCCTTTTAAAACATCTTCTAATATATTACATTTAATTATATGAACTACAATTTTCCCCCATATAATTGCATGTGATTCTTTCTAACTTTTATGAGACAATACCGCATTGGATCCTACATAATCTCACCATAAATTTTACATCTTAACAGGCCAAATTAAGAAGTAAATAAAGTTTATAGAATCAATTTTCACAACTTCTTCCAACTTTAAAAACATATACATTCCACAACAATTCTTCATGAATTACTTACTTCTTCATTTAAGAAAGAAAAAGATAAAGTAAACTACTCAGAATGCATTGAGAAAATACAAAAATACATTGATTTGAAATTAAAAACCATAAGGAAAATAATAATAATAAAGTATTAATTAAAAACTAAATGTAAGAATAAAAGTAAACACTTATCTGAAAATCCTCTCCACAAGACTCAGGAAGTTCCTCTGAAATTTGACTCTTCACTAAACTACTCCTCAGAGCAAGTCTCCCAACTCTGATGACTCAGAAAACAGACTTCAGACTTCAATAAAAACTAAACTAAAGGAAAGAAAAGTAGTGGAAAGAAGAAGGCTTCAATCCTACCCTTTTCTCTTTTCTACTCTCTACTCATACTCCTAATTAAAACTAAAATAAAAACTTTGTAAAAATGCAATGGAAGAACCCTTCAAAATGCAAAGGAAGAGCCCTTAATTTTCCTGAAGACTCCATTTTTATATCAAAACAAAAGGTGCCTTGGTGTCTCTTCAATATGTGTCCAGATTCGATGTATCCACCAAAGAATGCACCCCTTCATTCAAACTTGCCGCCCAAAGGAATTTATGGAAGTTATCACCAAAAGTTGCATCCCATCCCCTTTGAAAATGGCATCAAATTTAAATTAAATTTGATTTTTAACTATGGCGGCTAAGCGTCGGCCCAGCGACACTTAGCCGCCAGTGCCCAAAATTTCATTTTTCATTTTTTTTTTTTTGCTCCAAATTTAATCCAATTTTGCTCCTTTCATCTTAATCACTCATTTTCATCATACCTGCTAGAAAAATACAAAATACCTTCCATTAAAGTGCAATATCATCAAAATTAGGTATAAAAATTTGCATAAAAGATATTATATGTTTTAGGTGTATCAAAATCCCCCAAACTTAAAATGTCACTTGTCCTCAAGTGATAGTTAATCTCATAGAAAAAATTTTAACATGCAAATTATGTAATGAGTTTCTTAGGAAGATAACAAAATTTTATTCTAGAAATGAAATAGTCCAATTTAGAAAAATTTTCAGTAATTAAGACCAACATAAAGTTTAGAAAGTTCTTTAGGAAAGAAAAATGACAAATATAAGTCTCTATCTAATTCAAAAATATTTGTAGATTCTTCAAAATATAGGATTCAAACATCTTATTTTTCTCACTTAAAAATCTTTATTTGAAAATAATTTTACTTACTATATTATAACCTTAAGCTTCGGATTTCTCTGAACTTATATGTTAAACTTTAGTTATGGAACCAATTTTTGATTAGGCCCTTAAATCCTCAAGCTTCTCCTTCCTTTTTACATACTATTTTTCACTTTTTTTTTTTCTTTTTCTTTTTCATTTTTTCTTTTTCTTTTTCTGTTTTTTCTTTTTCTAAGGCAAGGATTACTGTATCTGGATAGGCCTTTATTGATTTTGAATTCTACCCTTTCATTTAAAATAAAGGTCAGATATATATCTTTCACTTAAAAATCATAATAATAGTATTTGAAAATTATTCCTCAATAAAATAAATTTAAGCTTTGAAGAATAAAAGTCAAATCTTCTATTTATCAAAAAATATAAAATTTCTTACAAAAGATAGATAGCTATATTTAACATCTCTTCACTAAGAAAACTTTAACTTTAAGTTTTTCATGATTACTATAAATTTTTAACTAAATACTTTTATTAATTTCTATATTCAAAATTTTTGTTCCCCTAATATAACTTCATATACATAATTGTTCTCAATCAAGAAATAAGATTTATTTTAAGTATTCTTGAGAACAAATAAAATTTTAGGTTTTTGAAAAAAAAAATTTTTGTTTTTAAAATTCCCCCCCAAACTTTAATTTTTAGTTAGGATAAAACATTTAAGCATAAGAAATGATACATGGGTGAGAATTAAAGACTAACATAACATGCTTGCAGGAATTTAAATATCCTAAATATGTAAGTATAACAATTTAAACAACAGAAGTAAAATGAAATCGAATTCAGTTTTTCAAAACATTTTCTTTTTATAAAAATAAAAGTAAAAATTTCAAAAGACTTCTACAGTAGTGGAGGTTTTCAAAGAAAATACACACCAACTGAAATCACACTGATACTAGATAGCAAATGGTAGTGGTAGATTTTTGTAAAGTTTTTAAGTGTGTAGTTTCCTAAATAATAGTTTCTATAGTGTTCTCTAATCTCTTAACAGTTTTAGAATTAAAGTACACCCTAAAAAAAATTCTAGTACAACATACACATTAAAACATTTACTACCACACACACTACACTCAAAGCAACATATAAAACATCAATCCTATAACAATACATCTGAATATGCATAACAGATAAATAGTATAACTACAATCTATATACTATCAGAGTTCACATCACAACACAATCATCAAACAAAATATTAGACAAAGTACACAATAACACAGCACAACAACACAATAACTAAAACAAACAACATACATCTACTCTTCATCCTCATCATCATCATCCTGCTCGTTTCAATCACTGGATGGCACATAAGGTATGTAGAATGGATGAAGGGGCATCTCAGCACTCTGATCACCTCTAATCTGTCTATCTAAATAATGTTGATAATTCTCCTCATACTCATCATATTTTACAATATATCTCTCCACATTATCCATCTTACCATCCATATCTTTCATATTCTCTCGAGTGAGACTCACTTTCTTCAAAATTTTTCTTAATAAACCAGTCTGTGAATCAGTAGATGATGAAGCACGTGAAGTAGTAGCACGAGAAGTAGATGTAGTAGAAGCAAAAGCAGTAGAAGCCCTACCAAATCCTCCTCTCCAGCCAAATTCTGATTGTACAGTGTAAGCTCCTATGTTTACACTGGTGATAGGTTTCAAAGGCTGAAGTACCTCTTCCCAGGTTTCAAATTTCACTTCAGACCGTTCACATATTGGATGAATCAGGAAAGGAAATCTCATACCTGCAGTAGTGTTAGATCTGGCACAATTCACAATATAATCATAAATGATCGCTCCAATATCTATAGGCTTTCCTTGCTTAATGCAATGGTTCAAAACAGCTCTTTCCCTCGTCACTTCACTAGTATGACTTGAAGGCAACAGTTTAGAAGAGATAAAATAATGTCATGCCTTAGAAGTGACATTTAATTTGGAAGCAGGAAAATTCACTCTTCTATCATTTGTTATATTCCATAATCCTCTTCCATCAGTCAAAAATCCCATTATCTCATCTAACTCTCCCTCTGTATAATGAAAATTAGAATAAAAACAAAACATAGCAGGAGGCAGTTGATAGAAAGTGTTAATTACCCTAGAAGAAAAGTTCACATCTTGCCCCCTAACCATCACTAAATTCTCTTCTGATGCAGGCAAATTTGCATAGAATTCTCTAACAACAGAAATAACAGCAACAGCGGAGAAGCAACAGTAGTTCTCCCAGTTCCTCCTAGCAATCATATCTTCAATTACTTCTTTTGGCTTACTGAACACTCTCTCAGGAATCAATTTAAGTGACTGCAACGCATCGACGTATCGTTCCTCAGCCCTCGCACTAACAAAATTGTCGGAATCAAACTTCGTGTTTCCTCTCGCGCGCTTTGACTTTGGAGCCATCTCTACAAATTCACCATAAATTCCAAAATCAAACTAAACTTACTAAATTATCATCCAAAAGATGTTCCACTAAATCCAAGCAATTTCTTAAGTTTTTCCTCAAATTTTCTCCATGAATAGTGATTTTAAGATTTTCCAAAATGTACTCAAAATACATGGTGAAAATAAAAATTTTTTACTTAGGAGTACTGCTCTTACCTTAAGGAATTCAAATCTACAAACTTTTGTTGAGATCGGCTCTTAAATGGTCCAAATCAAGGATGCCCTAGACTCTCTCTCGCATGAAAATGTTGGGTTGAAGATAAACAGGGAGTTAAAAAAGGCGATTCACGGTTTTTTAACGGGTGGGAACCAATTTTCGCGAACTGGCGCTTAAGCGCGAACCCTTCGGTGCTTAGCCGCGAAATCTGGCGCTTAAGCGCTGGCACTCTGGCTCTTAGCCGCCAATACCCAGATTTTCACAATTAAGGTATATGCTTTAAACCACTTCGTTAATCACCCATAATCTCTTCAAAATAATTATCACTTCCCCATAAATCTTCCAATATTCCAATTCAAATGTTTAATATTCATCGATTCCAAACAAATTTCACACAAACACAAACTTATATTCATTGAAACAAACATTACACTTAATACAATCCTAGAATTTCTATCCACGTCATAAGATGAAATTCTCTAAATACAAGAGACTTAATCTCAAATTGATAAGTTTACATCTCTAGGATGTAACTATCACATCATAAGGCAAAATTAAAAACGTAAACATAAACACTAAACACACCAAACAAAGCACATAAGAACACTAAACATATTAAAGAAAACACATAAGAACACTAAACATATTAAACAAAACACATAAGAACACTAAACATATAAAAACAAAGCACACTTAATTCCACTCTCCATTGGGTGGATTATATCCAGGACCACTATTATTCTCATTTGACCCTTCTGGAATATAAATCTGATAGAATGGGCGATAATTGTTCATTCTTACATCTTCTTCTTCAATCCATTTGTTCTTCAAAAACATCACCTTATCCGCTTCTTCCACGTATCTTGAATGATTGAATTGCATCTTGAGTTGCCATCCCATGTGCTCCAAATGTAAGTTAGTTTCATTGATCTTTGCTTTCTTTTAAGTTACTCGGGCTTCAATTTTTGCAATCATTTCTGCAATCCCTTGAATACTAACAGCGAGAAATCCATTGAATAACTCGTTAGCACTGTCACTAATGAACTTACTCTTGTCAGAATCTTGCTTCTTCTTCATCTCATTCTCCCAGGAAGACATGATGCACTCAAAATACTCTTCTTAAGACTTAGGAATGAAAATAGGACTTGGGGCAAGTGTTTCTCTTAAATCAGGTTCTTTCTATAGAGTTGGAAAGTGCTAAAACTACCCCAGGACGTTTTAAAACTCCAAAATAACTTCCAAAACTTATTCCCCACATTCTAGGCTTCTAGAATCTCATTTTTCACATTTTTTGTAACTCCGACGCCTAAGCGCCAACTAGGCGATGCTTAGCCGCCAGTGCTTAATTTAGCACAGGTCTGCCAAATGTCCAAATTTTCATTCTGACTCCTCTAAGTCATCAAATAAGGTCAAATAAACTCTATTTAGTTTAAAAATTCCAAATTACTAACACTAAAAACATAAAAACAAACCAAACAAAGCAAACAAAGCACACCAAACAAACATAAAGCAAAACACACCGATAAATATGGGTTGCCTCCCACAAAGCGCTTGGTTTAATGTCTTCAGCCTGACAAACCCAGAACTCATTATGAGTGACCCAACATCAGATTCTCATTAGACTTAGATTGCTCGACTAAAAATTATGGTTAAAGTCTATTTCCATTAACTTTAAATATTGTTCCAGTCTTAGGATCTTGAATATCTACAGCTCCATAGGAATAAATTTTCATCACAATAAAAGTACCCATCCACCTGGACTTAAGTTTTCCAGAAAAAATTCTCAATCTGGCATTATACAGAAAAACTTTCTGTCCTGGCACAAGATTTTTAGTTATAATCTTCTGATCATGCCATAACTTCATCTTTTCCTTATAAATCTTAGCACTTTCATAAGATTCATTCCTTATTTCTTCAAGCTCATTTAATTGCAATAATCTCTTTTCAGCAGCATCTTTCAAATTATAATTGAACTCTTTAATAGCCCAAAATGCTTTATGCTCATGTTCAACAAGTAAATGACAAGCTTTTCCAAAACTCAGCCTATATGGGGACATTCCTATATGGGTTCTGTAGGCAGTCCTATAGGCCCATAAAGCATAATCCAGTTTGATTGACCAATCTTTTCTATTTGGATTAACAGCCTTTTTCAATATTCTTTTAATTTCACGATTGGATAATTCAACCAAACCACTTGTCTGTGGATGATAAGCAGTAGCAATGTGATGATTAATATGATATTTCTTTGTTAAGTTTCCAATAATCGCATTTCTAAAATGACTTCCCCATCAGTTATGATTACTCTTGGTATTCCAAATATGTAAAATATATTCTTCATCAAAAACTTTGCAACACTTTGAGCATCACATCGAGGTAAAGCAATAGCTTCAATCCATTTGGAAACATAGTCTACTGCCATAAAAAAATAAATATTTCCGAAAGATGGTGTAAATGGTCCCATAAAATCTAATCCCCAAACATCAAATATTTCAACTTAAAATATATAATTGAGGGGCATCTCATTTCTCCTAGAAATATTGCCTACACGCTGACATTTATCACAATTTTTAATATAAGCATTCACATCGTTAAAAATTGTAGGCCAATAAAATCCATATTATAAGATTTTATATGCAGTTTTATCACTTCCAAAATGTCCCCCATAATCAAAATCATGACATTTTTGAATAATTTCATAAGTCTCTTCCAAAGGTACACATCTTCGAATTCTAAGATCATTTCCTTGTTTATATAAAAATGGGTCATCCCAAAAATAAGTATTAGCATCGTACGTAAATTTCTTCTTTCCTCGATATGTCAACCCATGTAGGTATAATATCACCGACAATAAAATTTACTATGTCCGCATACCACTGAACACGACACTTATTAACGATGGAACAATTTTTCATTAGGAAAATGTTCATTAATTTCTTCAACATCACAGAGAGATTTTTCAATTTCAAGCCTGGACAAATGATCAGCAATTTGATTTTCAGAACCCTTTCTATCTACTACCTCAAAGTCAAATTCTTGCAAAAAAAGAATCCATCTTATCAGTCTCGGTTTTGCATCATTTTTCTTCATTAAGTATTTGATAGTAGAATGATCAGTATGCACAACACATTTAGCTCCAGTTAAATATGATCAAAATTTATCAAAGGCAAATATTATAGCTAATAACTCTTTCTCAGTAGTGGTATAGTTAATTTGAGCTTCATTAAGAGTTTTACTAACATAATAAATAACTTTGAAAATCTTATCATATTTCTGACCCAAAACAATACCAATAGCATAATCACTAGCATCACACATTAATTCAAAAGGTTTTTCCCAATTTGGTGAAATTATTACGAGTGCGATGATTAATTTTTCTTTTAATGTTTCAAAGGCTTTGAGGCAATCATCATCAAAATTAAAAATTGCATCCTTTTCCAAGTAAACGGCATAAAGGTTTTGTAATCTTTGAAAAGTCTTTGATGTAACGCCCGTAGAATCCAAAGCATGTCCTAAGAAACTTCTAATTCCCTTACATTGGTTGGGCAAGGTAAATTAGATATAACTTAAATTTTTGCAGGATCTACCGCCAAACTTTTTTCTGAAATCCGATGTCCCAATACAATTCCTCCTGCTACCACAAATTGGCATTTTTCCCAGTTAAGGACCAAATTAGTTTCTTCACAGTGTTTTAAAACATTAGATAAATATTCTAAACATGATTCAAACGAAATTCCAAACACTGAAAAGTCATCCATAAAAACTTCAATCCCTTTTTCAATTAAATCACAAAAAATAGCCATCATACATCTCCCGAAATGTAGCAGGGCATTACATAAACCAAATGGCATTCTTCTAAAAGCAAACGTACCATAAGGACTCGGTAAACGTAGTTTTTTCGATCCTCGGGAGCAATTTGAATTTGGTGGTAACCAAGATATCCATCCGTAAAATAAAAGTATTTATGCCCACCAGCTCATCCAACATGTGATCCGTAAATGGGAGTGGAAAGTGATCTTTCCTTGTGGCAAGATTTAATTTTCTATAATCAATGCATATTCGCCACCCCGTAACTTGTCTTGTTGATATTATTTCATTCTTTTCATTAACGATCACAAATCACTCTTCCTTTCTTAGGAACACAGTGAATAGGACTAACCCATGCACTATCTGAAATAGGGTAGATAATTCCAACATCCAACCATTTTAAAATTTCTTTCTTAACAACGTCTTTCATGATAAGATTTAATCTTCTTTAGGGATCAGCCCGCGGTTTGCAATTATCCTCCATAAGAATTCTGTGCATACAAATTGAAGGATTGATTCCTTTAATATCAGCAATTGTCCATCCAAAGGCTTTCTTGTGCTTCTTCAAAATTTCAAGCAAACTCTCTTCTTCTTTTTTAGTTAATTGAGAGGAAATTATAACTGGCAAGGTTAAGGATTCACCTAGAAAAACATACTTCAAATTATCAGGAAGCATTTTTAACTCAAGTTCAGGAGGTTTTTCAATTGATGGACCATAAGATTCATCTTTTTCTAGCAAATCCAACAATTCAAAACTTTCACGAACATACTTTAAATCTTCCTCTTGAAAATCTTCAGAATCAAGTAACTCCTCTTCTTGCTTATGTTCCAATTCTTCTCTTTTTGATTTCTTTTCATAAGTTGACTTGAAATGACATTCACTTAAATATTTGATAACATCCATCCTATAACATTCATCTTCTTTACCTCTAGCAGGATATTTCATCGATTTTGAAATATTAAATGTAACAGTCTGATCATTAACCCTCATCGTTAATTCCCCTTTTTGCACATCTATCATGACTCGGCCTGTAGCTAGGAAAGGTCTTCTCAATATTATAGGTATCTCTTTATCTTCCTTCATATCTAACACAATGAAATCAACAGGAAAAATAAATTGATCCACTTTAACCAAAACAACTTCTAAAATCCTTTAGGATATGTGATCGAATGATCTGCTAATTGCAGAGTTACAGTAGTTAGGGTTATTTCTCCTAGTCCCGGTCTTTTGAATATTGATAGAGGCATAAGGTTAATGCTTGCACCCAAATCACATAAAGCTTTTCCATATAATCTGTCTCTGATTGCACATGGAATTGTGAAACTACCAGGATCTTTAAGCTTTTCAGGAAGCTTTTTCTGAATTATTAAACTGCACTCCTCACTAAGTGCAACAGTCTTCAAACTTCCTCTTCTTGTTAAGAATATCCTTCATAAATTTTGCATAGCTTGGCATTTTTCTAAGGCTTCAGCAAATGGAATATTAATAGTAAGCTTCTTAAATATCTCCAAGAATTTTGAAAATTGCTTATCCAACTTTTGTTAATGAAGTCTCTGAGGAAATGGAGGTGGTGGTTTTTCTAAATCAATCTTTGGTGGAGAAACAGGTCATTCCAAACCTTTCGGAGAGTCCTCTTTTGGTTCTTCAATCTCTTCTTTCTCTACTTCAGTTTCTTTTTGAACTCTATCTTCAAATTCTCTTCCACTTCTCAGTTGAATTGCTTTTACTTGTTCTTTATTCTTTTCTTTTGGATTTACTTCAATATTACTTGGAAGCATTCCTTGGATCTATTACTTAAGGCATTTGCAATTTGTCCCAATTGATTTTCAATATTTATGATGGTTTCTCCTTGAACTTGTAATTGATTTCCCATATGTGACACCACTTCTTCAATAGACAACTTCTTCTCCTTTAATTGTAAAGCATTGTTATAATCTGAAGGATAAGTTAATCTATTATTATTATTATTTCCTTGCTTGTTCCAATTCCCCAATGGGTTTACTTAGTGGTTCCCCCATTGTTGATTAACACCACCCTGATTATTGCTATTCCAGTTAAAATTTGGATGATTCTTCCAACCTGGGTTATAATAATTGAAATATGGGTTGTTAGGCTTGATTATAGCATTCACAGTTTCTAGTGAAGAATAAAAATCAACCATTTGGCCTAATGAATTTTCTTCAATCATGGAATGTTCCTGAGAAAAATTCATCCCAAATTGGTCTATCTTCCTTGAAACAGCAGCAACTTGATTTGCTAACATTGTAAAAGCATCATTTTCAAAAACACTGGCTACCTTTTTAGGATTTAATCTTTTAGAAGGCCATTGAAAATTATTAGTAGTCATTTCTTCAATTAAAGCATAAGCATCGAGAAAATGGTTTAGACATTAATGATCCACCGAAGACAGAGCATCCATGATCGATCTAAGAGATCCAACTAATCCATTATAAAAATTTTGAATTATTAACCAATCTGGTATCGAATGATGTGGACATTTCCTGAGGAGATCTTTAAATCTTTCCCATGCTTCATATATTGATTCCCCTTCAAAGTGACAAAAAGATGTAATATCATTTCTCAACTTAGCAGTCTTAGATGATGGAAAATATTTAGCAAGGAATTTTTGTGACAGTTCACCCCAAGTTCTAATTAATCCAGGTGCTAACGAATGTAAACATATTATAGCTTTATCCCTTAGTGAGAAAGGAAAAAGTCTAAGTCTAATAGCATCATCCGAAACACCATCATATTTAAAAGTAGCACACAACTCTAGAAAATTAGCAAGATGCAAATTAGTATCTTCAGTTGTTGCTCCCCAAACTGATTATTAGACACCATTTGGATAATAGCAGGTTTAAGCTCAAAGGAATTAGCAGCATACAGCAGGTTTTGAATACTACAACGAAGTTCATCCATCTGTAGGGTTAACATAATCCCTTAAAGGTCTTAATTTCGATGGATTCCACTATTTTGATCTTGATGATTTGTCATTTCTTGAATATTTTTATCTTTTCTCGTATTTTTAATTTTTTTTTAATTTTTCTGCTAGTTCTTTCTAATTCAGAATCGTAAGGCACAAGTCCCTCAGAACCTAAACTATGCGTATAATAATAAAACAAAACAAAACACAACACACTAACAAAAATAAAAAAAAGTAAAATTTTAAATTTTCTTAATTTTCTTTAAAATGTAATTTTAATTAATTTCTCTCCCCGACAACAGCACCAAAAACTTGATCCCCCGATAAATATATGTGTGCAAAAAAAACTTGACTCCACACTGAATATATGTGCTGATGATTTAGATATGAAAATTATGATTTTACAATATGGGATACTACGCAAGTATACGTATCGTTTATTAAGTAATATAGGACTTTCTGATTAAGCCCCAAGATATCGAACCCACAGGGAAAGTGATAAATCTTTAAAGAAATAAGAAAATTATCTTTTTTCTTTTTAAATTGGCTTTTGAAAGTATGTTTTGATTTTAAAAAGTTTGATAGTTGATTTCACTCTTTAAATTTTCTTATAAAAGTCAAACAAGAAATTAAAATGATAATAACTGTAAACACGGTATGAAAAACACTATTAACTAGAATACTTTTTCTTTATTTTATAAAGTATTAATAATTATGAAAATATTGTTGTGGAAGTATTTAAATTTGTTATGAAAAATAGAAGTAAATGTATTCTTTACCCTTACTTGGTTCTATAAAGAACATTGGTTAATTTGAAATTTTATCATTTTGAACATGGTTAGGCAGAGAAGATACCAGCTCTCACTCTAGAGTCCCCTCAGTTCCTTCCACTTGGGGGCTAACTTCTCATAACAAAATTCAAAACTTCAAACAAAATTAGGGGCTTTTAGCTTGTCACACTAAAAATCCTCTAATTTTACTCCCCTTTTAAAACATCTTCTAATATATTACATTCAATAATATGAACAACAATTTTCACCCATATAATTGCATGTGATTCTTTCTAAATTTTATGAGACAATACCGCATTGGATCTTACATAATCTCACCATAAATTTTACATCTTAACAAAGCTAAATTAAGAAGTAAATAAAGTTTATAGAATCAATTTTCACAACTTCTTCCAACTTTAAACAAATATACTTTCAAAAACAATTCTTCAAGAATTACTTACTTCTTCATTTAAGAAAGAAAAAGATAAAGTAAACTACTCAGAATGCATTGAGAAAATACAAAAATACATTGATTTGAAATTAAAAACCAAAAAAAACAACAAACAAAAAACAAGTATTAAGTAAAAACTAAATGTAAGAATAAAAATAAACACTTATCTAAAAATCCTCTACACAAGACTCAGGAAGTTTCTCTGAAAGTTTGACTCTTCACTAAACTACTCCTCAGAGCAAGTCTCCCAACTCCGATGACTTAGAATACAGACTTCAGACTTCAATAAAAACTAAACTAAAGGAAAGAAAAATAGTGGAAAGAAGAAGGCTTCAATCCTACCATTTTCTCTTTTCTACTCTCTACACCTACTCCTAATTAATACTAAAATAAAAACTCTGTAAAAATGCAATGTAAGAACCCTTCAAAATGCGAATGAAGAGCCCTTAATTTTTCCTAAGACTCACTTTTTATATTAAACCAAAAGGTGCCTTGGTGTCTCTTTAAAATGTGTCCAGATTCGATGTATCCACCAAAGATGCACCCCTTCATTCAAACTTTCAGCCCAAAGGAAGTTATGGAAGTTATCACCAAGAGTTGCATCCCATACCCTTTGAAAATGGCACCAAATTTAAATTAAACTTGATTTTTAACGTGGCGGCTAAGCGTCGGCCCAGCAGCTCTTAGCCGCCAGTGCCCAAATTTTCATTTTTCATTTTTTGCTCCAAATTTGATCCAATTTTGCTCCTTTCATCATAATCACTCATTTTCATCATACCTGCAAGAAAAACATAAAATATCTTCCATTAAAGTGCAATATCATCAAAAATAGGTATAAAAATGTGCATAAAAAATACTATATATTTGAGGTGTATCAAAAAACTATCAAATTTTCAGTGGATCAGTGGGTGACACGCCTAAAATATATAAGTTTTTTCTAATATTTGTTTACTCATTTTTGATGATATTACAATTTAAAGGAAGGTATTTTGTATGTTTTTTTGGTTTTAGGTACAAGAAATGGTGATTGGAGAAAAAGGAAGCAAAAACGGTGCAATTTGGAGCAAAAACGAGCAAGAAATAAAATTCTGCCCTGACACCTTTTGATAAGTCTTTTAATGCTTAATCTCTTTTACACTTCTTGCATACTTTTAAATGAGATTACACATTAAATAAAGATTGTTTTTATGCTTATTTTGTAGGGTTATCTGTTACGAATGCAACGCATCTGAAATGGGGTGAATCGGAGCTAAAACGGAGCCAAACGGAGTGAAACGGTGGAGCTGCGCAGCAGTCTGCTCGCCGACGGCGAGATTTTTTCGAGACTACCGAAATATGGCCGAAAAGCTCTCCGACAGCGAGCTCGAACCCGCCCATAGCGCCCGGGAAGGTTCTAGACCGACTTTTGGCGGTTTTGGGCTGAAATTTGATGTATTTAGATGCTTTTACGAATGGGTGCTTATGGAAACTCTTCAAACTTCGTCCATACTCCTTAAAATGGCGAATATAGGTTAGAAAAGTGAAGAATTTTTATAGGTGAAAAGTGGAGAAAACTTTGAGGAATGTTTAGGATTCTTAGATTAAGAGTAGAAATGTAGATTTCTACCCTTTTGGAGAGATTGGAGAGGAGATTTTGAGAAAATTTGTAAGGGATTTCGCTAGCATTGCATAGATCGCTGGGAGACTTTATGAGAGAGATCTTCGTCTTTCTTTCAAAGGGAAAAAACTAAGTATTGTTATTCATTATCTTATGATTTTGTAAACACTTACCTAGTGGATTTACTTTGGTTACATGAAGTTTCCGTTGTATTTTCTTCGCGCTTCGTGACGTATCTATCTTACTTTTTCTTCTTCTTTGGAAATAGCGGCATGAGAAGATTATGTCATTATTTTCCTTTTACTTTTCTTTTGTAATGAGTAGAAATCATGTTTAGGATTTTGTGATGCATGGTAGAAGTAAATTTAATTATAAATGTGATGGTTTTTACTTGCACTTAATTTACATTATCTATTTCATTACATAAGAATAGTAGTTTTTAATATCTCAAAATTCTCCAAACCAACTCATCCAAAAAGGGTTAACTTTAGAATTATTATTTGCATTTAGTTATAGTTACTATTACATTTAACTCTTGTATTTAGGAGTAGTTGCTAGAAAAAACACAATTTTAATCGACATTTCAAACTAAGGACTATTAGTAGTAGACTAGAATTTGACTAAAGACCTCTTACTTCACTTCCTCGTGGATCGATATCGGGGTTTTTAAAGAAAACTCTATATTACTCGAAGCGATACGTATACTTGTGTAGTACCTCTAGTGTGTAAAATATTTTCTAATTTTTATATCATTTAAGATTTTGCACACTAGCCGCCATTTATAAATCGGGTCAAGTTTTTTGCCATCTTTTGGAAGTTAATTTACTGCGTAATTGCGGGTCGGGTCAAGTTTTTGGCGCCGTTGCCGGGGAAGCTTCTGCAAGAACTTTAGGAGAATTTTAGTTGAAGTAATTAGGCTTAGACTTGGAAAACTGTAGTGTCGTAAAAACTATTTTTGTGTGAAAAGTGTTTTTATATGAAAAATTGTTGTAAAAAAAACAAAAAAAAATTGTTTATATGAAAAATAACGTGTTCGTGAAAATGTTTTGTTGTGTTGAATATATTTCATTTATTATTTGTTTAATTGTTAATGTATTATTTGTTATGTTGCGTATGCGAAACAAAGGATCTGCAGGACTTGTACCTTATGATCCCGAGTTTGAAAAAAATAAAAATAATAAAAATACAGAAAGGACTCAAAAAACTAGAAATGGAAATGGAAAACTTTCAAGATAATAACTTGAAAAATCATCATAAATCATTGAGGGATTACATAAATCCTACGACAGATGAAATTCACTCTAGTATACAAAACCCTGCCGTAGAAGCTGACTCATTTGAAATAAATCCTGAGATTATCTAACTGGTGCAGAACAATCAGTTTGGGGGAACTCATTCGGAGGATCTCTATTTACACTTATCAAATTGTCTAGAACTTTGTGCTACATTTCGTTATAACGGTATGTCAGACGATGCTGTTAGACTAAGGCTTTTTCCTTTCTCACTAAGGGATAAGGCTAAAATGTGGTTATACTCATTAGCACCTGGTTCTATTAAAAATTGGGAGGCGTTAACTCAGAAATTCTTAGCTAAGTATTTTCCACCTTCAAGGACTACTAAACTTAGAAACGATATTATCTCATTTTGTCATTATGAAGGGGAATCAATATACGAAGCCTGGGAAAGATTTAAGGAACTCCTAAGAAAGTGTTCACATCATACTTTGCCCGATTGGTTAATCATTCAAACTTTTTATAATGGGTTAGTAGGATCCCTTAGGTCTATAATTGATGTTGCCGTTGGTGGATCATTAATGTCAAAATCATTTGATGAAGTGTATGCATTAATTGAAGAAATGGCTACAAATGAAATTCAATGGCCCTCTACAAGGGTAAATCATGATTATGTAGCCAGTGTTCATGATACTGATGTGATTGCAATTCTTGCATCTCAGATTGCTGCAATATCAAGGAAGTTGGACCAATTTGGAATGAACCAACCTCAATTTACTCATGTAAATGAGGAAAATTCATTAGAGCCTATGATTGATTCTAACTTATCATATGAGACTTTAAATACCATAAACAACCCATATTCTAACTTTTACAACCCGTGTTGGGAGAACCATCCTAAACTTAACTAGAATCATACTACTGATGGTGGAAACCTAAAATGGGAAAATAATCATGCAAATCATAATGGAAGTTGGAATAATCAAGGGAATACAAACTATAGACCTCCATAACCACCGGACTCTAACAATGATCAACAATTTGAGGATAAGATAATTTCTATGGAAGAAGTGGTATTGCAAATGGGAAACCAGTTGCAAAGTCAAAATGCTGCGATTAGAAACATAGAGAATCAACTGGGACAAATTGCTAATTCACTTAGCAATAGACACCAAGGAACACTTCCTAGCAACAATGAGATCAACCCTAAAGAGAACACTAATGAACAAATGGAAGCTGTCCAATTAAAAATTGGAAGAGATATAGAGGAGGTGGTTAGAAAAGAGAAAGATGTTGTGAGAGAAACAAAGGAAACTAAAAGACCTGAAGAACATGTTTCTAAGGATCTGAAAAAATTAATATCTCCAACTAAAATCAGTTTGGAAAAACCACCACCTCCATTTCCTCAAAGACTTAGACAACATGAGTTGGATAAAAAATTTTCAAAGTTCATGAAAGTACTTAAGAAGTTAACTATAAATATTCCTTTCACTGACGCTTTGGGATAGATGCCAAGTTATGCAAAGTTTATAAAGGATATATTAAACAAGAAAAGGAAATTTGGGGATTATGAGACAGTTGCACTAAGTGAGGAGTGCAACGCTATACTTCAAAAAAAATTTTCCTCGGAAACTTAAAGATCCTTGTAGCTTTACAATTCCTTATGCAATTGGAGAAAAATTATGTGGAAAAGCTTTATGTGATTTAGGAGTGAGCATTAATGTGATGCCTCTATCTATATTTAGAAGGTTAGGTTTAATCAATATTTCTCCCACTACTGTAACCCTTCTATTAGCTGATCGATCTATCATTTATCCAAAAGGAGTTATAGAAGACATGCTTGTTATAAATTTATCTTTCCTTTAGACTTTATTGTATTAGATATGGAGGAAGATAAACAAATTCCAATTATTTTAGAGAGACTTTTCCTTGTTACTGGATAAGCTATGATAGATGTGCAGAAAGGAGAGTTGACTATGAATATTAATGATCAGGAAGTCACTTTTGATGTATTAAAGACTATGAAATATCCAGCTGAGAGAAAAGATGATTGTTTTTGGATGGATGAAATTGATTATCTAAGTAAAGATCATTTCCAAGAAAGATTTGAGAGTAACTTAACAGATGAGATTGAAATAGACTTTCATGATCATTCGAAAACGTTATTTAAAGAAGACTGTATATATGTTCAGGAAATGTGTGAAATGATGGACGCTACCAAAAATAGTAAACTTTTAATTCCATTTGTTGAAAAATATCATGAACTTAAGATGAATGTACCCCATACAATTTTAAAGACTATCTATTTAGAGAATTCATCTACACAACCAGTCTTTATATCTTTAGATACGACTCAATCACAAGAAAAACCTGAATTAAATAATGAACAAGATAAAATTATTGAACTAGGACTTGGAAGAGAATTTGAGGATAAATTTCAAAAGAACTTTGAGTTAACAAAAGAGGATAAGGATATTGGAAGACCATTGGAAGAAATTCCTAAGGAATTAGAAAAACCTATTTCCTCAACTAAGATAGATCCTCGATCACTTAATAATTATAAAGGGGAAGAATTGGAAGATAACTTGAAACAGAAGAGTGACATAGAAGAATTTGATCATGAATCTGAATTATTTACATAGAATCTAATCCAAAATTTGGGAGATATTGAAGTATCTTATAAAGATCCATTTCTTATAAATTTCAAGGATGATATTAATATGCAATTTCAGAAAATCAATAGAAGAATATTGGATCTAGAAAGAAATACGAGGAACAATGATATAAATCCATCTGAAAAGGAAGAGCTGAATGAAAAATTAAAATTTGAGAATTCTGTAGGAATCCCTAGATCTGTAAAAGATTGGGCGATTGATCGAGGATTACTTAATTGGAATTTTGATCCAGGTGGAATCATTTGTCGGGCCCACGACATTAAACTAAGTGCTTTATGGGGGCAACCCATAGTTATCAGTATGCTTTTATTTAGTGTGCTTGAGAGTCATGATTGTTAATGTTGTATTGTGCTTGCTTTAGTGTGGATTGTTCAAGTTTGATTGTTGCTGATAGATGTTTTGATTGTTTGTTGTTTTATTTGATCTTTGTGTGTCATGAGGGAGTTGATTCCTTAACTTCTTATTATGGTTAGACTTTTAGTTTCTCTTGTAGTAGTTGGATTGACGAGTCCACTATGACTTGTGTCTTACCCGAATTTATGTTTTATAAGAGACATCATGAATTTAAACTGTAACAGATCCATCTTAATTTTGTTAATTCCTTTCTATGACTTTGATTTCATTTGGTAGGAGTCGCGAACCTATTTGATGAATAACATTAGGATGATCTCACGCTATTTTTTATAACAGTTAGAGGTGCTTAATTAAAAAGATTAGGTGGTGCCTGAGATTGGTGCCTAGGAGCCAATATATCAAAGGTAATCTTATCCTTGGGATTATAATCTATAAAATCATTTTAAAGTACATAATTTACTAGTGTAGTGATTCCGTTAGAAATTGAAGGTAACTTAGTGAGATTGGTCGAGTTAAAGGATGAATTAACCTCATTTATCATATGTGTGTTTATGATTGTGTTACAACTTTATTTAGGTATTGAAGAACATTTTTATATTCCCTTGTTGATACATGCTATGCTAGTTAGGCTTTTATTTAGTGAATTTCATTCTGGCATGATTAGTTTAGATTTACTTTCTGCTGCATATTGTTCTGTCCTAATGAATACTTGTAAATGATTTTGATAGACATTTGTGGTAGATAGAATTTCTAAATTATTTTCTTCCTGCTTATATTTTTTGTATTGAATGCTATATATGTTAAAAATTAAGTTTGGGGGTAGGAAGAAAAATAAAATTTTAAAGTGAAAATACTTCATTTTAGTGTAATTTTATTACAAACATGTTTTAGGTTAGATTTACTTTCTCCTACAATCATTTTATCCTGATTATGCATGATATGAATTTGATAGGATGTTGTAGTAGTAAGTATATTCAACCTTTACTTTTTCTTCCTGCTATATTTTATGGAATTAGTTGCAAAATATTTTAAAATTTAAGTTTGGGGGGAAGAAAAATATTAACTCTTATTTGTTCTCAATTATTATATTTTCAAAAATTATTAGCATAACTTCTAGCAATTGAACCTCGCTTGAGATAACTAAAATTTTTTATTTTAGTTGAATATTAAGGAAGGATTGGATGAAAGTTTTTAGTAATAAAAGTTAATTTTATAAGGATAAGATATTTGATATAAACAAATTTGATTATAGTTAACTATTTAAAGTAAAGAAAACTGTATTTTTGAAATGTTAAGAGACTTAAAGTATTGTGTGTTAAGAAGAGATTGTGACTTTATGATGAATAATAAGGCACATACCTAATTATAAAGTAAGGATGTGTTTCAAGTTTGAACTTTAGAAAGAGGAGAGTGAAGTTTGAAATCATTACAAGCTCTCCAGATATAGTAATCCTCATCAAAAAAAAGAGAAAGAAAAAAAGAAGAGAAAAAGAAAAAAAAGAAAAAGAAAATGGAAAGAAAAATGATTATGAGGAGAAGCTTGAGGAGATGCCTAATAAAAAATTGGCTTCACTTGAGTCACCCTAAAGGGAGAACTTGATTTCATTTCTGAATTTATATTTAAAGTATTGGCCTACATTCTGATGAAGTTTGCATGAACTCCTTTTTCACATAATCTTTCAAGGCACTCTTAATGTAACAAATTATGGTTTATCTTGAAATAAATAGAAGACTAGAACCCTTAGACTTGATTGCTGAATATTCTTATACTTGTAGTGTTAACCCGAGTTACTGAATTTCTTTCTAAAAGTCTAACCAATATATTCTTTTGAATGAAAAATTTTAGTGTCTTACAGATGAAAAGTACATTGCCTTGAGATATATTTTTATGTAGTAAAAGGGTTACTTGAGGATAAGTAATAGTTAAGTTTGGGGGATTTTAACACGCCTAAAATATATAAGTTTTTTCCAATATCTATTTACTCATTTTTTTATGATATTACACCTTAAAGGAAGGTATTTTGTATGTTTTTTTTTTGTTTTAGGTACAAAAAAAGGTGATTGGAGTAAAAGGAAGCAAAAACGGTGCAATTTGGAGCAAAAACGAGCAAGAAATAAATATCTGCCCTGACACCTTTTGATAAGTCTTTTGATGCTTAATCTCTTTTACACTTCTTGCATACTTTTGAATGAGATTACACTTTAAAGAAAGGTTGTTTTTATGCTTATTTTGTAGGGCTATCTGTTACGAATACAACGCATCTGAAACGGGGCGAATCGGAGCTAAAACGGAGCAAAACGGTGGAGTTGCGCAGCAGTCTGCTCGCCGACGGCGGCTTCGATCTCGCCGACGGGGAGATTTTTTCGAGACTACCGAAATATGGCCGAAAAGCTCGCCGACAGCGAGCTCGAACCCGCCGACAGCTCCCGGGAAGGTTCTAGACCGACTTTTGGCGGTTTTGGGCCGAAATTCGATGTATTTGGACGCTTTTTCGAAGGGGTGCTTATGAAAACTCTTCAAACTTCGTCCATACTCTTTAAAATGGCGAATATAGGTTAGAAAAGTGAAGAATTTTTTGTTGAGAAAAGTGGAGAAAACTTTGAGGAATATTTAGGATTCTTAGATTAAGAGTAGAAATGTAGATTTATACCCTTTTGGAGAGATTGGAGAGGAGATTTTGAGAGAATTTGTAAGGGATTTCGCTAGCATTGCATGGATCGCCGGGAGACTTTATGGTAGAGATCTTCGTCTTTCTTTCAATGGGAAAAAGCTAAGTATTGTTCTTCATTATCTTATGATTTTGTAAACACTTACCTAGTGGATTTACTTTGGTTACATGAAGTTTCCGTTGTGTTTTCTTAGCGCTTTGTGACGTATCTCTCTTACTTTTTCTTCTTCTTTGGAAATAGCGTCATGAGAAGATTATGTCATTATTTTCCTTTTACTTTTCTTTCGTAATGAGTAGAAATCATGTTTAGGATTTTGTGATGCATGGTAGAAGTAAATTTAATTATAAATGTGATGGTTTTTACTTGCACTTAATTTACATTGCAATTAAGGCCTATTGTAATGTTAAAATTTGTTGTGAAAACATACGATCCGAGAGGGTTATGCTTTCTACAACTAAGTACGAACTACATTCAAATTCTATGGATGGTGAAGTTCATGGGGATTGAATGCAAATAAATAGGCAAATAATATTAATCGGGCGTAGAATTGGAGATTTTAGAGTGACAAACTAAAATCGTCAATTCGGTCCTATCATTTGGGTGCTGAAGTGTAGATTGTTAGCCTTCAGGCGAGGGGAACGTGGGAGCTCGAAGTGAAACCCAGTATCCTCCCAGCCTAGCCGCAAATTCAGTAACCAAGCATAGGATTAGTCAATGTTCTTTATGCCTGGACCAAAGGGTAAAGAATATGATTGCTCCTATTTAGCACATACTGATATTAAATGCATCTCATTACATATACATTATATATTTCATTACATAAGAATAGTAGTTTTTAATATCTCAAAATTTTCCAAACCAACTCATCCAAAAAGGGTTAACTTTAGAATTATTATTTGCATTTAGTTATAGTTACTATTACATTTAACTCTTGTATTTAGGATTAGTTGCTAGATAAAATATAATTTTAATCGACATTTCAAACTAAGGACTATTAGTAGTAGACTAGAATTTGACTAAAGACCTCTTACTTCACTTCCTCGTGGGATCGATACTTGGGTTTTTAAAGAAAACTTTATATTACTTGAAGCGATACGTATACTTACGTAGTACCCCTAGTGTGTAAAATATTTTCTAATTTTTATATCATTTAAGATTTTGCACACTAGCCGCCATTTATAAATCAGGTCAAGTTTTTGGTCATCTTTTGGAAGTTAATTTACTCCGT
Source organism: Papilionanthe hookeriana x Papilionanthe teres (assembly GCA_022702705.1). NCBI lineage: Eukaryota > Viridiplantae > Streptophyta > Magnoliopsida > Asparagales > Orchidaceae > Papilionanthe > Papilionanthe hookeriana x Papilionanthe teres. The sequence goes on along the minus strand of CM040427.1, from coordinate 84,996,292 downwards.
AATTGTGGGTCGGGTCAGTGGGTCATCTTTAATGATTTCTCGTGAGATTGTATTCTCGAGATGTCAATCGC